>JANFAA010000007.1:0-1200000 GCA_024663435.1 Pisolithus sp. B1
GAGTGGTTTGCACTATTTAAGCATTTCTTCCCAAAGAAGGGTCAAGTACCTAGCGTCAAGAGGCAGAACTTCACCTCTTGCAAGTACTATATAGATTACGTCGCCCTCCTCGACTTTCTCCCCAACCAATCAGCCAAAATCGTGTACGAAGAACTTTACAAGAAGTTCCGTGACCTGGCCTGGTTACCCTACGCGCATAGCGATAGGATGTGGTGTACGAGTCAAGGTTCCTCTGGAAACTGGCACCACATTCCTGGAGACGCAACTGGAGGTCCACAAATTGCCATCAACGGAGACGTCTGGAACAATCACCCTATAACTCTTCGCAATGCATACGCGCACCTCAGGGAAGAAGAGGAGGAAGATGCATAGGATGGCGTATAAGTAGTTGTTCTCTTGTACATCGGGACATTTTGTTTTGTCATACACGCAAAGGATATCGTGCTCCGGAAATGGGGGATGCATGGGTTATGCTGCATCACAAACGACGTTACATCATGCTCCTGCCACGCAGACTAACTGCTCCGAAAGTAATATAGATGTGCCATTTCGTAGCGGAGGCGGCGGCGCTTATGTAGCTGACTTGGATTAACGGCGCACCTCCTAGTCACGAGTGACGTTGCTGACGAACTAATAATAGGAGTGGGGACACCTCTTTGGTGTATAGTCTGATATTAGACGGTTCCGCAGAGCGGAACGTGCATGAATCCATAGGTTATGGGTTTCTACGGTCCGAGCTACGACGAAGCGATGGTAACGGCTGAGTCTGTACATGCAGAGATTGCATCCACTACTCCCAAACAGTTTCAGACCTGGAAAGTTGGGACCGTTCATCTCTCCGTTATCACCATAGATTTCCGAACAAGCTGTGCAGAGCAACCATTTCCGAGAGTGCGATGCCTACATTCTCACCAAATAAGTTTGCGTTTGACACTCCGTTAGATACATTGTAACCAACTTTTCGTACTTTGATTCTACAGTCACTGCATCGCTTGAATCCTTGCTCTAACCTATGAACCACGAACGTAAATGTCACGTACTGTGGTATTCCGGAAGGCCTGGTGTACATTATTTGATGTCGACCACATTTTTAATCAGAAGAATCTATGTAAGCGATGTATGCTGGGCTATGGGACCGCTGTCGTATAGCCCACTCATATGAATGCATACTTTGAAAAAATAGTAGTTCCATCTATCGGGCCACATTAAGTCCGCGCCAGAGATGAGCTCCAGAAAAATCTTAGGTGAACCCATGGCAAATAATTTGGACCAACTCACACGAACCAAAGACGAACCAAGACGAACCAAGACGAACCACGGACGAGACGAGCTCAACCATATCTCACATCGGCCTTAGAAGACTCCAGTCTATGCGTTATTCAAGCCTGAAGCACTTCCCTACCTTCAGACATCGCGGAGGTAGAGAATAGCATAGGCTAGGATTACTCGGGCGAACCCTGTGGGTGCAGTGAGTGTGTGAGCTTTTCTGGTTACTGGGTATGGCGGGTGAGCTACCTGTATCGGTGGGAGGTAGGGGGAAGGTGTACCTGTTATATGTGTGGGTCGACCCACGGGTTTCGTAGTGATCACGAAGGAGACTATTGTATAGGTCTGATTCTCCCTGGCTCGACTGAGCCACACGTCCGATCCTCGTCGTCTGGTAAACCCGTCCTATACTCCCTCTCAAGGCCGGCAAAAGCAACTTTTGACACGTCTTTTTGTCTGATGCCTCGCGCTTGACATCCACGAGAAGCTGACCCCAGGCTTTGGCTTGCAGGAAAACTTGTATCCGGATGTATGATGGGTCCATAGACTGCAGTTCGGGTGAAGGCGAATTCCGAGTATTGGTGTATTCTGGATGGTGTCCTGGGTTTGAAACATCCACATTTTGTTGGTCTCCATGCTCACCTCCGAAAGAATGGTAGTCACTGAAGGTGACAAGAAAACGGGCGCTTTCTACAACCACGGCGACGTCAAGGGGGAAATTTCTCGTGGCTATAGAAAATTCCGAGAGCGTCGGAAACATTAAGGTAAAACTCGACGATTTCCTACAAGTTTCTAGGGTAGGGAATAAATTCCGAGCGTCAGTACATCCAGCAGGGCAATGGTAAAATTCATAACATGTAACTATACTCGAGCGACAACTTGGTGCCAAGGTATGAGATGTACGACTTAAGCTCGTGTACTTTGGCAGGTAGTAGCACCACTTGCGTATCTATGTTTGTGTGCGAGAGCTGGCTTGACTAGTCCTTCGGCTACTCATCAATTGATTTTTTTTCCCTTCACCCACCAGGTCCCACCACTAAAGCTCAGGGTATAAGAAGATGTTTCTATTGGGGATGCCGGATTACGTTTTCCGGGATGACGCCCTGCGGTTTCGTCAAATTTCGGATATACGTGGGGCTGGGTAGACTGTTTGCACTCTAGACCAGACCAAGTATAAATATTTGGGCATCTTCGAATCCACTGCAAACCAACCGCGGAAATGAGAAAAAATGTATTAAAAAAATCCGCTATCGCTACAGACATCATAAAAATCCTAAGAACGAAATATCTTTCAGAGGACCCGGATCCCTCCACAGACCCTTCCGCATCTCCTTCCAGGGGTTGGCGACGTTCCATTTCCTCATGACTCCACCCATGATATCGAGGGCCCGGGCACGTTCTCCAGCCAACTCTGCAGAAAGTGCATCCTTCGCCTTCAGGCGAACCCCCTCCTCATACTCGTCGACACCGAATGATAGGGGGTCTGTCGATACAATCGATCCCAGTGCGATGATGCATCGTTCATGAAACAAGGCTATGGACAAGTTAGAACCACAGCGAGAGACCCATTTGATCCACTTACGCCACTCGAGAACCAATGTTGGGAGGGCAATCGCCATGCGATACACTTTCCGGAGTGTGCCTGGATGCAGGGCGTTTGTTGCATGCTGGATGTCCTCCTTTCCCAACCCAAAGTCCAGCGTCAGTGCCATCTCTGTCAGATGCATCGTCTCATACGTCAGGAAGTGACCTCCTGACATGACGGTAGGCACTGGGGTGTAAACCATGTGGTTCACGCCGGGTGGTTGGATCCTATTAAAAGTCAGTTTACATACCAATAGTCCCCCGATGACGGAAAAAAATAATCGGACTCACAGAACGGCGCCCTTCTCGAGTAGCACCGTACCGACGACGACATTTTTGTTGTACGTCTCAGTAGCCATAGGGTGCTTGTAGTAAGCGTTCCACTTGGCAGCTACGTCGTCGCTGTCGAACTCGTCGACGTCGTCCAGATGTATGTACGCCCAGAGCTTTGCACCTGTCTGGATATAGCTGTAGGTGAGGAAACCGGTGGCGTCATGGTGAGGGTATGTTAGGAAGCCCCCGTGAGTCATGACGTCCCATGCACAAGACCGCCAGGCGTCGAAGTGCATCAGCTGCAAACCGTTTAAACCCGAGCAATCGCCTTTGGTAGCTTCCCCCTTCGCAGTAACGTACGCCTCTGTTCCGGTGGTCATCATAGCCATTCGATCGTCCAGAATCCCTCTGCGAAGCGTCGTTCAGCGTAGTGAAAGCGACCCTATGTACTGCAGCGGTCACTTACCTGAGAAAGGGCGGGATTTCTGGAATGAGAGAAGGAAGGTCCAGACAGTTCCAGCAGCTTTTTTGATCGACCGAAGCTAGCACGAACTGATGAAGGGAGCCCTCGACGATCTGATTTACGTACGAACGTGCCGATGGTGGCATCTTGAATAGCTTCGCCCGTTCACTTGCATCTACCGTATAATCAGATCCACTTTGGACGTGTCATATATTTCACCTTGCCACTTGATCGTCTGGGAAAGCGGGGGTCGATATTCTCTGATGTCCTCCAAGCTGAACTCCATAGCCTGTTGAGGCCTCCACCCGTGCACCAGCACTGCAGTGCCTTGCGCTAGGGCTTGTCGGATATCTCGATGTAGTTCCCTTAATGGCTTCCCGTGCGATCCGAGCTCTACCAGCATTCGGTAGTGGTGGTTTACTTCAGACGCCTTCCGCGAACTCGCCATAAAGGCCGTCGCCACTGCATCCTGCGCGACGGGGAGCATGACTGACTGAGTTCACCTTCTTCCAGTTCATCGACGGGACTTACTTTCTTGCAAGTCCACGACGTGACAGTTGCAATGCCGTGAGCACTCCAGTCGAGCGTGCTTGCAGCAGGATCTGAAGAGAGCCACGGGTGTGCCAGTAAACGGCGGTAGTCTGCAAGGTCAAAGTCGGTTTCTGCATAGTCACACCAAATAAATAAACGGACTTGCCTCTGAGGTTCTCGTGATCGTGTTCCATGCTAACGTCGCCCTCCTCCACGGTAACGTGTGGCTCGATACCAGCCATCCCAAACTCTATCTCCCTTCCCTTTCCCTTGTCCAACGCTGTATTGCTTCCGGAAACGGACGGAATCGATTTCGATCCTCCCAGGTCACTGCTGCACTGCCTGGAAGCATTCGCTTGGTTCCGTAGGTAGTCCGTCGATCCACCGGTACCCTTTACCCCAGCGTCGATCGCAATGAGGTAAGCCAGGGTGATGGCATCCTTCGGGACGCCCTTGGACTCCCGCAGAAATTCCGTTTCTGAGCCTACATACTTCATCCCAGTGGATTTGCAGGGAGTCGGGTAGACGAAGGCATCAGCGAGCCTGACCCGCAGCGCACTGCTAGGGTTCCATACTATCCATCTTGGCTGTATGAAGATAGATATCGTATGTTGCGCAGGGGTATCTGATAGCCAGACGTGCACATCACCATCGTAAGATGAACAAATCCCCTCGGGTGCGGGTTCGGTACTGATGAAGACATCGTAACTGATGGTGCCGCCATCGCCAGCCATATTAACAACTTTCGTGGAGTGGTGCATGGTGACTTGGAGTTAGGATAATAACCAAATACAGCAAGAGGTGGTAGACGTTGTAGTAGGAAACGGCGTTCTCGGCTGTATTAGCACTTTTTCAACCGTCCCATTATGTAAAAAAGAAAAATGAAGCTGGCAGTGACCGATGATTATCATGGGAATTCGGCGTCTGGCTGGATGATGTTGGACATTTGTAGTGAAGACAGCGAGAAAATCCGATGCGGGACGCCCTTGGGGAATGCGCAGTAGGTTATTTGAGAAATATGAATCAAGTAGGTCAATGCCCGCTAACACAACGCGGTTAGCAGTGTCTAGGCTAGGTTCAAAGGTTATGGAAAACGTGAAGGCAATACTTGAAGTTTAGATTGACACTCGCACGGCGGTGAGACTTGAAGCGTCGTCGAAGGAAAAAATGTCGGCTAGGACTTCGAATACTTACGGATGTACGGCCGCGTCCTGAACGTTAATCTAAACATGATGTATAGTCCTAGAAAGAATGTACCTTTAAATATCAAGCATTGCCCTCGAATATAAAACCTGCCCGTACTTCAAGTTTCGCCAGCATCCGAGCGATGGCCTATATTCGGAATATCGACGAACGATAAGATCCTCATTTATTCTTAAAGTTTAAAATAACAAAGAAAGATGCGTGCAACCTCGAAATATAATCTGCGGACAATACTGATCGCCCGACGAGCGCCCACTCACTGTTCGTGCGTTGCGCAAGCAGTGTCATCGCTCAGAGTGTGCTAAGTCCCCCTGGCCCATGTGACATCGGTCCACTGTTTCGGGCGCTCGTCGGGCGATCAGTATTGTCTGCAGATTATATTTCAAGGTTGCACACATCTTTTTTTGTTATTTTCAACTTCAAGAATAAATGAGGATCTTACTGTTCATCGATATTCTGAATATAGGCCATCGTTCGGATGCTGGCGAAACTTGAAGTACGGGCAGGTTTTATATTCGAAGGCAATACTTGATATTTAAAGGTACATTCTTTCTAGGACTATACATCATATTCAGATTAATGTTCAGGATGCGGCCGTACATCCGTAAGTATTTGAAGTCTTAGCCGACATTTTTTCCTTCGGCGACACTTCAAGTCTCACCTCAATAAGATCGAACGGATGGGTGGCCGTCGTCGATCTGTTACTGGGGCACTGAACAGTTAAATCACTGGCCTCCTGACCCATGACCCAAATGAATACACCTTCCCCAAAAATCTACCGTAAGTCACCTCTGAGTCGCGTGGTGCACGTCTCCGCAGCAGTCTGAGAAAAATCTTGAAAAAAGCAAGAGTTGTTCCAGAATCGTAGCTACAGCATCATGCTACTGGCAATATGGTTTGACCTTGGAAACCGGTCGAGTATACCTAACCACTGACTATATGGCTATCTCCGACATCGAGATTCTCGATGAACTTCTGAGCTGAGGGTTCCCATCCAGTAAAACAGAACCTTCAGGTGTGTCTTATGTATATTACATTTATTTTACAGCTAACATGTTCGGCTGTTTGCAGAAGTAATGACAAAACTTTTTTTTTTCAAGAAAACGTTTGGTTTGGTCCTAATTAGGAAACATCTCTGTATGCTGTAGTAGCAGTCGCAGTGCTGCCGCCACCCTGTGCCAGCCATGGTGAATCGACGTATCAGTGATGACTCGAAAGAATGCGCACTGCGACTGTGGGACCTCATATGGGAGGTCGAAGACATCTGTTTTGCACTTGGTGTATTGCCAAGTATGTAGCTACTATCGGTGGCAGCAGTTCTTCGACGGGCATGGTCAAGTCAAGCTGCCAAAGTCTCCTCTCATCGGGTGCACTCGTATTCTCATTAAACTTTGCTCTCGATAGCCCACCGTATGGACCAAAAGTAGACGTAGACGAAGCTAATGTAAAACTCATCCACTCAAATCATCTTCGTACATGCACCCCTAGTCGCCGACACTGACCTCGTCACCCATTATCATCTGCAATCACTATCTCAGAGCCTCGCCCTCCAAATGGTCGTCTCTGTCCTCAACAGCGCCAAAGGAACAGAAATCCCTAACGTTCTCAAATTGCTCTCCCAAGATGTCCAAGATACGCTCACTGTCAGATAATTACTTCCTCAGTAATAACAAGCTACTATATTGATATGTACCTGTCAGATAATTACTCTACAGGTAGTCAGTAAATGTAAGGCTAAATATGAAAGATGACTTACTCCTCAGTAATAACAAGCTACCGAGGAGGCTGGGAGAAATTTTACTCTACTGTATGTACGCTTTTTCGCTTATGTAAGCAACAAACCTTCGCACCTAAGGTACGTACTACTCAGGGGGCAGTTTATATTCCAACACTCACGAAGTACATCTACAAGGGTATGGGGGTATACCTGGATGGGGAGACGTCGGTGGAAGCATGCCACTTGCATGGCACGAGAAGGTACACGTTTGGTTTGGTTTTGCATGCCATTGTTTGAGCTGCAATACTGTTCGTATGCTGATTGGCGACTCATGCAGCCTAGAGCGCGGGAATGGCAGGCTGCATTGTACGAGTCATGTCAGATTGGAGGACGGTGTAAAAACATGGTATCAATCCAGTACAGATTATGAGCCGGACACGGGAGTAGCAGATTCATCGTACTCATTGCCCCAGATAACGAGGGCTGGATATGGATATGCCTTTGCAGCTGTCTATGATTCCAAGAGAGGCAACTACGTCAGTCCACGCACGTCCCTCCAAGCAGTATTGCCCTTCCCTCGAGGTCCTCTATGCAGAATGCCTTCGATGCCAGATCGTCGAGCTTGTCCCGGGGAAGTGAGCTCGGACACTGGCAGAGTTGGTCCACGTTGAGTGGGCAGTCTGCATCATTGTCACTGGCAGGCTCGACAGTGGTGGAGGCTGGTGCATCCCCGTGGCGTCTACCTGGAGGTGGAACTCCTGCCTTGCGTGAGTAGTACTGAGTGTGCCCGATCACATGGTTTCTTACCGTCGGATCATGAGACGAGTATTGGATAGTTTTGGACGAGCTTTTTGTCCACATTTTACCACCACGTATGCTGGGTTAAGTGGAGGTTACGACTGAATTATACTATGGGGCGACATGCCACGGACCATGCCCACTAGCGCCTGGATGGGGCTATGGGCTACGTTTCTGACTGTGGGCAAGACCACATATGGCGAAGTAAGGTCGGAATTCTGGCATGTACATAGTGATAGTAGCATACTGTAACTACGATCACCTGCATTTCCCTTCCTGGAAAAACTCATGTACAGCTTCGAAACATTTCATTTTTCTCGAGGTCATTGCAAGCTGCTGTAAGTCCATCGGGATGGGGCCGCAAGATATGGTGCTGCACTGGTGCGGACCAAACTCTAAACAAGCAGAACAACAGAATTATCTGCCCCTCCACTGAAAAAAGTGCTCGTATTTCAGGATGCATTCGGGTGTCTTGAACCATTCCAATGCATTCAAACGAAAAATATCTTTTGAGTCCTCCCAGACAAATGGTTTCCTGTAACACAACGCAGGAAACCCAGATGCTGCCTTTCCAAGTGAAGAAATTGACCGTGACGATATCCTTCTTGAGAATCACAATGCTCTCACTTTCAAGCATGACCGTTACCACACAATGCTTCGGCACCCAAGCAACATTGGAAACCAAAGCTCATCTTCATGTGGAAAAAAGCATGGGAATGGTCCTCAAGCCCAACATGCCTTACCATCAAGTCACTCCTCAAGCTAACCAGGCATACATGCAAGTTACACACCAATCATGCTTCCTTGAATCAGCATCTCCATCGCATCAACCGAAGTGACACTCCATTGCGCCTCGACTGTGGGAAGGTCATGCTGGAAAGCATCCATCACTTCTTGGTACGATACTCGAACCCAGCTGTTCCCCTGTCCAGAATGAGGATGTGGGCTGGACCCTCTGCGAAGACCAAAGACTGAGAGTTGGAGTTATTTGTGGTATCAAACATCCTGGATCAAGCTGGGCAACCATGCCACGTGGGAGCCTCGGTGGAAATTCCGGTGGACCTATGGGATCCAACCAGCCATAGCGGATCCTAGGAAAGAGCTCTTAAGCTACAGTCGAATCCGAATCGCTCATCGGAATGTGTCCATCGATCTTGCCAGCATGCAGGAATTATAGGGGAAATTCCAACGAGCGTGTTGGATGGGAATGAGCATCGGAATCGTGGTAACATTTGTCTGTTCTGGCAGCTGGGCGATGTGGAAAATTGTATTTAAAAAAATCCTTGATCACTGCAGAAGTCGGCAATAGCACCTTTTCCACATGAGAGATTTGATAAAACACCTGTGGCATTCGTTCAGCTATAACACCTCAATGGATCACCATGATTTGCAGCAAAAACGTCCTCGGAAAATGACAGGCCCATGTACTTGTGTTCCACGTGAAACCCGATCAAATATTTCACGATGTCGAAATTATGGTACCTCGAGATCCTCTCGGATATCAAAAACCACTCAATGCACTTAACTGCCGGAGAACAAACTTTGGACGTTGTCTTTTGGACCACCTGGGATGAATGCTACGCACCGAATACTACAAAATTCATTATCATAATCTGATGGCGCCACGGCAGATTCCTGGTGGACAAAACATGAGACATGTTGCCCTGTTCAGGATGGCAATGCTAGGTCAGAAGGTGAAGAAAACTACATCATCAGCGAATCCCACACCCACGAATAATCATCTATGCTTTTCAGGATTTGCCCTGACGTCAAAAACTACAAAACATCATGCTACACTCCGATGCTTCGGATCGTGTACATCCGTACGACATGGTCACATTCTACACTCTTTCCCGAGTCCACTTCTACGGTTCTTATCACATTCCGGTGCTGCTGTGAGGTGGTGAAGTCAGAGGACAGTAAGTAACTGGATATTCCAGGACCTTGGGATTTGCTTACTCTTCAGATCCATTGCATTCCAGCGAGGGACCGAGGTCATGCGGTCAATGAAATATGTGAGGTGCATGATCGGAAAAGCAGTAAATCGCGAACGCTCGTCGAAATATATTTACTGCCCTTCAGGTTACTTGGCCATGGGATAAATTTGCAAAAAGAAATCCATGACCTCCGGTCATCTATAGCACCTCAACGTGTGACCGGAAATGCAAGAAAAGTATATCTCCGGACTCCGACAGGTCCAGGAGAGCGTGTTCCAGGTAGACCGGTCCATCAAAATCAAGTATCTCGATATCTCAAAATGCCAGGACCATGGCACTTACTCCGAAATAACAAACGTCTCCACGTGCATACCACTTAGAAGCCTTGTATTCTGTAAATCGGTCCTACACAGGTGTATTCTACACGTCCTTCCGAGTCAAATGCCATATTTGTTATATAAAAATTAAATTCCGGTGGTGGCAGCGAGGTAGCGTGGTGGACCTAGTATGAAATGTGCTTTTCGGTGAAAATTCCTCACATGGCCAAGTTACCTGAAAAGGAGAGAAGGATGCGACTAGCTGTCAATACAGGAAGGAACGTCAGCAGATATCGACCATGGGACTTACTCCGGAATTAAAAACCTCTCAACGCGCAATACCACTTAGAAGCCTCATATTCTGTAAATCGGTCCTACGCAGTCGTATTCTACATGTCCGTCCAAGTCGAGTGCCATATTCTTTATGAAATTCCGGATCAGGTGGTGGCGGCGAGGTAGCGTGGTTGACCTAGTATGAAATGTGCCTTTTGGTGAGAATTCCTCGCATGGTCAAGTTACCTGAAAAGGAGAGAAGGATGCAACTAGCTGTCGATACAGGAAGGAACGTCAACAGATATTGACCATGTGACTTACTCCGAAATAAAAAACCTCTCGACGTGCATACCACTTAGAAGCCTCATATTCTGTAAATCGGTCCTATGCAGTTGTTGTGCTACACGTCCGTCCGAGTCAAGTGCCATATTTTTCATTAAATTCCGGCGGCGGCAGCGAGGTAGCATGGTGGACCTAGTATGAAACGTGCTTTCTGGGGAGAATTCCTTGCATGGCAAAGTTACATGAAAAGGAGAGCAGGATGCAGCTAGCTGTCAATACAGGAAGGAACGTCAGCAGATATTTCAGGATGGGAAATGGGTAATGTGTCACCAGCGGGCATCTTGACCACATGCTCTTCAAAACCATTTTCCAAGAGGTGGCATAAGCATCGCGGAAACATGTAGTATGGCTGGAATTCCTGCCATGTGTTCCACATGGGATTATCCCTGTAATATAGGATGGTGGGAGTTGGCTTGCAACGTGGAATCATCATCGGTGATTCGTGAAATTATCAGGAGCGATAACTTAGAGCTGGTCATGAGTTATTACCACTCAGAAATTCGTCGAGAGTTACCACCGAGGAGGGGGGGAGCAGCATTTGCTGCTCTGACTTGCTCTACCTTTCGTGAGCCCGAGAAAACCGTGATCAAAACAATAGCTAGGGATAATGGGAAAGGGAGGTATCGTGTCCCGGAGTGCGTTGAGGATTCCCATCGAGTGATCGTGTGGGGGGTGGCAATATGGTTTGTAGCCCGGCGATGTGCCATTACATAGAACTTTGGATATACATCAGGAACTGATCAGAAGATCCACAACGTCAGCATGCACTGCGATACCATCTTTTATCTTGCACAAGTCAGAATCTAGTCGGGAGTCACCAGCCTGCAAGCATGCAACATGGAATTATCGTTCACTCCCAATCATTCACCACCACCAGGAATTTATCAGCATGCCACAGGCGAGCGTGCTTGGCTGCCAGCTGCCGTGGGTATGCGATGCGGAATTTTGCCTGTGATCTGATAATCTTGGTCACCCCACCGGGGGGCATCTTGGCTGCCACCTCTGTCAGCACCGGACATGTGTACTATCACTCGGAATTTAGTTGGGTATCACCAGGGGGCATCTTGGACACCCTCTCATACTGTACATTGAGCGTATGATACTAAGCGATACTTGGAATTCAGTTGGGTGCCACCAGGGGGCGTCCTGGCCGCCCCCTCTGCCTGTATTACATGTGTGCAATACGAAACCATGCTTGGAATTTAGTTGGGTGTCACCAGGGGGCGTCTTGGACGCCCTCTACAGACTGTACTTTGAGTGTATGATACTAAGTCATATTCGGAATTCAGTTGGGTGCCACCAGGGGGCATCCCGGCCACCCCCTCTGCCTGTACTACATGTGTGCAATACACAACCATGCTTGGAATTTAGTCGGGTGTCACCAGGGGGCGTCTTGGCTGCCACCTCCGTCAACACTTCCTGTGTGTATTATCACTCGGAATTTAGTTGGGTGTCACCATGGGGCATCTTGGACACCCTCTCAGACTGTACTTTGAGTGTATGATACCAAGTCATACTTTGAATTCAGTTGGGTGCCACCAGGGGGCATCCTGGCCACCCTCTCTGCCTGTACTACATGTGTGCAACAGAAAACCATGCTTGGAATTTAGTCGGGTGACACCAGGGGGCGTCTTGGCCACCACCTCTGTCAACACTGCCTGTGTGTATTATCACTCGGAATTTAGTTGGGTGTCACCAGGGGGCATCTTGGACGCCCTCTCAGACTGTACTTTGAGTGTACGATACTAAGTCATAATTGGAATTCAGTTGGGTGCCACCAGGGGGCGTCCTGGCTGCCCCCTCTGTCTGTACTACATGTGTGCAACAGAAAACCATGCTTGGAATTTAGTTGGGTGTCACCAGGGGGCGTCTTGGCCGCCGCCTCCATCAACACTGCCTGTGTGTATTATCACTCGGAATTTAGTTGGGTGTCACCAGGGGGCATCTTGGACGCCCTCTCAGACTGTACTGTGAGTGTACGATACTAAGTCATACTTGGAATTCAGTTGGGTGCCACCAGGGGGCGTCCTGGCCGCCCCCTCTGCCTGTACTACATGTGTGCAATACAAAACCATGCTTGGAATTTAGTTGGGTGTCGCCAGGGGGCGTCTTGGCCGCCACCTCTGTCAACACTGCCTGTGTGTATTATCACTCGGAATTTAGTTGGGTGTCACCAGGGGGCATCTTGGACGCCCTCTCAGACTGTACTGTGAGTGTACGATACTAAGTCATACTTGGAATTCAGTTGGGTGCCACCAGGGGGCGTCCTGGCCGCCCCCTCTGCCTGTACTACATGTGTGCAATACAAAACCATGCTTGGAATTTAGTTAGTTGGGTGTCGCCAGGGGGCATCTTGGCCGCCACCTCTGTCAACACTGCCTGTGTGTATTATCACTCGGAATTTAGTTGGGTGTCACCAGGGGGCATCTTGGATGCCCTCTCAGACTGTACTTTGAGTGTATGATACTAAGTCATACTTGGAATTCAGTTGGGTGCCACCAGGGGACGTCCTGGCCGCCCCCTCTGCCTGTACTACATGTGTGCAATACAAAACCATGCTTGGAATTTAGTTGGGTGTCGCCAGGGGGCGTCTTGGCCGCCACCTCTGTCAACACTGCCTGTGTGTATTATCACTCGGAATTTAGTTAGTTAGTTAGTTGGGTGTCACCAGGGGGCATCTTGGATGCCCTCTCAGACTGTACTTTGAGTGTATGATACTAAGTCATACTTGGAATTCAGTTGGGTGCCACCAGGGGGCGTCCTGGCCGCCCCCTCTGCCTGTACTACATGTGTGCAATACAAAACCATGCTTGGAATTTAGTTGGGTGTCGCCAGGGGGCGTCTTGGCCGCCACCTCTGTCAACACTGCCTGTGTGTATTATCACTCGGAATTTAGTTAGTTAGTTGGGTGTCACCAGGGGGCATCTTGGATGCCCTCTCAGACTGTACTTTGAGTGTATGATACTAAGTCATACTTGGAATTCAGTTGGGTGCCACCAGGGAGCGTCCTGGCTGCCCCCTCTGCCTGTACTATGTGTGTGCAACAGAAAACCATGCTTACGCCCTCTCAGACTGTACTTTGAGCGTATGATACTAAGCCATACTTAGATTTTAGTTGAGTGCCACCAGGGGGCATCCTGGCCGCCACCTCTGTCAGCACTGCATGTGTGTACTATTACTCGGAATTTAGTTGGGTGTCACCAGGGGGCGTCTTGGACGCCCTCTCAGACTGTACTTTGAGTGTATGATACTAAGCCATACTTGGATTTTAGTTGAGTGCCACCAGGGGGCGTCCTGGCTGCCACCTCTGTCAGCACTGCATGTGTATACTCTCACTGGGAATTTAGTTGGGTGTCACCAGGGGGCGTCTTGGCCGCCCTCTCAGACTGGTTGGGTGTTGCAAGTGGGCATCCTGGCTGCACTCTCTCTGATTGCATTGCAGGTGTGTGCCACTGCCAGCCATTGGATAAACCCTAGCATGGGGTTTAAATGATCCTAGCAAGTGTCCTAACTAGTCAGTAGTTGCTGCTCTCGTCATCTTTGCTACTTTGTCGTCCGTAGTCAGTAGTTCACTCTTCGCTAGTCTGTCCTTGGTCAGTTTTCCTAGTCACTGCTTGGTAGTCCATTGCCAGTCAGTTTTGCTAGTCAGTAGTTGGTAGTCTGTTGTTCGTCATTGCTTGTTGCAACTCGTCAGTCATCCCTTGCTTGTTTGTTTTCCGTGGTTGGTGGTTGCCAGTTTGTAGTCGCTGCTTACTGCTTGTTGCTCGGCCCTTTGTAGTCAGTGGCTGTCCCTTGCTAGCTCCTTTTTGGTGGTCCGTGGTCCTACTTGCTAGTCGGTCTTCGGTGGTCAGTAGTTGGTGGTTGGTAGTCGGTAGTCAGTAGTCACTGTTCTAGTTGTCATCGCTACTTGGTGGTCCATCATTGGTAGTTGGTAGTTGCTGCTTTGTCATTTGCTAGTTGGTAGTTTTCTGTTGTTCCTCTGTCTTTTGCTTGTTGGTAGTTTTCTGTTGTTCCTCTGTCTTTTGCTTGTTGGTAGTCGGTCATCATTTGCCAGTTGGTAGTTTTCTGTTGTTCCTCAGTCTTGTGCTAGTCGGTAGTCACTCATCATTTGCTAGTTCAAAGTTTGCTGTTGTTCCTCTATCTTGTGCTACTCATTAGTTGGTCATCACTAGTCACCCCTTGCACAACTCGTTGACATTATTGTGCTGCCTCAGTGGCTGGTAGTGAGTAGCTTGCTTTGTTTGCCATCTTGCTACTGGGTTGTCACTTGCTGCCTCATGGTCTGTTGTCACTGGCCAAACCTGCACAACTCATCGATGAGTTGTGCCAGTGGAGAGGCACTTCCTTAGTAAACTGGCAGTGGGTAGTCTGTCACTGCTGGTCCCACCCCTGCACAACTCATCGACGAGTTGTGCCAGAAGAGAGGCGCTTCCATGGTGGCTGTGAGGCGCTTCCGTCCATATATGAGGGAGCATGTCCAGTGGCTGTGTAGACGCGTCCATCCATATAGGGAGACACGTCCAGTGGCTGTGTAGACGCGTCCATCCATATAGGGAGACGCGTCCAGTGGCTGTGTAGACGCGTCCATCCATATAGGGAGACACGTCCAGTGGCTGTGTAGACGTGTCCATCCATATAGGGAGACGCGTCCAGTGGCTGTGTAGACGTGTCCATCCATATAGGGAGACGCGTCCAGTGGCTGTGTAGATGCGTCCATCCATATAGGGAGATGTGTCCAGTGGCTGTGTAGACGCGTCCATCCATATAGGGAGACACGTCCAGTGGCTGTGTAGACGTGTCCATCCATATAGGGAGACGCGTCCAGTGGCTGTGTACATGCATCCATCTTTGATAGGGAGACGCGTCCGAAAGACACGTCCATCGGAGAGACGCATCCGGCCGCAGGGCCCCTGCGGCCCGGGTAAGAATATTAAGATTGATGGGAGCCATGTGGCACGATTTGCAAAAATAATATGGTAGGGTATTCGGAGAGCAAGATCCTCACCCTCCGGGGAAGAGTTGTAGAGCGAGGAAAACTTGTCGTATGTATGAACGAGTCCGATTAGACACCACACCGAGTGCAAGAACATGCTACATGATGTTATGTAAGTGAGCATATATGCGAGTCCGATGGAAAGTCTGTATGATTCGAGAAAGGAAGGGAAGCGTGAGGGTCCAGTATAAATAAACATTTGATTGTCCATGGGATAACAGATGGGATGGGAACGGATACGAATGCTCTCCTAGAAAGATATGCGGGCGGCCATGCAAAATGAGATCGCAAACGGAGGGTAAACGTGTTATTCGAAGTTTTGTAAAAATTGTGCATTGCTTGTCACATGATAGTATGCGGCGTGCGTGTCCGGCTTTCCATAGCAATTGACCAATGGTGGACACGTTGAAGATGGCTGCTTCCCCGCACGTCCCTGCCGTGTTCTCAGCGTCCAAAGCCAAAGGCATTTCCGACTGCATCAAGCCCTATAGAAGTGAGGCTTTCATCCGCCTTCGCAACTCTACCGTTAGCTTGGTCGCGCTGGTTGTGACCACACATCTTTTACCTCTTCCTTCTTTGTTGACCGCCGTCAATGTCGTGCGTGATGGTGAACAACGTGATACCAGTTTTCTGTGGGGTATTTGCGCTATCGGTATGTGCCTATGATCCATGTCACCTGCATTAGACCAATGCCTGCAATGCACGCATCCAGAATTAGGCTGCTTAGCCCTTCTGATTCTAAACATCGTCCAAGCTGCTTTCGCCCTCAAGTACCCCCGAAAACCACACCCTACGCATGTCTCTCCCGCAAAATCTTTGCAAGTCACGCCTCAGAATCAGAAAAAACGACAAGCAATTTTATCACCAACCGTGGGTGTCATACTTCTTTTTTTCTTCCTTCTTTTCTCGGCTTCCGGGCAAACAATTGATGGATTTTTCCACTTTGGACATGGGATGGGTACACAGGCAAGTACGGGTCCCCGAGCGCCCCAACGCACATCTTCCCTATACAACTCTTCACCACTCTCGACGCCTTCACGCACACTCTATTATTCTATGCCCAGCACACCCTCGTCATTCAATGTATCCCTGACCTCTTCGACGAGCTCAATGCCACCGACGCCGTCTCCGTCCCTGGGAGCGTACCATGCGAGACATGGAGATTCGACGGGGCGTAAGTGTTACTTTGGTGAGAACCTTGCATTGGTAGCTAGCTAATGTTTCTTGTATTTGCCGCTCTGGTGGTGTAGAACCATTTGATGGGCTGACGCTGAGCGCGTTCGCCAATGCTCAGAGCGATGAGGAAGATTGAATTATAGATTGGAGGTTGAATCGATCGATCGAATCAAGTTGTTGACGCTGTCTGTGGTTGCTATTCTTCTGTTAGCATTGCATTTGTGCATTTACGGGTTCGTACATTCGATGGCTATTTAAACATATGAGCATGTTCAACACCTGTTAAGTATATCTTCTTTGTCGACTCTGTTGAGTCCAAGGAGCGGAAGCGGGATTCAAGCGAGGCGTCTGGAGTGAGCATCAGTGAAAGCTAAGCGCTCAAAAAGCAGCTTTTTGAACGCTTAACATTGAGTAACAACGCTTGCCGAGCACTCAACCAATCCAAAAAACTGTAGGAAGCGCATGCTGTAATTCAGCCGTCTTTCAGATGCCTGAGCCCAGGTACGCACCTTGTGTTGTAGACGGTTAGCAGCCTCGGAACGAGGCAGCGCCACTGCATAAAACATATTAGTAAATGCGCAGTCCGACCGAGGTTAGACCTTCTTCATACCCCCAACACCACCAGTCAGTCCCATCGGTTCCAATCACAGAGTTGACGAATCCTGTCCTGCAGAACAGAGATCGACCATGCACGAAGACGAAGAGGATCTCCCTCCAGCTTATACCCCAGCTGCAGACCCAGCTCTCGGCGAGGAAACGATAGAAGTAGGTCCACGAAGGCCATTTCAACCACCACCATCCCAGCCATCACTGGTGCCCCCACCTTCATCTCGCACCATGCCAGCACCGACGCCTACTCCCCCCGATATCGTCCTGAGTCCTCCAACTGAACGACTGCAGTGGCACCAAGCACCCGGCCAAGCCTACCGCTCCAACCCTTCCCATCCACAATCCCAATCCCAACCTTACGCTCCGCAACACCATACCTGGTCCGGCTCTCGGTTGTACTCGTTAGAGTACCCCCAAACGCGGAGAGCTGGTAATTTTAACAACGGTGGTGGGCTAATTGGCACTCTGGTCGATACCGTCAGAGAAATCTTCGACACCATATCAAGTGCGCAGGACAACAGAGCGTTACCGGCCCGACAAGTGAATAGGGGTACGTACGCATCATCATGTCCGCCTAGTGCGCAGTCGTATGCACCTTCGGCCGCACCGGCACCGGCACCCAGACCTGTATCGCCCATGAGCCAACCAGACTCACCGGCATCACGGCCTGATGTAGTGGATGACGGGCATCCGACAAGGGTACCTGTACCGGGCCATCCCTTGTTAAGGGATGGGATGTTATTGGTCTACCCAAAATCCTACACGTGTTGGAAATGTGTGTCTTTCTCCTCGATATCCCTCCCTGTCCTTCGCCTTGACTGACCCTCTTCGCATGGATACTCAGGCCATAACACCGGTTATAAAGACTACGACCCATCTCATCCCTGTCGAAAGTGTTGGGATAAGTACGGTAAGCCGTACTCGGGTGCACTTACGTATGCGCCCTGGCCCTCGTCAGATTCGACTTCCAACAGCAGAATGCAACGTCCCCTCCCGCATCACCTTGCCCAAACCAACCCGGCCTCAGGCTGTCGCCCTCGAATGGGATGCATCGTTCCTCCCCCTAACCTACACTCACAGCATATACAATCGCCACGTCCATCTGCTCCCCACCTCCGCTCCGTTTCGGAACCACCTTCCTTGCCTCCCCTCTCACCGTCGTTCACTCCGATACCGACACCGCGAGGCAACGGCCCATCCTACTATATCTACAATCCCCTTCTTGGGATGGGCTCGTCTCCACCTGTCCCACATGCCCAACCCATCCCACCGGGTGATCCCCGTCTCGGTGGACAGCTATGTTTGAAATGCGAAGGGACAGGCGTGAATGCCGTACTTCTATTTGATCTGGCAGCGTGTCAGAGGTGTGGGGGTGTTGGGAGAGTGTGGACCTGAGCTATGTGAAACGAAAAGGTCAGCACTTAGGACTATTCGATCATACTTTGGTGGACCGCTTCTTCTGTACTCCTGTGGCTGTTGCTAGTTGTCTCTGCGAGTTATGCAGATTGTGACATCAGTAAGCATTGTTATTACGTGGTCCTGTACATGTACATGGTGGCGTTGACGGGGCATTGACCTCGGAGACGTATAAACTTACAATATGATGCTCAGATCTCAGACGTGATAACGTATCCGTACACATACAGAGTCTACCTTAGATTACCCGTGATCAGTGATCCTTCACCGCACACGAAACCCGAGGAACGTACTGCCTCAATCTTAAGACTCAGATCCTCAGATACGCCGACAGCCGAACCTGATCATCCCGCATCGCGGGTTGTGGTGTTACTGCATCAAGTCACCTAAGGTCCTGACGTGCCGATCGATGACGGCCCGCAATTCAGAGAAGATGTCCTCTCCTGCCCTTTCTCCGAGCATGTATCACATCAGCATCTTTGAGCCCAAAAGGCGCGCGCCGGCAATCACGGAAATTTTGGTTTCGGAGTAGCTTTAAGTGAACTTTTCCGAGTGGAATATCACCCCCGCGAATCCCGTGCTCTCGATATTCATGATGATACGAATATTTCTGACCTTATCCAGCGGGCAGCAACCTTTCTAGATTGGCTTGGCCTTGATCAACTAAAGTCGTCTACGTGGGGTAAATTTGTAAGGAAGAAAGCGCACCCGAGAAGAAACAGCGAAAACTGCCAGCGCAATCTATATGGTGGATCCGGCACATACATGAAATCGCAATGTGGGCGTATATATGAAACATTTATGGTAGCAAAGGTGAGATTGAGATTGTTCTCGTTTCCCTTGAGCTCTACAACTGGTATTCGTGTCGACAGTCTCAGGTATTGCATTCATGGGTCGCTTGGGCTCGACCGACACACGAGGTGCAGCATCCGGCGCCCCAGAGGCCGTCGGAAGGCGAGGGCAGAAGGGTGGGAGATATCGAGGGTCTAGACAGGGCGTAGATACGAGTCCCAATGTTCCCAAGTTCGGGAGGATATAGTGAGTGGGAACCAGAAAGGGTCCTTGAAGCTGATCTTTTTGTGGATAAATAAATGGGACAACTTGCAAGGGGCGAGTTACCCACAGAGGCAAGATTAAACGTGGACTAGCTGAAGGGAAGGACACACGTGTCAGATTTCTGTCCGTTGATAGATTTCCTAAGTAACAGGAGCCATACAAAGCTTTATCCCTCTGTGAAGTTGCCGATGTAGGAATGTAGGACGATGCAAAGTGACTGACTGACATGCCGGGTCATTGACGGCTCGCACGGAGACTTAGAGAAGGATATAGATTACAAAGAGGCGGATACCAACTTCAAGGATCTAGTAAAACAAAAACGAATCAGACACAACTCTCACTGACATATCAGGTACGCACTACCAGTGTCCCGAACGTCCCATCGGTACAGTTGGTGCACTACACGCCATCCTTCGCCGAACCCCACCAAAAGCCTCTCACCCTCCAAACCATCCATAATAGAAGAAAGCCCCCAACGACATATGCAATGATCCGTGTCTGTCTAACACCACCTGTAGATGACAACCCGAAAGCGTGCGCGACGCGGCGCGAGGAGTGGGAAAGGGAAGCACTGAGGGAGGAGAAAGTGTCGTTCTGTTTTGTAAATATAAGCAAGGGTGAGGAAGGAGTGACTAGAGATGAGACGTGCAGTATCGTCTAGCATACGATTCTGTCTCTCTGCATCGTCGTATATGTCAGTGGTGACCTGTGCGCTCAGCGTTGATATTCAACACGTCAGTGCTACTCATTATCATGCGGCGCACCCCTCGTAGCGTTTGTAGCTTTGAATGCAGTTGGTCGAGCCGTGCGTCGTTCTGTGACTCGTAGGTGGACTCTGACACAGAGGAAGCCATCGTGTACAAGCCCAAGCTCACTAGTAAGGTCGGACGACAAGCGAGCAATACAGTGGCTGTGCCCCATTCACGGACACTCAATGACCCACTGGTCGTACGTCACCAAGCTCGAAGCCACCCATTTTTCCTTCGAAAACACTAGATCTTACAGACTCATGGTCTGCCCGAACGTAACCGATAATTAGACACCCATGCGTGGTCGATCCCACCCCGCTGTTGTCATTGTCACTCGGTTCGGCACTCTAGGGCACTAATACTCACTCCCTAATGCCGCCTAATACACAAGTGTACTAGCTTCCGCTGCTGCTATCACTGACCAGTAGTAGTTTCTGGAACAAGACCCTCTAACGGGTCTGAGTGCGGCCTACGTTCCTGCTTCTCTATCTGGGTGCTGATTTTCGATATGCGATTTCTCAGTAGCCATAACCCGACTCGAGGACGTCAGGCCCCCATGTCAGTTCAGAGGCAGAGCTTGTGCGTGAAAGCGAGCACTTTCCATGCACCCCTTCATATTCCGCCTCCGCCATTGTGCTTTACTCGCTCGCTTCCGTATCTTAGCACGGAAGGCAAAGGAAACACAAGTTGGCTCACATCTCCGACCTCGATCTGCGAAATAGGATCAAGAGACTAACGACGCAAGAGATTTCCAAAGTCAACATCAACGACAAAGGACACGGAAGAGCAACTGGCGCTCACACTATCCCTCACTAATCACCGTCGATATTGCAGCTGACGACACCCCTACAGCAACCGAACAACCCCTATGATACATACCCATGCTGGAGCGCTGCGCATCCTTTGCTGAGTCCACTCCATTCCAGCTCCTGAGTCCTCTGAGTCAAGGCGATTTTTCGTCATACCATCGCACAGCAAACCCAAGTCCACTGGGACCACTTAATTGTTCTCTCCAAACGGTGCCTTGAACCTCCGAATTTTCGTCATCCCCCGACAAGCTTTACTGCCCGCTACATGCATGAACGAAGGTCAGTTTTCCTTGCATGCACATAACCATTTACCTTTCCATCCTCTCTCGCTGACATACCGGTCCTCCTGCAGGCCTTCCCCATGTTCTGCCTGTCTTCCCCGAACTTGGGAGGACCCAGTCGGAACCGACATGTGAAGATTCCGTAGATTCCGTGACACTAATGATACTTCTGGGAAAGGAGAAACGCGCGTGTGATGAAGATGGTCGGTGATGTTAGTCTAGAACTGTCGTGTCATCCTTTCCTACCCCCTGATAGAGCAAAGCCTTCCTTTGTTTCGGTGATGCTTATGCACGCACGCATGACAGGACGTGGAAATTCGTGTACGACCCCAGGCCCGTTCTTTTCCGCCACCACTGCTTCAAGCACCGAGCTCAAGCCTTCCACCGCCCCCGTTCATTTCAAGTTCCCCGACAGCGTACAGTCTGAGTCAGCATCTTCATCCCCCTCAATCAGTGACATACCCCATTCTAATTATGTCCAACGGCGTTAATGCCATGACAGTCCAAGCATTTCGGGATTGCGTGTGCAGCGGCAGCAGCGTTCACCTTTACCACTCCCATTACTCAGGTGGGAAGCTGCCTGTAACGTCCCACCCAAGTCACCGACGCACGACGATTCCCATATTCCCCTGTCCCTCATACCACCCGCGCCTTCTCTGTCTCTACAGTGTCTAATCGTTATCAACTTTTCCGTGTTTCCCAAAATACCCTGACGGTTATTGTAAAGCTAGTTGTGTTGTTGAACTTCTGCAGGGCGAGGACCCCGCTCTCGATCCCCCACCCTTTCCCTGCACGACATTAGAAGCATCGCACTACTTGACTGAGAATGGGAGGGGTGAATGATACATCCAAACACTCTCAGTGCGTCAAACGATTTGGAGACAGAGGCACCTACTATCCTTGCGGGTAGTACCTCTAATCTTGCCAAGCGTGTCGGTGGGGATGCGTAGCTGTGTTCCAGAAGTTGAATCGTCTATTTCGATTTATTCGCTTCAGTGACGGATGGGGGGCAACGGCACTCTCCCGTCTACATCAGCACTGAAGTACTGATGGCCGGATTGCTACCTTAGCTCTGACATCTATCTAAGGCCGCTCCTCGGCCGGTTATACCCAATCGCAACTTACCTGTTACACGTTGATACTCCGAAGTACCTTAGAGGCTCAATCACTCCCAATACTAATCCAAAGAATCTTGGCGTCTGTGAGGATACTCATTTTATGTTTCACCGGGAATTTCCAGCGACGGGTGGGAATAACGATTTTTACCCGCGGACATCCGCAGTGTGTCACGGGAGCCTTCTGTAGTACGCAGAAACGAGTTTTATTATCGTTAGCCTAACTACAGAGGCTGGAAGACATAAATATCATACATCGACGGTAGCGGAGGAGTATACCTGGAAGAGATAAAAGGTCGAAACTGGGAGAAAGGAAGACGACAGCAAGAATATAACCAAAGGGAAAATGAAGTAAAAATAAGTATATGTCAGACTGTCGTCAGCAATTATCAGGTAATGACGAGGACGAGCTACGAGAGGTCCAGACGTGGTCGCGGAGGCAAATGTGAATCGTCATACAGTGGAGCTTGTAGCCGTGGCCAGCTCCGACGCTCCTGCCCCCGTCTCAGATCTTTCCTCCACCTCTGTTCGTGCCTGTCTTCGACGTTACTGATTATGTCGCCCAATTAGAGTGTGTCCGAGAAGGTACTGCGAAGAACACCACCGATATAGATACCTTAATCTTTCCTAGGAAGCCATCCCGTAATGTAGATGATATACACGCCGGCCAGAGTGCAATTCCATCATCTACCTCCGGAAGGTGAACCGAATCCCTTCGCCCATCCGTGTCCTTTAACAATCAACACCGACAATGTTAGTACACTTACTCTCATCCTCACCCGTCTACCCGACAGCGGGATTGGCTGTCGAGTTCGCCTTCGTCCGGGCACACTAAGACAGTCCCCTCTGTCCAAAAACACCTTCCCTGGGGAATATTCATGCGTACTTGGGTTACTTCTTCGCCACTTCTATACAAGTTTGGCCTCACAGTAGTAGGTCTGACAGCGTTTTCGCGGACCTTTCTGATCAAACAACTTTTCCCCTTTTTTGAAAGATAAAAATAAAGAAAATCCTCGAATGAACCGCTTCTCGGTATCGGTCAGTGGCATTTTAGTTTGGGATGGACGCCTGGAAAAGAAGAATTCCTTCGGTGATCCTATTCCTGAGGGGATTGCCCTTAGCTCTGACCCTCTACACGAACTTGAAACTACACCTGTACCACAGCACGATATCATACGTCCATGGTGGTGTCCTGCAGCAGACGCGAGCGGATTAGAATGCAGATGAACCACGATAGTGACTGGTGCAGTGCCTCTGCTATTGAAGGGGGTACTATCGACCCGGTCGGATGTGGCCGACTGCCAAAGTGGACAGGTGACCGTGGACGTTGGAAGACCACAGACACATCCCTGATGATATTACTGTAAGGTAATGGATTCCGTCGGATCTGAGGTGATAGATCATGCATCAAAGCCAAGGATGTGGGTAAAGCGGAATAGGGAAATTGAAAAAGAGCCGACCCTTCGATTCCTCCGTTTTTGATGCTTTTGATGCGCGCGGAGACGGTATCATCCTAACAGGGACGTCTGTATTTTATCCAATGTCTTGTTTGCAAGTGTGGATCGGTTGGTTCAACTCTTCTTTCCACACTTTCCGACGGCGCCTAGTGTGGTGGAAGGGGATGACGTTCTGTGAGTTGTGTAGTATATCGTGTAACTAATTGTGTTTGACTGCCCACCGGGTGCGGTCGTCGTTGGTTCGGTAGTGTCTAGAATCATAATACCTCCTGACTCCCTTCTACATTCTATTTGTTGATTGGTCTGTGGCTCGGCACGTCGTAGACCACTCAGAAGTAGTGTTAAAACGTTAGCATTATTCGTCCCAATTCAGCAATTATGGTTGAATTCAGTGACAGTCCAATTAGCGCCCGGGTGATAGAGAACCTCTTCCTTCGAACGCCGCACAGAGTATGACTTCATTTGTTTCCGAAGGAACCAAGGAGATACAGTGGGGCAGAGGTGAGTCCATTGCGTCATTCAATGCAGACACTACGCTGCTCGATGCCGTGGCGACGACCACCATAGTCTCAGGTAGAACTATACTGACTAAATACTGGGTAGTGTTGATATGTGGAGGAACAGACTGGTACGGGTCATTACTTCCTGCAAAGTACAGCGGACACTTGATTTTCAATGCGGTATACAGGCCAAAGCTTGGCCGCAAAGAACGCGGTGGAAAAGGAGAAGGCAACCCAGACGCGTACGGGCGCATACATACTTCGTTGCCTTCACTTACACTTACGTGTATCCCATTTTGCAGGCCGGACCTCCTCGAACCTCACATTCTCCGCTCGCTCAGCAACGTTAAAATAACATCGATCTACGGTTCTTGCTGCGCATGCCATTTCATAGCGATAGACATACACGGTGCAGCGTGGATGTTTGGTCGAAACGGGCCCCACTGTGCCCTAGGCGTGACCGCAACGGACTCGATATCCGAAAGCGCACCCAGGCGGTTACTCCCGGCCGAAATTGGAGCGAAAGCGGGAACGAAGTTCGTGCATGCTGCGTGTGGACGGAGTCATTCATTGTTGGTAGACAGTGCAGGGCGGGCATGGTCAGCTGGTGCGAATAATTTTGGGCAGGTGAGGGATATTGACGGCCGTTTCCCCCACTCTTCGGTAACGGACGTATTTGGAAACTGGATACAGTGTGGGCACGCCATATCACCCCAGATACCAACCTTCAAGGCTATTGACGGACCGTATGTCGACGGGGAGCGCCAGCGAGTGGTCAAGGCGGCCGCTGGAATTACTTTTTCGATTCTTTTGACAGACGGTGGAAAAGGTGTGCTTGCCCGATCCATACTTCCGCCTTTCCCCGACTAAACACCCAATCATATGCTCAGTTTTTTCTTTCGGAAGTGGTGAAAAAGGACAGCTTGGGAACTGGGAGGACGGGTGAACATATCACGACTGGTAATAAGACTGGTTTTGACATTGAAGCAGATCCCAGTTACGTGTCGTCTCTCATTTGGAGGTTATGTTCTTGCTGATGGATTGTGCCTTAGTACCCGTCAGGGGTCTCGACGACAAAGTTATCACGGACATTGCTTCTGGCTCACAACATACTATTGCCGTTGATTCTCATGGGTCAGTAGGAAGGTTACATCATGTCATGTCTTTTTTTCCTGAAAGATGTGTTCTCTAGAGTGGTATATGTGTGGGGTTACAATGGTTATTGTCGATTAGGCCTTGGGAACCAGCAGGACGCGCTGATACCCAAGGTTGTCCCTCAGGTATGTCATTCTTTCGTGCTTCTAGCACCGCCATTTACTTTTTTTTTCCCTCCAAGTTCGCTGGTCCAAATGAGGTAACGATGGGAGCACGAGTAATCGCAGGGCCAACCAACAGCGTCGTTATAGACAAGCAACAGATGTATTGGATGGCAGGAAAAGTACGCCCGATTTGATGCGAAAGAATTCTAACTCATGGTCACGGTGAAGTGGAAAAACAGTGGCGAAGGTGGGTACACCAAGGATACAGTTACTTGACTGTCGGATGAATTATGCTCTGGTTGCAGGTTCTGCAGGTTCCCCTTACTCCTCATTCCGCTATATTCAGGATTTGATGTGGGTGGATGTTCTTTTCGGTGTGGCGCGGACTCACTAGTCGCTGCAGGGGGTGCAAGATATCGACGGCAAGTTGTGGGGGCGTGACACACTTCGCACTGACTGCGGATGAAGATGGAGGTGTTATGACTGTTGCTTATGGCCAAAATGCTGCCAATGGTACGAGCACCTGAAGTGATAACCTCTTTGTGTTCTTAGCGTACCTTTAGGCGAACTTGGTCTTGGCCCGGATGAACCCAAGAGTGCGACTAAACCCACTCGCCACCAGCCCCTGTCCGGTATCGAAGTATTCAGGTGGGTACTTATCTCTACCCCGTCGTTATTACTCATTACACCCCACTTTCTCCAGCTTAGCAGCGGGGCAACATACTACGTTGTTCTTAGCGCAGCCGAACGATAATTTTTCCGAGCTTCCTCGGCATCCCATTGAAGTCGATGCTCCTGACCTTTGTTTAGTTTGTAGGAAAGATAATGGAGACGACGATTCACCTTTGGAATGTGACAAGGTCAGTGCCTACCAGTTTCTTCATCTCCATTCACTGTTTCACTTGCGCTACAGTGCGATCACCCTTACCACTTGGGATGTCTTAGTCCTCCACTTCCCACTGTTCCAGATGGTGAATGGTTCTGCCCTCAATGTACCAATGAGACAGATGTCTTGGCAGGTTCTAACCCGAGGAGTGGTGAAAGGGTGGGAGCAAAGCGCAAGGCACCAGCCGCCAAAGAAAATGGCAAGTTTCCCCACTTAACTTTTCACCTATTGAGCGTCATTCCGTCACTCTAGCACCGAAACGCAAGAAATAATGTCGGATGCAGTAGCTGGCTGTGGGAGATATATGTATAAATATGGGTAGTTTAGCACTGCCAGGATCCCATCTTTTCCGCGTATGCTCGTCGCTCGTTTTTGCCGCATCATGCGCCTCCGAGTCGTAGAGCGCGGTTAACCTGCAGAGAATAAAAATTGCCTCTCCGGCAGCCGGCGCATCAGAGAATTGCCTCACTATAAGGCACGCTCGGTTGCCACCCGTTACACTTACCACACAACAGAACGAAACAGGCACGATCAGAATCTTGTCCCGAACGGAGACTCATGATCACCCAGCGATTCTAACTCTGCAACAATTGTAACGTGTCGCCGCCTCCCGAACTTCATTTTCTTCGTCTGGTTGCAAACTCTTGCACTGGTTGTATGGAGGATAGTATCAAGCGAGTTGAGGAAGGGCTCACAAGCACCATTAGTAAAAGCGGTGTGTTGGTGACAATGCCCGATCAACCTGTTTTACTATCCCAAGTTCGGAGAGTGACTTAAACGCTCAACAGCCCGGGCTGTACAGAGCGCACAACCTCCAGCTATTAAATCTCTGAAAACCCGTCTGAAACAGTGCGCTCGTGTACGTCTGGCATCGTGGGCAAGTACTCCAACTCAAGGAACCACTTCTGCACGTCCGACCCCCGTTGCACTCTGTATCAAAACCAAGTAATGAATGCTGTGCTGGCAACGTTCTTCCCCACGTACATACAAATTTTCGTCCAGCCGAAAAGGCATAGCCTTTGAACCAGCTGACGTGTGGAGCCAAGGTGCCCGTAGCCGAACTTTTCAGCCGCTTCAGTGCCGAGCGCCCCTGTTCCGAAGTCATGAAAGTGTTCGGTTAACGGTGGAATACTTAAAGTGTCACTAGGGCAAAAATGATTCAAGCACCCATTTCACCCGCCGAGGAGCGCCCAGTGTACGCGGCAGTTCTTGATGTGGCGGAAAGCTCTGGAGCATTGCTCCCTTCTTGTCCTGGCAACTTTCGCCTCAGCTGCCACGAAGAACACAGAGATCGTGATTAGCAATGCCGTAGTTGCCCCCGATGGCTTCAGCAGAAGGTGCGCGTCGCTGGTACCCACTGGTCTATCTTGTTTAGAATGCCCTCTAAAGTGCCATTGTCGTCAACGGTTCTCAAGCGGTTGGACCCCTCATAGCAGCGAATAAGGTGCGTTGACTACCAAATTTTCACTCCCAAACGCTTAACCTCGTGGTATACACATGCAGAGCGATCACCTGAACATCAATGTCGTCAACCATCTCACCAATGAGACTATGAATAAGACTACCACTGTAGTATGTTGTTCTCTCGCTGCGTTCATCATGGGATACGGTCTGATTTGGTCACAAGCATTGGCATGGCATATTTCAACATCATACCAATGACATGGATGGAGTGGCTTTCGTGACGCAGTGTCCAATCGCTTCCGAAAAGTCCTTCCTTCACAGTTTCACGGTGGACAATCAAGCTGGGACGTTTTGGTACCATTCCCATTTCAATCTTCAGTACTGCGAGGGTTTGCGAGGACCACTGGTCATCTACGATCCCAATGACCCCTATCGTCATCTTTATGACGTCGACGATGGTAGATAATTGCAATGTATCCATGGGGAGAGTGCTTATTTGTGTGTTTCTAGCCTCAACTGTCCTCACGTTGATGGACTGGTTAGTCGATAGTAAGAATCGTATGGCGGCACCACTGACGTCCTTCCACAGGTATCATGTCAACGCCTATGATGTAGCGGCGGCCGACAATCCTGCTGGTATACTCATCAACGGACTTGGGCGTTACCCTGGGGGTCCAAATGTGGATCTGTCAGTCACCACCGTACAACAAGGAAAACGATACCGTTTCCGGGTAATCAACATGGCCTGCAAACCACACATTCTTTTCTGGATTGACATGCATAACGTGACTGTCATCGAAGCTGACGGGCAGGAAACGGTTCCACTCCCCGTTGATGAGATAACCGTCTATGTCGGGCAACGATACTCGTTCATCCTGGAGGCCAACCAGCCAGTCAACAATTACTGGATACGTGCTTTACCGGGAAGTTACCCTTCGAATTTTTCGGATGGATTGAACTCTGGAATTCCTGCGATACGAGGGCGCTCCCGCCACAGATCCCGCGTACAGTTATTGGTACCCCAATAACAATCTCACGGAGACAAATCTCCATCCCATAGATACATCAGTCACCGTACCTGGTCTGCCGTACCCCGGTGGTGCTGACGTTTCTATTAATATCGTTTCGATCATGAACAACGATACGCTCCTTTTCTACATGAATGGTGTCATGTATCAATCACCATCGATTCCGATCTTGTTGCAGATTCTTAGCGGTGCAGTTACTCCCTCACAACTGGCTCCTCATGGTTTGGTGTACACGCTGCCACCCTACAAGGTCATTGAGCTATCGTTCCCCACAGAGTACCTGAATACGCCTGTGAGTACGGTCTCACTCACGCCTTGTGGTGACTGACATTAGTCCAGCATCCGTTCCACTTGCATGGTGTAAGTGGAATCTGGTTCTGTTTTTCCTACCCTTGCTCATCTCTTCCAGCAAGCCTTTTGGGTCGTGAGGAGTGCAAACAGCACAGCCTATAACTACGTCAACCCTGTCATCCGTGACACTGTCAATATCGGCCAAAACACAGATAATGTGACTGTTCGTTTTGTCACGGATAATGCCGGACCTTGGTTCTTGCATTGGTGAATAGTGTCATAGCTCATTTCAAGCAAAGTGCTAATGGTTACTACAGTCACATTGACTGGCATTTGTATCGGGGCATGGCCGTTGTGCTTGCTGTGGATACAAATGGAACCGCCAAACAGGACCCCGTGAATTGTATGTTGTCGTTCACGCTATGAATCGTATACGACTGAATTGCTTCGTAGCTGCTTGGCAGGATCTTTGCCCAATCTATGATTCCCTTGCACCTTCGGATCAGTAGAAAGTAGTGCTCTTCTTACGGTAATGAAAGATGGAGGCTTTGAAGCGTAGAATTCTTGTGGGCTTCTCGGATTTCCTTAGTACAACCTATTCCATTCATTTCTGTCGCTCGCTTTTTCAAGCATTAGACCAATGTAGAGTCAGACTAGTAGTACCCTGTAGGAAGCGCTACTGCAGCCTGGTACATAGTTCACAGTAGTTGATTGTTTTCTGATATAGAACCCGACTCGGTGGCCCGTCTGAGGTTCGCTTGATAAGTCGAAGCTACAACCCAATATCTTGACACTCGATCCATGGTGGAGCAGTCAAACAGCATGTCTAGCGGTGCGTTCCACGCCTCACTACAATTGATTCAAGCGTTGGAGGTAACATAAAACATTGATAGTAACGTGGTCGGTCCTTACACATTCAACGGTTCAAGGGAAATGACTGAAACCCATGCCCGGTTTCTTCGCAGCCCTATCTGTTCGCTCCCTGTTTCGGAACGAGACATCAATGCACATATAGATAGTGGATGCTCAGAGCATGTAACTGGGGGGTACTCGAACGCGACCAAGGCTGGGGCTTCCTCGCAATTTCGCTGCAAGGATGATTCAGCAAGCAAATTTGCGCCCATCTTTGCCAAGAGTCGTGAGGCTAAGTCATCCATTCCAAACACCCCCTCAAAGCGCGTAGATGCGGGAACCAAACGAAAGGTAGGCCCGCACGTTCTGACACAGCAGTCCCAGTCGAAACGAGTGAGAGGATCGGAACCCGTAACCCGGGAAGGCGCACCACTGGCGGATAGACTTCGTCCACAAGCCTTGAGCGAGTTTGTTGGACAAAAGCATCTCACGAACCCTGGCTCGGTCTTGATGAACTTACTTGGTAGCGGTAACTTCGGAAGCATCATACTTTGGGGACCTCCTGGGTAAGCCTCTTAGCTGTTCGATGGTCGGTGGTTATACTGAATGCTACATAATAAGTTGCGGAAAGACCACGCTTTCTAGACTGCTGGCTGGGGAGACCAATTGTACATTCAAGGAACTGAGTGCTACTTCATCGGGGATCAACGATGTTCGGGCGGTGTTCGAAGAAGCAAAGAAGTCACTTGCTTTGACGGAAAAGTAGGCCTCATTTCATTGGTCTACCAGGGTTAACATTGGCTACTTTCCAGAAAGACGGTTTTGTTCTTGGACGAAATCCATCGCTTCAGTAAAGCGCAACAGGTGTGTCAAATTAGTCTCAAAAAACACTACGTATGAAGTATGCCTAGGACATCTTTCTACCTTATGTTGAGCGGGGCCAAATACAGGTGAGAGTGCCGATGACCTTATCTGCCATTCCAACATGGGCACTCATGCCAAGATAAGTTGATAGGAGCGACTACCGAGAACCCATCATTCAAGCTAACCAGCGCACTTTTAAGCCGATGTCGGTAGGTCGTACAATAACGTAATTTCGTGTTTATACACCTGATAAGCAAGAGTGTTGACACTAGATCGTCTTACCGATGAAGACATACGAGACATCATTATGAGAGCCGTAGGGCGGGTTACTGGCGTGTCCAACGCTAGAGAGTCTCACGATGCGGAGCCTTCAAGCTCAGAGGACATGAGAGGAAGCTCCCAAGAGTCTACATGTCCTTCAATTCTCCAGATTACCGAACGGGTGATATCGTCTATGGTTCCCTTATCTCGTGGCGATGCAAGGACCGCGTTATCCTTGCTTGAACTTGTTCTCTGTGCCAAAGACGTCCCGGAAGATGATGTAATTGCCTCGATGCGCCATTCGGTGTCTACATCCTACGACCGCACGGGTGACAGTCGCTATGATATGATATCAGCTCTACACAAGAGCATCAGAGGTAGTCATGGAAGCGCTGCCATGTATTGGCTAGCACGGATGCTCGGTACAGGAGAGGATCCCGTGTATATCGCGCGGAGGATGGTGGTCTGCGCCAGCGAAGACGTTGGACTTGCGGATAACCAAGCCCTGCCTCTAGTAAGGGTGGACTACTTGGTAATGCCGTATCTGTACTAACGAGCAGCTAGGCAGTCGCTACACTCCATGCCTGTCAACAAATTGGAATGCCTGAGTGCCGCATCAACCTGGCTCATCTTGTCGCATACCTTGCGGAGGCTCCAAAGAGCACACGCGCTTACGAAGCATACAAACATGCTGAAGAAGCAGCAATGTCAGATACCAGCTTGCCTGTTCCTATGGCGATGCGGAACGCACCAACAACTCTCATGAAGGAACTGGGATACTCTGAAGGATACAAGTATAACCCCAGTTATGCGTGAGCACGACATCTGCCTCCCTACCGTGATTATATTGATGTGCTCTACAGACATCCTGTCCATAATGAATACTTGCCTTCACCCGTCAAACGTGAAAAGATTTTGAAGGAGACAGGTGACATGTCAGATAAACTTTGGGATGAAACTGCATTGCAACAATGGGAGATGCAGTCTAACGGAGGCAATCTCTGGTCTGGCCGCCTCGCCAAATAGCTCGTACTATTGGAGTCTGCTGATTTTGTTGGCTATGTCGTTTTCGATACAGTGAACAAAGCATTTTGTCACTTCCACCGATTGATTGAATAGGTATCTCCACATTTCACCGTCAACACTGATAGGCAAAGGAATCCAGCAATAGTGGCGCATCGTTCGGTAAGGTCTGTTGTGCACATGTAGTTCACATGCAACACTACCGGAAAACACCGCCGGAGACATTTTTGCAGCGCGACCACTGTGAACGGGCAATGGAGGGCGAGGTTTAGATGACCTGTAACAAGACTGCGGCGCAAGGGATGGGACACTATTCATCTTTTTCAGACTAACAGATCGCGTTGGTTCGAGGTAGTCAGAAGAGTTTGAACAGGTGCACGTCCGTCGTTGGTGCATGTTTTATAAGCTAAAAATAAGGAACTCGTCGGACACCATAGCATTCGCATGGCATTTTGCAGGCGTCACAATAATGCCATGAATAGCGTCGCTTTCGTGTGTGACCCCTACCGTGATCCTCATTTAATCCTGTATAATGTGGACGATGGTGAGTCCCTGTCCTTAGATGCTTCTCCGTGATGGATGCTAACATTTGTCGCTGCGGTGTCTACCATCACCACACTCGTTGATTGGTTCGTCTTTCGACTGACTTTCTCAGCTGAGCTGAAATGCTTACATTTCACAGGTACCACATTTGTGCTTTCGATGCCACGCCAATGATTATATCAGAGTTGTTTGATCAACGGTCCCGGGGGCCACCTTGGAAGGCCAAACTCTATGTTCTAAAAGCTGACATCAACGTTGTCCAAGGAAGTGGTACCGTATCTGATTGTTGAACGTTGAATATCGGGTATAAATCAGGTTACTTGTTTACGTCGACAACTGCGCATTCACGGTCATCAGGCAGATGGAGAATCCACACAACCTTGGTCGTGGCTTCCTTCCCCATCTGAACAGCGCAGGGCTATCTGTCCATACCAGAAGCCAACCAACCCCGTTTTAATTACTGGATTCGAGGGAACTTCACCAGCTATCAATCCAACTTCGCCAACGGGCTGAACTCCACGATTCTTATATACTCGGGAGTGCCCATACAAAACCCTCCCATTCATAATTGCACCTTTCCGAACAGTTTCGCCCAAGCAAATCTACAGGCTATTATTAAGCAATCCAAGTGCTCCATGGTTGCGCAGCCTAATCAAACTACGCTTTCATTCGGAATTAACAGGATGACGTATAACCCAGACATGTGTACCAGTGGTGCTGTTGGCCCCGCTCGATCGCCCCCACTGTGTTCTGTGCATACTCTTTCTCTAAACAAAACGATAAAGATCTCGTTCCCACTTTCCTCGGTATTGCAGTAAGTCTGCTGCGACACTCGCGTCTCGGTAGCCACGTTCTCCCATCAACCATTGTTGTATGATACAGCACAAGTTCGACATCGCCCAAAGTGCGGGCATGACTGGATACAACAGTGTGAATCCCGTTAGTTCAGGCTTTTCTACCGACAACGTCACGATCTGATTACTGATAACCTCTGCCCGTGGTTCCTTCATCGATGAGCATATCCCCTGTTTCAGTAGTACGAGAAGGGGTGCCTGACTGGAGGTGTTTTAAGCCATATTGACTGGCGCCTCGATCAGTGGGTAGTTTCCAATCCACGGGCATAAGCGCAGTTTCTAACCAGTCCTACCAGAGGAATGATTATGATCTTTGCAGAGGACACTGGCGACGCCGCTGCTACCCACCGGGGTATATCGGCCAAGACTCGAGTCCCACAACCTACCGCCATCCGAACAATAAGGGACTAATCCAACCTTTCCATCCGAACGAATCACAATGGTAAGGACAGGGGATTTCGTTGATATACGAAGTAATTATAGTACATACAATGTAAACTATCCAGTGTTTTGTAACTCCATTTTGCAGCATCAGTTCTATCACCCAAACTTAGGGTAGCTCAGTCGACACCAAGACCACCATTCCGTAAAAACCTATCCATAGTGCGAACATATATAGCAACCACCATACGTCATCTAGGTCCCTAACAGGGTAAGATAGAGTCTACTACTCCCCGTACACTTTGAGAACAGCGTAGCCAACCAGAGCACTAAGGCTGATAACGAGGGTAAAGGCACCCACGATATAGGTTGCCAGTTCCCACGGGAGCATATCGGGACCTGGTGGTGGGTTTTTGGTAGCCTCGGTCCGCTTTTCTTCCAGGTTAACCACCTCTGTTCGTTTGTCCGATGGGTTGTAAGTAACGCGGTTCCTATCCAGGATGACAAAAGATGGGTAGTTTTGTTCGCACCACTGTTCAATCTGAATGCTAAGATCAGTAAGACAGACGTCACCAAATAAGAAGTCTCGTGCCTTGCCACACATCACGGATATGCGAAGGAAATTGGGATCCTGCGGCTTTGCCTTGGCATGAATCTTACGAGCATACTCCCGGAATATAAGGGCAACTTCTCTGGCATTCGTAGATCGCATTATAAGCTAGAATTTTCGTAAGCGCTGGCAGAGCGTATAGCATCGGATTGGGAACATACATCAGCAGCTTGCGCCTTTCTGATTTTTATGTTTCGCTGGAACATTTCAGGGTTCATGAAACAAAGTGCAAGAGTAGCCATGGCCATGCACGCCGGCACGGCACAAAACACGAACACACTTTGATTCTTAAGCAGGCGAAGATAGTCCAATGAATCGCATGCATGCCGAAGAGCGTCCACAATCATGCCGCTTTGTATCCACGTCGCATGTTCCACGTCGCCCTTTTCATACATATCTTTCATCTCCTCGAACCCGTGCTTGGCCCAGATTTCCCTTGGCCAGAAAAACCGTCGCTGCTCCACGTCCTCCCGGAAATCACGAATGATATTGGTCTTCTGTAGTAGTAGTCCCATGGAATTGGCAAGTTCCATTTGCTCGCAAAGCCACGAGGCTTCCTTTCCGGAGGCGGCCCATATACGAGTAAGACCCTCGCCTACGAGCCCAGCAACGTAATGGCAATAGAGGTCGTATTCGGCGACGGTCTCGAGGTATACTGTGCCTGTAGTGGCAGCCTTGTGGGTGTAGTCCGCCATACCAATCTCCATTTTCTGGCAGATGTCGATAATGATGTTCTTGTACCTAAGGTACCAGAAGTGAGGTAGTTCATACATACACTGTGGAAGGTACGTACTGGGGTGCGAGACGGTTCACTTCCTCGACAACGATATCATATTGGATCAGGAGTTGCCTATCCTTTTCGTTGGGGCCATTGTCGGAGAAGGTCCAACCAGGCGTCACGGTCTTTTCGTGAAAAGACCTCAGTATAGGTTGCTTGATTTCGTCGGGAATAGTCATGTCATCTTCAATGGTATCCAGACCCCGTAAGACCAAGTAGTAAACGCAAATCTGCAAGCATAGAGGAGAAAATGAAAATAGATCAGTCAGTGAAGTGTCCAAAAGCGGTGCATTTCTGAGGGGTGAAGCAAGCGCAGAGAGGGCAACTCGACTTACCGTTCGTGCAAGATCCCCTTCCAGTTCCTTTATAACTGCAGCAAAACTTCTGCTTGTCATGTCCAAAAACTCCCAACAGCGACGCATAGACGACCGGTCCCATCCAGAGGTAGGGTGCTCCTGTTTAGCGGTTATGTCACGCTTCTGCTCGTGATACAGGTAGAACTGAACGAGAGTCCTAAACTCCGAAGGGTGGGTTAAGAGTAATACGAGTAACGCAGCGATCTTGCCCATGGTCGCAAAGAAGTGTAGGGAGGGTAAGGTGATGGTCAAGGCCGAAGGCGCTCCCGAGCAAGGAGCCGGCGACCAGAATGGCTTGACTACCAAAAGCGGGGATAAAATAGGAACCACGCATTGCGGTGCTCATTGATACACTATCATGGACGACACCGCCCGCCCTCCAGTGCGGCTGCAGGCCATCTCCTCTAAACCATTGTCGCTCAAAGACACCCAAGTCCATGTAGACGGGTTTTTAAGTGACTTGAACAGCCGCAACGCGTTCGTTAAAGGCTTAGACTCTACCACTACCTCTCAACTGGAGAAACTCAGTAAGGCTCTCAGGGAAGAACGAGCTCGAGAACGCAAGGAAAGGTGATAGCCAAGGCAAGTAAGATAACGGTATGTTACGTTGAGTGATATTTATCGTATTCCAATCTTTTTTTCTTTAGTCTTCTGTCTTCTGTCCGCGAGGGAGGTGAAGGTACCAGTGATTCCACAACCTCAGCAGTGCTGATTGGTGATGCGTGGTTTAGGCTCATCCATCGATCTTTATTCCGCGTTAGCGAGTGCCGAGTACGCACTGTTAGACACAGATACTGCGCAACACTTATTAGTGACGAGTGTCCCTGGACTTGTCTTGCAGAGTATGATCCTGTGTTGAACAAGGTGGCACTGCGACTTGCCTATCACTGATCTCACGTAGTCTGCGAACGATTTTCTGCTTCCATCTACACGCACCCGAGGCTCCTCTTCTTGCTAAGTAGATTGGGTATTGCTATCTCAACCCATCCCTAAAATTTACTTTCCTCTTTCATGGGGACGAATGATGCTGTAATGTCCTGGAGAAAATGCTTCGAAGGGAGAATTTACATACATACTGTGAAATAAGTTTCTAAATGGCCGTCGTTGTCAGGTAATAGTTGACGCTAGAATTTTTTGAGTGTGCCCAAACGTTCAGGGGTGGTGTAAGTTCCGAAGCATTTGCAGTCGCGTTCGCCTGAAGAAGGCTCCCACCACGACACATCCGAAATAAGTACGTACTGAAGCATGACTCAAATGCTACTAAGTTATGTATGTATGTACTTACAGTGTTCTTGATAGGTATGTAAGCTCAACTCAATGGAACGCAAGCGAGAGCAGTTTTGTTTACATCCCACGGGTCTGACCTTGGACGTTTGAACGTTGACCTCACACACTACCTTCTCTGTACCACATTCCTCCTTGGAACAACCCCCTCCTTTCATTTGATCATTCTTGCTGTACCAGTACGAGGGATTGCAAGCCGTGGGCCATGTCGGATGCCCTCGCGGAACTCGCTCGCAAAGTAGCCATATCTGCATGTGCGTGTTAAATGCAACTACGCGGGGCGCAATTGATTTATACCCTTCCGACCAGGTGTTTCTCTAGGGCTAATGACCGTGGAATTCGTGTGGCTGCTCCGAGACGAATTCATTTTCATTTGGCCGTGAGTTCTACCTGCCCGAAGATTTGTCGAATAACAGACCACCATCCACAGGGGCGTCCGCTTTCGCAACCTATACGCCTTGGTATACGTCCTGACAAGGTATCTAGGTCTGGCTGGACAAGGGTGAGGGCCTCGTGGACTCGCTGCAATCTATATGGTTTGACACTTCGCAAGTTTCAACGTTTATTTCAGTCTGCGGATCGCTTCTGGTGCCATTACCTCCCCCGCCCTCTGCAAGATGTGGTTCAGATATCAAGCCATGACCATCCAAGTACTTCTAGCTGCCATGGAATGTGCCTTGATGCATCGAAGTAGGTATTTTCCTGATTCGTGAAAGCGATGGCCTTGCCAATCGACGTCCAGTTTATGCTTTATTCCTGAAGAATCACTGGGTATTAGCTCTTTTGGTATTACTGGGCACCTCCCAGTTGGCTTCCATGTTCGTCAGCGCGCGGCTAGCCATACCCCAACTAGCACACTCAGATACCTGCTACGTCCTCAAGCCCCACGCTTCAACTATATATTTTGGGTGAGTCCCCGCCCTCCAGGCTTGTCATGCCGCCATCTCTCTGACATGGGAACACAAGAGCCACGAGTATGACAACGAATCTGGCCATTCTTTTCTTGATTTCCTGGAAATACCTACGCCTACCTATCACGTGGACGCAGAGCCCCTTTGGACATACCCTGCTACGTGACTCCACGTTGTCTCTTGTCGCCATCTTGAGTCCGTCTCTCGTCTTGGAGTTCCTGCTATCTTATGGACTCTGTTATGTAGTTCTGCTTTTTGTCATGATACTCTCAAACTCCGGCGTAATGCAGACACCTGTGAATGGTAACGTCTTGTACTAGTGCGTCTACCATCGTTTCTCCTTCTGGCGCACAATTCTAACGTACCCTGCCCAGTTGGTTTTATTGTACATTATGGATATCGGTCTGTATAATTAACTTCTGCTAACGCGCCCTGACGATCGTTGTAGCTTGGCAGGTTAATTGTCAATCACTCCAAGGTCGTCCAAGCAAGCAGAGGAGAAGGCGTATTGACTCAGGTTGAAGTCGGCCTAGACGAGCATATGGACGTCAACCGAGTCAAGCACTACTACCCATACACGTATGGGAGACAGCCATACCATCGACCTTACTGGGGCATTTCATGCTACTGACGCAACCGACAAGCGATCGTCAAGGCCGCGAGATGAGCTGGCGTCTTGCGTCGATGGGCTAGAACGAGAGTCACCGCGAGTGGGAACCAAGGAGAAAGGGGTATCCATGTCTCGGACATGTGAAGAATCATCGCACGTCGAAACCAAGGACAACTGGATACCCATGTCTCCCACAGATGAGGTAGAGGATGGACATTGATGTACGTAGTCTGTGACTAGCGCGATTGGTGAACAACAATGGGCGCCGTACTCGGGGCTTGGTGGACGATGCAGTGTTCCTCGCGTAGGTGGCCGACACTCAATCTTGGAATGGCTTGACAAACTCAGGACAGCTCATCAGTCGCTTGAAGTACTATGGTAGGCTCAATAAATCTTTGGACATTGAATATTGAGCACTCCTTGTCCACTGTAGATTTTTCTACTGCCAAGGTATCATGTGTCCAGACTTACAAGTTGTAATAGCAGATCTGCTCAGTTGTTTTGATATAATTATCACTTACAAACAATAGCACTTGAAAGGATGCACACCAAGTTGACATTCATTTATCTGATCCTTCTGACTGGTGTCATGATCACATCACTGCTATTCTATAACTCAATTGGCAACAGTACAGGGGATACCGCTTCAAATCTCCAAGCTTGTCTACAGTGGTGAATACCTGACCTTGACATTGCCGAGGTGTTTTATACCTCCATCAACGACTGAGCTACCTTTCGTGCATTGGCCCTAAGTCCTTCTACCTGCAACTCCAAGTTACGTATCTTTTGCCTGGCGTCGCGGAGTTCATTATTGAGACGGTTAACTTCTTCTCGGAGAGTGGTAGTTACCTGCGTCAAGTAGAGGTATACTATTAAACAGCCACGAGCAAAAAAAAAGGCTATAACATACTTCATTAGGAACGGAAATATGTTGACAATCGGCTGGCAGCGACTCTGACCGGACAGGGGCAGGAGACACCCCTAGCGATGAAGTGATGGGAGGAACAGACGCAGATTTGGTAACAGTGGGGGTCACAGGCGGAGAAGGATTGGCAACGATTGGTTCGGGCGCAGGTGCCATTGAAACTACCGTAGGCGCCACAGTCGCAGGTGGAGGCGCATGCGAAGAGATGTCACTAGCGAAGACCGCTCCGTTCTCGAGGTTAACCAAATTTACTGGTGCTGTCCTTCCAGCGAAGAACTCAGCCGCTGTCAAGGATGGTTCTGAGGAAGGCGCAGGAGGGTATATGTCCGATTGAAAGGAATCAGACTTGAGAGAGAGACACGGGGCAGTCAGAATTAGCGATGGTCTCAGAGTCTAAGACACCAACAACTGACCTTTCTGGGCACGATAAATGCGATTGGTTCTACCCCACTATTGGTAACCTTGAATGCCCGAGCAATCTCGCACTCAGAGACGTCAAGTGCGCGTCTCGGAAGGAAACACATGCCACGTTGAGGCTCCGCAGTCTTGTGCTCGGCCAGAGCGTAGAGCATGTCCGATTCGTACTCGTAGTACCGGATATTGCCGTCGCTAACAAGGACATGTTAGCCTAAAAGTCGAAGCAGGATGAACAAGCGAACCCTTTGCCAGCTGCAACATGACACAATTGGTCAGATACATCTGGAACATACCACACCCCCACGTACCAAGGAATAGAATTCCGTTATCGCTCCAGAAAGGCATCACGACCCCTGCACTCTGATCTAGCGTGAGGGTTTTGACACTCCCAAGTCCCCCCGTCTCCCATATTACAACTTGCCGATCACTCATCTTGCTGAACCCAGTAGTGGAAATCCGATCTCCATCTCCCATCCAGACCACGCGTGCGCCCTTGATTCCACCATGACCTTCGGTAACGCGTACCGGATCACCACTCGCCCGTGCATCAAACAAACGAAGCTTTCTGTCACGACAAGTCGTTGCGATGATCGATCCTGTCGCATTGAAGGTAAGCGACTGGATCATGTCCCCGTGTCCAGTCAACGTAGCCCGAGGTCGGGCTGGATCTGCAAGATCCCATAATCTTACGCAATGGTCCCCGGACGCAGTCGCGAGGACGTTCGCTGCTGTGGGGTGCCATAGCACTTGGCCTACCTTACGCGGACTCACATCAACGCGTGCGACAGGTTCGAGGTCGCGTGGTTCCCAACCGTCTGAAGTCCAGCCTTCGAACAAGGCATCGGGTACCTTCCAAAAGAGGCACGTGCCATCCTCAGAAGCGGAGGCAACAAGGGTGTCGTTGGCCGGAGACCAAGCCGTATCAAGGACGGGGGCAGTATGTGTCCGTGCAAGTGGGATGATATCGGGTAGCTTGGAGGGAACGTCGCGGAGAGCTTGCCCAAAAGGTGAGGGGAGAGGAAGGACAGCAAATGCTCCGCCTCCGGACGCCGACCAGTTGATGCTGATGTAGCGCTATGGAAGAAGTGTTGAGTTTGTGGCATAGCCATACCACCTTAAATGACCCACGGCAGACGCAGAGACGAGGTTCGTGTCCCAAGCGCTATTGGATACTTTCACATTATCATATCCGTACTCTCTCTTTCCTGCTTGGCCAAAGACGTGGCTAGGATTTCCACGCGAACACCGTTGCAGCCAGACAAGGCGAGAAGTGTGAGGGCGACTCGTGTGACGATCGGGTAGGTGACATAGACATACCGATACTTGGACGCGCGCACGAATCTCGACATTACTAACAGATCTGTCGCAATCGACTTGATAAGTGATGTGCGGCTTGAGATCTGAGAGATGGTTGGCACAGACAGACGCGAAGTTTCGCAGCCACGGAGTATGTTCAAGTACCCACGCCGCAGCGCCAACGGTTGTGACGGGCGGTTATAATAAGCTTGATCTTCGGTTCAATCGGACAAAATACATAGTTGGATTCCGAGTGCTAGCCAAATAACAAATGTCCCAGCTATGGTACTACAACCTGCATTTCTGGGATGGATGGTAGATACTAGGGCGGGAGCAAGGTAGCCACATAAGCTAAAGGATACAACGGCTGGGAAGTGGACACTAGTATATTATCGGTTTAACATTAGTCAAGCTGCGGAGCATTGCACAATTGCCACCAAGGAGCTGAAATGCAGTTCATTCATTGGAGTGGCAGGATCTGAAAACGTCGAGGACTCACTTGGGACTGCTTCACTCTCCTGAATCGAAGCTTGAAGAGGCGCTTCCGCCATGATGACAGCGAAGCCGCTGATACAACAATCAGAACCCAAAGGGGCTTAACTGAAGGGCTCACGTACTTATGAAGGTGCCAATCGTTATGACTGTTGTGAAAAGCATGGTTGAGACTGGTTCCTAGCAGAAAGGATCGACTCACCAGTGGAAGAACCAGGGTCCGGGGTTGTCGGTAACGAAACGGAATGTCACGTTATCTTTGTTTTCTTGGAGGCCGAGCGATACTGTATCCCTCCGCACGGGATTTACATAGTTGTACGAGCTATTGCCAGATACACGGACGACGTCGAAGGAATGCTAAAAACATCGGTCAAGCATTAAAGTGGACACCAAGAAGGTAAACATGACTCACACCATGAAGATGAACAGGATGCTGAGGCATTGGTTGGTCACAAGCAGATTATACGGTTGAACATTACTCACTGGACCTCCCAACGCCCCACCTGGCGTCAGATCAGTTGCCGGCATACTGATCTCCACCGTTTTATTGAACGGCAAGACATAAACGCTTCCGTTGGGAAGTAGTTGTGACGGATGGATTGCACCACTAAGGATTTGTAGGAGTACTGGAAGTGGTGGGTCAACAAAAGTCACGTTATTGATCGTGTACTGGGCTTGTCCACCACGAAGGCCGGGAATGAGATTGATGTTGATATCCGCTTTCCCAGGTTCGGGGATACCAGGTGCACCAGGATTGATGAGGGGATGAAGCACACTTTCGTCGAACGGCAAGATATATGGTCCGTGCTGGGACGTTGGGTCCTCGTCAGGGGCACCTTCGTACCTGAAGATAGCCGAACTTTGTCCTCCTTCGAAAGTCTGATTTGGGTGATTGGATATGGCACGAATCCAGTAGTTGCTGACGGATTGGTTCGCTGTGATGACGACAGAGTACCGTTGTCCAGCATAGACCGCTATTGAGTCGACAACTACCGGCTCGACCAAGTTTCCGTCCGCCTCAATGATGGTCATCGGGTGTCCATCGATGGTGAAATTGAACCATGGGTCGCATGATGCGCCAACAAGCCTGAACCGGTAACGTTTCCCTTGCGTGACGTTGACCACGGCGAGTGGAGTGGCCGGTCCGCCTGGGTAACGTCCACGGCCATTGATTAAGGTGGAAGCCGGGTTGAATGGACCAGCGTACATCTGCGGGGACAATACATGGTACCTTCATACGCCAACCATAAAGCTATATCCACAAAAAGGAAGGAGCATCTTTGAACGCACCAATCAGAAAGTAGAATCACGGTAGATTCTGTAACGTATGATAAATCATAGAAATTGAAAGGAACAGAAGACATACCATCATCTACATCGTACATGTAAGCATAGGGGTCTTCGGGATCATATATAACCAGCGGGCCCCTCAACCCATCGCAATATTGTGCAGAGAGATGCGAGTGGTACCAAAACGTTCCAGCTTGTTTATGGACAACGAACGAATGCAAGAAACTTCCATTAGGCTGAATGGGACATTGGGTTACGAAAGCGGTCCCATCAGCCCAATTAGACTTGTGCTGGAAGATGCCATGCCAATGCTAGAAGGCACCCATAAGCGATCGAACTTGCAAACCAAACTCTAGCGCACGCCCACTTACAATACTCGTACTCGTGTTCATAGAGGTATTGTAGAGTTGATTTTTAACATTAATGAGGAAATGGTCCCCCTGGCGTGCCGAGAAGTTCACAAAAAGTACGACCGCTGGTCAAGAGAATAGCATACCTTCTGCGCAGCGATTAGGGGTCCGGGGAAAGTTCCTCCAGCAAGGACGGCCCTTCAGAGTCATTGGATCAGAGGTGTCCTTCGATATCTATGGCGTCTACAGAACAACTCACGTGCGCGGGAAGCCATCAGGTGCAATCACCTTATTGGTGATCTCTAGATCTGTGACTGGTCCAAGAACGTTTGCAGAAGAACGACGTTGCACTGGCCCGACGACAGACGCCGCTGTCGAAAAGTTAACAAAAAGGGAGGCAAGCGCAAGACTTGCTAAAACTCGCAGAGAGAAAGTCATGACAACGATACAGAGTGCCAAGTAACTCTTTGTGCGAGGTGTTCCTGATCAATCCCCATCCTCCCCTGCTTTTATCTGGTAGGTAAGCGGCATGGGGCTAGTGCGACGACTCATGATACATGATGGTTGTTTCATCCCAAAAGCGCGTACCTCAATAACAGCGCCGACTTGTCAGTTCTGTGGGACGAGGACAGCCGAGTCGTAGCAACGAAAGAGGCCCTGGCTATGGCTGTTGCACAGATGTGAGGAAAGGTGAAACGCCATGACAGACAGCTGACCAAGTGCGGCAAATGCTTGCCAGGCATCATGTGCATGGATGACAGACAGGAGCAGTGTGGTACTGCAGGGTTGGTCAGGGCCTACTCAGTACAGCCTGCTATGTGGCGCGTAAGGCACAGAGACGATCGCGCTTTAATCCCTTAGAGTTAGAATGGAATGACAGCTACAGCTCCCATGCCAAGCCAACTTACAGTGCCAGAGTGTCCGGAATGGAACATTACAACTATGATTAAATCCGACGAGTGGGTTACCAGAAACCCTCACCGTAAAGTATGACTTGCCAAGGTTTTTCGAAATACCGCTCATGAAAGCTTACCAAGCACACGGAGGTAGCTTTGCCAAGACCAACAAGTTTCCTGTCAAAGTTCCGCACACAAGGCAGTGGGCAGTAGGGGATCGAGAATTCGTGCACTCTATTTTTCAGTAGAAACATGTGCGGTGTGACCATTCTTGACTAGGAGACCTTCCTACCTTCCCTCACACGCGCCAAGTCGGGCATCATTACTGTAATTGCCTCAAATGCCGGACGCCACGTGGTCGACCTATTGAGGCTCTACGGTCAAAAAAAAAGCAGTCCAATAATATTGCTACATATGTATCCCATGACGCGCCGCAAGGGCCACAAACAAGAACCGAGGGCACAGGCGAACGGCTCAGCTCCCCCCTTTCCCCCTCCAGGCAAGACCCACGCTGCTGGTAAGACGGTGAAGAAAAAAGAAACAGAACCTAGATAACAGTTTCTCCACCGACACATCCAAGCAGCGCAGCATCTACACTCCCACCCGTCATTTCGTCGAGCCATACATCTAATTCCTGGAACAACTTCATCACAGGACTACCATCTGCCTCTGACTTTTTCGCAGGCCACATTCGGTTTTCTTGGATGCCGATGAAGTTGACTTTAAGACCCTGGGTTGAGGCATTTGTCATTCCCTCAGATGGAGCCAGCGTTGGATACTTAATCAGCATCGAGACGTGCCAGGTGTCGGTTCCGTAAAATGACGCTTCCCTGATATGGTGCCGTGCGAATTTGTCGGGTGGGTCGTTATCTAATGTCCACTGGAGGACGTATGCGTCGAAGGCGATGACTATTCCAGGATGTTTCAGTACCAGACCCGCATACCCACGCACGAGGTCACACAAATACAGTGCAAAACCATACCTGTCCATATAATCCCAGGGTGATCTATTTTGAGTGTCAACCGTCTTGTACCTGCAATTTCATCGACACTGTCGTTTATGGCGGTCACCGTGAATTGTTGTTCCACCGGCACGAGACTCATGTAAGTAGGATCAAATGGCAGATCAATTTTGTAGGGGGAAAGGAACTGCTTGGGAGAAAATAATTGCACGGTGCGTCCATCATGTGCGATTGTTGCCATCGATGAGTACCATACGTCGACGAATGAAGGTGGTATGTTGAGAAGGGGCTTACCGTCGAGAATGGATACAGGATATCCCAATCACCGTTGTAAGCGTCCATGATCACCCTTGTGGGAGGGATGCCTTCCACACCGAACTTCTCAGCCATCGCATGGACAAGGGTATCGAAGCCTGGCGCGCCGTCCGCTGCGGCAATATGGAGGTGTTGATCTCTAGTCATCATCTAAACGTAGCATCAGTCAGTTATAGATGCCGGCTCACAGCCATCGGAAACAAATCCAAATGTATGTTAGAGGCATTTAATTGATCGAGCTGTCAGCCGCAGAAATAATTTGGCCGGATGCTCAGCCCTCGTTTCCAGGAACATGCAAAGCGCTGTAAGGCATCAAGTCACGACACAGGCCACGCCCCACAAAAGGAAAAACAGGGGCGAGCGGAAAGTCACCAAATAGGAACAAATGTACGGATGCCTAGTGCAGGACTGTCGCCAGTGCGCCCCAGACCGACCGTAAAGACGGGCACCCCAAACGGGTTTAGGGCAACCGGCAAGCAAAAAATGAGGCAGAAGACCACACGACTCACATTTTCTTTGTGAACTACGAATAACCGCCTCTGGTGCATTCGATCGAAAGAGTCCTGTGCACAAAAGAACGCCATGGTGAGACCGAGGCTCAAAATGGACATCCATAACATTTGCCGAAGAAAACGCGGGCCGAACCGGTGCGCGAGTGCTGGTATGAAGGAGACACAGAACGCGCCCAGAATGGAGACGATGGAGGCGATGATGAACTCTGCCGGAGCATCTCTACCGATACGGCCGGTCTACACGGACGTGCGGTGCGTGGCATGTGGTACATATAGATGAACAGATGCAACCGTAAGCGTTCAATACCTCCTTATCCGAGCGGTTGGTCATTCGGGCGACGTACCAACGGAACGAACACGACCAAAGTCGTAGCTAACATTTGCACTCCCGCAGTTAAGGGAATCAACATGGCGATCACGTATGACCACAGCGAAAGCTCTTGCCCGCTCGTTCTCACTTGACCCGGCTGACCATTTCCACCACTGTTATGCACGTGATTCGCGCTGAATTTGTCCCCGTTAAAAGACGAAGACCGTGTTCGCAATGCTAGCGCCGTATCCACACACATCGCTGCGAAAAAACCGACTGCGCCCAGGAACGGAGCAGCGCTGGAACCGATATTCAGTACTTGACCAAAAGCGGCCAAGAAAGACTGGAAAAGGAGCAAAGCCATAAAGATCGGACGTTCCATGGAGGGTTTTCCAGGTCCACTAAATGGTATTTGCGCAATCAGCATCCCTACGGCCACCATGAGTCATCATGCATCGTCGTAGGCGCGAAAAACTACGAGGCAAACAAAAGAGCACACGCACCAGATATGACTGCCGGTGCATAAAGAACTACAGGATGATATTCCGCTTTGAACCAACTCAAAGGCCTCTTCAACACATACTTCATCAAAAATGCAACAAGGTTCGCTGTCAATATGGCACCCGCCGTCGCAGCTAACACAGCCCCGAACCCTGCTCCAACTTTCTGTACCCGTGCAATGCGCCACAGCGCAAGCGACGCGATGAATAACATTACGTACATGACCTTGGCGGTCGCGAAAGAGTAAACGAAAAACCAGTGGAGGCTGATCAAGAACACTGTACGTGGGCGGGCGTCGAAGCCTTTAGCGAGGCTGGGGATGGTGGAATCACTGGAAGAGAGGTAGCGGAGGAGAGCCAGAGTGTTGTCAGCCATGTGTTGTGCTACGCCTGGTTCGATGTTCTCGACAAGGTCCTGGTGACAAGATGACGTTCACGGTCGACGGTAGTGGAACGTCAAGGTATGTGTACGTACCCCTCGCATGTGGTACATGTAACTGTTCCCGACCACTGCCATCTGAATACGAAGATGGGTAAGTGACAATGCGAAGATAGAAAGGGTGGTACACACGTCCAAACCGGTTACATTGAGATACTGTTCGAACTGTCGGAAGTCAGTGCTAGAGGGTGCCTATTAGCCGAAGATGACCGCAGGGCTGAACCGAACGCACTCTGAGAGAAGAATGCCCGAACTGAATATCTCGTTTGCAAATATGGTACCGTAGGGTCTGAAAAGGCGGTCAATCGGGACATATGAGGAACAATGAACCTATATCAAACCTAGGGACATAGGAATATGCCTCGATCATCTGCTCCGAGGTGGCTTGGAAGAGCAGCTCGGGACCTGTGGTTCCAGCGGCTACATACAAGGGATCGCACAATGAATTGGCTCACATGCAATGTCACTGGACGGAAATACGTACCCTCGAGATTGAGGACGGCTCTCACGCTGCGCGGTAATAAAAATCAGACGTCGATATAGACGGGTGAGAATGGAAGAAGACGGACGTGGGTGCCGTTTCGTGCTGGGTGGCGTAAAGGTGGGAACCATCTTGGAGAGACTCCTCCGCATTATTGAATACTGCCGGAAAGTATTAACGCCAAACCATGTCGACATCCTGAATGGGCAGGGGAACACTCACGGAATATGATGGCATGGGTCGGTTCCCACCCCGGGGTCTCTATCAGTGTTCGTGCACACTCGAGCATGACTCCCACGGCAAGAGCGTCGTCTGCTGCACCAGGGCTTGGTAGGGTGCTGTCGAGATGAGCATTGATGAGGACCGCATCGGATTTCGAGTGCTCTGTACCGTCGGATATTCGGAGGATGATATTGGAGATATCGACGTAGGTCTTGTACAGACGCGTCGACATTATGTCGAACCTTCCATTGTCCAAAGCAGGTGAATGAGTAAGTGAAAGGGGCGGTAAGGGACGTTGCAGAAGAAAAACAAGGTTCGCCGACAGGAGACTCACCGATGACTCCCGCTACCTTGTTGTCTCCACACGTTGCATTCCAACTTTCTACCAGGTTCTTTCTCTACGACACGACGACAAAGTTGTCCGATTTCCTGGACTTTATCGTACCACCACGCGTCAGCCTGCGCGTGTTGGCGTGTTCCAACTGTGCGATAGCCGATATCTTCCGAGAGATATTTGGCATAGAAAAGAATCGTCGATTCTGAGGGGTGGGGGAGAGAAGTGGTGGGGTCGTAACTGGACGTTGGTGGGTCAGTGCTATGTAGGTGAAGAGGGAGAAAGGGAGACTTGCGGGTGAACGTTTGGAGTTGGTAATACTGGGAAATTTTCATCCATCAGCAGTTGACAGCCTGGGGATGGCACTCACAGAATTGATGATAGAGGGTATACAAAGGTGCCCCGAGCAAAACTAGCGCCAGAACGAGTAAGGTCCGTGCGGGACCCCATTCCGTAGAGCGGTTCACCTCCATCTCGTCGGTGGGGTATTCTAGCAACGGGCCTCGCCGGGTGTACCTTCCTCGAGTACTTGAACAACCGTCCAAGGGTAAAACCGGTGTTGGTGATGGTTTAGTGCTGCGCGGGCACACACGCGCACACAACAGCCGTCACACGCAGAGCCAAATTCAACTCCTCACTCATATGATATATTACGATGAGACGCGCCAACAACAATCCGACGTCGACGCCCAAAATCATTATCAGACCCCGCGCATCCCGTACAAGAACAACGGGTACGCCATCTACACGTCGATCTCGTACGCCAGCCATACCCACACCATCGTCACTACAGTCAATTGAACACGACCATGGCAATCACGACGACGTTCCTATGGTGGTCGAATCGGATGTACGCACAAAACTAGAAGAGCCGGAAGACATGCTGGATGAAGAGGACGGTGAAATTCAGGAAGGTGAAGGCGAGGTTGAGGCCGACGACGGAGACGGTGTTGGGGAGGGGAGTACTGCTGGGGACGAACAGGGTGAGGGTGCGCCATCTCTTCCGCGTGGTAGGGGTAGGCCGCGTGGTCGTGGCCGAGGTAGCACAGTATCGGCCCCCACACGTGCGCGCGGTCGAGGCCGGGGAAGGGGAAGGGGAAGAGGCCGAGGAAGGAGTGCAACAGGTCCCGGTCGCGAAGACGGAGAAGGCGACGCCGACGGCGAAGAAGGAGGCCACGAAGACGGCCGCCCGTGGCGTAAGATTGGTGACAGAATATGTTACATCGAAGGAGACGAATTCGTCACGGAGTCTGATGAGAAAGGCGACCAAAAGATCGATGTAGACGGGAATTTACTGGGTGGTGAGCCCTCGGTTTACAGTAACTCCTGCCCATGAAAATCTTACTACCTGTTTTACAGGCCGAAGATTCAAATGTAGCACCTTCATCCTTCCAGGTCGACATCCTTCGCGGCAATACATGCTCGCTATCGACGCAGCTCGCTCTTCAGGATTCAGAGACTCGCTATATTACTTCCGCAAAAACTCGCTCGCTCTGAAGCTACTCGCCACGCAACCTGAAAAAGAGTTCCTCATCCAACTTGGGAAGCTTGGCGCCCACTTGAAGACGCGAAGCGTGACGCTCGTTACCGCGCGGAGTGCCTACAAACTGCACGGCGCTAAAATGATCATCGGTACGTCGCCTTCCCTCTTCAGATCCTCATTTCATCCGATCTGTCCTCTGCCTCTTGGTAGATGGACGATGGGTGACGGACGACTACTACGAAGACCGTGCACTCGAAGACATCACCTCGAAGGGTCTCACACCCGGTTCGCCCGTAGGCGAACTCCCCGACCCGCTAGCCACTTCCCAGAGCGTTCTCCAATTTACTGGCACCGTACCTAACCAATTCTCCTCCGGGATCTCGCACGGCATCTATCGTGCGGGCGGACCTACGACGCTCTTCGGGGGAACAGGGTTGGGGCCTTTCAGCGATGGCCCACATAGTGCGGTCAGGAAGAGTTTGTTGACGAGAGAGGGCTTGTCGGCTGAGAATTGGATGTGGGAAGCTGCAAGACGAGTGTGTGACGCAACGGAAGAGTATGGGAAGATGAGGAGGGAGGCGAGGGTTCCATATGGAGGCGTGTTGGAGAGCGTGGACTTCAAAGTGAAAGAGAAAGACAAGGAAGGAGAAGGCAATGTTGCGAAGACCGAAGGGGAAAGCGGTGATTTTCCAATGGGTGTATACGAGCCACACACGGCCATCGTGCAATGTGAGTCTATTCTTTGTACTTCCTGTCACTTTGCTAATGACACCTTGTTTGTCGCTTAGACCGTGCAGACACCCAACCTACGCAGTGTCGCTGGCAACAGGTCGAAACGTGCCACATATTAGGAGGGACAAAGGTGGGAAACGGGGCGTGGGCGTTGGCATGGGTGGATACTTGTTTAGAGTCGCCAGAGCTCAGCAAGAGCACGACATGAACGCGTCTTCAATGAGTGGGGCTCCTAAGGCCTGAGGCCGTTATAGTAAGTATTTGTATGTAGCATAGCTGCCTATCTACTGTATTGGCGGACGGTTCCCAGATCATACAGCCCTGCTTCGCGGAGCGATTCAACCAATCAATTCACAATTGCAACTGCAATACGACTGCACTATACGCACGCTGGGTTACCTGAGTTAGGACAATCAATATACACGTGTGCTACCGGAGATACTAAAACTTATTGCTGCTACCTTTGGCGTAATGGTTATACACACTCATGCCGAAGAAAGCAGTGGAGAGATTGTCTGGAGAAGTCGTTCATAAGGCTATGGATGGTCAATGAGCATAACGATGCGCTGAACATTGTGTTGCGAGTCATTCTTTCATCCTTATAGGATAGGAATGAGACCGACAGTTTATTTATCAGAGTAATGAAGTCCCGTCGGAACAGAGTTTGCCGAAGGATCACGAGGAGATCATAAAAAGCATCCACGGTAGGTGCCAATCTAATACTGCGTGTAAACCCGAAACGGAGACGATGATCTTCCCGTCTGGAGCCACGACAGCACCGGGACAATCACGATAATGTAATCACCTACTGCAATTACAATTAGCATATGCTTTACAACGAAAACCCACAGAACCATTCGCATCAAGGGACCACGCGCCTACACTGACCTGAAATCCCAAAATACAATGAAATGCTACTGTTCCTGACTGATTGCCAGGTCGGGCGCAAACAATGAAGGTTTACGATAGGTAGCCTATCATGAATATGCCAAGATTCTGTGTAATCTGCATTTATGTAAACACGCTTACGGACGACTCCAGACGGCACGGAACCGCACGGTGATCAATTGGTGAACGTAGACTATGGATGTCGCGCCCGATCGCCCGCATGTAGGGCTCTCCATACATAAGTCCTTGCTTATCGTCTCGGAACGGATTGCTTCCCGGCCTCATTGGGTAATTATCGTCCGTGAGCGAGAAATCAGCCAAACGATCCGCAATAGCTCACCGGCAGTGTTAGCGAGGTCAGTGGCATGCCCGTGGAGAACCGGTGACGAGGACATGGTGGCATGGTACTAGAACGGCAGCGCCAGCCATTCCGATCGGCTGTTGACCACATGTACATATGACCGTTGGCATGCCATGCACCATGCCATGTCAAAATGTGTACCGGGACTCGTCAAACACGGCTCAATTGCAAGCGCTCGCCGGTGTCTTGCATACACACGTTTGCGAATAACGGGCTGCGAACAATCGAAGGAGCGGACGTCTGCCGACGCAAGAAAAAAGCGCAGAGCTTGTTGGAGCAGTCGACGCACTTCAGTGCTGAATCAGATGAATTCCCGTGTCATAGACCTGCCGCATAAGAGGAATCGGAGTTTTCACGAAATTTTCGGCTTTCGAGCCACAGCACAGACAACAAATTGATGACAGTTGCACGACTCGCAGGTCTCGGTACGCCCACTGTCAAATCTTTGGCAGTGCAGTCTGTAAGCGTCCTAAATATCCCGCGTCTCAGTCTCAGCCTCAGCCTAATAGAATATCAATCCCTAATCATTACTCCGAGCTTGGTTCTGGTCTCTGCTGCTACAGGCGATGTAAGTGTCGGCGTTCGCATCTTGAAGTCAGTGGACCAGAAAAATGGCAGACGGTGGAATCTGTCTCAGGAGGGACTGCCGGAGGGGGGATTCGAACTGTCCGAAGGTCCTATTTATCTACCGAGCCAAGTCTTTCAGGTGGCCATCGGGCCCTACGGTAGTACGCTCAACATGCCAGATATCCCTAGTCCACTCACAAAGCTTGAGGAGACTGGCCTCCACTATGGTATCTATTATCCTGGGTTTTCTCGTGACTTGGTTTGACTCAACTATCAAGGCCACAGGCATCCCGATCTAATTTGCCAGTACTACAAGCGTGGTACAGACTGTCACGTCTCCCTGCGGTGTCACCTCGTTTCCACCGCTTAGACCATGACGTTCGCCAAGCCGCCATCTCCGATGTTGTGTTGGTAAGTATGGTAAATTAAACGGAGAGGGCTCAGGCTCTGCTGCACAGGACCGGTCCAGTACCATACATAAGGGTCCTACGGGCATAGAGACCACTCCTCACCAGCCTCCCGTTTCGCCGTGGTCAGTAATCGGTTGCGACTCGATGTACGTTGCACTGGCGTTCGCCTTGTCGCTCCTCTCGCAGGTACATGCAGCAGCTATCGTTTCGCCCTCAGGTTCTCGGCCATTGCTCCAGCGATCACATGTGATTGACCCGGCTGCGCATCTCAGGATCGTCAACAAATACATTGCACCTGATGGGTTCAACCGATCGTGTGTAGTTTCTTTACATTTTTCGCGTGCTAAATCTAATACATTGGTAGAACAACTCTGGCTGGCGGAACGTTTCCCGGACCTCTCATTCGGGCCACCAAAGTATGTTTCCGGCCCATCTCTTACCATTGGTTCCCCGATCCATGGTTTACTCCAGGGAGATCGCTTTTCCCTCAATGTGGTGAACGAACTTACGGATTCAAACCAGTTCCTAAGTACTACTATTGTAAGTATTCGGGTTCTACTGTTGTAATTGTCTCTGATACCCCACCAGCATTGGCACGGGTTGTTTCAGAATGGAACAAACTACGCTGATGGAACTGCGTTTGTTACTCAATGTCCCATTGCGCAGAATAATTCCTTCTATTACCAGTTTGAAACACGGAACCAGGCCGGTACCTACTGGTATCACTCCCACTACTCAACCCAAACGTGCGATGGGCTTAGGGGCCCCCTTGTGATATATGACACTGAGGATCCTATGTCTTATCTATATGATGTTGATGACGGTACGTACGTTGGAGCACCCTGACCACTGCTCAATGTGACCTCTATGCAGAAACCACGATCATTACTCTCGCAGATTGGTAAGTTTGATCGTTCCCCTTTGATAACCAGTCAGACATGATGGATTGTTTCAGGTACCACTATGCCGCTCCAGTACTCAACCACATCATTGGAGCCAATCCTAATTCAACTCTCATTAATGGCTTGGGGCGCTTTGCTGGTGGCCCGCAGTCTGACCTCGCTGTTGTTAACGTCGAACATGGGAAGCGCTACCGCCTGCGTTTGGTGGGCATGTCCTGTGACACATACTTCATGTTCTCTGTCGACGGCCACACATTTACGGTCATAGAGGCAGATGGCATCTTGACTGAACCCTTATTGGTCGATTCCATCCAAGTCTTCCCGGGCCAGCGTTATTCCGTCGTGTTAAATGTCGATCAACCTGTGGGCAATTACTGGATACGAGCATTGCCCAATCTTGCAAATGCTACATTTAACGGTGGTATTAACTCGGCTATTCTGCGATACCAGGGCGCCCCTGTCACCGACCCTACCACTAACCATACGACAAGCGTGATGCCGATGCTGGAATCCAATTTACATGCCTTCATCCACCCTGGTGCTCCCGGGATTCCTGGATATGGCAATGCGGATATCAATCTCAAGTTGTTGGTCAATAATACGGGTGGCATATACTCTATCAACGGTATTCAGTACAAGCCTCCAAGTGTTCCTGTGTTGCTACAGATATTGAGTGGCGCTCAAAGTGCCGTTGATTTGATGCCGAACGGTAGTGTAATAACCCTGGAAGCCAATAAAGTAGTCGAGTTGACAATGATTACGACTGGATTCGGCGGTCCTGTGAGTAGTCTCATTTTAAATTCTTCCAACCACGTATTGAACCGTGTTCCTCCAGCATCCAATCCATTTGCACGGGGTTTGTACATTTCTTCTCTTGTGGCCCCTGTGCTTACGAATCTTCTATAGCACGCATTTGATGTCGTGCAAAGTGCCGGGAATATGTCGTTCTTTAACTACTTGAATCCTGTGCGAAGAGACGTCGTGTCGGCAGGTTCCCAGGGTCAGCAAATGATAATACGATTCGTGACGGACAATGCAGGTCCTTGGTTCTTGCACTGGTGGGACGATTTTCTTTAGTACAGGACATCTACTAACCCACAATCGCAGCCATATCGACTGGCATCTTGAAGCGTATGTTGTATCTTATCCAGGTGCTAAAGTACACTGAGTGCACTGCTAATGTCTTTCTGGTAGTGGTTTCGCTGTTGTTATGGCTGAGGACCCATCCGGTGTAAGTGCCCACATCGGCAAACGTCCTAGTAAGTCTGTGCCCACAAACGTAGCCGGGCTGATGTGCGGAATGCTCAAAACACTTTCCAGGTGCATGGGACAACCTGTGTCCGATATACAACTCGTTGAAACCGTCACAGATAGGAGGTACCAACTCATACGAACAGGCGAAGAATATCTCGACACTTTTGTTCCCGGGGTGAGCATGTCTGTTCGGAATATTGTTTCGATATATCGGACGGATGGGCGACTTGGAAGTATCATGCATATCAAAAGCATCAATGTCCTTCAGCACATGAACTATTTAAATTTATTTATTTAGCATATTTCATTATTGTAGCTGCGTGGCGTACCTATTCTGGACTAGGGCCCAAATAGCAATGCATTCTCCACAACCTTGTACGAAATATACGTGAAAGTTTGCAGAGCTTACATTCATGGACTTTCTGAGAGTGGCGTGAATATTGAACAGGAAAGCTACTCATACAACCCAATTACTCAAATGTAATACTGCTTTGAAGAACAAACCTACTTCCTGCGACCTAGCTGATTTCTTCATCTCCGTCCCCAACCTGTTAAGCCACCACTACACTGTGCTACCATACAGGAGATAAATATGATACCAGCTTAACCTCAACGATGCTCCGTAGTAGTGCAAAGTCGCCACCAAGCGTCTGAAAGGCATTTTGGTTGTTGAAGTGGCAAATTTAAAAACAATGAAGACTCACTTGGGGCTGTTTCACTCTCCTGAATTGCAGCTTCAAGACGGGCTTCAGCCATAACGACAGCGAATCCACTGATACAACAATCAGAATGTGAAACGGCGTAATCGACGGGTTCTCATACTTATGAAGGTGGAAATCGTTATGGCTGTTGCAAAAAGTACAGCTGAGACTGCTCCCTACTGGCAAAAGGAGTTGACTCACCAGTGGAAAAACCAAGGTCCAGGGTTGTCAGTAACGAAACGGAACGTCACGTTATCGTTGTTGGCCTGGAGGCCAATCGATACCGTATCCCTCCGTAGGGGATTTATATAGTTGTATGAACTATTGCCCGATACACGGACAACGTCGAAGGCATGCTGAAGAACATCGGGCAGGCATTAATGTGGACGTCGAGAGTGGAAACATGACTCACACCATGAAGATGCACAGCATGCTGGGGCATTAGTTAGTTACAAGCAAAGTTACAGATCGAACATTACTCACCGGGCCTCCCAACGCCCCACCTGGCGTCAGCTCGGTTGCTGGAATGCTGATCTCCACAGTCTTATTGAACGGTAAGACATAAACACTTCCGTTGGGTAGTAGTTGTGACGGATGGGTTTCCCCACTGAGGATCTGTAAGAGTACCGGAAGCGGTGGGTCAACGAAAGACACGTTATTGACCGTGTACCCGCCGTGGTCACCACGCAGGCCAGGAATGAGATTGATGTTGACATCTGCTTTCCCGGGTTCGGGAAAACCGGGTGCACCAGTATTAACGAGAGGATGAAGCGCGCTTTCATCAAACGGCAAGATATACGGCCCCTGCTGGGATGTTGGGTCTTGGTCAGGAGCACCCTCATACCTCAAGATGGCCGAACTTTGTCCTCCTTCGAAAGTCTGGTTCGGGTGATTGGACTAAGGAACGAATTCAGTAGTTGCCAACAGATTGGTTCGCAGTGACGACGACAGAATACCGCTGGCCAGCGTAGACTGCTATCGAGTCGACGACTACCGGTTCGACCAAGTTTCCGTCCGCCTCAATTATGATCATCGAATGTCCATCAACGGTAAAATTGAACCACGCATCGCACGATGCGCCAACAATCCTGAACCTGTAGCGTTTCCCCAGCGTAACGTTGACCACAGCAAGTGGAGATGCTGGCCCGCCAGCATAACGTCCAAGGCCATTGATTAGAGTGGAATTCGCAATGAATGGACCAGTGACCATCTGCGTCGCGAATTTATGGTACCTACACACCATAAGACTATATCTGGAAATGGCAGGAGCATTGCAGGGCCTACCAATCAGAAAGTACGATTACGGTAGATTCTGCAGCGTGTGATGCATCATATGAATCAAAGAAGAGGATCAAAGACGTACCATCATCGACATCATACATATGGGCGAGAGGATCTTTCGGGTCATAGATAACTAGCGGGCCTCTTAACCCATCACAATACTGTGTAGACAGGTGCGAGTGGTACCAAAACGTTCCCGCTTGTTGTGTGACTACAAACGAATGTAAAAAGCTTCTATTGGGCTGAATGGGACATTGGGTTACGAAGGCAGTCCCATCAGCCCAATTAGACTGATGCTGGAAGATTCCATGCCAATGCTAGCAGACACCCATAAGCAATCGAAGGCGCGAAGCAAGTTCTAGTGCACCCCGACTTACAATACTCGTGGTTGTGTTCATAGAGGTATCATAGAGCCGATTAATAACATTGATATGGAAATGGTCCCCCTAACGTGCCGAGTTCTCCAAAATTATGACAACTTATCAAGGAATCAAAATACCTTCTGAGCAGCGATTAGGGGCCCAGGGAAAGTTCCACCGGCAAGGACAGCCCTTCAAATTCAACACACCAGAAGTGTCCCTCGACGTCAAAAGTATATAGAGAAAAAATACTTACGGGCGTGAGTAGCCATCAGGTGCAATCACCTTATTCACAACCTCTAGATCTGTCAGCGGGGCAAGAACGTTTGCAGAAGAATGACGTTGCAATGGCCCGATGACAGACGACGCTGTTGACAAGTGGACAGAAAGAGATGCAAGTATGAGGCTTGCCAAGAACCGTAGAGGAATAGCCATGACGAGGACACAGAGCGTCAAGTGACTTTTTTGTTCCTGACCATTCGTCTCTTTCTCCTGCTTTTAACTGGTGGTCAGCGGGTGGCATGTGGCCGGTGCGAAGACTTTCCATCCTAAAAGGCCATTCCTCGGTGGCCATGGCGATTTGACAGTTCTTCCAGATGAAAAGGGCCGATCCATAGCTACAAAAGAGGCCATGGCTATAGCTGGGGTGGGATAGCGAGGGAAGGCAAAACATCATGAGTCTATGATAGACAACTGGCCAAGCGCAGCAAATTCTCGCGAGGTGTCATGAACAAAGATGACAGACAGTAGCAGTGTACTAATGGAAGGTTAGTACCTACGGGCCGGGACGTACAGCACAGAAATATCGCGGAGCAGTAACTTCCGTGCCACCTCACGGCGCCAATTAAAATTAACCTCCATGACCAAAAAAGTGTAACTTACCAAGACTTTTAAAAACTGCTTATGAAAGTCGGGAATTTTCGAGCGCACAGAGGCGGTTTTGAGACCACCAGAGCCTGAGCATGCCAGTGTCACGTCTGGTATCCAAATAGTACTTGTGGCGGAAGTTGTTTATCCTTGCTTGTAGTAGAGACTATTAAGACCCGTTGATAAGTATTTGCGGTACAATGATGCTTTTGCCGTTGACGCTACGTCATCATGAATCTTACAATCAACGGCCATTATGACGCTGCAACAGGTGTGCAAAACTCGCGCATTCTTTTCAGCCCCATAAGATTGCAGTAAGAAGTGCAATTCTCTTTTCTGGGAGACCTTTCCTCGCACGCTACAATACTATTAATTGCCTCAGAAATTGGACGCCGGCTAGCTCCACAGTACAGTATATATAAAAACGTCCAAGATTCCTGCTACGTAATGTGTACCCTATGACGCGTCGTGGGGCACAAAGAAGCCCTACAGTAGTACGGCATACGTATACGGTACCAAAAACGGAGGATGCCAATGAAACCGACTTCGAGATCCTGGGATGAGGCATTGCTGTTCCCTTCGGAGATGGACCGTTTAGGACTTATCTCGAACAGTGTACATGCTCTGCGGCAGTGGGCCCAGGTTGCACGCGCGACGGAGGCTAATCGATAAACCCTTTTCTGTTGACATTACCCGCACTCCGCACAGTCTGAGTTCGCCCAGCCTTAGTGAAGTGGCGTGGGTCACGTGATTTAGTCAATCGCAGCCCCTCCCATGCCAATCGGAAACACCATTGAATTTTTGCTTCGTTCGGTTGCTGAGGCTCTTTTCTCTGACAGCGCGTCATTTTGACCTCAGTTTCACTCCTGCTACTACCTCGGGGTGCTACCGACCTTCTCGTCTCTGTGCCGTTCGCATGGTACTCCGGTGCATGGCAACTTCCTCACTCGGGTCGCTCAAGTGTGGCGTGCTCGTTCCATCCGCCTCGCGGCTCACATTTGGAGCGAGTTCCCGCGCTGTCTGCAGGCGCAGTCATTTTCTGCTTCCTCCGCCCATACTCGTTTGGATCTGTTCTTGCCAGAGCACCTTTCTCATCTGTCGTAGTTTGACGAGAATGGTAGGATAAAGTAAGGGCGCTAGTAGCGCAGTAGGCTGCACGGTGGTCAACGTTTTAGGAGGGCAAGCTTAGGTCTTGAGTGGATGTGCGGGGGAGACGAGCAGACGTCTCGTCTCATACAGTTTCATATTCTGGTAGCTACCCTTTTATCTGTCACTAGTATTTGATATCTCTTATGTTGGGGACGGGTGAGTATCTACACCCGTCCTCATACCCGCAATGCACGTCATTTCCCCTCGTTGGGGGTTCATCATATTTGCGCTACGTGCGGCCGCATATGGCTACACCGTAGCTGTGTTCTCTTGATACACATCGTAGTTTAGTATTTCGTGTGAAGTTGGCTTGTCGAGACCGCTGTCTCAACATAGTTCCCTCGAGGCGGCCTTTTCTATTTCCTCTTTCTTTGTTTGTTCCTGTTATCGTACCGACGAGGTTCTTGTAAGCTGAGCATGTACTTATGGTCACTTCGCCTCTCGTCTAGTACTTCGTCCCAAAGTAAAACATGGATGAAACTCCAGTCACCAATTTCAATCTACGCCTGAGTTCACCTAAATTCACTGGCGTACAGAACGACAAAGGCTCTCAACATGTCAAAGCCCCCTTTCAATTCCTCGCGGGTAAAAAGTCGTCATCTAAGTCACAAGGGTTTCACTTTGCTGGCCCCAGTTTTCTACGCTCGAATTTCAGTCCACCTGGGAATGTCAAGGCACACGAAAACACGCCAACGCAGGGGGTTAATGTTGAAAACCATTACTCTCCGTTCAGTTTTCCTGGCCTGCGTTCTAGTGGGAATCCTATTCCGAAAGGTAAGGCGGAGGAGAAACCGACAGTACAGAGCATGGTACGTATCGTGATTTTGCTACACGAGGCATTTGAGCTCACTCGCAATGTAGGTGCCGCAGTCTTGCGCTGAAAGTGGTTCAAGGTCAGTATATGCGCATGAATCGTTTTGAAATCCCAAGACACGCGGGAGGCACTCACAAACTCGTTCACGATTGCTCTACGTCACGGGATTCCACCGCCTGAACTAAATCAAGCCTTTCTCAAGCCCAAAGAAGAGTCCGCGGAGGCGTCGCTAACGTGGGCTTCTGACCACGAAGAAGACCTCCTTTTGACGATTACAACTAAGTACCGTCAGGCGCAACGGGAGATATTGAAGCAGGTTTGTGGTGTTTTCTGCCGAACTTGAGAATAACGTAAGGCCATCGCACGCAGCGTGAAATCAACGCAGATTTGGAAGCGCAACTCACCAAAAGGAACGAAGAGAATACAGCACTTTCTGTATGCGTTGCAGCTCAAAGGCAGACGCTCCACAAACTTAAGGAAAAGCATGGATTCTTTCCGAGTTTCTTATCCTAATCGGCTCATAACCCCTCGCACAGCTATTCCGATTTGAAGACCGAAGTAGAAAACTTGAAGGCGGTTTCGACTTCGTCTACCTCGTTCCTTACTGAGGCAAGGCAGATGATGCATGGCTTAGCAGACCTGAGGGATGAAGCACAGCTCGGCCTTAGAGGTACGCCCTCGGTTGTCAAGTTGTGAATATATCAGACAGGCATTTCAGGCCTCGAATCTGTCTTTGATGAGAGTGGAATGCTTATATTAAGCTCCGAAACGAGAACCACGGTGGAGGAACTACGCTCAGAACTCTCGAAAAGTATGCAATGTCGTTCCGATTACTGGTGAATCGTGCGGTGTGACAATGTTGTGCGGCAGCCCAACAGGTTACCGACCTTCTACGCGACAGATTACATAGTATGGCCTCCGAGTTGGCGGAAGCACGATCTCGGGTTTTGGAGCTGGAAAGTCTGGTAGCAGGGGATGTGCGATCCGTCGAGAGTATCACATTACAGCTCCAGCATTCCAGTGCGTTGATGATCTACTCAAATCGTAGCAACACTGATATATATCTTAGCGAAGCACATATCGGAATTGGTAGGCTACCTACATGAACAGAGAAACGAGTCTGCTCGTACTGCGGCGGAGGTATATGAAATGCAGCAACAGCTCAGTCACGCCACCGCGCGGTACGTTGTGATGCGTTGCTGCAGAAATCACTTAATTTTGCGGCATAAGCGTGAAAGAAGCAGAATCTGAACTCGCGTCGACGACTCGGCGGTACACACTTCCTATCTACTTCCCCCTTCGTCTCGCTCATGCACCACACAGGTTTATTGAGTGCCAGGAAACTGCAGAGGATCAGAAAGTCCAGTTGCAGTTCCTTCGGAACACAGCTGCCTTCCAAGAAAGAAGTGTGAAGGACCTGGAAGCCAGGTGAATTGGGAGTGTCACATATGTGCTTTTCTAAATCCTATGTCCCAAATAAGAGCGGAGAAAGCTATCGAAGACTTGCACCAGGCGTTGGGCCGCTCACGCGAACTAGAAGTCCGTTTGGATGCCGCCAAGGACCTTGAGAAGAATCTGCTTGAACAAAACCAGCTCATTCTATCAGAGAGGGATGTCACCAACCAAACCTTGAGGACCATGCAACACCAGATCGATGAGGCCCACGCGCGCGAACTATCACTCTCTCGTCAATTGTCGAAGATCACAGCCGAGCTGGACATTGTTGTCGCGAAGGACAAGGATTTGGAACAGGAGGCGGAATCATACCGCAGGAAGTGAGCCTACCGTCTCCCAGTACACTATGTACACTCTGAATGACTGCCACAAGACATGCGGAATCTTCGGTTGCGCTCAAGGTTCGACAATTTACTTTCATATCGTGGCTCCGTGCTCAGAAAGCAAAGTAGGAACTCCACAAGCAATTTGATGATCAGTCTATCGCGCTCGGCAGCCTTCAGGTAAACTACTTGGGGTACCGAGTATTTGGAAGTGTGTTGACGACTAGTAGGAACGGCTCCATTCAGCTGAAATGCGCACATCCGTGAGTTTCTATTCCATTACCTAAACCCTGCCAGGTAGATGTTCCCCTCAGGAGGTAACGAGCGAGCTCAAGAGCGAAATTGTCCGTCTCCGAGAACAAAAAGGGTCACTAGAAAGCAGGCTTGACACCGCCTTGCGAGAGAAGCATGCCAAAACCGAAACACTAATGGCTTTGCGAACGGAAGCTGCTCGCAAAGAAGGTGCCGTCGAAACTCTGTTACATGAAGAGAAGCAACGAGCAGACGAAGCTCGTCGCCAAGTTTTGGAGATGGAATCCAAAGTCCAATCACTTCACCAGGAACTCGACCAAAAGAACAAGCGTGTACGAGACATGGAAAGATGCATCGCGGAACACGAGGAAGAAGTAGCAAAACTGACGTCACGCGTTACCGAGTTGGTTGCAATGGAGCAGGTATTATCAAGTAGGGCGACGACTATTACCCAACGCTACACGAGGAATGACTTGGTGAATACCTTCTATCCCTCGTGTTTCCCAGTGACAACAACAAGGTGCATGTCTTTGCAGAACGATGACGAGAAAATCCTGGTGACGACTTTAATGCAGAAGGCCCGTGCTCTGCATGACCGAGAAATAGTGGAGAAAAACAACGAAATTAAACGGGTAGGCCTGGCGATATATTACTTACCTGGACTACTTTACCGCTTGTGTACCTGCAGCGCGACAATCTCATCAAGCAATGTGAGGCAAGGATTTCGCAGCTGGAGGAAAACCTTGCGCGGCGCATCCACGAGGTCAGCTGAATTGTTTACACCGCATTCACTGCGTACATCTGTCACTAGCCCACCTGGGGAGCCGTTACTGTCTCCCATGTTCCTACCCTGGAAGATGGCAGTCCACTGACGGATCCCGATATGCAATCCGCCCCAGGTTTAGATTGCCAACCCATGCCTCTAAACATATGTCCCATCGGCGGGACGCGCCCCTCCGAGACGCTTATCCATCCTCCAATTGTGTCATCCTCAAAACAGCTACCGAAGTGCCTGAGCTTCTCTAAACTTGCAACAGAAAGCGACGATGATGCAGAGTCGCCCGGTGACAACCGCCTCCCCGACACGCCTACTCATCCTGGTGCTGCATCGACCTCCTCAAAACAGCCAGCGGGTAGTCCGAGCCCTTCCAAACTAGCAACCGAAAACGACGGCAATGCTGGATCTGGCAAAGGAAGGCCTCTAGCAAGCAACAAGCGTGCTACGTTTGCGGAAGGCACGTCTGAAGCACCAACGCCTCGGCCGACCCGCCGTCCGGTGAGTGAAGGCCCACTGTAACAATGACAGGGCATGTGAAATCATGTCTTCCATTCCTAGAGATATTCCAAACCAACTGAAGGCGACAACCCAGCAGATAAGGTTAGCGTGTCATGCTTCCACACGAGGCAGTTCCGCCGTCGATTATTGAGTTTCTGCCCTCTCCTTAGGCTCCCCAACTACTGGCGAAGAAAAGAGTCGCGAAAAGGCGATAAAGCAATTCGCTCTTTCTTTCAGCCTGCTTTGCCACGGTTACGATTGTCAGTCAAGTGCGCGAGAACTCCACGTGATGAACATACAGCGTGCTTATGGCGACGATAATGATGGATTTTATTGCACGACTCTGCAAGACTTGTTTTTACTCCCTTAGTATAATTCTAAGGAGTGTGATAGGCGGGTAGAAGACGACATGAAGGAAACACGAACCTTTCCCCTAATTTTTTTTTTTTTTTGACTTCGAGTCTCCTAATTTCCAATGCTCGATGCTCGATGAGACGGGACACAACCTAAAGTGATGTGAGCTTGAACATTACACAAGAGTCTCAACGTGGCGACAACAAATCCATCCAAAGCCGGGACGAGAGCTGAGCGCCGAGTAGGAGAACAACGTCCCACATAATCTTTAGTGCGAATAGTGTTTACTCACCCTTCTTGCCCTGACTAGTTCCGAACCTTAAAGCTTGAACACTCGTCCCATGTGCATATCTGAGGAAAGTAACACGCCGATGATAGTTAGAGTTGCCAAAGGGTCGTCATAGACCACCTTCCAGCCCTTCCTCAATGGACCGATTCAAGTGTGAGTGTAGGTATGCGTCAGTTGGGATAGGCACTTGAATTGGAGTCTATTGCAGGGGGCGTATCAAGCTGACCATATGTACAGCACAGGTGGGACAGAGTAATAGCCGATTCGTATTTGAACATGATAGTGACTGGGCTATGTGGTTTACAGTAACAAAGGGGAGTCAACTCGCGCGTAGGAGCAAACTCACGAACATCCAACAGCCGGGACTTGCGCGGTGTCCCACCGGTTGTCACTTGGTTATGACTGTCCGACAATCATAGATGTCAGTACTTTGTTTCTCGTTTTATTGACATTAGTGTCCGAGTCACCCGAACATGCCCTACGGTATGTGTGAAGATATATCCTCAGGACCGCCACGTTTTCGCCCTTTTCTCCTAACGAACCAACAATGTATGAATTGCAACCGCTAACTGCCATGGGCCGTCCCGGTAACACCGAGACACATCGCACGACCATGGCACATTGAGAGTATCTAAGCACGGGGATATCGAGGGTTGATTCGGCAACTCCGTAAGCCACTGGACTGTAGGCGCGTCCGCACCAGCTACCAAGTAGGAGTGCCCCTCGAGGCTGTTGACTAGCGCGCTGCAGAATGTTACACCAATAGGCCGTCCAGCCTCCTCGAGTCTTTATTTATGTAACGATTATGCAACTTCTCAAATATTCGTCGTGTGGTACGTGTCAACGGTGAGTAAGATGAATGGTCGGGGCGTAGCATAGCGGCACATACAACATTCCTCTATCAGTCACAGTCGCTGATACTAATCTGGGTTTGCATGATGGTAATTAGTACATGCGACAGAGTCACGGTTTTTCACAATATACGAAATTTTACTGTTTCAGGTATATTACAGAACAACATTCACGGCTTCTGGATCTGGCCAACGCGTGCTAGCCGGTGACTTGACCGGCACGAATGGTTTACTGTCACGCAACTGGGCTAAGAAGGGTATTCCCTTGAATTTATGACACTCTTGCATATCTACAATGAGTTGGAACTATGTCATAGGAAAGGTCAGATGCCTCTTACTCGGTAGTCTCGTCTATACATTTGTGATTTGAAGATTACAGGGCCTGTGAGTGGTTGGAATGCTCAGCTCATTGCCTTCGAGTCGGAGCGAATCAATCAAAGTAGTTGTGAGTGTCTTCAACGCTGGACACGCCAGACTGCCGTTCTATGCCTGATGCCAGTGATGAACAACCAACGACTGCTGCTTACTAATCTACGCGCGCGTCGCTCTACGCTCAGTCCGTGCTGGACCCCCGACACCCCTTCGCTCTGCCAACCACCCCCACACCGCCAACCCCTGTCCCCCAGCCCCACTACATGTACCCCCTCCTACAAGTGCAACACTCCGGGGTCGCCTTCTTCTACCCGTTCACCATGCTCATGCTCTTCGCCCTCCTCCTCCTCTAGCTCCAACACAAAACTCCCGGTTTCTTCGCCCTCATCGCCCACCTCCAGAGCCTCTTGTATCTCCGCCAGCGCCGTGCCGTCTCTGGGTACGAACAGCCGCAGTCTCCTTGCATGGACCAGCCCACCCATGGGAAACCCCTCTAGCATGGTGAGTTTATACGAGTTGCCCACGCAGCTCACCACATGCCTAGGTGCCGACCACCTCGGTTGGAGTTTCCTTACGGCTGAGAGAGTGGTGTTGAGAGCGGCATCGTACACCTGCACCAGCTGGCCTTCTTTGAACACCATCTCCCCTGTAGCTGAGCGTAGTACCCGCTTATCAAAGGTAGCTTTCCGTCTTACCGCATGCAGTACCGCTTGGTTGGCTCCATCCAAGCATTGTTGCTCCATGTATGCCAACTGCACGTCCACCGCCCTTCTGTCCAGCTCCTGCGCTGCCTCCCCTACTGGTGTTGTACTCGTGTTTACGACCAACCCAAGTAGTAGTTCCTTCGGTGAAAGCTGGAATGCTGGGATGATTCGCTCGTTCATCTGCCGCACTGCATCCTCGAAATGGTCTGGCCAATGCTTCGTCACGTCCCCTACGGTGTCTCCCTGCTCATCGTCTTCTCCTAGCCTTGGGCTGCCCAGCCTCTTCAGCCTGCCCAGCAACTTACCGTTCGCGTTTTCCACCAGCCTGTTAACCCATGGTGCGTATGCTGCTACCACATGGTGGTTTGTTCCATGTGCCTCGCACCACGCTGCTATGTCTCCGTTTTTGAAGTGCGATCCACTGTCTGTCATGAACGTCTCCGGTGCTTTGAACGCGCGTGCTACCGAATTCAGGCCGTCAACTGTTGTTTTTGCCATGCTGTGTACCTTGAGTTTGAACCCCCAAACATACTGTGAGTACGTGTCCAGCATCAGTAATACCGAGTGGTATCCTCCCTTTCCTTTCGGTAGGGATAGGTAGTCCACGACGACCAGTTCGAACGGGTGACGCCTTGTGATTGGATAGAGTAGGGCATGTAGGTGAGTTGAGCTGAAGTTTTTGCACTGAGCGCATCTGAGTAGTGCTTGTTGTATCGATTGGTCCAACCGCGGGCTGCAAACCATGTCCATTAGCTTCAACTTCACCAGATCCCGGCCCCAATGCCCGTTGGACCTGTGTTCCTTCTCCGCCATTGCTATGGCCTCTTCCTGCATAATACATTCGACTCTTGGTTTCGCACGTATCGACCTGGAACCATGCACGCGCCATAACCGCCCATTTTCTACGTGATACCCTTCTGCTCTATGCTGTGCCTGTCGTCGGTCTCTGTCATTCGTGGTCGTCTTGAGGTTGTAGATTGCTTCTATTACTTCTAGAAAAAGCGGTTCGTTAGCGAAGTGTTCTTTTAGGGCTAGGAACTCCGGGTTTGTCTCGACCCTGAATAGATCGTTGACTATGCCTTTAGATGCTTCCCAGTCCTCGCTGACCGTCCACTTGCTACCGTCATCCTCTGTCCTCGGTTTGTCTGCGTACATTCGGCTCAGTGCATCAGCCGCCATGTTAGTTTTGCCCGGCCTGTGCCTTACGTCCACGATCTGGTATGCTGTGATGCCATCCCGCCATCTTGCGTGCACGAGTGACAGCTTATCGTTGCACAGCGTGTCCCTTAGCGCTATGCAGTCTGTCTCCACCTCGACTGGGAAACCCCAAATTGTGTCGCTGAAGTGGTCGATTCCAAATTTCAACGCTGCAAACTCGAGTATGTATGGCTTGTATCGTTCTTCCACGCTGGATGTGCGCTTGGATGCGAATCCGATTGGATGCACCGCCGTTATCTTCTCTCCGTTTGCTAGTGTCGTCTCTGATCGTTGTGCGAGGACCGCTCCGAATCCATCCTTGCACCCGTCAGTAGTCAGTATAAACGGTGTGCCATCAAACCTGGGTGCCCTCAGCACCGGTTCCGATATTAGTACCTGCTTCAGCCGTACGAACGCCTTGGCTTGTCTGGCTGTCCAATATCGTTCCAACGACCTGTCTCTTAGATACTGCTTGTATTTTCTCTTACTTGTTTTCGTATCCGCTGCAGGCAGGTCTAGGTTCCGCTGTAGATCTGTAAGTGGAGCTGCCAACCTCGCATAGTCCTTCACCAGCGAGCGAAAATACCCCGTCAGTCCTAAGAAACGCATTAACTCCAACAGTGACTTTGGTGTTGGCCACTTAGCGACTGCTTCCAACTTGGCTACGTCTGGTCTGATTCCTTCCTGCCCCACCCTCGCGCCTCCGAAAACCACCTCCGACATAAACAGCTGCATTTTTTGTGGAGATAGCGATATGCCCATCTCACGGCACCGGACGAGGAACGCGTGTAGTCGCCCCAGTAGCTCCTGGAACTCGTCGCCAGCTAACCCATTGTCGTCTACAAACATCTCGAGACCGATTTGCATTGCCAAGTCCTTGAATGCGATGGCTGTCATGTCTGAAAAACAAGAGGGTGAGCCGAGTAACCCCATAGGCATACGCTTGTAGCACTGGTAGCCTCTGCCCTCTGTGTATATGCACAAGTACGGCTGGTGTTCCTTCTCCACCTCAATCGCATAGAACCCCGCAGCTAGGTCCATAACACAGACGTACCGATGCCCTGCTAAGCGCTGCTGTTTCGCTCTAATGTCTCCTTGGGGCATTGGCGCTACTTCCATTATTTTGTTGAGCTCGTGGAAGTTCTGGCACACACGCCATTTCGGTTTCCTATCTTGGCTCGCCTCCATTGCCTGATTTGGACCTTGCCTCGTGACCGTCTCTGAGTCGCTTTGCCTTGTCTCCCCTTTACACTGCTCCTCGACGATCTCTCTGATCTCCTCCATCGTGAGCCCAGGCGTGCCGTGTGCTTTTTGTGCCAGCACTGTTGGGTGAACCGCTTTTACCTTGTCCGACCTGATGTCGCAGAATTCCTGCGTTGTTGAACTTGTCTAGTACCGGCAAGTACCACTCCTTTTGCGCTTGTGTTAGTGGTTTCTGGTTGACCTTCAATTGAAACTTAGTGTCTTTCGGGATGTTCAACCGGAACTTTATGAACGACACCGGTTTCACTTCCTTTACCGACAGTGCGAATGTGTTGGCGAACTCTGCTACCAGATCTTGCGCTTGCTTCAGTTTGTCTGGCGGCAAGTCCCCGAACCTGACCGCTTTCAGTATTGCCTCTACCCTCGGAGGATGGAACGGGCCCTCCTCTTCAAGCCTGGTATGCACCTTCCTCACCTCTTCTCCATCCACTAACCCCTCGCTACAGTCCTCTGCCTTGCCTTCTTCTGTCCTCTCCTCGTCTTCCCCCACCACTATCTGCCGCACGTCTGCTCCTTCCTCTGTCCTTTGCCTCATGCGTAACCTGTGGTAGCGCCTGACGGTCTGCGTGGGGTGAATAACTCGAAGTCCTCTGTATCTGCTGTTGGTGACGATGCCACGCTGCTTTCTGTGGTTCCTGTAACGTTGCTTGGCTCCCCTTTGCTGCTTCTGCCTATTCCCCTTATTTTCGCTACCTCTTGTAACGTAGATAGCATTGCCCTTTCTCGGTTTTCTGGGGCTCGCAATCCCCTCTCGTCACCAGATGGACACGCCAGACTGCCGTTCTATGCCTGATACCAGTGATGAACAACCAATGACTGCTGCTTACTAATCTATGCACGCGTCGCTCTACGCTCAGTCCGTGCTGGACCCCCGACACCCCTTCGCTCTGCCAACCACCCCCACACCGCCAACCCCTGTCCCCCAGCCCCACTACAACGCTACGGTCTGATCGAAGCATTTCACAAAGCTTGGGTTTGTACACATCTCCAAGTAGTAATGCAACACCCTAGTGGCCCAATACTCCCCAAATCATTCAGGTGTCAGCACAATTCGCATATGTTGCAAGCAAGGTTAAAGATCGCCCACCAACGGCATTTCCCGAGTGCTCTTACATGAGATGGATAACTTGCGGCAAACCACTTCGTTTACGTAACATATCTCAAAGCTGTCCATAGTGGTATTCAGAGTGTAGCTGAGTAGTCCCGAACTCAACACCGGAAACACTCCGAACAAATGCCCCGAAGGGCGGAGTTTCAACATTTGATAACTCCGCCTAAGGAAAAAGAAAGTCCGCACACTTCACAGCCACTGATGTGCCACAGCTGCCGTGCATCAACACAAGGCCGCACCACTACACAGCCACAGCTGTGACACGGCTGCCGCAACGTCGTAGAGTGCCACAGCAATTGTCACACTCTGTCACAGCACATCACATATGCAAGATAACACAAGATAATACAAGATAACACATTTCTGACACTCCCAACCACTACAACTCCTACACACCATGCCTAGGCAGTCTATCAGGGCTGAGCTTGTGGATAATCTGTTGACATTTGGCCAGATTGTGTTACAGGAAGCTCATTCTGCACTTGCCCAGGATGATACAGATGACAGCTCATCTGATTCCCTTTCCCTCTTCATCCCAACACCTCCCACCCACCAATTCTAGGTCATCTTGGTGACCTTTTTGATTCCTCTGACTCTGACAACACCAGCCTATCTGAGCAATTATTAAACCACTTTGCTCATGTTTTGCAGGGGATCCAAGCAGAACTAGATGAAGTTCTTGCTTCTGGAGTGCTGTTTAGGCCTGTAGAACCACCTGAAAAAATATCTCAGCTCCCCCTCCTCCACCATCATGCTCAGCACTGCCCTGAACTCTTTCAGAAGAAGCTATGTGTCAATCCTCAAGTCTTTGATGCTATCCTTGATCAGATAAGCAACCACCATATTTTCAGTAATAATTCCAACAACCCTCAGCTTCCTGTTGCCATTCAACTGGCCATTTTTCTCAATCAGGCAGGCCACTATGGAAATGCCATTTCCCCTGAGGATGTCTGCCAGTGGGCAGGCATTAGTGTTGGTTCAGTGATCAACTGCACTAATTGTGTAATGGTTGCATTGCTGGACCAGCATGATATTTTTATGCAGTTCCCCACTCCAACCTCAGCAGATGCCCAGCATGCCAAGGCCTATGTTTCAGAATGTGTCTGCCCAGAGTGGATGAATGGGTATTTGGTGGCTGATGGATCCCACTTCCCCCTATTTGCCAAGCCAGGATTTTATGGGGAAACCTTTTTTGACAGAAAATCAAAGTATTCCCTCAACTGCCAGGTAAGTTGTCATTGTCAGAACCTAACTTGTAGGTGTATTGCTGACTAAGGTTAAGCTGGTTGTGATGCCCCACAACCTTTTGATTGCTGATTATGCAGTGGGGATGCCTGGGAGTGTGCATGATGCATATGCCTTCCAGCAGACTAGAGTTGCTCAGGAACATGGTGAACTGCTGGGGGATAATCATTGGATTTGGGCAGATAGTGCCTATGCCTCAGAAACCTGGTGTGTGGTGCCATTCAAGAAGCCCAAGAATGGCCAGTTAACATGGGATCAAAAAACCTTCAACTACTACATGTCAAGGGTAAGTCCATGCTTCTCTCAGGGGTTGTACATTATTTTACAAATCAATTAGATTCATGTTTGTGTTGAGCATGCATTTGCTGCACTCAAAGGTCGCTTCCAGTCACTGCAAGAGATACGTCATCCAGTGCAAAATGCTGAGCAACTGCAATACATCACCCATTGGGTGAACTGCTGCCTCATTCTCCACAACATGATTATTCATTTTGAGGGGAGACTCTATGGAAACTCACAATCTATTGAATGGGCCAGGAGGGAAGTAGAGGGACTTAGAGACAGAGAAGGGGAGGGGCCAGATGGTGATGAGGTTGTGGGAGACTGGACATACTATGGTTCTGCTGGACAAAGGTTCAGGCTTCAGTTATCAGATAGGCTGTTTGACAGCCCACATACTGATGCAACTCATAGGGCAGGGTAGATGATGTATTCATGAGAGGGATATACAACATGTAAGATTACATGAATACAGACAGGTAGATGGCATATGCAGAAATGAAGAAATGAAAACAGCCTTACTCTACTCAACCAGCCTTCTCCAACTTTGCAAGCTCAATCTTGAGCCTCAGCACCTCAGCCTGAGCCTCAGTGAGTTGAATGTCAGCCTCCTTCTGCTCCTTCTTGCACTGAAACACAATGGCAGCATTGGCTTGTTCCACCATTTGCTGTTCATGGAGTAGGTTGCACTCATGTTCATGGTGTTGGTACTCAAGCTTCATCTGGATTTGTTCAGTCTTTGCTTCAGCAGCATGCATGACATTTTGCTGCAGGGCCTCTGTACTCTTGCAGAATGATTTCACATGATCTTGAAGGTCAGATTTGATATGCTTCCTACTCCCAACTTTTGAGCTTCCGGATCATGAGTATGATGCACTTGTAGATTTCCCATCCCATGCAAGTGAAGATGTTGATGAAGAGCCTTGAGTGGAGGGCAGCTGGGCAGGCTGTGACCTCGATTTTACCATTGGTGGTGCATGAGCCCCTGCATGAAATGAGAGGCAGCTGCTGAAGGGGGTTGTCACCAAGAGTAACTCAGTGACAGTGGGACGAGGTGGTGAAGATGAGACAGAGGGGGGTGACTATCAAAGTTAGAATGATCAGAAGAAAAAAAAAGGGGGGGGGGGACATACATTTGCCTGCCGCTTGCCAGACAAAAGCTCTCGAAGACCCAATGTGGGGGGCCCAATACCCTGCATCTCCATATCAAGGCCAAAGCTAAGGTCAAAGTCAAAGGGGTCAAGCACTGCATGTGACCTGCCTTCATCAACAGAAAAAGTGGGCTGTGAAGGTGGGGGGGTCAGCACTACTGAAGTGTATGCTTCCCCTGCAGTAGAGGGGAAAGGTGCTTGATGGATGGGGAGATCGGGGGGATCAGAGGCAACCTGATCAGTGGAGGGCTGCCTGACTGATGAGTTGAGATCAGGCCAAACTGGCCCTTGCATGGATGGGGGGAAATCAACTGACAGATCAAATGAGGGAGGAGCTGATCAATGGGAAGGGGGGGCCAGCTGATGCATAGAGGGGACAGCTGGATGGCTCAACGTAGATGTAGGAAGTGGATTGTAGCTGGGGGATGGCAGTTGCATGGGACCTACAGTGTGAGTGAGGGTCAAAGGCAGAGGTGGAGATGTAGTGATGTCTGTGGCCACTGATTTTTGGACAAGTGACAAGAGCTGTGCACCATGCTGTATCCTGGGTGTGGAAGTGATTGGCTTTGCTGAATATGAGGGAATTGCCCTCCACAGGCCATGCAGGTCAGAGAACCATGGAAATTCACTAAGGACATGCTTTGTCATGATTGTCAGCCAATAAGATCAAAAGAAAGAAAAAAAGGGCTCATGCAGGATGTTGTCATATGCTGGCCCAGTTTCCAGGATGTGATGATCTACACCATTTCCAGTCTGTACAAACCGAGCTGCATATTCACGATACTTGCTCTTGAGGCTGCAAATTGATTAGCTTGAATGTGTGATCAAGCATACACACAGACTCACTGCTCAAGATGATGAGCAACAGAATCACAGAATTTATGAGGAGTGGAAATGTAGCTGTCAGCATACTTGACATCATCCTTGAACACAGCATCAGCAATGGCACTGTAGACATCTGATTTAGTGCTGTGTGGCCTCCCATGGGGCTTGGGTGCATTCTTGTCCTCTGAGAAAAGTACAACACAATCTGCAGGGTGATCAACAAGCCACTTAACCATCTTCGATGTTCGCTCAACACTGCCTGATTCCCATTGGATGCATAAGGTTGGATTGTTGCTCAAGCTCTCTCAACCACCTCCCCTGCTGCCTCTCCCCCTAACACCCACACCTTTTGCTCCACAAGTGTTCCAAGCAGGTGGTCCATCACTTGCCATGGTCTTGTGCAAATGGTTGGCCTTGCAAAACTGCTGGAATGTATGGGCTTGCCATTGCATGGGAGGCATGAGGATGCAGAGCTGTGCACATTCAAACTCAGATGGCAATATGCAGTGAACTCAGCCTGTTTGAGAAGGGATTTGGGAACCCACCCTCAAGCAGTTCAAAACAGGTTTGGAACAGGTATGAGCACCATTCATGTGGGACTCGTGTGGGTAATTGAGTGTATTACAGTTGCAGACAATCAAACACAATAATTTTGGTTGTGCATCAGCATAAATTTTTTGGCCCAAACTGACCTCATATTTGGATTCAGTGGATTGGAAGATGTCAGAAAACACATGGATTGGTTTATTCCCATGATGTTTTTGGCCTGCCAAATTTTTTAGGGCAAAATCAGCTAATCTATTGGTCCAGGACAGCCTCAATTGACATCATTGCATGCTGCAACACCTGGTGGTGCTGCCTTTGCTTTTGCACAGCCCACTCTGCCACTTGACCTGTGAGACCAAGGCAGTATGTGCTCATGAAATGATAGGAGCGGTTAATGAACTGTTGAATGACATCAACAGGACATGAGTTGAGGATGTCAACAACAGCCTTCTTGGCTGCTGCAAAGTTTGGCTTTGGGACTTCTCAATATTGATATTTACACCAGCCCCAATACTAAAGTTATTAATTCAACTGAGTGATGATTGTGATTGAACAAAATGCACACACCATTTCTATGATTGAGCTCACAGTGGAACTTTGGCAAAAAGATACAAATGTGACCAGAACTTGTGATAAGTTCTTCAAGCATTGAGATTGACCCCATGTAGTCACATTAGTCACAACTTATGGATAGCCCATGTGCCACAATGCCAACACTCATGGAGAGCCCATGGTGGGCCCATCATGATAATTATGACATGACACATAAGCAGGCCTGAGTTCCAGGAGTGACAGTAACATATGAGCAGGCCCATTGATAAGAAGTGAACTGAATATGTATAACATATGAACAGGCCTGGTGACATCCTATAATGTATAAACAACTGTGTGGGCCCATCCAACGAATAGATAGGGTGTCTCAACTCATAGGCTGGCCTGTCAGTGAGATGGGTGAGACCACACAATTCATGGATGGGCCAGTGCAATAAATGGGGTAGGCTGGCACAACTCATGGGCTGGCCCTTCCATAAAAAGAAATGAGAGTATACAACTAATGGATGGGCCAGCCAAAGAGATGAGGTCAGCCAGCACAACTTATGGGCTGGCCCATCTGCAATATGGAGTGAGATGGTGCAACTCATGGATGGGCCAGTGCAACAAGTGAGGAAGGCTGGCACAACTAATGGGCTGGCCTGTCCATAATAAGAAATGAGACAATACAACTCATGGACAGGCTGGCCAAACAGATGAGGTCAGCTGGCACAACTTATGGGCTGGCCTGTCCACGATATGGAATGAGATGGTGCAACTCATGGACAGGCCAGTGCAATGAATGAGGTAGGCTGGCACAACTCATGTACTGGCCCACCCATAATAAGAGATGAGAGATTATAACTCATGGATGATGTAGGGAGTGAGTACTCCCCACTAGGATATTTCTTTTATTTTATAGTTTTTACTTTTACTTTTACTTTATTGTGTTTACTTTCTTTTCTTTGTTTTTGTTCTTTTACTTTAGACTTTACTTAGCTTCGAGAGTAGACACATGATGTGGCTTAAGTAAGCCTGTGTGCACTTACTCTCCACTGTACTTACTTATAAAAAAAACAACGAAGTACTGAGTTACGAGTTCAAGTTCGAGTTCAAGAAGGCTGTGTGTGGCCTTCTTCTGTGTCTAGACAGTCTCAGACAGCATCAGATGTTCCCCAGACAGCATCTCTCCCCAGGCTTTAGAAGCCCCTTTGGAAGTACTCTCCCCTCTCAGATCATCACTCCCCACCCCAGCAGTTTATTATTCAGTTTCTTCAACGGGCTGGCCAAACAAATGAGGTGGGACAGCACAACTCATGGGCTGGCCCATCTGTGATATGGAGTGAGATGGTGCAACACATGGATGGGCCAGTGGGACAAATGAGATAGGTTGGCACAACTCATGGGCTGGCCCATCCATAATAAGAAATGAGAGAGTATAACTCATGGATGGGCTGGCCAAACAGATGAGGTCAGCCAGCACAACTTATGGGCTAGCCTGTCCACAATATGGAATGGGACCATGCAATGCATGGATGGGCCAGTGGGACGAATGAGGCAGGTGGGCACAACTCATGTGACACTGTGTAACTCATGGGCATGCCAGCCAACCAAACAAGTCATGCCAGCAAAACTCATGAGCTGGCCTGTCCATGATATGAAGTCATTCCTTGCAACAAATGTTCAGGCCTGCCCAACAGATGAGGTAGGCAGATGCTACAGTGGGCCATTACAGTTCATGGGGTACCCTGTCTGCAATATGAGGTCAGACCATGCAAATCATGGGGTGTCCAACAAATCCCATCTGCCATATGCAAAACTCAGTGACTCCATGATATGAGGTAATGTGGGAATGTCAAAACTGCTCTAAACATGGAAAGGCCTTCTATGGTGGCCAAGGCCTTTAGCTGCTGTTCACAGTATAGAAAGAGGTGGTCATTGCAGCCCCCATCGAAATTCATGGCTTTCCTTGATGTTGATACCCTGAAACACCAGCCAATATGCAGTATTGGTGATCCAGCCTAACATTGAACGGAATGGGCAGCCTTGATGGGTCCAGCAGCAATCACCCTGAGATATCAATTACTGATCAGGAATTGCATCATAGGATCTGGTCATTTAATAATTGCCAGTACTTTAAGGGACTCTGACCTTTATTGCCAAAATGTCCTTAGTAAATTATCTGATCATGCATCAGTAGTGTATCCACATGTACAAAACATTTTCATGGTGAACTAATGATACCCATCTCTATGGCTATAGTACATACAAACCTACTTCAGCCATACAGCCAGAAGCCTTGGGGTCATAAATCAACCTACATCTAGACAGCAGAATACTCTACTCTGAATAGTGAGCCTTTGAGGTGTTCCATAAATGCTAACTTTGAGAAGCAGAAATCATGACAGTGTCAATCCATGGGAAATGTATGTTAAGTTGCATCATGCCATACCTGTCATACACAACATGTCATCTGTCACGTTTCCACCAGTACATCACACCTGTTATCCATCTACCACCCCTCTTATGAGCCATCCATCACCATGTTTGTCAAGAACTCATCAGCACTCCAGGATGCTGTTGACCACATCCTCATCATCTTTGAAAGGTTGATCATCAATATGGGTGGGCTGGAGGAGGCAGCAAAGCTTCAACAATGGAGAGATGCAGTGAGAGATATCAGGGGGGAATTGGTGCATCATATTGCAATCACAAAACCTCACATTGTTCATTCATGTTCTGCTATTACAGGAAGCTGTCAGATCCATTGTCAACAGGACTGACAATGTCCTGCACATGCTGATAGGTGTGGACAAGTACATCCATTGGACAGAAAACATCAGCACACCTGGAATTCCCTTCCCCAACTGGCATCAGGCCCTCTTCCCCCCCATTGAGTCCATCACCGGCCACCTGTGGCTACTGACTGTCAAGCAGCGACTGTGACTGCAAATGCCAGTGTCCACGACTGAGCTGGCAGCTTCAACATCATCCTCCATGTCTACAAGTAATCGAGTGGCTTTGAGGTCGTCTACCATTGTAGGGAGTGGGAGCTCCCTAGTAAGGGATTAGAAGGAAATGAGAGGATAGAGGTGTTGAGGAATTTTATTTACTTTTCTAAGGGGCTTGATCCCTGTTTTGTAAGTGGGATTGGGACTTAGTGATGAGGCGAGAGGGTGATTAGTAAGCACGTTTGGACTTGACCTCGAAGTTGTACTAGCTACAGAGAAGAAGCAACCACTATAGAGGCTGGGGATCACAGACTGGTGGGACCAGTCTGTGGCAGCTTCTTACTGCTACAGCCCTTGAGAGTGAGGTCTGAGCAGCCTTAGGGAAGTCCTAAGGTGGTGGTACAGTGAGTTACAGGTTGAGTTGTGCAGCTAAGTGTCTAGTTTCTCTTCTATTTCATTTTCTCTACTAGTTCTTCTCTTCAGCAGGATTCCCTATAGGGTCAAACTAGCCTTTAGAGTCCACTCCCTGGGTTATCTCAATTATTTCTCTTCACTGTGCCTGGCATGACTACCACAGGGTCGAAGGGGCACATACCAACATGCAGCACTTGGTTGGCTAAAGGTAAAGCCTGAGCCACACCAGAAGAATTGGTGGCTGTATCGGAGGAGAAATTGATAACTCAGGAGGACAACAATGGTGACAAAAGCAAAGTCATTGAGGAGGATATCGAAATGGATGAAGCCATTGTCAAGCCTGTGCATGGATGATCCAAAAAATGAGGAAGGTCCACATCCAAATCACATCAATCATTGAGAATGCCTTGGCCTCAATCACAAACAATGTGAAACAGGCAGGAAGGGCTTGGAAAGCAAGGGGGAAGGTAAGTCTCTCCCTTCAAATCCTCCCACTGTGACCTTGTCAAAGTATGGCCATGCACAACTTGTGGATCATACAACCCCACCTCCCAATCCTCAATCATGTCAGACATGCATCAAGCGAAAGGTCATTTGCACTCACAGTTCAGATAGTGTGGTCTGTGACCCATGCAGAAAGCACAAGATAGGTTGCATGCAACTTATGTCCCATCACCCTTCAACTGCTCGTACCCCCAAAGCCACCCCCAAAGCCATCCCCAAAGCCACCATCCATGCAAGCCTTCACACCAAATCACCCTGACAGATGTGGAAGATAGCCCAGTGCCCCACCCAGAAAAAAGCCATGCCTATCAAAGGCTGGCCAAACTGATCCTTCATCATCATCAGTACAGCCATGATGAGTTAGTAAGTATTCTACACAATATGTTTGTGAGCATCTGATCTCACAAGATAGCTCTGGTCTTGCATCCACCCACAGCCACCCCATCCAATTACACCATACCCCCCCCACTTTGCCCTGACACTTCAGCCTATATGCCACTTGCAGTGCCACCCATTCCACCAACCAGTGTGGCCTCACCACCAATCGCAATAACCCCTCCACAACCTCCACCCATCAATAACTCACTCCTTGCCATCCATCAATGACTAGATGCAGTCATCCACCAACAGGATCAAATGCTTGGGCACATCAACAAGGGGGAGAGGCAGGTGGCTTGTTTCATGAGCAAAGAAATATCCTAGTGGGGAGTACTCACTCCCTACATCCACAGGTCACTTGAGAATTCAACCATCCTCAGTTGCAAACTGACAGTACAAGCTCAAAGGTGCTGACAGGGAGAGGTAGCAGGCAAAACTCACCGAAGGACAATTGCTGCGCGAAACCTCATGAAACTCAAGGTGATGGTAAAGGGGAGTGCAGGGAAGATGTAGGAAAAGAAACTGAATGAATACGCACACCCCATCCTGAGATGTCAGTAAAACCAGCCCAAGACACCACTGCGCACGAAAATCCATATTTCTCGACAAGGGCTGCATGAACCGCGACACAAGGTATACCATTCAAAAGCGCTGATCGAGTAGTATCATGTCCCAAAAAAGCGAAAGGCAAGGCGAAGAACTGAGGGAGATGCGATGTAGACAGTGTGTAGGCCAGTATAAGGGGTGGGAAGAGGAGGCTGCCGAGCAACGACTGCTTGGGCAATCAATACGAAACTGTAGGTAGCGGTAGAGGACACCTAGGAAGAGATGGTGAAAAAGGAACCGGACCGATTGGCCTACCCAGTCCCGAGATATCCGCCAAGTCGCCTCGTACCCCCTCCATACGCAAAAACTCTCATATCTCCACAACCATCGAGCGCGTAGGAACGAAAATGGTATCACCAGGTAGCTATAAGCAATTAGTTTCACCATGCCAAAAAGCGAGAGGTGCGACGCGAAAGTGAGTGAGACACGCGATCCTGACCTCGTCACCCTGCTCAGATACAAGAATCCAAATAACTCCACAACGGCGAATGCGCGCGCTATGTCTCAAATATCGTCTGGTAGATGTCGTCTAGGGAATCCACGTCTGAAAGAATCGAACGATTCGGCGGGGAATTGCATGAGTTATGGCCTAAGTGAGGTAGAGGCTAGGAGGGCAGCATTGCGTCAGCGAGGAACTGCTAGGCGGAATTCTACGAGACTTCGGGAGGTGGTAGAGAGGCACCTGGAGAGTTGGGAGAACGAGGGAACACGGGAAACTGCGCACCCAATCCTGAGATATTTGCAAAACGGTGTGATCCTGCCTGCCTGCCTAAGAACCGCGATATCTTCGGATGCGCTGAGGCCACTGCAACGAAAAGTATACCACTTGAAAGGTCTCGTCGAGTAGATCTTGAATCCCAGTTTGCGAGAGGGACGGATGAGCGGTGGTCGAGATATCGAGTCGGCGAGGTGGGGGATGACAGAAGCATGCAGTTGCCTAACACTTGGTAAGGAGAAACTTGAAGAATGATATATTCATATAAAAAAAGAATAAAAGACAGCAATAAAAGTCCCAATGGGCTAAAGCAGCCCCATGTCCACTCGGTACAGCCTGCGAGAGGGCTGAGGTGTGCAGCTGCGGCTGCATGACCTTCTCGAGTGGGCTGATGTGTGACTACTATGAGACTGTTGAGTATCATAGGAGGCAGAGGACACCATTCTGTTGACTAGCCGGCTGGTGGGCCAGACTGGAGTGGGCTCATCCCTCGAGATTTCTGGTAAGTGTGAGTATGCAAGTCGTGGCACAGGTGGTGGTGAGCAGCAGTGCTGGTAGTTGTGGGAATCATGGGAATCGTGGCTGTGGGGTCTACTCAAATGTGAGTACAAATGCAGGTCGTCGAGGTCACGAGAGCGAGCACGGGAGTGGGGTCAACTTGAATATGAGTACGAACGCAGGTCATTGAGGTCATGAGAGTGAGTGTGGGAGCAGGGTTGACTTGAATATGAGTATGAATGCAGGTCGTTGAGGTCACGAGAGCAGGGTTGACCATGGCTAGATGAACTCTTGAAGTATGAATGAGATGACAAGTGCATGTGGCTGTGAGAGCAAGAGTGAGGTTGACCACAAGAGTGTCCTGTAGGTAGAACACGAGGGGGTGAATGAGGGCAGCACAACAAGGTGTCACTCGAGCTCCAGGACACACTAGGTGTTCAAATGGGGACCTCAGGTTGCACTGGCACTGAGCAATGACGCAGCCTTTGCACTGAGAGTGGTGCACACAACAGTTGTGCTGAGGGGATATCAGGGTGCACAGACAAGTGGAGCTGAGACAAACCTAGTGAAACCCTTTGGGTCTGCAGCATCTGGCTACCCACATCCTCCAATGGTAGCTGGCCTGAACTCAAAGGAGGAATCCGAATGTTCTTAGACTGGTTTCCTAGATCCCAGCAATCCAGACGGTCCTTGAGAGTGTGCCCAGGTACTTCTCATGGTATCTCTTGCCCCATAGGTAGTACGATGCAACCTTTCACTAATAGACACTTTCCTGCAGCTAAATACTCTGTGCATGAACCACAGTTCACTCAAATATGGCCATTCTGGCCACAGAGAAAGCAGAATGAATATGTGTGGTGGGGTGAGCATCTCGTGGAATTGGTAGGTGGCTGTGTGCGCAAGGCACTGGCCTCTTGAAGGCCTCTGCAGGCTCGAAGGAGTGATTTTGCAGTGTTCATGACTTGGATTACATCTTCGAGGAGGCTTTGAAGGTCATCTAAGGGGTACTGAGGGGGGTTCAAAGCTTTGGAAGGTCCAGAACATGGGGAACTCAGGCTGTGCATGATGTCAGGTGGGAACTCAAAGGAATAAAACAATATATAGATGGGAATACTTGGGGAAAGCGTGCCTCAGAACTACTAGAACACAAATGGGGAGTGTGGGAGTGAGACTGAGGTGGGAAACTGTGAGACCATGAGTAACACCGCGGACGTGAGACCTAAAACAGCAAAAACAAGACTGAATAAGATGAGAAAAATGATACCAGGCTAAGACAGAAGCCCCTCACAGTGGGCTCCAGATGAAGAATCTGAATAAGAAATGCTGAGGAGGGGAGTGATGATCTGAGAGGGGAGAGTACTTCCAAAGGGGCTTCTAAAGCCTGGGGAGAGATGCTGTCTGGGGAACATCTGATGCTGTCTGAGACTGTCTAGACACAGAAGAAGGCAACTCGAGGCCTTTTCAAACTCAAACTCTTAACTCGGTACTTCGTTGTTTTTTTTTTGTAAGTACAGTGAAGTGTAAGTGTGCATGGGCTTACTTAAGCCACATCACGTGTCTACTCTCGAAGCTAAGTAAGGTCTAAAGTAAATGAACAGAAATAAAAGTAAAAGAAAGTAAAAACAGTAAAGTAAAAGTAAAAGTAAAAACTATAAAATAAAAGAAATATCATAGTGGGGAGTACTCACTCCCTACATTGGTACTTTGTTCTTATTTTTGTAAGTAGTTACAGTGGAGAGTAAGTGCGTGTGGGCTTACTTAAGCCACATCACGTGTCTACTCTTGAAGCTAAGTAAAGTCTAAAGTAAAAGAACAAAAACAAAGAAAAGAAAGTAAAAACAGTAAAGTAAAAGTAAAAGTAAAAGCTATAAAATAAAAGAAATATCATAGTGGGGAGCACTCACTCCCTACACTGCAAGTTGATGCAGACACTATGTTCAGAGTTGACCACAAGGTCTCAATAATTTCACTGTCGACCCAACCTGAACCTTTGATAAACAAGGGAGAATACCTTGCATAGCATTCCTTTTTGTGTCCATGAACATGCCACATCCTGATTCCTGCCATGATCCTCAATGAGGGTGAAATCTCCAAAAACATGGTCTTGTCCACCTGCTTCTGTAGATTCTTCATATATGTGCAGTTAATGTCATAGAAACAAATGACATTCTGTATGCCATTCATGTTGTAACTCAATGCATTGCAAAGGGAATAGTCCATGTTTAGCTGCCTAAACATATGTGAGTGGGTGTAACTTGCAATAGTTGATCTCACCTTTCTCCTTTTTGAAAGTCCACAACAGAATGCAGGTAAAAACAACCATGCCACTGTAGGGAGTGAGTACTCCCCACTGGGATGTTTCTTTTATTTTATAGTTTTTACTTTTACTTTTACTTTATTGTGTTTACTTTCTTTTCTTTTGCTTTTAGTCTTTTACCTTAGACTTTACTTAGTTTCCAAGCTAGACATGTGATGTGGCTTATATAAGCCTGCGTGCACTTACACTTCACTGTACTTACTTACAAAAAATAACAACAAAGTACCGAGTTACGAGTTCAAGAAGGCTGCATGTGGCCTTCTTCTGTGTTCAGACAGACTTCAGACTGCATTAGATGTCCCCCTCAGACAGTATTCCCTTCCAGGCTATAGAAGCCCCTTTGGAAGTTCTCCCCCTCTCAGATCTCTCATCCATCCTCAGCTCTTATTCTTCAGAATCTTCACCATGCACAAGCAGTAGCACCCACTCCTGTAGAGTTGAGCTTTCTGCAGCTTGCACTGGCCTGACTGATCACCTTATGATTGTTGCAAGCTGATTTCTGTGGCCCATGTCAAGCCATGACCTGCACCCATCATGATACTTACCTCTGTGATATGTGGAGTGGCTTCTATGTATTCCCGATATTACAGATTGCCAACCATAAAGCTGCACCCATCCATCAACCAAACCTGATCATCAGGTCGCCACTCATGCATGTGTTCTGCCTTGAAATTTCCATCCATGACCACTGTCCTGGTGTACCTCCAGCTATTGAAAATTAGACATGCAGAATTCCAGTTATGCCAATATGTACTGATCCAGATTAGCCTGTGGACTCAGATTTATTCCAGGTTGAGGACATGCTGCACAAAAAAGTGCAAGATCCCCCTTTGTTGAACCATTCTTATTATCTTGAAACCCACTCCATTTAAGCAGTTTCAGGAGGCACTATTGCCATGCTACCTGCAGTAGTTCCTGATACCAGTCCTGAGTACATAAATTTTCTTAATCAGATATTAGATCGGTTGATGGGATCAAAGGCTTACTGCAACAAGGTGTGGAAACACACTGGAGGTCACCCAACAAAGCTTGCTGTAATAATTCATGCCTGATGTCCCACATTCTACATTGTCTCTCAAGAAATCATCCAAGACCAAAAATGTGAATGCCATGCTTGGCCTTTCAAAGGTTGATGGATATAACTTTGTGCAGAAGAGCTGCATGTGATAGCTCTCTGCATTCACACATTGGCAGGCCTGCACTAGCACAAAATGCACCCCTGTGACATCGATGACTGTCAGATACTTTGAACCAACTGGGGGATGAAGGTGGAGGGGAATGTAGTCAATGTCTTCCCATTCCCCTTCATCCATTCCCACTGGTTGCATATGTTTGCTGGTTGTGGCCTGCACATTTGCAGATGCAGATGGACAGGGTGCTCCATCATGGCCAAGGTGTAGTAGTAGGCCAGTCTGTGGCAATCATGTTGATCTGGTTATGGTTCATGACAACTGCACTTACCATATGGAGGGCTGAATCCCCCAGTTCACTGCTGAATCCTATGGAAAGGATGGGCAGCATGCATTGAGTGGCAGCAATCTGTGCACAGAAGGGGCTGATGCATACAATCTGGGCATCTGTACACCCCATCCTTTCTGCAGGTCTTGCATATATGTGGCAATGGAGGGGCTTCCAGGTCCAGTAGGATTCATAAAAAGTCCTCCTTCTTAGGTAGCCATTCATGGATATAATCATTTTGTGTCTGAACTTCTGATATGATGCCATATATTCAATCTTTGAGTACCAACATACCTTTTTACATGGTAATCTCATGGGCTCAACAGGAGGATAGTTCATATCAAATACATTGTCTACTCCATCTTCAGACAGAAACTGGTGCTTGGATGGTGATCTTGACTGCTTGGTCAGGGAAGATGATGGAGAGGGATTCACTGGGGTTTTCATGACTGGTTCCTTAATTGCAACTTCTGCCAGTCATGATCTTGTCTGCCCATTGGCTGTCTGTGTCCTTACTTCCAGCTACTTGACCCGATGACCAGGGGTGGAACTGATCATCATCGTCCCCTTTCTGGCACATCCTTTGGCCATCTGTGATGCAGTAACTGATGATGTTGCTTGACCCATCTGTTATCACTTAGTGGGCAGGTTGCATTTCCAGGGGCCCATCAGTTGTATGATCGTGTGGCTCAACTGTCAATCAGTCAATCCTAACCAAATGAGGCCAACAAAAAAACCCAGAATAGGAGTTGACAGATGGCTGAACCCCAATTCTGGGCCAGAAGGTCAGATCAGGAACCATATCTGGAGGGCAAAGCTTCTGAAGGCCACATCAATGCTGGGAAGATGCAATTGGGAATTATTTTCGCAGCATGTGGCATGGACAATGAATAGAAATCAGCTTGGACTAACACATTCAGCTCTTCCATTCCTGCGAACACATTGTTTTCCTCTCCAATTGCCCATGGATTCCCAACTCGAAGACAGCCATGGATATCCAACCGACACAGATGCTGGACCACCTATGGATGATGCACAGGAGGAGTTAGTGGAAGGGCCAGATGGAAACTTCAATGTTGTAGAATTGGAGGTACTGGCCTGGAGGAGGAGGGAGTGGACTTGAGTGGGGAAAAAAGAGAAGCCCAGCATCATGCAGGAAATATGCCATGAGTTTGGGAAAATGGAGAAGCACTGCAATTTGAGGCTAGTTGAATGGTGAGAAAAGGAGGAGGTATGGGCCTCCATTGCTCAACATTTAATTTTAACATAGAATAAATCCTCCTAGCAAATCACCACATGGCTCAAAAAGCTGATCAGGTCAAGGAAGCCACATATAACTGTCCACTCTGCATACAAGTACTCTATGTGGTCTGTGGTGCAGGAACTATACCACAACCAAATCCAACTAAAACATGCACATATGAAGAGTGAAGGCAGGGCTCAGGTGACCAAATGCATTGACTTGTACCAGCAGGCATTAAGTGCCTTCATACAGGAAGACCTCACTGATGAGCAGTGGCAGGGGACCCAGGATATCATGGACAAATGGAATGGAGCAGAGGGACCAACCCCAGAGGTCCAAGCATGGTCAGGAAGTCTGGACCCCAACATGAGATTTTCACTAATGTTTTTCAACAGGAATGCAAAGTATGGTCTGAAGTACATGTGGAATTTTGTGGAGGAGATGTGGCAGTATTGTGGGATGAGAATCATTTCTTTGACAGGTTGGAAGAATGAAGAAGGGATCATTCAGGCATGCTGGTAGGTCTAAACTGTCCAATCACAATGCTGCAATAATGTCATCCATCAACAGCATGGATTTCAACAATGACATAGGGGGTGGTAGTAATTTCAATGACATCCACACCATCAATACCTCCTGGAGGGAGTATCTGGGCACTGCATATGAGAATCCTGATGTTGCTGCTGGGAGAGAGGTGCCTAATATGGCAGCCAATCGTCCAAGGGCCAAAATGGGTGATCCAGTCAAAGCTGTAACCAATGATGAGGGGAATATTTGAATTGGTGATCTCAATGGGTGGAACCATGATTCCATACTTCAAATGGTTTGCAGATATCTGACAGCGCACTACAGTGAGTATGTAGATAGTCTGACCATCTGCACCGCTTACCTTCATTCATTAGGAAAGGCTTGTGGCAAATGGCTTGCCAAAGTACCCTTCAAGAAATTGGGGTGGTACCAGGCTGATATGATTTCACCCCACCATTTACCTCCAAACTTCACCTTTACTGTAGACCCCAGTCACATGCACCTCTCAGATGTGATGGAGTTGCTCAACTTCTGGAAAGAATGCCAGGAATCCCATCCAAATGATATATTCACATTTCAGAAATGGTTGGATCAAGCTGGAAATTTACAGTTTCCAAGTGATGGAAGCACACTCCCACTGCAGATTGCAAAGAAACAGACTACCCAATCACAGAAAGCCCTGATCTCAGCAGATGAGAGCACTGACAACCAAAATGACAATACAGGTACTGAAGATGAGGCTACCAGCACCATCAACATTGTCCCAGTGTCTTCCAGGGGAAAGTCTTGTGATACCTGTCACCTCCACAAGAAGACTCCAATGCCCATCAGGCAACCCACCCATCTGGCTACAGATGATGAAGAACAGCATGAGGTCATATCTACTGAAGATGAAGTGGTGGGAAATGAAGCATTGCCAGTAGTGAAGCAGCCTTCCACATCCAGGCAATCTGCAATTCAACACAAAGGTTATCCTCAGCCAATTTTCAGTCATCAGTGCTGACAATTCATGATTGATAGGGTCTCAGGTGACTGCTGAGCTGCCAGACACCAGTGGCTATATGGATGATGACAAGTTTGACAGCATGCCATTCACAGATGTCTGCACTACTCACAGTGGGCCATCTGGCCAACATCAAAAGGGCAGAAAATTGAAATCCACACTGAAGGGCCATTCAAGGTGCGAACAGAAAGACATAAATGCTCAACCCAACCTCAAAACAAGGAGAAATCCTCAGCAGCCAATGGCCAAAGCAACTAAAAGGCATTGAGCTGCAAATGATCATCCTGGTGCCCAGGGCCCTTCTACAGAAGGTATGATAAATCTTGATTTATCTGCCAAATATACTAATTGGTTTAAACAGTCCCCAATGAAGTGCCACCATGGAAATCTCTCCAAGTGCACTGGGCTCCTTTGCTGGCTGATGCCAACACACCCTCTCCACCACAAAAGAAAATGCACAAGTACAAACCTTTGAAGAGTGGAGATACATCAAAGATGAGGCATAGCAACATTTGAGCACTTTCTATTAGATATGGATGGTTGTGCTGTGATTAAGTTGTACATACTGGGGGGACCATGATTACCTATCAGGTGCTGATGGATCCATCATTATTTAGCAGATACTAATGTGTTTGTGATTAGTGAGCAACATTTGACAACTTTCCATCTGTTCTTGATGGTGACACCATGATTTGGTTGTACATACTGGAGGGACCATGATTAGCTATCATGTACTCATGGGTCCACAATTACTTATCAGATACTAATGTGTTTGTGATCAGTGAGCAACATTCAAGTGCTTTCCATCAATTCTTGATGGTGGCAAGGTTGCATAGTAGAACCCATACAGATATTGTAAATTGCAGTTTGTGCACACAAAGGTTGTACACACTGTGCAACCATGATTAACCTTTAAATATTGATGGGCCTGTGATTGCATAGCAGATACCAATGTGTTCATGATTAGCTAGCTGACCTTGATGGTTACAATGAATACTGCATCGACATAGTCTTCCATACATCCACATTCTATACATATGCAAGCATGTACCCTCCATATTGGTTTATGCCCCAGCCTGAATAAGTGTAGCCACACATTCTGCACATGCATAAAAATACATTGCCTTGAGGTGTTCATTACCAATTGCCGCTGTAGAGTTTGTTTGCAGAAAGCCCAGGTAGTGGACTCAACACAGAGAAAGAGTGAGTGTAACTTCCTCCCAAAAGGGGCTCCTTGAACCAAGCACTGATACTAGGGATGAACAGTGTCAAGTGCACTCAAAAATGAAGAGTTTATATGATGGAGGCTGGTGACTCATAGCTCCCTCCTTGTAGTACATAGTGGTAAAGTGTTATATATTCAGTTTTTCCCCTCATGCACCCCTTTTATCCCACCCTCGATGCATGTGCTTAGTCAGCCCTTCACTGCCATGAACCTCTATGCCACCCTTCGAAGCCTCGAAGCCCCCCCCCCCTCGAACCCTTTGACATGGTCCTCAAACCTCTCTCAAAACCTCAAGTCCCCCCCTCGAACCCTTTGACACAGTCCTCAAACCTCTCTCGAAACCTCAAGTCCCCCCCTCGAACCCTCGAAACCTGTGGTCACAAGGTAATCATGCCTACACTGCACTGAGTATATTCTCATGGTTGACCCATCAATGTTTCAATGTCTTTGCCGAGAGGCACATTGTATAGTAATACACCAATTTTCTAACAACCATCCAACATGTCTGAAGAACAGCAGCAGAGAGTTCATTTCTACCATCAAGGTGGGAGATAAATATTCCTTCCTTGACCTATCCTAATTGCAGATAGTCAATATTGTACCCATCTCCCCTTGAAAACAATCGAGGCCTTACCCAGTTTCACCCACAGATGAGGGCACTTCAAGTTCGGAGAACAGATTGGAGGCAACCCACTGCCCCAGTATGGAGGCTAGTACCAGTGTGGATTGATCTCGGACATTGCAGCCAGTGAACATACCCATACCCCCTGGTGGAGGCAGCATTGATTGAATGGTGGCCATGTGCAATGCAATGATCCCCACACCCCCTGGTAGTGCAACTGCACCTTCCATGGACAGAATGGAGGCGATGCACAGTGCAACCATCCCCACACCACCAGCTAGTGCACCTGACCCCTGCACGGATCAAATGGTAGCCATGCACAATGCAACCATCCCCACCCCACCTGCTTGCATGCCTACCCCACAAATTGACAGAATGGTGGCCATGTGAAGTGGGGATTGAATGGTAGCCATGCGCAATGCAACCATCCCCACCCTGCCTGCTTGCATGCCTTCCCCACAGAGTGACAGAATGGTGGCCATGCAAAGTGTGGCCATACCCATACCACCAGTTGCTTCAGCTGCATCCCCACCCCAACCACCACTGCTCAATAATTTGGAGAGAATGAAAATAGCAGTAATTCTGATTCCACCCTCTGCTGCCACAGGTCAGTATTGATATATGTTGGGTTCCACAAAATCTGATCTCCTTACCATGTGCGGTCCCAAGCCCCCAACACAGATTGGTTGGAGTGAATGCACAATGCCACAATTCCTCAAGTGCCATCAGTGAGGATAGAAATGATGGATGAGCAGCTGCAGCCTCCTGCACTTACAGGTGAGCATTCATGGAATTTATGTACAATCATAGGCTAATCTTATTTGATATCTCCAAGGAGGCAATGTAGACCATCCCCATCAATCCACAAGTATTGAGGTTGTGGATGGTCAGACACAGCCCTCCATGATTACAGGCGAGAATTCACGATATGATTGTACATGCGAAGGCTAAGTTCAATGTTTTATCTCCCAGAGGGCAACATAAGCCAGGGGGAGGAGCCAGATCACAGTCCTACAGTGGACTTTGGCAATCAAGATCATGGGCAGCTACAAGCCCTCTTCTTAAATGTGGTGGCAGGTTTGCACTATTGCATATTTCACTATGGGCATGCTGACAATGGACATCTTGTAGGAGATGTGCCTACACCAGATGAGTATCAGGCTTTGGAACAGGCAGGATTGGCCACATCTGATTCAGATGATGATTGTATGTACTGTTGGCTTAGTCCTTCTTTTGCTGATACCGGGCATTAGTTTTGCACATGCTGTAGGGAGTGGGTACTCCCTGGTAGGGAATTGGATGATGGTAAAGAGTGGTTGAGGATTTTATTTTATTTTTCTAAGGGGCATGATCCCCATTTTGTACTTGGGACTGGGACTTAGGTGCGAGGCGAGTGGCTGATTAGTAAGCACAGTTTGGACTTGGACTTGAGTTATAGTAGTTAAAAAAATAATCACCACCATTGAGACTGGAGAGCACAGGCTGGTGAGACCAGCCTGTGACAGTCTTTTCTGTTACTGTCCTTGAGAGTGAGGTCAGGACAGCTCTAGGGGAGTCCTAGAGTGGTGGGGATTGAGGAGTATTGTCAGGTTGTCCAGCTAAGTGTTTCAGTTTCTTTTCATTTCATTTTCTCTACTAGTTCTCTTCTTCAGCAGGATCCCCTACAGGGTCTAACTAGTCTTTAGATCATATTCCTATCTTATTAATAACTTTTCTCTTCAATGCTTCAAACATTCAGATCATGGCATGGTGCTGATTTCCCCCCCATGCATTTCCTCTACAACAAGCAGCTTGATGGGCACATCATGCGAGCAATGAGGTGGCTTGCAGCCAACATTTGACATCTCGTCAGTTCTCGGGTGCAGAATGTGCAAGCTGGCCAGTACATAGTAGATATGATTGACTTGCTGGAGGTATTGCACCATCCACATGTGAGGTACAGTCTGCAGCCATATACCAGAGGTCCACCCTACCCATCTTGACAGTCTGCGATAGAGATGGCCATTGTATACTTGGGGTGCTGTATTGAGTGTGCAGTGATTCATTTATTGGGTATGCTGCTGTGAGTTGATGTTGGGATCAATGGCAAAAAACAACCAAAAAAAACCCAACACAAAGACAAAAAAAAGTGAGTGGTAGTTTTCCTAAGTGGTATCCTGCTTGAAGGATCTGTAAAATTGAAAGGGGAGGGGTTCTGTGCAGCTAGTGCAGAGGGAGGGGGACAGTCTGGACAGGGAGGAAGCTGGGAGACAAAGGCAGATGAAGATAATAGGCTCCTGTGAGCCTGAGGATGACTGGGAGCAAAGGAAGATCAGTGGATAGACCCTTAAGGGAGCCTCAACCACTGGAAGACTGAAGATGATGATGGGGGGGCTTCAGAAGCAATGGGAGATGAAGATAAATTGCAGGAGGATAGTCTCCTGGAAGTAAGTATGAGAGTGATGTATATTCTCTGGGCTATCTCTGCTGATATCTGGAACTACAGGGTTTATATACAAGACCAGAGCATAGCCTCCAACAAATGTGAAGCAACACTCTGTCAGTGATTGGTAAAGGGGTTGGTAAGGGACTGGTGATGATCAGTAAGGCTTGGTAAGGACAGTAAGTGATTGGTAACAAAGTGGTAAGTGTGACAAAGAATGTCAGTAAGCAATGTCAAATAAGTATGAGTCATGGAAGGAACAGATGATTAACATGCCAAGAGAATGAGTCAGGGTATTGGTCACAGCTGAGTAAGGGGTATGACTGAGCAGATCTTGATGTGACAGGTCAAGGCACAGTGATTCCAAATGAAGAATGGTGGGGGATCCTGCCAGGGGCTGAATGTTGGGGGTCTCCACAGGTGTCAGGGCATTGGATTTCGCATTTTTCCCCCTCTTCCTCCTCTGAAAAAGGGTGCTACATCAACAGCTAGTCTTCAGCAGGGTCTGAGGAAGATGGGGGACCATCCTCTCCCATGAGAGCAGGGAGAAGTGCCTCAAAATCATCATGAATGTGATCAGATAGCCTAGATGACAGTAACTGGTACTGAATCTGTCACAACCTTGGAAGAACAAATGATGAGAGTGAGAAGTAGACATTGCAGGGGGTGGGAATGAAGGATCCATATGCTTCTTCAACTGGAGAGACTGATACAACCACATAAGACCTTTCAAGTCTGACAACAGACTTGGGGTGACCAAAGAATGTTCTCCTGGATGTCATACTGGCAAGGAGAACACACTGTCCCAAAGAGATGGCTTGGGAGGGAGTGGACAAGGAAGGGATGAACCAGGATGCTTCGGGGCAGAAGCTAGTGGGAAGTCCTGGGAGATATAAGTAGTTATGCTCCCTAGCACAGGACACAAGCAAAGAGATTGTCAATGAGGCAGCCATTGTGATGGGATTTAGCGAAATGGGCATCTGTTGGCAGAAATGCTGTAGAAAATCATGGAGGGTGAGGATTGTTACCAAATTTGGAAGGAAGGATGGCGTGATCAAGGGCTACCGGTGAGCATGGGAATGATGTCGATATGTTTAGAAATGCCCGAGATGTTTGAAAAACCAGAATGCCATACATGAGTGCTAAAAAGGTTTGATTGGTGCTTGAACAGTTTTCCCCCTAGCATTAAGGATTGTTCTTGTGCAAAGGATGACTGCTAGATGTACCAGTCATCTTTTGCATTAGGCCATGTTCCTCAATCTCCCTCATTCAGCAAGACTCCATGCTCACATCACCAAACACCTTTGGTGTGTGACACTGCAACCATCTGACTGGCCAACAGGGTGGTATGCCAACCTGTGCTTGGATATGGTAAGTTTTCATTTTATGTTGGCTTGGATTAACATGATGATCTCTGGTGCAGAAGGAGCTGGAACACCTCATCCTGGTAACCATATCATGGGAAAGCTTCAGTCCCATTTTGCCTGCATGCTTTCATGCATATTTATGGTGCCAAGAGGACCAGGTGTGATTTCAAGCTGAGGTTCAACAGATTCCTCTCAGTGCCTTTTGGATGATCAATGAGATATCCCTATTAATTCCCAATTGGACACCCAGGTCACCCAACAAATATGCAGGATTTGTTTTTCCATGGTGGGTAGATGGATCTCTCCAATACATGGCGGACTTCAAGCAAATGAGGGGCAAAAGAATTTTTCCCATTGCACACGAGTATTTCCAGGTAGTTTCTGGCACCTTTTGAGAGGCATAATGTGTTGACCTTACTACAGCATACTTGGCCCTTGCACCAACTGTCAATGGGTGATCAGATTGATGAGTGGATGGAGGAGATGGTCAGTGCCTACATGATTGCTGTGAGGGGTGTTGTATGTGAGCTTGAGAAGAATGAGCAGGATATTGATCATTTGTTTTCACAGTGGTTTGCCTTGTCGAGACTGCTTGGTTTGTGGGATGCATAATACATCCTGAGAGTCTATGCTGTCTGGATGTATATAAAATTTTTGTATACATTTCCTATGAATTCTCCATCTGAAGTCTACCATGCGGCAAATTCTGGGGGATATCGTGGGAAAGGGAGCATGGAACTCATTTGGCCACCCCCCAGTCCTATGATTGAATTGCAGAAGAGGTAGGGTTGAGCAGAATGAAGTGACCATCACTGATGACTTTATGCATCATGTGGATCAAATTGTTGGTATTCATATTGCAGGCAAGATACATTATGATGATGAGCAACCCATCCACTCTATCTATGTACTCAATCATTTATCTATAGATTTACAATGTGCTACAATTGTAGGTCGGAAATATGGGGTGGATTGCATAATGGAATTCCAACTGACTCATGTACATTTTGCCACATGTAGTATGCAAGGCATGTGCAATTACCATTGGCATAACCCACCCCATGTTCCAACACAGATCCTGGCATAGCAATGATCATGCCTGGATTGTATCAAAGCCATAGATTGAGGGTAGTAATGATGAAATCTAGTGGAGGATAGTTGCCAACCATGATTAGCATGTCCAACCACTGCTGCCACCCATTGACGTCTGTGTGGTAGGGAGTTGCATGGTTAACCATTATGGACATGCTGTTATATGTCACATGGTGTTGATCATGGTTGCTTGTTCAAGGCAATGACTGACATGCACTATAGACCTTCTGATCTAGTAAACCAATATGGCGGGAATAGGTGAGCTTTGGCTGGAAGTGGGCCTCTTCCAGGTATATCAGGAAGTGATATGGAGATGTTCTTGACAGGGACACTGTTTACTATCTCTGTTGCTCGAGTTGTCGATAAGTCTTGCTGAGATTTAGATCAGGCCTTGAGACAATCAAGGGCAGACCACAACAGCAGAGCAGTGGACAATGAGCAAGAGGAACAAGAGTTTATAAGAGCAAGTCTAACTTGTTAGAGATAGCTTGGTAGCAAAAGTACAAGGGAATCCTGACTGCACCTGAGGGGTTTATATACCCCTCAGGTGACAGGATGAGTAATGTACTAATGCCCATAAACACATAGGTGCAAAGGAAAATGCTACCATACAAACAAAGATGAGAGCCGGCTCAATGTATCAAGTCACAATGACTCTAGCAGAGACAGACTGTTTGCAGCAGCAAACAGGGGCTGCTCGAGACACGACATGACAAGGTCATGTGCATGAGCAGTGAAAATGCTAAGTAAGAAAGAAGCACAGATCCCATTGGGGGATCTGGCGATGTAAAGCAATAACAAAAGACAAAAGAGGAAACACATGTAAGCAGGGACTCATCATATATGTAGAGTCCATACACTTGTCCCTAAGGCAGACAGCAGTGTAACACGAGACATCTCGAGGACACAGGAGTGGGGACGACAAGTACACTCGATAGCAAACATGTATCATATAAGTTCAAAAAAGGAAAAGAAAGAAATGGTGCATGACATTATAAACTGAATTCCAGATGGGTAATATGGAAGACATATCTGTATCTTGCCATCATTGTGCATCCGCACCAAGTCAGATCAGAACCTCCTGGCCAGAAGCATACATACAAGGGTGAATGACCATGAGTGTTCCAGAGAGAAGTGCATGAAACTCGGACATTTGATCCACCCATTGCCACATTCCATTTTGTTCTCGACCAGCTTTTAACAGCCATGATACCTCAGGGTGGAAGTTGGGCAGCTGTCTGCACATCACCAAAATATAGACTGAGAAGGGATGCATCTCTTACCCCATGTCCCTGCTGATACCACCCTGGTGATAGGTCTATACTACCTTTAAGATCCACCATTTGGCAGAATAATACCATGTCTGTCCACCATCCATGGTTTCCTGAATGCTTGAGGCTGTCCTTCAGTGGAACTGCCATTCTGCTGAGTGAATACCATATTTGTCTCTGGGATGAATGTGAATCTCCTGCTTTACAGGTATGTCAAGTTTCAGACCTGATGTCTATCATATAAGGCACCTGGAAGGTACCAAAGCTTGATATTTCCATTTCCATCCAGTACTGCAGTTGCTTCCATGATTTCATCATATTGCAGAGATGAGGCGGTTTCCTGAGTCTGTCAGTGTTTTGTAGCATGGACTACCACTTCTCTACAATGAGCTGATGTTACTGAACAGATGTTTTGCAATTGCCTGGGTGCCAATATGCTTGTACAATTACTCAAATCATGTGATTGGCCTGACATACCAGTGGCAGAGGAATGGATATGTCAGGCAGTGTGCATTGTCCAGTCAGTGCCTCCTCCCAAAATTGGCTTTGCATATAGTCAGCAATTTTGTCTGCTAACTGCATGTGCCAACCACAGGGTGCTTGGGACATTTGTTGCTGGTGAGACATTTTGAAAAACAAAAAAAAAAACAACAAAATCAAAAAGAAAAACTGATTTGAGCTACTACTTCACAATATCCCAGGAGCTGGGACAATGAGCGAAAATTTGCCATTGTCCATCGTATTACATCACTATATTTTGTCATGGCTACAAACTACAAGCTAGAAGGTGCTCATGTGAATTAGGCCATCCTGTTCATGACTTGTACTGGCAAAATTCATATTGCAGACAGGCCACCCCATGAGTTGTGCAGCCATACCCCACCTGTTACACTGGTCTGCCCTTCAGTTGCTTGGTATATCTCCATATCATGGACTGGCCAGCCCATGAGTTTTGTTGGCCCATCCATGAGTTATACCCTCTCATTTCTTCTTATGGATGGGCCAGCCCATGAGTTGTGCCAGCCTACCTCATTCATTGCACTGGCCCATCCATGAGTTGCACCATTCTCACTCCATATTGTGGACAGGCCTGCCCATAGGTTGTGCCAGCCAACTGCATCTGTTTGGCCAGCCTGTCCATGAGTTATACTCTCTCATTTCTTATTATGGACAGGCCATCCCATGAATTTTGCCAGCCTGCCTCATTTGTTGCACTGGCCCATCCATGAGTTGTGCCATCTCACTCCATATCATGGACAGGCCAGCCCATAAGTTGTGCCAGCTGACCTCATCTCTTTGGCTGGCCTGTCCATGAGTTGTACACTCTCATTTCTTTTTATGGAAGGGCCAGCCCATGAGTTGTTACCTCATTTATTGCACTGGCCCATCCATGAATTGTGCAGTCTCACCCACATCACTGATGGGTCAGCCTATGAGTTGAAACACCCTATCTATTCATTTGACAGGCCCACACACTTGTTTATACATTATAGGAGGACACCGGGCCTGTTCATATGTTACACATATTCAGTTCACTCATTAGCAATGGGCCTGCTCATATGTTAGTGTCACTCCTGGCACTTGGGCCTGCTTATGTGTCATGTCATTATTCATTGGGTGGGCCTGTGGCGGGCTGTCCATGAGTGTTGGCATTTTGGCACGTGGGCTGCCCATGAGTTGTGACTAAGTGTGACTACTATATGTGTGAGATCTGGTTATGAAAATCATCCTGTTGGCTAAGGAGCCTTGCCATGCAGCAGCCTGTGCTCTCAGGCTGACAGATAGGGCTACATTTGGCATGCAAACCATGAACATCAAATCTGTTACACCTTGACCTGCTACCTTCCTTTTCCCAACTTCCCCTGTTACTTTGTGCCTATGCTTTGCTAGGCATTGTCTTGGTCATTGTCATTGTCATCTCTTGTTTGGTGGCTTACCATGTTATCCACAGTACACCACCCAACAGACTCTTGCTCTGGTAACTCTGTTACCACACTCTACTGGGCCTAACCCTGGGTTGTCTATGTTTAGCCCCATCCAACTGGTGGCTGGTCAGTCTCATTATGTCTCATCTCACTTCCCCTCTTGTTCATCAGTCTCACCTGTGGTTGCTGTTGTACTATAGCTGCACATGCTGCACATTGTTGCCATTCCTGTCATCCCACTCCATACTGATGTCTGTGTTCTTGTCCACTCTCTGACTGATGGCTGTACCTATAGAGCATATATAGAGTCATTAGGCTGCTGCCATGTACTTTAGCTTTTTGCTACCTTGCAAAATGTTACATTCATCACCATTCTTTGGCAATATGAGTGTCAGCATCCAAGGGGACTTAAAGTCATTACATCCTAAGGTCTGACTCAAAAGCACTTGTCCTTTATTAGGACATTTGTGCACAATGGCATAACAAAAGCAAAAAGCTTGTTCTCACTGCTGTGACCATTCTTTGGACATGATGCTCAGCTTTGCTCTCTTATCAAACTTCACTGGTTGATCCTCCAAAAATGGATCAAGCTACCAGTGTCTTGCAAAAACATTCTAGTTGATCGACCATTCTTGACACTTTGTCAACTTACCCCTCTACCTTCTCAAACTCTCCCTATCGTGTGCCCATGGTGTCTCCAGGCAATCATAGATGACCACCTGCTCCTCCACCATCCTGCTTACTATCCCCAAAGAGAAAGTCTCCTGCTGTCCCACCTTGAGTCACCTCAACAGAATAGTCAGGTTGACACTTCGCTTCTAAATATCCAAGTGTCACACCAGCACCTTACCCACCACCATCTAGTCTAAGGAACCCCACAATCCTTGATACCTATTGAGAAAGGGAGTCAGAGTCTGAGACCAACCAAGAACCCCTTTTTGACAACAAGTCAGAATTAGGATTGGTAACTGGTGATGTTGCTATACTGGATCAAGAACAAGAAGGGCTGTCAAATGTTATGTCCAATGTAACCAAAACCTTAAACATTGGAACCAGTGGACCTTCTGGGCAGGAAGCTGAGAAGCCCATGAAGGCACTGCTCTTTAATAGAGAACCTATGGAAGACAAGTTAAAAGAAATCTTGGAGAAAGCCTTTGGTTGACAAGCTGTCAGAAACTCAATGCCATTCCACACAGAAGAAAAACCCAATGGAGGAAGGGAGTTTAACCTTAACCAGCCATCCATCTATAATGGTGATCACAAGAAACTACAGACATGGCTCACCCAAGTAAAGGGGTATGTCCAGATCAATTGACATGTGTACACCACTGACCATCTCCAAATCAGTCTTGCCCTGTCATATATGATGGAGGGATTGGCAGCTTCTTTTGCTGAAAACTACATTAACCAACATGCCAAAAGTGGCAGACACATGTATATCAATGACTGGAACACCTTTGAAGAAATGCTCATTGCAAACTTCACTACTGGTGATCAATGAACCAAGGCACAGCTAGAGTTGGTAACCTTGATGCAAGGAAAGGACCCTCTTGAGACCTATGTCACCAAGTTCATGTTGCTGTTCAACCATGCCAAGTTCTGAGATGATAGCTTCAACAGAGCCATCTTCTTTGGAAAAGGGTGATGAAAGGAAATCAGAGATTGGGTCCTTGACCATAAAGATCCAAAAACTGTCTCTGATTGGATAGCCTATGCTGGAGAAGTGGTCAGCAAGATCAAAAACAAATGAATCCTAGATGGAGTAAAGGGAAACCCAACTCTGTTCCTTTCCTACAATCACCCCTCTCCTGCAAGAGACCCAAATGTGATGGATGTTGATAGTCATTTCAAATGAAACAACTGAAACAAAGGCATTCACACCATTACATGCTACAACTGCAGTCATGAGGGCCACTTTAGCAAAGGGTGCACTATGCCCCCTAGGAAGGAAAAGAAAATGGTTCAAGTGTATGGGATGATGGCCAACCCAAAGGAAAGGTTCAGTGACAAAGAACTAAAACAGGTGGCCAAAGAGTTCGAGCCTTACATGCCTGATGCCTTGAAAAAGGAGGATTTTGTTTAAGATGTCCCGGAACTTCCTCAACCAGTACATCTGAAATTAGAGTATTGTTGGCTCACAGTGTATCTAGTATTCAAGATGAATCCAATATGTCTACTCATCCACCCCAAGGATATGTTACACTTACTGACTACGATGCAAGGATATCTGCAACCATTGACTGTGGAGCAGAGGTCAACCTTATTGGACCAGGAGTTGTTAACAATCTAAAAATATGAACCTATCATGTCAAACAAGCCTGGAAGATTGTGGCCTTCGATGGAATGGTTGGTTATCAAGTACAAAAGAAATGTTATCTCTGATGTATGACAGAAGGAAGAAGGTTCATGTTACTCTGTTTCATTGGGCCACTCAAAAAATGAAATGGCATTATTCTTGGAATGCTGTGGTTATGCAAGGAATGACCAGTGATCAATTGGATCACAAGTAAAATTGTTCAATGGGGTGACTCTCCTCAACAGTCACTGAAGAAGGAAGCTGACAAGCATGAGGTCAAGAACACCTCTGTAGGTCACACAACAATTTCAACACAGTTAGAAATCAATGCAGGACCATCCACTATTCCAGAGTTGCCAAAAGAATATCAGGGGTTCACTGATGTCTTTTCAGGAAGTATTCCACTACCCCACTTTTGAAAGGGGTTAGACCACGAAATAAAAATGAAGGAAGACTTCTGAAAGGACAACAAAAAGGTCATGAAGAAGGTGACTCTTTACCCAATGTCTCCAGATGAGCTCAAAGCTCTTGATGAGTTTATTGACAAAAATCTGGAGTGTGGAAAGATAATCCCTTCAGAATTGCCAACTTCAGCCCCTGTATTCTTTGTTGCAAAAAAGGATGGAAAGAAATGTCTGGTTCAGGATTACCAATATCTCAATTCCCATACCATTCATGATTCTTACCCACTCCCCAACATTCCACAGATGATTGACAAGTTATGCAAGTCTCAGTACTTTGCCAAACTTGACATCTGCTGGGGTTTCACAAACATATGGGTCAAGCCAGAAGATCAATGGAAATTGGCATTCCTAACTCCAAGAGGCTTGTTCAAACCAACAGTGATGTTCTTTGGACAGTGTAACTTGCCTCCAACTTTTCAGTGGTTTATGGACACAACATTTGCACAACAATTACATAAAAGACAACAGTGCAGGTACATGGACAACATTGTAGTCCATGCCAAAACCATCCTGGAACTATGAAAATACATGAAGGAGTTCCTTGAAATTTGTCAAAGGGAATGACTGTGATTGAAGATTTCCAAATGTGTCTTTGAAATGGAAGAGGTCAAGTTTCTTACAATGAAAATAACCCAAGGAAATATCCAAACAGTGTCAGTAAAAATGGATGCAGTGGAAAGCTGGCCAATGCTGGCATGTCTATGGGATGTAAGGTCCTTCTTAGGGTTTTGTAATTTTTACTGAAGATTCATCCTGTCATTCTCCCAAATCACCTGACCCCTCCATAATCTGTCCAAGAAAGATGTCAAGTGGTGGTGGAATGAAGAGGAAAACAAGGCTTTCCTTACCATTAAACAACTTCTATGTTCCATGCCAGTTTTGCAAATACCAGATCACTGAAAACCATTTGCATTATTTACTGATGCATCAAAGGTTGGAACAGGAGCAGTGTTAGCACAGAAGGGGCCAGATGATGAATGGTACCCTTGTCATTTCCTCTCTGAGTCATTAAATGGTGCTGAACAACATTATCAGGTGTCAAGTTTGGTACTGCCCTGAGTCTACTCAGGGGCTAATGTCCCAAAAGGGTACTACAAAATCAACCAATGTCAGAGATTGAAACTCTGACAGTAGTCTGAAAGGCAGGAGGTGAGTTGTGGGCCTCTGAAGGGTTCCAACAGAACTCCAACTGGTGGAGTGGAGTGGAGTTGGGCAGAAAGGGGCTGGTTGGTCTCCAACTAGCAGAGCAGAGGGTCGGAGGAGGGCTTCGGGTTCAGCTTGTGTGCTGCCCCCTTGTACAAGCTCAGCCCTTCTTGTATTTCAGAGGCAGGCAAAGTACTGGATGATTGGGAGGGCTTAGAGACAGAAGACAGGAACTCGGAGTGGGGAACTTATGTTGATATTCATACTGAGGAAACAACAGTGTACTGTACAAGTATTTATACATTATGGTGGCACTGGGGCAGTACAGTAGTGGGACATCAGAATTAACATATGGAGGTAGATAAAACTTCAAGGAACAGAAGTGTCAGAAAACTTCAGGTGGAATGTAAGTATGAACAGTGGAGGACAGGGATGGGACAAAGAGTATATCTACAAGCAGACAAGGCTACAATGGAGTGCTTGCCACAGCCAATCAGAAGCCAGACTGAAACCCTAAAAAGCTGCTCAGCCCTTTGGAGCACCATGTAGTGTAGAGGACAAAGCATGCCTTCCTGGCCCAGTGATCCCAAAAGGTTAATGCCCCCTATGACAACCAGATGATCACATGACCCACAGGGGGTCGACCCAATATAGACTGAGAGTAGTCACATGCAAGTCCCAACAGGGGCCAACAGTGGAGAATGTTTGTGCACTGTGGCAGAGAGATCCATGGGCTTAGTAAGTGTCGGACTTGGGCAGAAATGGGTCGGAGGGTGTTGGAGTGGTGGGCAGAGGTATCAGAGGAGGTGCAGGGGTGTAGGAAAAGCATTGGTGAGGTATGGTTGTGACATCAGGTTTTTGATCTGGAAATGCTCACAGTAATATGGGTGCTTGATGCCTTCCAACATTATCTCATTTCCCTGGTCAAACCAATGGTAATCTATACAGATCACAAAAACTTGACATATTGGTGCCACCCCCAAAAGTTAACCCCAAGACAGGCCCACTGGCTTGATACCCTACAGGGGTTTCTGGTCATGTTCACACACCAGCCTGGGAAACTCATGGGGGGACCAGACACCCTCTCTCAATGATCTGACTATGGAGAAGAACAGCCAATGACTGCTGCTGCCCTTCCCAATATTGCACAGAGGGGTTGGAGCAAGGGGAAAAGGGCAGAGCACTTGCCTTATGTTTCAGTTAGATCTTTGGTCTTGGGTAAAGGAGAATGGTAGTAGTTCTGAGTAAGAACAATGAGAGATGTATATGTGAAGTTTGCTACTGTCCTGGTACTATCCAAGGACCTTTATATACATGTAGGCTGCACACAGACCAGGTGTGCTATCAGCATAAGTAAAACTACCATATATGTAAGTACGAGGACCTTCCTAATAGGTATGACTCTGTCTTTCTACTAGGAACATGTTTCTGGTAATCTGGTATAAGAGAACACCATAGAATAGTATGGAACATACTATTCTTAGAATAACAATCACATGTAAGTGATATGAACTGGTAATAGTTTCAACACCCAAAGCCATGTGGCTTGATGGGGGGTAAACTTGCCAAAACTTGAAGAGGCTCCAGCTCACACAGCTTCGGATCAATGCATCATGAATGAAACATCAAAGGTTGACTGACCTGGAAAGAGACTTTATGTCATATCCCAGGAGGTGTACAGTCAGGCCATAGAAGAAACACTGAAGGACTCAACACTTTCCATGGAAAATACTGAGATACAACAATCATCGGACAGACCCAAGAGGTATAAACAACATTTGTATATCCCTCTGAAGACAAGAAAACAGTGTCTTAAAGACTACCACAATGACCCTAGCTCTGGACATCCCAGAGTAAAAGCCATGATGAAGAAAATGGTAAAAGAGGTGTGGTGGCCTGGTATGTGGAAGGTGATCTGGGACTACATCAAAGGATGCCCAGTTTTCCAGGCAAACAAAGTCATCACTCATCTGATAACCCCTCCAGTTACTCCACATGACACCCCTATAAACCCCCTCCTGTTCCAACAAATCTCCATGGACTTTATCACCAATTTACCAATATCTGTCAAGACTGATTCTCAACAGTCTCCAAGAGGTCCGAGGGCATAGGTAGAGTTATATCAAAAGTCTGGAGTGTCATAGTTTAGCATACAATCTTTGTATGCTAGTCTTGCCGAGTCCCAGAGTTGGAGCTATCCAGAGATATCTGGAATCGAGTGAGATCAATGAGTATCTTTGTTGATATTCGAACTGAGGTGCTACAACATATGTACAACAACTTTTATACTACAGAGAATGTTCAAAAGCAATGTCTGGGGTGTGACAACTACTGGAGCGCAGTACGGATGATTCAGAACATTAGTAAGGTATTGGTAAGATAAGCTGGTAGTCACCGGATAGCTGGAGGTATGAAGATTAGTCATGGATACAGGTATGGCGAGTCACTTAGAGGCAAGAGAAACATATACTAAATATAGAGACAGAAATGAAGATACACAATGGAGTCCCATAGGAATAGGATGATGCCAGAGGATGGCTGGGTTACAGTCTGGACCTTGCATGTGTGTCATGGATGTGACAATATCAGAAGGATATGACTCAATCCTAACCATTGCTGATCAAGGTTTAACTAAGGCAGCAGTGTTTGTACCAACCAACAAAACCATGGACTCAGTAGGCCTGGCAAGGCTGTTCCAGCAAAATGTCTACCAACAGTACAGACTTCCCAAAAGTGTAATATCAGATCAAGGCCCACAGTTCACCTCCACCTTCACCAAAGAGCTGTACAAAGCACTTGGTATCAAAATGAAGCTGTCCTCAGCTTACCATCCACAAACCAATGGTGAAAGCAAGTGAGTAAACCAGGAGCTCGAAACCTATCTTTGGTGCTATTGTGCTGAGCTGCCCAACTCTTGGGCATGGAAACTCCCAGATGTGGAGTTTGCACACAATTTTCATGTACACTTGGTACATGGGCAAACCCCCTTTTCCCTCCTATACAGATTTGATCCTCCACCATACGAGTCTGTCTGCATAACCATCACCCTGTCTGTCAATGAATGACTTCAATCCCTCACTCATAATCACAATCTGGTGATGCTATTGCATAAAAAGGCACAGGAGTTCATGAAAGGCTGCAGCAAAGGGACTTATGTGGTCCTGAAGATTGGAGATCAGGTATGGCTTGATGCAGCTAATCTAAGAACCCAAGGGCAGTCAGCCAAACTGGAACTGAGAAGACTCAGCCCATTTGAAATCTCCCAAGTTGTATCACTGGTGGCAGTATGACTACAGCTCCCAAACATCTGGAGGGTTCACCCTGTGTTTCATATGTCACAGATATATCCTTATATGGAAACTGATGAGTATGGACCTGCACCCACTCAACCTTTGCCTGATTTGATTGATGATGAGGTCAAGTGGGAAGTGGAGGCAGTCCTCAATCACAGTAGTAAAGGAAGATGTCAGGCAAGAGAATACCTGGTGAAGTGGAAAGGGTTCCCTCATTCATCAAATACTTGGGAACCCAAAGAACATATAAAGGAAAACACAGAGGAAGTCCTTTATGACTATAAACTAGCCTGTCATCTCCATTGAATGTCTTCACCATGATCTGTCAACACCGAAAGTCCTGGTTCCGACTACTTCAACTACAATGAATCTGACTTTGTCACCTCTGGATATGACTCAATGGACATCTCCTTGTCCTCACCACCCCCTGTACCCACCTTGTTCACCCTCAATTCATTACCTGAACCTCCTGCAGGCCACACATTGTCATCTGAGAAGGAGGGAACATCTGTCACCACTGTTGAACCCATTTCAGACTCCTCCTCCTTCTGTCCTCTTGGATTGCTCACAATCAAGCATGCCAAACCAAACAAGGGAAAGAAATGTGTCAGACCACCTACCCTGCTTCCCTGTGTCCCCTTGTGGATTGACTCTCAGCCATGCCCTACAACTATGACCCCAATGAAGGGCCAAACCCAAATGAACAACCACCCATTCCTGCTCTACCCATCTCCAGACCCTTACCATGTGAGCACATACTGCCCTGTACCAGGGCTCCCTGCTCTACCTCTGTCTGCCAAAACAACTCTGCTGTGGGCCCCATGACATCTCAGTTCTTCAACTACTGTTGGCTTCTCACAAAGTATAATGAAGGGTACACACTCAATGGGGTCTCATGAGAACAACACCAATGTCCATGGTTGTTGTGTCAAATCTTCGAAGGATCAGACATAGTCATGTCCTATGTTCCTGACTTCTTGGGAACTACCCAGCAGTGCAACCCCAAGGAAAAAGGAGCTTACATTGAACAACTTCTATGTGCCACTATTAGTGCCATGGGAGATGTACAGAATGACATAGTCAATCTCATCCACCAGGACATCAGACCAGGAGTTGCCCATTTCTTTCGAGTTAGAAACACTGATCAATCCATCAGAAGTGGGTTGGATGCCTTATGCAAGGTTGCTTCTGCAATCACAGATGGAAGATCACAACTTCATCAGATGGTCAGAATGGAAATGTGTGAAAGGACAGGGTCTTTGGGGGTGTGTCCCAGAAATGTCAAAACAAGATGAGGACTGCCTTACAGAACTCTCCCAGGATGGTTACCCAGCATTAAGAGAGAGGCTTCTCCATCAGAACCATTGTAGGGAGTGAGTACTCCCCACTGGGATGTTTCTTTTATTTTATAGTTTTTACTTTGACTTTTACTTTTACTTTATTGTGTTTACTTTCTTTTCTTTTGCTTTTAGTCTTTTACCTTAGACTTTACTTAGCTTTGAAGCTAGACACATGATGTGGCTTATATAAGCCTGCATGCACTTACACTTCACTGTACTTACTTACAAAAAATAACAATGAAGTACTGAGTTATGAGTTTGAGTTTGAGTTTGAGTTTGAGAAGGCTGCATGTGGCCTTCTTCTGTGTTCAGACAGACTTCAGACTGCATTAGACATCCCCCCTCAGACAGTATTCCCTTCCAGGCTATAGAAGCCCCTTTGGAAATTCTCCCCCTCTCAGATCTCTCATCCATCCTCAGCTCTTATTCTTCAGAATCTTCATCTGGAGCCCACTGCGAGGGGCTTCTGTCTTGGCCTGGTGACATTTTTCTCATCTTATTCAGTCTTGTTCTCACATTTTTAGGTCTTGTGTCCTCGGCCTCAGTCGTGTTCCCACAGTTTCCCACCTCAGTCTCGCTCTTGTGCTCCCCTTTCGTATTTTTGCAGCCTCGAGTCACATTTTCCCTCAGTATTCTCAGTTATATATCATTATCCTTCAATCAAGTTCCCTTGTGACAACATGCACAGCCCAAGCTCCCCAAGTTGTGGACCTTCCAAAGCTTCAAACTTCCCTCAGTACCCCTTAGAAGACCTTCGAGGCTTTCTCAAAAATATAATCTGAGTCATGAATGTGGCTAAATCACTCCTTCGAGCCTGTGGAGGCCTTCGAGAGGTCAGTACCTCATGCACACAGCCACCTACTGATTCCACGAGATGCTCACCCTGCTGTGCATATTCATTTTGCTTTTTCTGTGGCTGGAATGGCCATATTTGAGCAAATTGTGATTTGTGCAAGGAGTATTTGGCTGTGGGAAAGTGTCTAATAGTGAAAGGTCACATTGTACTCCCTACAGGGCAAGAGATACTGCAAGAAGTACCTGGGCACACTCTCAAGGACTGTCTGGATTGCTGGGATCTAGGGAATCAGTCTAAAGATATTCAAATTCCTCCTTCGAGTCAAGGCCAGCTACCACTGGAGGATGTGGGTAGCCGAATGCCACAGACCCAAAGGGTTCCACTAGGTTCGTCTCAGCCCTGCTTGCCAGTGCACCCTCACCCCCCCTTGGCACAACCATTGCATGTGCCACTCTCAATAGAAGGGCCGAGTCGTCACTCAGTCCTGGTGCAACCCCAGGTCCCCAGTCAAGCTCGTAGTGGGTTCTCGAGCTCTCATTCACCTCCTTGTACAGTACCCACATCATACTCTTGTGGTCAACCTCTCTCCTGCTCTTGCTCTTGCTCTTGTGACCTCAATGACCTGTGTTCGTACTCATATTTGAGTAGGCCCCGCAGCCGCGATTCCCGCGACTACCGTCACTGCCGCTCACCACCACCTGCGCCACGACTTGCATACTCACAATTACTGGAGCTCTCGAGGGATGAACCCCCTCCAGTCTGGCTAGCTGACATGTTTTTGGCCTCCAGTATCTCCAGTATACGGTCGTCTCATAGTAGTCATGCATCAATCCACTCAAGAAGGTCGCGCAGCTGCAGTCGCACACCTCAGCCCTCTCGCAGGCTGTACCGAGTGGACATGGGGCCGCTTTAGCCCATTGGGACTTTTATTGCTGTCTTTTATTCTTTTTTTATATGAATATATTGTTCTTCAAGTTTCCCCTTACCGAGTGTTAGGCAGCCGCGCGCCTCCACCATCCCCTGCCTCGTCGACTCAATATCTCGACCACCACTCTTCCGTCCCTCTCGCAAATCGGGACTTAGGATCTACTCGACGATACCTTTCGAGTGGTATACTTTTCGTTGCAGTGGCCTCAGCACATCCGAAGATATTGCGGTTTTTAGGCAGGCAGGCAGGATCACACCGCTTTGCAAATATCTCAGGATTGGGTGCGCGGTTTCTCGTGTTTCCTCATTCTCCCAACTCCCCTCGAACGTCTCTATCACCACCTCGAGTCTCGTAGAATTCCGCTCAACGGTTCCCCACCAATGCGATGCCGTCCTCCCACCCCCTACCTCGTTTAGATCCTAAATCGCGTAATTCTTGACCGAATCGCTCGCTTTTCTCAGACGTGAATCTACTCGACGATACCTACCAGACGATATACAAGACGTCGCGCGCGCATTCACGGTTCCGGAGTTATTTGAGTTTTCATATCTGACCAGGGTAGGGAAGTCAGGATCGCGTATCTCACTCATTTTCGCGTCGAGCCTCTCGCTTTTTCGCATGATGGTTCTACTTGCTTTCAGCTACCCGGTGATACCTTTTTCATGGGGATGCGCTCATTCGTTGAGGAGATATGGGTTTTCTCAGTGTACAGAGGGGTACGAGACAGTTTGGCGGATATCTCGGGAACGAGTGAGCCTCTTCGCCCAATTCCTCGTTCTCCCAACTCTCCTCGCACGTCGCTATCATCTCCCGAAGTTTCGTAGGGTTCCACCTAGTGGTTCCTCACCGACGCCATGCTGCTCTCCTAGTCCCTACCTCGCTTGGGCCGTAACTCATGCAATTCCGCGGCGAATCGTTCGCTTCTTTCAGACGTGGATCCCTAGACGACATCTACCAGACGATATTCGAGACGTCGCGCGCGCATTCGCCGTTGTGGAGTTATTTGGGTTTTTGTGTCTGAGCAGGGTGATGAGGTCAGGATTGTGCATCTCACTCATTTTGGCGTCGCGCCTCCCGCATTTTTGCATGGTGGAACTGCTCGTCCGTACCTACCTGGTGATATCCTTTTCGTTCCAACGCGCTTGATGGTTATGGAGATATGAGAGTTTCTGCGTATGGAGGGGGTATGAGGTGACTTGGCGGATATCTCAGGACTGGGCAGGTCAATCGGTCTGGTTCCTTTTTCACCGTCTCCTCCTAGGTGTCCTCTACCACCTCCCGCGATTTCGTATCGATTGCCCCAGCAGTCGTTGCTCGGCAGTCTCCTCTTCCCACCCCTCATGCTGCCCTACAACTTGTCCACATCATATCTCCCTCAGTTCTGTGCCGTGCCTTTCGCTTTTTTGGGACATGATACTACTCAATCAGTGCTTTCAAATGGTATACCTTGTGTCATGGTTCATGCAGCCCTTGTCGAGAAATCTGGATTTTCGTGCGCAGTGGTGTCTTGGGCCGGTTTTGCTGATATCTCGGGATGGGGTGCGCGTATTCATTCGGTTTCTTTTCCTACATCTTCCCTGCACTCCCCTTTACCATCACCTCGAGTTTCATGAGGTTTCGCGCAGCAATTGTCCTTTGGCAAGTTTTGCCTGCTACCTCTCCCTGTCAGCACCTTTGAGCTCGTACTGTCAGTTCACAACCAAGGATGGTTGAATTCTCAAGTGACCCGTGGATGTAGGGAGTGAGTACTCCCCACTGGGATGTTTCTTTTATTTTATAGTTTTTACTTTTACTTTTACTTTATTGTGTTTACTTTCTTTTCTTTTGCTTTTAGTCTTTTACCTTAGACTTTACTTAGTTTCCAAGCTAGGCATGTGATGTGGCTTATATAAGCCTGTGTGCACGTACACTTCACTGTACTTACTTACAAAAAATAACAACAAAGTACCAAGTTATGAGTTTGAGTTTGAGTTTGAGCAGGCTGTGTGTGGCCTTCTTCTGTGTTCAGACAGACTTCAGACTGCATTAGACGTCCCCCCTCAGACAGTATTCCCTTCCAGGCTATAGAAGCCCCTTTGGAAGTTCTCCCCCTCTCAGATCTCTCATCCATCCTCAGCTCTTATTATTCAGAATCTTCACTGTGTGAAGAAAAGGAAGTTACACGTGAAAGGGTTTTCTGTCATGCAGCCACCATCATAGCCAATGTGGCTAAAAGTGACAGAACAGTTTATGCTTGGGTCAACTTGTTAGAAAAGGCCTGCAGGGATCTCACTGATCACTCTATCCATAGTGTCATACAAACACAAAGTGACATCCCTCCTCACCCTTTTGCTGCCATTGCTCTCAATGATCACCTGCAGTTCTATCTTGGTGGATGCCTTCCCCTACCTGATGCGCACCCTCTCTGCTCATATGCCTGCTTTGACTGTCACTTTTTGGGACACTGGTCATGCCAAAACAGTGCTGGATCATGATGGATGACACCTGAGGAGGCTTCCATCTTATCCCCCTTTGCCTCTTTGTTGACCTCATCCCATCATTCACCAACAGTGCTGCATTCCTCAGGACGTCGTTGATCAGGGGCTCACTGATCTTAATGGGGGGGTAATGTTACACCTCGACCCACTACCTTCCTTTTCCTGCATCAGCAAAACAGTCACTTTGGGACAATGTCACAGTCACTACAGGTGGCTACAGTGTCACAGTGCAATTTTCTTTGCCTTAGATTGCTCTAAATATCACATATATGGCACTCCTCATGTCAGAGACCATATGTTTATGATATATACATTTATACAAGACTATATTTATGGTCTCAAACACAGTAATTGAAAAGTTGAGAGGCACTGTACAGTGGGGGACCTACCTGTGACCTGTGGCACACTGTAGTGGCTGTACAGTGATGCACAGCCAAACACTGTTTTGCTGATGTGACTTCCCCTGTTACTTCACACCTATGCTTCACTAGGCATCATCTTGATCATTGTCATCATCATCTCTTGTTTGGTGGCTTACCATGTTATCTGCAGTATGCCACCTGACAGACTCTTGCTCTGGTAACTCCATTACCATGCTCTACCAGGCCTAACCCCAGGTCATCTATGTTTAGCCCCATCCAACTGGTGGCTGGTCAGTCTCATTGTGTCTCATCTTGCTTCCCCTCTTGTTCATCAGTCTCACCTGTGGTTGCTGTTGTGCTATAGCTGCACATGCTGTGCATTGTTGCCACTCCTGTCATCCTGCTCTGTACTGATGTCTGTGTTCTCGTCCACTCTCTGACTGATGGCTGTACCTATAGAATGTATATAGAGTCATTAGGCCACTGCCATGTACTTTAGCTTTTTGCTACCTTGCAAAATGTTACATTCATCACCATTCTTTGGCAATACTGTTGGAGATTGAATCACCCCTGTGTGATATCTATTTTGGTATGCTTTTCTATTGATTACATAAGCACTTAGAGCATACACTTCAGAGTACACTTTGGTACTATTCCCTCAGTAGTTGAGTCACTACTGAGGGTAAGTCTGCTATTTACCTAGTATTTCCATACTTACTGATAGCCTGTAGCTGCCTACAGGTACATCTAATATATTAGTAGTTGAGTCACTACTGAGGCTGCCTACAGCCATTTTCAACAGATGGGTGTCAGCATCCAAGGGGACTTAAAAGTCATTATGTCCTAAGGTCTAGTTCACCATTGACTCAAAAGCACTTGTCCTTTATTAGGACATTCATGCGCAATGGCATAACAAAATCCACATTCCTGAAGGACAGACTGGAGACCTTTGGATTCTCCTGTTGCTGTTGTCATCTTCTGAGTGCACTCTCGCTTTGAAGGTGTTGGATTTGAGTCCAGAATGATTGTATCTCGCTGTTTGTGCTGCTTGCCACCATCTGACCTGTTCATCTCAAATGCTCACAGCACATCAGGGGGAAGTGATGCATGTGCTGATGAATTATCAAATAAAAACAGGGCTTGACAGCCATCCCCATTTGCCTTTTCATGAATACAAATGGCATGCTTGATTTGCTCCAAGAGGCTTTCATGGGTCCACCAAGCATCCCCATTTGCAACTGGATAAATAATTTGTCATGCATCTTCTGTGGTTTCCCCAACAGAATTCCATAACACAAGGTGACCATCTTCTGAATTGATAAAGTCTGAGACATGAATAACCCATCCATGACCTTTTTTCCACAGTACCTGTTCATTTGGACTAAGCCTGGTGAAGGTCAAGAACTTCAATGGTAGGCTCAGTGGTCAAATACTATTGACCTACCATGCAGTACATGCTTTGTCATTTGCATGAAAACAACTTTCATCATGAAAGTATGCTTTAATTTTGCACTCACCAGGGTTGAGACTTGGCATAATTGGGGTCAGCTCTGGACCTTCAAAGTGTACCATTCTCTGCTCATATTCCTTCATTGCAGGCAAGAAAACATTGTTCTGATACTTTGTGACATCCTCTTGCTCATGGCCATCCATGTAAACTCCCTTCTTAACTGTAGTTCATTGCCATCCCAGCTTGATAAGCCATCAATGTGCTGTTTGCTCACTGATTGGATGCCTTGGAGTGATACCCAGCTCTGGAAATATAGTGGAGTTTAGTGCACAACATAATGCACATGGTGTCACTTGTCCTGCAGGTATGTTTGACAGCCATGTTTGACAATGACTCTGGACAGATTGATCATGAAGGAACAAGTGAGAATATTTGGCTCCACCTCTCCTTTCATGTGGCAACTGTTCAATTATTTGGTAGTGACAAGCCCATGCACAGACATGACAGGCAAAGTGAGTACCCTTTCCATGGTGCCACTGCTTTGCAATCTCAAAACTGGCAGCCATGTGAGATACCCCTTTGAGACAGAGTGTAGCAAAATTGCAAAGAATCATGAACTGATTTATTTGTGAAAGGGGCATGGTCTTTGAGTGCTTCTTCAGATCAGCTTTCATCTGGTCATGAAGGACATCCCAGTCACAAACACTTCCCAAGTTCCCCTTTGTTGCCAGGTCAAGTTCATCCTCCCAGCCTTCAGCCTTGTCATCATCAACATGCTCAATGCCAGACTCCAAATCTGATGCTGAGTCGTCATTGTCTGAGTCCCTAATGGGGGGTCACTGTACCACATCCAACTCAATGGAATCCTCCATGCTGGAGACAGAGATTACAGAAGCTCAGCAGCAGATGTAGGGCACTGTTAGGGAGCATTGTGGCATGCTAGATTGTGTGTTGGAACTGTTTGTGAGCTGGGCCACTGATGGAGGTGACATGATGTCTTTGTTGTGCAATTCTGGCTGACCAGCATGTTCAGAATGTTTCCAGAACACATCCAGTGTTCTTTGGGTTGCCCAGGCTGCCTTGTATCATTCTTGGGTATGCTTAGATTTGTTCATCACATCAGGTCCTTGTAACACTCTGAACTTTTCCCTTCCCAATCCCACATCCCACCACTGCTTCATGTGTATGCTGCACTCGCTGTTGTCATTGTTTCCATCATCATCATTGCCACCCTTGCTGCTGCCCAGGTAATCCCTGGCACTTTGCCTGATGGACTCATGCTCTGGTAGTCACTACAACCATTGTCTTGGTTCCTTCTTTCTTCTCTGCCCACAGTGTCTTCAGAAGGCCACAAACACCCTCCTCCATCAGCAAGATGGCAAAAGTTCTGATGGTCTGAAAAAATCTGATGGCAGTTCTGATGGTCTGAAAAAGTCTGAGAAGATCTGACAGTCTGAAATTTTCTGAGAATTTCTGATTTCAGAACTTTTCAGACCATCAGATCTTTCCAGACCATCAGAACTTTTACCATCTTGCTGATGTTGCCCACTGCCCAGTCTTAGCAAAGGAAAAAGCAAACCCCTGCCCATACCTCCACAAGTTACTTCTACCAAATACTCTGGAAGATGCTTCACTCTCAAGTATCCTTCAGTTAACCCCTATCCAACCTCAGCCCTTCATAACCCAGCTATTCTTGGTTCATACCAAGAAAAAGAACCCAAATTGGAGACTGATGTAGAACCCCTATCGATGACAACAAGTCTGACTTCAGTTCAGTAATTGGTGATGTACCTATACTGGACCAAGAAGAAGAAGCATTAGCAGACTTTATGTCTCACACAACAGGAGGTCTTTCCCTTGGAGAAGCTGGTACCTCTGGGCAGGAAGTTGAGAAGCCTATGATGGTCTTGCTCTTCAACTGAGAACCTACTGATGTGGAATTACAAGCATTACTGGAGAAGTCCTTTGGATGGCAATGGATCCATAACCAGGGATCATTCCATTTAGAAGAAAAGCCTAATGGTGGCCACAAGTTTAACTTAAACAAACCTTCAGTCTACAATGGAGACCACAAGAAACTCCCTGCCTGGCTGATGCAGATCAAGGGTTATCTCCAGATTAACCAACATGTCTACATGACTGACCATTTAGAGATCAGTCTTGCCCTCTCATACATGATGGAAGGATCAGCTGCTGCATTTGCAGAAAACTACATCAACAAACATGCAGAAAGTGGACTGGCTGCCTATGCTGACACCTGGGACAACTTCGAAGCCTCTATACAAGCAACCTTCACTAGTGGAGATCAACAAAGTAAGGCCCAGCTGGAACTCGTTACCTTGACTCAAGGTTCTGCCCCACTTGAGAACTATGTTGCAAAGTTTATGTCCCTGTTTAACTGCACCAAGTTCTGGGACGACTCTTTTAATGGAGCTATCTTCTTCAGGAAGGGCCTCAAGAAGGAAATTAGAGATTGGGTTTTGGATCACCATGATCCAAAGACAGTTTCTGATTGGATCACTGCTGCTGGCAAAGCTGTCAGTAAGATTGAAAATAAAGAGATCCTTGACAGAGCCAAATCTTATCCCACCTCATTCCTGTCATACAACCACCCCTTGCCATCCCATGATCCTAACATGATGGACATTGACAAGTTCCTAAAGAAGAAACCATATTGGGAACTTGGAAAGGTATATGCCATCAATTGCTACAACTGTGGTGAAGAAGGCCATATATGCTGAGAATGTTCCAGGCCTAAGAAGGTTAGGAATATAGAAGGAGAAGAGGCCAATGAAGTAACCACAGGTGCAGTGGAGAATATTGCCTGCATGGGATGCCACAAGGGTTTTTAGAGAGACATTCTGGTTCTCCTTTGTCCAGTATGTCTGAAGTTAAAGTCTTGTCAGCTTACACTGTATCTAGTCTTCATGATGAAACTGAAATGATGGCTTCCACTCCACATGGAGAAATGTTGCTGCTTGACTACAAAGTGAAGGTTGGCACCACTGTCGATTGCAGCATGGAGGTTAACTTGATTGGATCTGCAATAACCAAGATGTTGGGGGATTAAAACCTATAGGGTGAAGAATCCCTGGAAAATTGTCAGGTTCAATGGAAAGGTTGGTCATCAAGTCCAAAGGAAGTGTTACCTCCAAAGTGAAATCAAGGGGAAGAAGTTTACATTACTGTGCTTCATTGGACCCTTGAAGAAAAAGGATCATGTCATTCTAGGCATGCCTTGGCTACAAAAGGAGAAACCCATAATCAACTGGGAAACTTGGAAAATTGTAGGATGGAGTGGTTTTCCTGAACAACTGCTGAAGAAGAAAGACAGCATACATGAGTCAAGAATGCCTCTGTTGGCCACACTACCATATCAACAGAGCTGGAAATCAAGGCCAGCCCTGGAGTCATACCTGACTTACCTGACTGCTATCAAGGTCTTCTCCAAAACTGATATACCCCTGCCACACTTCTGGAAGGGGCTCAATCATGAAATTCACACAAAAGAAGAGTTTCAAAAAGACAACAAGTCAATGATGAAGAAGGCTACACTCTATCCCATGTCCCCAGATGAGATTAAAAGTCTTGACAACTTCATTGATGAAAATTTAGGGTGTGGAAAGATTATACCTTTGGATTCTCCTGTCTTGGCACCTGTGTTCTTTGTCACTAAGAAGGATGGAAAGAAGTGCCTTGTACAAGACTATTGGTACCTCAACTCCCATACAATCCATGACTCATACCCATTACTGAACATCCTGCAAATGATTGACGAGCTTTGTGAATCAAAGTATTTTGCTAAGTTCAATGTGCACTGGGGGTTCACCAACATTCAGGTCAAAACTGAGGACCAATGGAAGGCCACTTTTCTTACTCCAAGAGGTCTGTTTGAACTGATGGTAATGTTCATTGGGCAGTGTAACTCGCCACCCACTTTCCAATGCTTCATGGACACTACCTTCACTCAACAGTTACATTGGAGACAGCAGTGTGGATATATGGATGACATAGTTGTCCATGTGAAGATGATTCCAGAACTTCAGAAATACATTGTGGAGTTCTTAGAAATTTGCAAGAAGGAACAGCTACACCTGAAGATTTCAAAATGTATCTTCAAAGCCAAAGAAGTGGAGCTCCTAGGGATGAAAATCAGCCAAGGAAACATGCAAACTGTATCCATCAAAACTGATGCCATCAAAAGCTGGCCAGAACCAACATGTCTTAAGGAAGTCCAGTCTTTCTTAGGCTTCTGCAACTTCTACCAATGGTTCATCCTGTCATTCTCTCAAATCATGTGCCTGCTTCATGCTTTGTCAAAAAAGGATACAAAATGGAAGTGGAAAGAGGAAGAACTCAGTGCCTTTAACCTTATCAAAGAGCTTCTATGCTTGGCCCTGGTCCTTCAAATCCCAGACCATCATAAACTGTTTGCTTTGTTCACTGATGCTTCAAAAATTGGAACCAGTGTGGTCCTTGCTCAAAAAGGACCTGACAATGGGTGGCACCCATGTCACTGTCTCTCCGAGTTGCTCAAAGGTGCTGAACAGTGCTATCAAGTCTTTGACTTGGAGATGCTCACTGTCATCTGTGCTCTTGATGCATTCTGGCATTATCTTATCTCCATGGTAGAACCAACAGTGGTCTTTACTGACCACAAAAACTTACTTACTGGTGGCACCCTCAAAAGCTTACTCTGCATCAAGCATGGTGGTTGGATACCCTCCAGGGTTATCCATTAGTGTTTTCCCATACCCCCAGGAAACTTATGGGCATGCCCAACATGCTCTTTCACCATGCCAACTATGGAGAAGAGGAAGCTGTGACTGCAGAGGCCCTACCCACTGCCATGTGGCTTGACAGGGGGGTGAAAACTGACAAAAACTGATGCTCCAGCTCACAAGTCAGCAGGATGGAATGAATCAATACCAGTACAATGTGTCATGAATGACATGTCAAAGGTCAACTGGAATCAGAAAGGGGTTTATGCCATAAGCCAGGAAGTGTATGAGCATGCCACAAGCAAAACACCAAAGGACTCAACACTCTCAGAGGAAAACCTGAACATATCAAAGGCTTCAGATGGAACTAAGCACTTCAAGCAAAGGTTGTATATTCCCCCAAACACCCAAAAACAGTGTATGTATGAAAGACTACCATGATTGCCCTACTGCCAGACATCCAGGAGTGAAGGCAATGATGAAGAAGATGGTCAAGGAGGTATGGTGGCCTGGAATGTGGAAGTCGATCCATGACTACATAAAGGGATGCCTGGTCTGTCAGGCTAGTAAAGTCATCACCCATCTGGTCACCCTGTCCATTACCCCACATGACACACCATCTACCCTGTTCCTGTTCCAACAAATCTCGATGGATTTTATCTCTGACCTTCCAATCTCAGAGGGTTATGAGTCTGTTCTTACCATTGTAGATCAAGGGCTTACAAAAGTGGCCATGTTCATGCTGACATACAAGACTGTCAACTCTGTCGGCCTAGCCCAACTCTTCCAGCAAAATGTATATCAATGCTATGGACTTCCTGAGAGTGTTATCTCTGATAGGGGTCAATGTCATGCACCATTTCTTTCCTTTCCAAATTGAACATTTTCCCGCCCTTATGTGTTTCACCTTCTATGTCCTTGTGATGCCTTGCCACACCTTTGCCTGCTTGTGGCAAGTGCATGGACTCTACTGTATAATGCAACTGTTTGTCACTGTTTGGGTATCCACTTTTGATTGCCAGATCCATGATTGGATCTGTGCTGACTTCTTCCTTCCTGTTTTGTTTTCTGAGTCACATGACTTACATGACACAACATGACATGCTCCAAGAGGAGCTCTTGAGCTTGTGTTGAGTCTTCCCAAGTCATTGTGACTCACAACATGCTGCATCCTTTTTGTTTGTACAATACCTTTCTCTTTGGTCTCCAATACATATCTAGGCATACATACATTACTAATCTAGTCCTCTCTGGGGTAATAAACCTCAGAGGAGCAACCAGGATTCCTTGTACTTTTGCTACCAAGCAACCAGTCTAGCTAGTTGGCTACCTTGCCTATAAATCCCTAGCTTCTCCCTACTCAACTGAGTGTTGCTCTGCCACAGTAATATCCTGGCAAGACTTATCCTCAAGCTTGACAGATGGTTGTCAAGAAGCCTTACCCCCTTCTATTGGTTTAGCCCTATCGAAAGATAGGCAGCACACATCAGTCAATCCCTTGAACAAGGATCAGTGATCAATGCCATGTGACAAAAGCAAAAGTACCCTCACATGGCTTATCACTCTACATTGTATCATTCTTGCTGTAACCAATCTTATCCAACACCAAGCTGTGGTGACATATCTCTCCCAAGGTATCAAACAGTCACTATGCAATCCCTATCATCATTTCCTATCCATGCAAGCACCAGTTGCTGGAGCATAGAACAGAGGAGTACTGAGGTAATGCACAAAGTGTGTGAAGGACCTTGCAGGAATTCCTGTCATTAGAAGCTCACAACAGCTCTTGACTTAAAAGGAATATGAACTAGGCTGGGCCTAGCATAACAAGGTGTCTTCCAATGCAGGGTCATCAAAGTTCCATCCTCCACAACCAAAACCTTCTGTACCTGAAAGGAAGTCACAAACTAAAGCACCAGAGAAACTAGAGCAAACCCCTTTGCAAAGGTTTCAACCATATCCTCAAAGTCCAATCAAGCTTGAACAAGTAGAAGGGATTACAACTTTTGAAAGGTTAGAAGGTGGTGAAGCAGGCTATCAACAGCCAGAGGCTTCCATGTCCATAACAAGACTTCCCAAATCCTTCCATTGCATCTGAAGTCCAGTACCCCTTGCAGGTACCAGAGTTGATGAAGAAGAAACACATACAGCCAAAGAGCCTTCAGACAACTCATCAGACCTCAGAATGGCAGGACAAGGAGAACAAGAACAGATCACTGATCTTGCAGCCAAGTGTCGTGTGCCGTTCCAGTCTTTTCCTTTTCTGCTCCACTTACTATACATGTTCCGATATCCTGAGCCCACCGCCTGTTGTCGTTCCCCTTCCCACGTCCTCAGAGATGCCTTGTTTGGACCGCTGCCTAGCCTTAGGGGCAAGTCCATGGACCTTACGTTTATGACACAGCCATGATTACGTATGTTCTCCTTTTTACTTACTTTACCTTTCTTGCTGCTCAGATCCCGATGGGATCTGAGGGCTTCTTGACAGTTGCAGTTTGCTTTCCTAGGCATGTGACTATGTCGTGTTGCACCTAGGGGAGATCTTGTTTACCTGTCATAAACACTCCAGCATGGTGAGGAGTCACAATGAGTAGGGTACACGTCATCCATGACTTGGTGTACGTCACCGAGGGCACTCTAGCTCGCGGAGCTGTGAGTAGGATGAGCGTCATCCATGACTTGGTGTACGTCACCGAGGGCACTCTGACTCGATACCCTGTGGAGAGATCTTGCTTGGCAAACCCCGTCTTGTTTGTTACATATGCGTTTATAGCTAAGATACGATAGTCTTCTCATCGCCTGTGGGGTATATAAACCCACAGCATAGCAATAGAGAATCCTTGTATTTTCACTACCTAGCTACCTACCTAGCAAGTAGGATTCCCTCCTATAAATCTCTTGCTTCTCTCTGTATATTGAAGTGCTGCTCTGCTGTATGACTGGGCCAAGAACCCTATCGTTATATTACAGTTAGACTTATCCTTCGACATACCAGGAGGTAGTCAAAGTTGTCCCTGTCAACATATCTCCAAATCACTGTCAATATATCTGCGATCGGCCCTGTCACAAGTCGTGTCTCGCCCATCGCCTGCTTATAGGTGTACTTTACCGGAAGGTAAACAGCGCACATCGGTCGTTGCCTTGAACAAGCAACAGTGACCGCCATCGTGCAACACCAAGTTCCAAGTGTTCACACAAACAACTGACCCCTTTGCTGGCAAAACAGTAGGAGATGTAAAGGCCCTCATCCAGTGGTATGAAAGTCTCACTGGACATCAAGGAATTCAATTCCTGGCCTATACCATCCCAAAAACATCCCATGCTGAAGAAAAATGTCCTGAGGGACACTATGCAGACACAAAAGAGTTAAACCTTGGCAAACCACTGCCATTTGATGGCATTAGCAGAAAATATCAATCCTGGATCACTTCTGTCAACAACTACCTCAACTTGAACAGACACATCTACAACACTGATGAATGAAAAATAGGATTCACCCTATCCTTCATGAACAAAGATGCTGGTCTACACTTCACCAAGAACTACCTTAAAGATTGCACCACCACCACCAGTGACATGTATATCCTCAACACATAGACCACCTTCTTGTTCAAACTGGAACAAATCTTCCAAGTTGGAGATACAGAAGCCATGGCCTTCTTACAGATGGCTGAGATCAAACAAGGAGACAAACTGCTAAGCAAGTACATTGGAAAGTTCCTAGATCTTCTCACAAGAGCAGGAGTTTCAAGAGATGATTGACAAGCTGTGGTCTACTTCAGAAAAGGGCTCAATAATGACACAAAGGAATGGGTACTCTGTTCCCAAGTCATCCCAAAGACAGTCCAGGAGTGGATCAATGTGGCAGCCAAAGCACAAACCTCCAAGGCCTCCCTTGGAGTCTATAATGAGAAACTCACAAAAGAAGATCAGAAGGTTCTCCATATGTATCAAGATGAGGGAGGAAGCAATCAAAGAAGATGCAACCCTTAAACAATGGAAGTTGATTGCCAAAAGACTAAAACTTACTGACCACCCCAAAAAAGGAAACCATATCAGTTCCAAGAGGTCTGGCAAGAATTTAAAGGTGAATGTTTCAATTGCAGAGAAAGAGGTCACCATGCCAAGAATTGCAAAGCTCCAAAACAAGTGAAGAGCAGCCTCTTCCAAGAAGTCAAATCCCACTACAACAAAGATGAGCTCTGAGAGCCCAAGAAAGCCTTCTCATCCTCCAAAGAGGATTTTTAGGTCCCTCTCTTCAAACTACTGCAACAGAAGAGAGGTGCATGTTTAGATCAGTATCAGCCCCAGATATGTGTTCCCTTGCTGCCTTTGTAGACTATCTGTCAGTCCCAGCAATCCATGGTTCATTATATCTGGTGGAATGATCTGATCATGCAGCAAGCACTGCTATTGACAGTGGTGCTGAATGCAATGCTATTAGCAAAGAAACCATCCTCAAGTATGGTTTGAAAACTTGCAAAATTGTGGATCCATGGACTGCAAGAAGCTTTGAAGGAACAACAAAACAACTAATCAACATGGTAGCACTCTTCACTGGAAGAGTGCACAGAAGAACCTTCAAACTTAATGCATACATCATGGACCTCCAGAATGAATGAATTCTCCTTGGAATGCCCTGGTTGCAACAAGCACAACCAGTCGTCAATTGGTCAAAAAGAAAAATCATCAGTTGGGGAACCCCTGAAGTTGCCATCTCAATAAATCAAATGTCAATTTCAACACAACTTGAAGCAGGACAAAAACACAAAGAGGTGATACTCCCTTCAGAGTATTCAAGATACCAAGATGTGTTCTCTGAAAATTGTCTGCTTCCCCCACACTGACCTGGTTATGACCATACAATAAAAATAAATCCTGACAAGGATCTCAAGACCTTTAGGCTGGCCAAAATATATCCTTTATCCCATGACAAGATGAATCTCCTAGATGATTTCATCAAGGAAAATCTCAAAACAGGAAAAATCAAAAAAGTCAAAAACAATGATATCCTCATTGTCCCACCAGCCCCAGTCTTTTTCGTTGGCAAGAAAGATGGGAAAAGTGATTAATTCAAGACTACTGTCAACTGAATTCCTTCACCATCCTCAATCACTACCCACTCCCCCTTGTCAAACTGATCCTCGATGAACTTGTCAAATCTAAATATTTCACCAAGTTTGATGTCCACTTGGGATTTATGAATATCCAAGTGGAGAAAGAAGAAGAAACCCTGGGCTCCTTCACAACCCTGAGAGGAGTTTATAAGCCCACAGTAATGTTCTTTGGACAAAACAATGCCCCACCCACATTCCAATGGTACATGGATGGAAGCAGCTACAAATGAAATTGTCTCCCTTGGACAACTCCGAACTGGTAAAAAGGCCATCATCTATCTTGACAATGTAACCATCCATGCCAAAACAAGGCCAGGACCGAAGAAGAACATTGTGGAATTTTTGGAAATAGCACAGAAGGAAAACCTTCACCTCAAGTTGTTGAAGTGTGTCTTCGAAGCCAAAGAAATTGAGTTCCTTGGTTACACAATCAAGCATGGGCAGTACAAAACTTCACCCCTGAAGGTACAAGCCATGAAGGATTGGAAAACCCTGTCAAATGTCCACAATGTCAGACAGTTCCTAGGTTTCTGTAACTTCTACCAACAGTTCATCCCTTCCTTTGCTATGGTCTCCAAATGCCTGCATGAGTTGATGAAGAAAGATATGCCCTGGAAATGGAAAGATGATCAAGAACTCACCTTCCAAAAGCTGAAGCTTCTAATGTGCCAGGCCCCAGTTCTTCATCTACCCAATTTGGACAAACCCTTTGAGGTCTACACTGATGCCTCAAAGTTGGGAACAGGAGTGGTCCTGTGCCAGAAGTTCGAAGACAATGAGCTGCATCCCATTGCTTACTTGTTGCAGTCACTTCAAGGAGCCAAACAAAATTATCAAGTCTACAACTTGGAGATGCTTGCTGTTGTTTGTGCACTCAAGGCCTGGAAACACTACCTCCTCAGCCCTCCAGAACACACTGTTGTCTGCACCAACCATGAGAACCTAACATATTATCACAAACCACAAAATCTTATGGGACAACAAGCCCATTGGCTCATGCATACTCAAGTCTTCCCATTGATGTTCAAACAGAACCCTGGTTGTCAAATGATAGTTCCTGACACTCTTTCTCAAAATCCCCTGTTCACTGCCACTACTTTACCTGAAACCACGGTACTCCCACCATTGATTTGGCTAAAGGGGGGGTGAAACCTGAACTTCCCAGTTCAAAACCTGTCAAAACTGTTGAAACTGTCACAAAGATCCCAAACAACCAACAACAACAATGAGAATCAATGGTGAAAGTGCCAAAGGTTCAACAAATGGTCACTAAACAAAGAGGCATACTACAAGTCTTGCAAGAAATGTACAATGCCATAAAGACTACATCAAAAGAAGACAAGTCTTTCATTGTTACACCTGAAAATGAATTTACCAAAGAACTGGTAACCCAGATCAAGACCAAAAATGGAAGGATTTACATTCCTCCAAAGGCTCAGAAACAAGCCCTGGCTGATTATCACAATCACATTGCTGCTGGACACCCTGGCATCAAAGCAATGACAAAGAAAATGAATCATGAATGTTTCTGGCCAGGAATGTGGAAAACATATGGAACTACATCAAAGGCTGCCCTATGTGTCAAGCCTCGAAGGTTATACAATGGGTAGATTCCAAAGAGCTTGCTGACCTATGGCTTTGACATGTTTACCCTCAGTTCGGACTTCCCAAAAGTGTCATCTCCAATCGTGGACCACAGTTTGTCAGTGTGTTTACTCAAGAGTTATACAAAGCACTGCACATCAAACCATGATACAGTAGCAGGTATCACCTGCAGACAAACAGAGAAGCCAAATGGGTAAATCAAGAGGTTGAAACCTATCTTCAAATGTACTGTGCCGAAAAACCAAACAACTGGAGTGACTACCTGTCACTTGCCAAGTTTGCCCACAACTCCCACATACACTTGACTCATGGGGAAACCCCCTATTACCTGCTCTACAGATATGACCCAGACCTGTACCCTTTGGTACATGCATCAAAAGCCCTGCTTGTTGAAGAACACCTAGAAGCTCTTGCACAAGCCTGAGACACTGTGTTGATCACTCATAAGAAGACTGTGGAGAAGATGGCCAATGCTGGCCCTGATCTGCTGTCATACATGAAGCCCAAACTGAACAGTCTTGTTTGGTTGGACATGAAGGACCTAAAATGTGATCTGCAGTCAACAAAGCTCACACCATGATGCATCGGACCATTCCCAATCAAGAAGATCATTAATGAGGTCACCGTAGAACCGGATCTACCAGCCTCATGGTGGGTACATCTGGTCTTCCATACATCTCAGATCTTCCTGTTTACCAAAACCCTGGAATACAGTCAATTGCCACCTCCACCCCTTCCTGATTTGGTTGATGATCTCCTGGAATGGGAGGTCAAGACCATCCTAAATCATAAAGAGGTGAAAACCTCTCCAGGTATGTGTATGCATTATTTGGTGAAGTGGATTGGATATGGGCACACCAGCAACACATGGGAACCTGAGTCAAACCTGACTCACATGGAAGAAGTACTTGAGGAGTATAAAAGATGTCATCTCAAACCATCCAAAAGCCAACAACCCACTCAAACATCCTCTCATCGATGACAAAAGAACTAAAAAATTATATGTCTTCCTACAACCTCAACAATGGATATAATTCTGAGTCATGTGAATACCTCTTGGATGTCACATCTACCTTCAATGACAACTTTGACTTCTCCCCCTCTCCCCCATGTTCCCAGACCTACATATTGCCCACAGACACCTGTGTCTCCACTCTCCGATCCCTTCTCAATGCCAATGCAGCCATACCTCCCAACCCCCACTCATCATTCAATGTCTGCTCTCTCTCTCTCTAAGGGAAAGAAAAAGGCACCACCAAAAACTCCCCAAACATGCCTGTACCTGGCCCCAGAACCAGTATATCATGCTGTCTGTAATACTCCAGACCCCAGTTCCCATCCAGGCTCACCCAGACTGTCAGGTGGTAACAAAACAACCATGCCTGAAGTCCCCAATGCACCTTGCCTCAACAAAGGCCCACTCAGACTCTTGTGTAACCCAGAAGAGTATGAGGGCTATGTGCAGGTGCTTGAAGGGTTTGAGCAATGGGACAGGGAAGGATGGCACTCAGGGAGTAACCATGACTATCTACAGCTGTTGCATCAAGTTTACCAAGGCATCACAACTACTGTTGAATGCACAGCAAACATCTTAAAAGCTGGTGACACTATAGTCAAAGGGTCCTCTCCTGCCATAGCATTCATGGAGCAGTTGGGAATGAAGAACATTGAAGAAACCCAGAACATGGTATGTTCCCTGGTCAACATCATCCATGTCCAGTTTGGAAAACCCCTCATTCAATCCTTTCACAAGTTTCACTCATGATTGAACCCACCTACTCCCCCTGTTTATGTACTCTCTGGTTCCACCAACACATGAGCCACTGGAAGTGGTCCATTTCTTATGGAAGGAAAGGGAGTTCATGGAGTCAATGGCTGGAAAGCCCTTGTGGGCAGACCAGATGGTCCTGACGCTGACTGGCTAGTCCCAGGTGGTCAAAAGGAAGAACAGAAGGAGGGAAGCCTATGTAGAAAAGGGCTGTAGGCAGCCTCAGTAGTGACTCAACTACTTATATATTAGATGTACCTGTAGGCAGCTACAGTGGATCAGTAAGTAGGAAACTACTAAATAATAAGTAGACTCACCCTCAGTAGTGACTCAACTACTGAGGGAACAGTACCAAAATGTACTCTAAGTGTGCGCTCTAAGTGCTTATGTAATCAACCAAAAAGTGCACCAAAGTATATATCACACAGGGGTGATTCAATCTCCAACAGCCTATACTCTGAATGAATGGACATATCTGCAATATCTTGCAGCAATAGGGAAAAAGCAAGTGTTACTACATCTTCAACAAGGGAGCCATCAAGTGAAGAGGAATCTGTTCCAGGGGTTCACTGGGTCCACAAATGTAAACATTGAGAAGATGTTGGAATGTGAGTCCACACTCTAGGCTAGTAAGGGATGGCTGGGTGGCCTAGTGGTAAGGCACCCCAGCGCTAGTGGGAAGACCCAGGTTCAATCCCTGGTCTGGCCAGTATTTTCAGTCCAAAAGAAGATGAAGAGGTTGCTGGACAAAAGTTCCTTTTGATCACTGCCCAAGTCCTCAGAGAAAGATGTGATGACCTGTGGATCACTGAAGAAGAATGTGTTACACAATGGAGAGAGTTTTTGGTTGGGGTCTTCAACAACCAGGAGTTGTGGCACAACAATCTATACAACACCATGAAAACCACCAACCCTCTCCCAGATAACACCCCATTTTACCCCATCAAAGCCAACAGTTGACTCCAGCTTGAACTTGGAGGATGTGTTCCTCTGGACCCCTTCCATCTGTTCTACAAACATACCTGCCTCAACTGTCACAAACTTGGACATTGGTCCTGCTGAAATGGAAAAGGCTCCAAGTAGACTATCCCTAATGGACCTCATGTTTGAGGACCTGGAACCACTTCCCAAGCTAACCCTACTGGCAGATGAAACAACTAAATATGTGCTGAGGTTGCCATGCTTTGAAGAGGGGGGGTAATGTCATGTGCCATTTCTTTCCTTTCCATATCAAACATTTTCCTGCTGTGAGTCAACATGGGGATCAATGGCAAAAACAACCAAAAACCCAACACAAAGACAAAAGATGTGAGTGGTGGTTTTCCTCAGTGGTCTTCTGCTTGAGTGACCTGTAAAAGTGAAGGGGGAGGGGTTCCATGCAGCTAGTGCAGAGGGAGGTGGACAGTCCAGCCAAAGAGGAGGCTGGGAGATGAAGGGAGATGAGGGAGATGAAGGTAATAGGCTCCTGTGAGCCTGAAGACAACTTAGAGCAAAGGAAGATTAGTGGATAGACCCTTAATGGAGCCTCAACCACTGGAAGACTGAAGATGATGATCAAGGGGCTTCAAAAGTGATGGACAACAGAGATATATTGCAGGAGGATAGTCTCCTGGAAGTAAGTATGAATGTGACATATATTCTGAGCTGTCCTTTGATTTCTGGTACTACAGGGTTTATATACAAGACCAGAGCATAGCCTTTGGCAAATGCAAAGCAACACTCTGTCAGCAATTGGTAAAGGATCAGTAAGGGATTGGTAAAGGATTGGTGATGATCAGTAAGGCTTGGTAAGGACAGTAAGCAATTGGTAAACACAGTGGTAAGCATGACAAAGATTATCAACAAATGATGTGAAATAAACATGAGTCATAAAAGGAATGGATGAATAACATGCCAAGAGAACAAGTCAGAGTATTGGTCATTTGCTGAGTAAGGGGTATGACTGTGCAGATCTCAATGTGGCAGGTCAAGGCACACTGGTTCCAAATAAAGGATGGTGGGGGATTGTGCCAGGGGCCAGATGTTGGGGGTCTCCAGAGGTGTCAGGGCATTAGGATTTCACATTTTTCCCCCTCTTCCTCCTCTCAAAAGGGGTGCTACATTGACAGCTAGTCTTCAGCAGGGTGTGAGGAAGGTGGGGGACCATCCTCTCCCATAAGAGCAGGGAGAAGTGTCTCAAAGTCATCATGAATGTGATCAGATAGCCTAGATGATAGTAACTGGTACTGGATCTGTCATAACCTTGGAAGAATGAATGACAAGAGGGAGAGGTAGACATTGCAGGGAATGGGAATGAAAAATCCATATGCTTCTTCAACTGGAGAGACTGATACAACCACATAAGACCTTTCAAGTCTGACAACAGACTTGAGATGACCAAAGAATGTCCTCCTGGATGCCATACTGACAAGGAGAACACACTGTCCCAAAGAGATGGATTGGGAGGGAGTGGACAAGGAAGGGATGAATCATGATGCTTCAGGGCAGAAGCTGGTGGGAACTCCTGGGAGGTATAAGTAGTTATGCTCCCTTGCACAGGATGCAAGCAAAGAGATCATTGATGAGGTGGCCATCATGATGGGATTTAGCAAAATGAGCATCTGTTGGCAGAAATGCTGTAGAAAACCATGGAGGGCAAGGACCATTACCAAACTTGGAAGGAAGGATGGCATGATCAAGGGCTTTTGGTGAGCATGGGAATGATGTCAATATCTTCAGAAATGACCAAGATATCCAAAAAACTGGAATGCCATACATGAGCACTAAAAGGGTTTGACTGGCACTTGAACAGTTTTTTCCCTAGCATTAAGGATTGTTCTTGTGTGAAGGATGACTGCCAGATGTGCCAGTCATTTTTTGCATTAGGGCTACATTCTTCAATCTCCTCTGTTCAGCTAGACTCCATGCTCATGTCACCAAACACCTTTGGTGTGTGACACCACCCTTATGTGTTTCACCTTCCACATCCTTGCAACACCTTGTGACACCTCTGCCCACTTGTGGCAAGTGCATGGACTCTACTGTATAACACAACTGTTTGTCACTGTTTGGGTATCCGCTTTTGATCACCAGATCCATGATTGGATCTGTGCTGACTTCTTCCTTCCTGTTTTGTTTTCCAAGTCATGTGACTTACATGACACACTCCAAGAGGAGCTCCTGAGCTCACATTGAGTCTTCCCAAGTCATTGTGACTCACAACATGCTGCATCCTTTTTGTTTGTGCAATACCTTTCTCTTTGGTCTCTGATACATATCTAGGCATACATATGCTACTAATCCAGTCCTCTCTGGGGTATATAAACCTCAGAGGAGCAACCAGGATTCCTTGTACTTTTGCTACCAAGCAACCAGTCTAGCTAGTTGGCTACCTTGCCTATAAATCCCTAGCTTCTCCCTACTTGACTTGGGTGTTGCTCTGCCACAGTAATATCCTGGAAAGACTTATCCTCAAGCTCAACAGATGGTTGTCAAGAAGCCTTACCCCCTTCTATTGGTTTAGCCCTATCAAAAGATAGGCAGTGCATGTTGGTTGATCCCTTGAACAAGGATCAGTGATCAATGCCATGCAACAGTCCACAGTTTGCCTTGGCCTTTATGAAAGAACTGTATAAGGCCATCAGAGTCAAATCAAAGCTTTCCTCCACATACCATCCTCAGACTAATGGGGAAAGCAAATGTGTCAATCAAGAATTGGAAACTTACCTGCACTGTTATTGCATGGAGTTGCCTAATTCATGGGCATGGGAACTACCTGATGCTGAGTTCATGCACAACTTGTGGATACACTCCATACATGGATGGACTCTGTTTTCACTAGTGTATGGCTTCAATCCTTCCCCCTATCCCAAAGCTCATATCACCACTGCCCCTTCTGTTGATGAACAGCTTAACTCCCTTGCCAACAACTGCAATCTTGCCATCTTGTCACACAAAAATGCACAGGAAGTGATGCAAAACCAGAGCAAAGGATTATACATGCCACTGAAGATGGGAGATAAGGTCTGGCTCGATTCAGTGAACTTACACTGTCAAGATCAGTCATCTAAAACCATGCCACATCATCTTGGACCTTTTGATGTCACCAAGATTATTTCACTGGTGGCTGTCTGGTTATGACTTCTGGAATCTTGGAAGGTGCACCTGGTGTTCCACACATCACAGGTATACCCATATATGGAAACTGATGAATATGGTCCATCCCCCACCCAACCCCTTCCAGATTTGGTTGACAATGAGGTCGAATGGGAGGTTGAAACATTGCTCAACCACTGCAGCAAAGGACTATGCAATGGGCATGAATATCTGGTCAAGTGGAAAGGGTTCCCACATTCATCTAATATGTGGGAGCCTGAAGAAAGTATAAAAGAACATGCTGAAGAGGCCCTTGACAACTATAAGCTTGCCCACCACCTTGTATAGATGTCCTCCCCTCACTCTGTCAATAGCAAAAACCCTGGCTCAGACTATTTTGACTATGATGAGCACAACTTCACCGATGCTTCCTCCATGGACATCTCATCCCCATCCACATCATCACTAATACCCAACTCATTCCCCTTCATCCATGTCTCCCCATCCACTGCCACCCACAGTTTGTCAACCCTGCTGGGCTCCATCAGACCAGCCCTCCCTGAATCCCTTCCAAACTCTGCCTCATTCTGTCCTCTCAGAGGACTCTTGCTACACTGTACCAAGCCCAACAAGGGGAAGAAGCAAGGCTGACCCCCAACTCCACTTCTGTCAATCCCCCTCATTGATCGACTCTCAGCCATCCCCTATGACTATGACCCTAACAAAGGGCCAAACCCCAATGACTCCCCCCTTACCCACTTTACCCATCACCCACCCCATTCCATGTGAGCATGTTCCAGCCTGTACAGTCATCAACCACCACTTTAAACACCAAATTGTAAGCACTGTAGAAGCTACAACACTACAAATAGTAGGGAAAAGAATATCATGTAAGAACTCATAGAGATCGAAGAGTTTAATGGCAAGTAATTATGAGAAATAAGTGGTAAACTAGCCTGCAAGAATTTTGGACTTATCATGTTCCCCCTCCACATTAAACAGTGACTAAAATGGTATAGTGGCAGTATCCAGGTGTATCTAAGCATGACCATGCATTATCAGTCATCATCACTGCCACCATCAGTCTGCATGCCCTTGTCACTCTCTTCCTCATTCCCACCATTGTGCCCATCTGCCACACCACCATTCACACTCTCACCTCCTGTTTTTGGGGCTTCTGCTTCAAGCTTGCCAAGTTTTGGCTTTTTCTGAGAGCTATGACATCCCTCCTGCTTTGCAAGAGCCCTTTCCACTTGCCAAAGGTGCAGTTCATCATGATAAGCCTCTCTCTGCTCCTTGTTTCTCTGTTTCCATGTGTTGTCCATTTCTTTCCAAGCTGCCATGAGCTCAGATTGTGCTTCCTTCTGTTTCTGCCAATTTTCTCACTCAGCTTTGTCCTTTTTGGCAGCTGCTTCATGTTCATCAACATGGGCCCAGAATGCATCTCCAGTGAGCAGTTTTGGAAGCCCATCTGCATTGAGTTTGCCTGTTTTTTGCTTTTTCTGCCTTTCTTCCTGTGCTGCAAGTTGCCCAGAAAGCCAGTTACAATACATTGATTGGAGCACAACAGTTTACTGCATGCCCAATAATGCATGTTTGTAGGTTTCCTCACAGTTGTATGAGTCATGCAACACATCTTGATAAGCACTTTCTCTTTCATTCTGAGGTTCTTCCTCCAGTAGGTCATGCCTTCACTTCTGTGTTGGTGATATAGTCATTGGTGTATATTCCAGAAGACAATGCAGTGGAGTGAGTGGCACATTCTCAACAAGAAATGAGGCAGATGTTGATGCAAGGGTATTGACTGTCTCTTGAGCTGTGGTGTGCCAGTTAATGCAGGTTTCTGTTGCTGGTTGATGAAGTAACCAGGTTCCAGGACCTGGCTGAGGTCCCTGAACCCCAGTGCCAGTGGAGAACAGATCCTCATCATTAGGGGAAGCAATGTCTGGCAGTGAGAATGGTGCAGCAGGTGTACAGTGAGCACCTTCAAATTTCTGGTACTGGCAGAGAAGTGACAATATGGCATGGACAGAGCTTGGTTGTGGGAGTGGTAGACAGCCTTGTGATGAAGTAGCTAGACTCAGTGCCATCATTTCTTTTGTCATGATATTGGGATTGAATGACCACACTCCTGTCTTGGTGAAGGCAGTGCAGACAAGGGTTGGGGTCAAGACCTTCTGGTGAGCTTTTCCATAGACTGAGATGAAGGTTTGTTTTGTGATGTGTTGTCCAGTAGAACTCTTGAACTGATCCTGTTCTTCCAACCAGCATTTCTTCAGTGGACTGAAGATTACAACATCAAGACCTTGGTAAATGTGGGTCATATGTGCAGGATAGCAGAGAATGTGAATATTGTGTTCCTTTGCATAGTCCAGGAACTCTCTGGTATAATGTGAGTTGTGTCCATCAACAAGGAGGAGGTGGGCATGGCCATTTGCTTTGTTGCATGTCTTCTGATCAAAATCTTTGATCCACAGCCACCCAATTGTACCATCAGTCCAACCCTTGTCAGAATGTGCAACACTACATAGAGGTCAGTTTCTGCAACCCATTTTTCAAGACTGTACTGACAAAGCATGCAAGGTATTATCCTGATGCCAATTAGTTGAAAAAGACCAGCCCTTATACATGTTGGTGGGATGGTGCTCCCATCCACACAAATGGAAACCATCACAGTAATGGTCTCCTTATTCCCATCACATTGCTGATACTGCATCTCCTGTTTTGTAGGCCCAATGACCCATTGTTTCTGGCCAACTCCTGGCTGGAAGCCTGTCTCATCTGCAGCCCAGATGCAGTCTTCCTTGATATGATTTTTATCAAGGGTGTGCTTGAGTAGGGTACACCATGCTTTGTGAGTATTCTCATTCACTGCCTGTCCATGTTTTGAGTCCAGGGAAGAGCTCCAGTATGTGCCAAGGCATCCATGATGCCATTGAAGAAAGTGTGAGGTCCAGTTTGTTCCAACTCCATCTTTGGGGAAGGCTGACCTTCACCAAGCTTGTAAAAGAGCATTAACATGAAGTTTCAGGCTTTCATGGGTGAGTGGGAAGCCTTGAGCAGCAAGTTCAATGCAAAATGCAACCATGTTTTCTTCTTCTTCAGGGGTAAGCCAGCCATAGTTCTCCATATTGGCCTGCTGGCAGCTCCTCCCTCCAGCAATGCAATTCTTGAGGGTGACATGGTTGATATGAACACTCTTGTGTCTCCTCATCATCTCATCCTCAGCCTCCTGACACAATACCTGCAAACTTTGGTGATCTTTTTCTGGCTTCTCCTGGTCTTCATGGTGGAGCTTGATGGCATAGGCTAGGCCCTCTTCCTTATCCATGGCATTTAGGTGTTTTTTCTTTTTGATGGACTTTGGATGGCCTACCATACTTGTAGTTTGAGGGCAGACTTGGCTTTTACTGCTGCTACCTAGTCTTTGGTCCTGCCTCTGACTGACAGACTGACCCATTCCTCTTATGGTATATCTGGGTTAACCAAGATGATAATGCATGACAATGTGCTCTCAAGACATGCTCAACTGGCATTGTGCTGGCACAATGGGTAGCACTTGATCCCCATGATAAATTATGGAGCCATCTAAGGTAGACCAATGTACACCTATTTCATAGATTTTGATGGCTACAGGTTGTGTATCTTTGCAACAAACTCTTGTTTACTTCAATTCCAGAGAGAGAATTATCATCATTGAGCCACCAGATGCAACAAACCCACTCAGAACCACTGTATACACTACATCGTGGCACTATGGTAATAGTTCCAATATTTGAATGTGTGGTGTGACCAAATTTCATGTGCAGCAACCATCTGTTTAAAGTGGCAGTTGATGACTGTACCAGGACTTCCTCCTCTACCTCTGTCAGCAAAGGAGTCTCCAGCCTGGAATCCTTGACATCAGAGTTCTTCAACTACTGTTGGCTTCTTATGAAGTATGATGATGGGGACTCACTCGAGGGGGTCACACAAGAACAACATGAACATTTATGGCTGCTGTGTCAAATCTTCCAAGGATCAGACATAGTTGCTGCCCATGTCCCCAAGTTCCTTGAAACAACTCAGGTCTGTAGCCCCAACAAGAAGGCCACCTATGTTGAACACCTCCTTTGAGCAACTGTCAGCACTATGGGTGAGGTACAGCAGAAGGTTATCAATCTCACCCACCAAGATCTCAGGCTGGATGTTGCACAGTCCTTTCAGATCTCTAAAACCAACTGATCTGTTGGATCCAGGCTTGATGTCTTATGTGAGGTGGCTTCTGCAGTGCAGGAAAGAAGATCAGGAGTTCATCAGATGGACAGAATGCAAGTGCCTACCAGACCAAATGGTCTGAGGCTGTCAACCCAACTTGACCCAGGAAGATGCAAAGAAGCTTTGTCGTCTAGCATGTCAAGGATACCCAACATTAAAGAGGAGATTGGAATGTTGCCAAGTATGGAAAGAACAGATCAAGAACAGATCTTTGAGCAGGCTGCAACTATTATAGTGGACTCCACTTCTAATAGCACTATGGTTTATACTTGGACAGACTTACTCAAACAGGCATGTTGGAACTTAGTCCCCCATTCCATTCATAACATCATCCAAGTACAAAATGAAATCCCCACTCACCCTTTTGTTACCATCACCCAAGATGATCACCTGCAGTTCTATCTTGGTGGACACCTCCCTGTTCCCAATGACCACCCCCTCCATTCCTATACATGCTACAACTGTCACTTCCTCAGTCACTGGTCATGCCATCTTGGCGCCAGATCTTGTTGGATGTCTCCCAATGAGGCCCCCACTGTATCCCCCACTGCCTCTGGTTCCCATCACTCCTCTTCCTGTCATACTATGCCCATCACACCCCATCCCTCTGGACCTTGTCAAGCAGGGGCTTGCCACTCTTGATGGGGGGGTGATGTTATGCCCCAAACTTTTCCCTTCCCAATCCTGCATCCCACCACTGCTTCATGCATACACCACACTCACTGTCATCATTGTTGCTGTCATCATTGTTGCCACCCTTGCCACTGCCTGGGTAATCCCCAGCACTTCACCTGATGGACTCATGCTCTGGTAGTCACTACTACTGTTGTCTTGGTTCTTGCTTTCCTTTCTTATGCTTATACTTTACTTTGCCACATATATAGCTTTTGCCACTATATTTGGCTCAACCCAAATATAGCATATGACTCCAGTGGTTGACTACCCAACCACTCACTTACTGATGTATGACTTGTACCTTCCCCTTCTGCTGTACTATAGCTGTGCATTGCTGTGCATAGTTGCCTCTCCCATTACTTACCATGTCAGCCAGCACATAGAGGCTGTGGTACATATCAGTATATAAGTAGCTACTGGCTCACTTGTATACTCCATCTTTTCAATACCTTGCAACTTGGCTCATTTATCACCATTGTTTGGCAATACGAGTGTGTCCAACCAAGGGGACTTAAAGTCATTATGTCCCAAGGTTATCCATTCTGCCACCACTTTATGCACTAGACCTTTCTTAGGTCTTTTGTGCACACCAGCATAACAGTCCTTTCTTGTAAGTCTTTGGATGTTCTGATGCATTTGGGATGATTAAATGCTCAAGTTCAAGCTCATTTCACTCACATTTGTGCTGCAAGACATACTTTTTTTGTTTTCTTTGCAGCCACTCAGGGATCCAGTCAAGATCTTGACTATCTGCCTTTTCAGCCATTGCCTGAAGCCTCCACCTGAATTCCTCATCCAAAAACCTGAGATATTGCTCTTCACCTCATCAGCAAAACAGTCACTTTGGGACAATGTCACAGTCACTACAGGTGGCTACAGTGTCACGGTGCAATTTTCTTTGCCTTAGATTGCTCTAAATATCACATATATGGCACTCCTCATGTCAGAGACCATATGTTTATGATATATACATTTATACAAGACTATATTTATGGTCTCAAACACAGTAATTAAAAAGTTGAGAGGCACTGTACAGTGGGGGACCTACCTGTGACCTGTGGCACACTGTAGTGGCTGTACAGTGATGCACAGCCAAATACTGTTTTGCTGATGCTATATCTGACTCATCTGTTGTTGACTTCCCTTCATATTCTCTCCAGAAGTCAATCTTCAGGCCATCAGGTGGAACTGCCTGCTTTAGCTCCCAGTCCTCAGTTTCCAAATCAATTTTGGTGGTATCTCTGGCACAATCCAAGGTTGGCAAAGGTTTCCCTTGGCCACACAGGCCAGATATGTTGTGCATCAGGGAACTGGCAATTGGTCAGGACTGGTCACAAACTGGTTTGTGACTGGTTCTGACTAAAATCCCATTCACTGATGTGCTTCAGCTTCTTGGGGTGGCCACACCTCATTGCTACAGCCTGTGCCACTTCGTTTTCAACCACAGGTTTACCATTTTTTTCTACTGCACTAATCAAGCTATGGCCCTGAACATGGTCAGAAACAACTACAGACTAGTGAAAGGAGTCAATTGCACATTTTTTCATATTTTTAGCTATTTTTTGGGGGGACTGCCAAAATTTGGGGGGATCCAAGGGTCAAATGACCATTACCTTGCTTGCAAGGTTTCTGTCGCACCATAAATGCCATGGGAACCAACCTCCATCAGAAAGACCTTCCATTTTGGTGCAGCATCTCAGGCAAGCTCATTATGCAAGAGTGTGGACAGGGAACATGAAATCAAGGATGAACAGGATAGACAGATTGGTCTATTTTGGTGGAACATCTCAGGCAACTTAATTATACAAGAGCACAGACACAGAACATGAATCAGGGATGTACAGGACAGGTTGACATTTAACATATACACCTGGAGTGTGGTCCACTAAAAGAACTATGATCTCATGCATGAACATTGAACATGGGCTGTCATATAGGAGTGTTCACCTCAAGGAAAGATATGCTAGAAATCAGATGTCCTCCATCATTTGTAACCACCAAGCATGCCCGCATTCATCTAAGGCAGCAAGACAATCATCCTCAGCCAGCAAGTCTGGTGAGTAACTGCACAGGAACATTCCTTCATCGAAACCTCTCAGCAAACGGATGGTGTCGCGACCGGAGCTCCTCGACAAAGCAACGTAAAGGTTGAACAGGTTGAGTCCTGCTGTGGGCAGTCCAGCAATATCGACAACAACGTGGGAGATGGTCTGCCCCTTGAGCACGGTATTTAGTGAATGCATAAGCACTTGTAATAGGATACTGCAGGTGTCACACTCGGCACGGGATGTGGGCCGCTTGGCTAGTCGTATATCGAATCCCATAGCTCCTGCTGACAGGTTCAACAGGAATCATGGATGCTTCCAAGCCAGGTAGCGGTGATGTGCGTGTGCGACAAAGCTTGACAAAACGTAAGAAGGAAGATGCCTGAGATGCACAATACGGACATGGGAGGTTCATCAGGACATAAGAGAATATTGACAATAATTCCGCGTGCGCCATTGGTGATGTCCAGATCCGCTCCACATTTTGGGTAACCACTGTCACTTTCATGCTGACGGAAATTTCGACAGTGTCCAGCAGCTCTCCCCTGCGCTGACGGTTGCCCTGTTCACCACCAGTTCCCCGCAATGCGAACGCATAATGCTTCTGCAATGTTACCGACTCACCCTTGACAGAGTCCTGTGCGGTACAGACGAAGGCAATTGTCGCCGACTGTCACGCATGCTTTCGCAATGCAGCGTCATTCCATTATTGCCGTACCGCATGCCATGGAGTAACCAGAGATGCATCTGCCCATGGAGGCACACCAAAATCAGGAAGTGGACTGGCCACATTGGTCAACACCAAGCTTGCGAAGTTGGGAGCAGAGCTACCTACATGACGTTCCTGCACACTGCCAATGCGAACTTCAATGATAGGAGAGGAAGTCCTGCCAAATGTCATCAGTCACCCACACCTGTTTGTTGAGGATGACAACGGTCCGAAATTCTCTATATCTCGTAGTTTGTGTCGACATGAGCTTTACTCAGTGGGACATCTCTGCTTGGTAATTGCGTCATGCAAGCAAGGTTATCGCCGCCGGAGCGGCACTTCCCGAGTTTGAAGGAAATCCGCTCGTGAAAATGTTTGTATCTAATCCTAAACAGTCTACTTTGATCAAATCGAACACTATCTAGCTGTTATTGCAAGCAGGAAAAATCGTTCTCCAAATTTGTTGTGTTTGATTGTCCGCAACTGTACGATGAACTGCTGACTGTCCTGTTAAGTTCTCTTGGAGCAGTGTGGGCGTACGAAATCGCGAATCATGCAGTAGTGTTGGTTTTCTGCAGGAAACGTTAATAGACAGGAAGTATGTCTCGACTGCGGCCGAGGGATGCAGCAACGGCAAGTAATGAGGTATTGCTACCGATCGGAGGACGTAGAGCGTGGAAAAACGCTTTCAATTTTGACGTTGGTAAGACCATGGTTTCATTCATGTTTGGGATACAGATGAAAGGGTTACAGGGATCCAAGGGAGAGGTTCGGGAGGCGAAACGACGGTTGCTTTGGGCAGTCGATCATCGGCTTCCAAGGAAGAAACTTGAAAACGAGGTCCTGCTTCTGAACGTATCTCATTGTTGATGAAACCAAGATCCGGAAACGGACTGCGCTGCGCTTTGCGACCTCTCGTCCATTCGATGCCACGTAAAGCTTTCCTCTTCACGCCATCCACTCCTCGAAAATTGCGTCCATCCTGCAAATATTATGAACGCTATAGACCACTGACTTGCAACTGGGTGTATTTACAACCCCTATGTTCCCCCTCTCTTTCCACGTAAACCGTTGAGCTTTCTCTTCGCGGTACCCTTGTTGGCAGAAGTGCAGAGGGTGCGCCAAGAACTAGATAGTCAACCGTCACCACGTGTATTCAGTGGGGGATTTTGTTCGAAACTTGCACCTTCTTGCCTTTGGTAAGTGGCGCGGGCAGCGCTTCAAGTTTGATTTCCGGGGAATACAGTCGGTGCTTAGGCAGGGCACCCTCCCAGCCTGTCAGATAGGGGACTCTTCTCCGAGTCATATTCACCCTGACCCAAAGTAGGTAGATCCAGAAATGGAAGCCCTTGTTGTTCTCTCAGTGAAGGTGCAATCGTAGAGACGGCGTTCTCGGCCACCATGAGGCGTCTTCCTTTCTTTGTATGTAAGTATTCTTTCTCCAAGTCCCGCACGAATGGAGTCAGCACTAGAATTCATTTGCAACATTTGACGTCGTGCTTCGTCTTCGTGCCAAATAAAGTTCTTGGAGATCTGGCGCTGTGCGCTAAATATGAGCAGCAACTGGCAAGTCCGTGTTACTACGTCCAAAAGGACTAAGCATACCAGAGCGATGATCATCATTCAGGGAGACGAATGACTGGTTTGTCCCGCCTATCTTCCGCGTGAAACCAGTGGCGGCGACCTGCGGAAAGCATCTCCATGTAACACGATGACAAGAAGGCGCTAGTAGCAATGCTGCTATGGGAATATCGGGAGACAGGTGGTCGAAATCAACTTCAGCTATCGTGCTGGAAACCCTACTTGCTGAACAATATTCAATGCTGGATCCCGCTTGCGTGATTCTTTCATCCAACGACATGAGACAGAGATCAACTGGAACCAACCGTCCTTGGGTATGAGGTCAGCCGACAGGTTTCGGGAATTCCCACCTATCTCCACGTATTTCTTACACGTGCTTCCAGTCACAAAGCAAAGTAGATCTGAGGCTACCCCGGAAGTTAGTACCCCCTACGTAGGACCATGATCATTGATTAGGCGAAGAATAAGTCACAAATGAATGAGTGACACGATTAAGACAATTGGACCCTTGTAATCGTGGATACCCCTTTTGAGCTCTAAGCACTTGCCCCCTCTTCTCTATATAGTTGTCCAAATCCAAATCCAAATCCAAACCCAAGTTGACACTGAATTCACAGGATAGACACATCCGGCCAACAACCCACAACGTGCGCGTTGAACTATCACCGCAAGACCGGCCCGTTGGTCGACAAGTACACTACCCTGACCGTGCTATTTAGAACGATAGATTCCATTCTAGACCTTCCCAGTTGTTCCACCCCTGCCGTACTTACAAAGCAGACTGACAAGGCTAGCGTGTGATTCGTCTTGGCAGCACGCTTATGAAACGCGACTCGTTTTAAAGTTTCACGGTACTACTCGGGCTTCCAGTGCGATCGAGGACGAGAAACTAGGTTAACACAAGCGGCGATATATTGCAATAGCTCCCAAATCTTAATACTCTTGCTTATTTTCGTCTAAGGCAAAAAAGTTTTAAGGTGGGTACTTTTTTTTGGCGCCTTTGTTCCGTTCCTGTCGCCTCGTACATTCATACGAAAAAGGGATTTCCGTTTCCTGGAATGACGATGACATGGGCGATGGAGTCTCAATGGTCAGGGGAAAAACGACCTGGGAGCAAACACCAAGAAAAGTAAGGTACGGCGCAAAAAAGTGCTATTATGGCAATATGGCATAGCACCTGAGTTATGGGTCATGTAAGGGGGGCGGAATGACATGGACATGCTAAACAAGTCCCAGTCGCAAGTATACCATATCGGATGACTCGGTGACACCGGCACCGGCAAGGACTTGAGAGTGACAAGAATGTAACCGTGACAAGGCGGGATTGTCCTAGCCGACGAACCAAGAAGACCGCGTACGGGCATGCGAAATAAATAAACGACTATTAGTGGTGAGGAACCAGCGAGTCCCAGATGCAACAAACAAGAAACAAAGATGTGCTGAATACCAAATAATAAAGCAAGGTCCGACGAACAGGGAAAGGGAATAGGCCCTCTGAGCTCTGTCCTCTTTCGCATCGCAAGCACATATGTATTGTTCAGTCAGGAAGACGGAGCATATCGCCTTCGAAGATGATATCTCCTCGGTCATGTAGCGCAGCGACAGCTTTAGCGACTTCGGCGGTATCGAAGTCTTCATGTTTATCGGGCGGCATTGCCGCATTCAGATATGCAAGGAGGGCCGAAATCGTCATTTCGTCTGTTGGCTCATATGTGGTCGTGAACAGAAATGCAATAGAAGAATAGACAAAATTAAGACTGCGGAGAAAGACAAGATTTGAGCGAGCAGGCGACAAAAGGCAACACACGACTCTCAGTGAAGGGAGAAGGGGAAACGTACCGGCCTGGGAGAGAGTCCAGATCCGCGAATCCAAGTGTCACTCGCCGTGGTAAACGACTCGAGGCAATGCCCTCGAGCGTCACGTGCGCCGACTCTGCATTACCTTTTGGACGAGCGGGACGTATTGGGTGAGTCTTGGTCCGTCCGTTGGCACCGCTCGGCCCTGCACAGCTATCTGCGATCCACGTCGGAGCCCTCAACTTGCGCTTCTCGTCCACATGACTTGGGCTCCTTGTGCTGCTCTCAGGAACGTCTTCAAGCGCTCTATCAGAGTCAAGCTCGTCCTCAATGGAACCATCAGTTTCGGTATCGTCGTCATCTTGTGGCTCATCGTTCCCATTCCTTGATTCTGCGACCTTGGCAGCCTCCTGGACACGTCTCGCGCTGATTTAACCAGTCAGCATCCATCGCAAGTCATATCACCTCAAAACCAGACGTTACACGAAGAAAGACACGTACTGTCTAGCCTCACATTTATTCCGATGTTGTACCCAAGGATACGCACAATAGGAACTGTCTTGTCGGAGTTGAACCCATTTCTTGCACAAAGAACAGAATACTCTGTTAGGCTCGACCTCTTCAATAAGTGGATCTGCCCGAAGTGTTGCCGCTCGTTGTTCTGCGTTGCGTCTGCGAGATTCGTGCACGGGAGGGAAATTCGTTGGAGTCAAATCTTTGAATGATGACCCTGGAGAGCTTGGGGGTATGTTGCTCGACTTGGTGGTTAACGAGAGAGCTTCGGGGTTAGGCGGTGTCTTTATTATGTTAGCGGGTTGGAAAGCAGATAATTCCCGTTCTCCTGTGAGGGGCGGAACACCAATATTTTCTGGATTAGCGGACCTGTTACTATCGTCGAGGTTGTCAGCGTTCGTCATCATAATTTAAGACTCCAAATTGACCTAGAACTAGATGAAGATGCTTGGGGCTGACTAGGGGCCGATACTGACGGCCCTGCTGATTTCTGACAGTTTGATCGATGATGTAGCCATGTGTGTACTGCTTGCTTATGGTTTTCCGGACTCACGGCCACCCAGCGGTCACATCTGTTGCACAGGACACGCTCGGCATCGAACTTCCTGACATGAAGGTCCTTGGAAAGCAATGTGTTGCGCTCGTCGAGCCCATAAGCGTTCTTGGGAGTCTTGCGGGATAGAATTAGAGGTCCAATGACCACAGGCAAAACCATTTGCTCTACTTGCAATTTCTTCGATAAGCAGCTCTTGCGGTGCGCGTCCCAAGGAATGGAGCAGTACGTGGAATTAGGGCGCAAACGAATCCACTTATCGCATGAAGCGCACAGTACACGGTATGCCTCATACTGCGCGATGTATGGATCGCCACGGAGGTAATTGATCCTTTCCTCCTCGGTTCGCTTTGCGCGACGCCGTTTGGGAGGCGGATTTGCGAGAGCCTCCGCTGTGCTCTCTGGAGTATAGATAACAGGCTCTGGGACTGTCTGGGTGGTGTTTGCACTGCGGAGAGTTGTAAAATCAAACGAGGAGTCTACACAAGGAGATTGGGATATACCACTGCTGGCGATGGGCATCCCATTGTTTCAATGTGAATCCGCCGGTCGCTTCGTCTCTGAAGGAGACTCCTTCTCCACAGACTTCGCAGATGACACGACCTGTCTCGTATTCACCTTTGGGGACTGAAGGAGAGCCTGGGATAGGTCCGTTTGCTGCACTAGAAGTGGCTTCTTCAGGGGGGGCTTTACGTTTGCGAATATTCCTGGAATAACGTAGGTGAGAGAGGGGGGACGAAGGGGGACGACTTACGAGGGTGGAGGAGATGATTCTGGAGACATGGCACGCCTGGACATGGCATTGAATCGAGATCGGGCACGATGCATGGGCGGGAACGGGACTGACCTCGGGCTGTCGATCTGCATATCTTGAGACATTAAGTAGTGAGACGGAAGAGAAGGGGGGGATAAGGAATGGAAAGAGGGAAGGAGGAAGGGAACAGAGGGATTTAATATGCGCAAGCTAGTTCGGATCCAAAGCGTATTTACAGAAACAGAAGAGAAAAATATGTCACAGATTCGATATTTCAGAAACATAACTCAATTCGCACGGACATATTTTGAAACTCCGACAGGCATTGCCTAACTTCATAATTCATAATTCAGGCACTACCGTCCTCGAAACTTATCCGCCGCTTGCCAGCCCCGCCTCGGCACATGCTTCTTTTCGGTCGGAGATACAAGTCCACTCCATGCGCGGAGGCAAACTTCACCATGACATACCTGTCGAGCTTCCCTGAACAGTTGTCGCACTGTACTTATGATGTCCCGTATCCATGGCCCCTTCTTGTGCTGTATCCGAGATCACGTTTCAACGCCCAAGTACTACTTGACGGGGTAAAAAAAAGTGACATGGTTCCAGAAAGAGATATCAAATGGGCTGTTCTGTGAGGTGAAATCACATTTCATTCTTGTTTTTGTTGTCATGATGTGATGCGGAGCTAACTCTGCACTGCTATAGATGTGGTCTAGTTCCAGCTAGACAGTTTCCGGTACGGTGTTTTCATTTCGCCCTTCCTTTACATATTCGCAATCTCTCGGGTCTAACGCGGAACTTTCTCCTCGCTTCATGTCGTCGCCCCGTCCAGAATCGCACCCACATGGTGAGTTATGTCAGCCCAGTGTGTCACAACCTGCTCGAACTGGTCCCACACTCGCCATGCTGCCACCCGCATCTTATCGCTCCGATCTCGATATTATTGTTTCACCATCAGTCTCTGCCGCATTGGAGGTAAGCGCAACGGTATCATCTAATTTATCCCCCATTGGTGTGTGGTCGTCGAGCCCTCCTTGGTACGTCGCCATGCTGTGGTTTCTAAAATGGCGTGTGAAAGTGCAGAATGGTCTCCTGGATAACCATTGCACGGGTCAGGGCTCCATCCGGAATTCTGTCTTCCCTCAGTCGACGATTTGAATTGATCGCCGCGGACAGACGAGGTGAAAAAGAAAAAGAAAAAGGACCCATATGGTCATGTCTCCCACACAGCTTCTCACATGTTGATACATGTCCTATTTTTTTTCCTCCGTGAAACACCCCTGAGCTATCAGGGTCTTTCCCCAACCTTACCGTCGGTTGGAAAAGTTTATCTCAATTGGGTTTTGTCTGTGTACGTACATTCCAGACACACGAGTACTGGGTTGTCGATCGTGATAAGGCACACGTCCTCAATCGGAAACGCTGGGGTCCGGTAGTGTCTTCTGTCTATCACCAATCTGATTATGACTTGTAACAGACGAGACCTCGAGCGACGCAGTCGGCAAGTACTCTAGTAGCTAGAGACCGTGCGGAAACAGGGGCATATATGACACATATCCTCCAACATGCCTGACTCTTATCGATACCACCTTGGCTTGGAAACCCCTTCTCCTGCCCTAGCCCCGCACTGGAGGGAAACGTCTTTCCAGTTTATGCCACATAACCCTGTTACCAGCACAGTTCGCAGGCCGTGTCGCGATTACGTTCGATAGGTTGCGACGTAAACACGCACCTGCGGCGGCCCCATCCCGCGGACCTCGAGCGACGTCCCAGAAGTCTTGCAACGGTACTCATTTGTAGCACAAAATAGGAAAGTATTTCACTCTATCAAACCGTCCTAACGTCAAAAGTGGTATTCGACCGATTCGTCCGAAAAAAAAAATCATAAGACCATAATCTGGGATTCCCCATTCGACATAGACCGAAACTCAGGTTGGCTCATCAGACCCTTCCATATCCTCCTTCTTCGATAAATACTTTGAGGCGTTTCACGATGACATCCAACCCAGCAAGCCATCTTCTGAGCTCTGAATCAAACTTCTCCCGGTCGCCACCTTGAGAGATGCGAGCAATGAAGTCTCGGCGGTATGGAACTGCGCGGACCGCGACCTAAAAAGAAGCATATTATTGAGCGCGTCAATGGTGATTAGGGAGCCTTTCAAGCTCGGCGTTGGCGAAACACGAAGGAAGCCATTTGAAGTGTGACATACAGCAGCCAAGGAGCGCACGACGAAGGAGTGATGACGTCTCAACACCTCGTCGTATGAATGTTTGAAACACACGTGTAGTTCACTGGAGGGCTCGTTCTGCATGTGTTGCAATGCCTTGCATGAGAACATCAGCCCTCTGGAACGGTTTTGACAAATCGGGATAAGTTAGTGCGACAAGAACAAACGGGATATTGTCATTCACCGAGTAAGGCGCACAAGGCAACCGGTTGCATGAGGGTGTTGCCCCGTTGACGTTTCGCTTCGGACAAGATTCTCAAGTGTGATAGAACTGGCGGAAGCGTTCTGATACCGTGACCGAACACCCTGTTTCAATCACAGACAAAGTGAATCGGGAAGAAGAAGAGTCGTGTCAGTGTGTGTGGCAGAGGACGGAAATCCGGATAAGAAAAACACACTACCCCAATGTTGCCCCTTATGTCTGCTTGCACGAATGCGAAGACACCTGAACCCAGCAGGTCTGCATGTGCGACCGCGTGTGTATGTGAAATAACCAGTCATATCCAAGTTTGAGACCGGATGGTCAAATGGGACGTAATCAAAGGAAACGGTGTCGCACCAAATAACTTGACTAGGCCGTCCGAGGCTTCCAGAAAAGAATGCGTTTCCACACCGTCTTCAGTGATGGGAACGTCTGCGAACGACTAAGTTGGAAGTAATGTTACATCTTGGCTGCTGCGTGTCGAGAGAACGGGCTCATGGAACCTTACTTTGACAGTTTCGAAATATGGCTTCGACTCCATGGTAAGGGGAGATGGGTTTGGAAGACAGACCAACGGGTGGGATGCAACGTATTAGTAGGTTGGCACACCCTCACGTCTACGCGTTGAATCCTCGAGGCAAGGGTGGCCATGCGGGAAGCAGCTGGCACAAACATACCGCCGAAGGTATTTCAAAAAACCGTTATCAAACGAAATGCTGGTCATCCTCACATATAAACCAGTCGGCTTGTACTGTCGTAACGAGGACTCACAGACGAGGATCCTTGGTGTAGAGTTCAGTACTGTACAATTGTCATCCTATGACCAACCGTGAGACACGACGAAATACAAGTGCGGTGTTCCGTAGCCGACCTCAGATTCCGATTCGTTGCAACTTCAAACCCTCGACGTCAGTAATTATCTGTCCCTCACATATTCGTACAGACGACACAGTTCAAAAAAGAAGCCGTACGCGGTGGAGCTGCATCTAGCTGCATGGTCCAGTGGGCAATGCTCCCCGCGGTGCCCAGCGATTTTACGTCTATGGTGCCAGTCGACCAGTACGTGGCTTCATCTCATACCTTCTTGATCACGCCGTTGCTTGGATAGACGTTCGTTTGAACTTCCTTTTCTGTGGCGTAGCGATACTTCCAAGGTTCAGAGTGACGAGTTTGTTCGTAAAACATCCCGTTTAGTGCTGGAGTGGTAGTGGCACGCCGACGTCGGATTGAAGAAAGGTGGAAGAGATTGCGATTTCAGGAGTCAGCATCGGACAGGTCGACAAGTGAACGGAAGTACGACTTACAGGGGAAGGAGATGTGGTGGGGCCAATCTGTTTCCTCTTCTTCGTCTTCGTCAGACTCCCAAGGGTCGGGCCAGTCGCGTCCCCCAAACGGTGCGCCCACCCGGATAGCCGCAGTCATGACCTTATTCCCTTCATTATTGCGATGTAATATCTCAGGATGCGACTCAGCGCCCGTACTATCGCGAGATTCGCCTTCTCTGTGGCCGCCGACCGACTCAACGTCCGGCCCAGCCGACCCTGCAGGGCTGGATGCGATCGTGCTTGGGGGTGGCGGAGGCACGGACTCTTCAGCATCGGGCAACTGCTGATTTTCACTGCACTTGGTGGCGCGCTGTTTGATCGACGCCCGGCATCAGTCCTTGCAGATTATTGCGCTTGGGAGCGTATGGGATACCGTACCTTTAACTTCTCGACGTCTGGACATTTGTTCCTGTGCTTGACCCATAAGCCGGGGTAGTACCGAGATCTTTTGTCAAGGCTGATCTGTTTGCCGCAGCCGACGCAGGTGACGCTCGTCACTGTAACATCCGCCGTATATTCGTCCTCCTCGAGCTCTCGTTTTCGTTGTTCCTCTGTCTTGCGCTTGCGTTCCCACCCCGCTGCTGTTGTCGAGGATGGATTTCTGGTTGGTCCGGAAAACTCGCGCTGGCTATCGTTCCTTTTCGACGTACTCTGCGTCGTGTTGTGCGCTGGCGTGGTGGAGAACGCGATCGGTGATGTTGAGGGACCAAATGGGGTGGGTTGTATCCCCGAGTTCAGTGGCGGTAGTTTCGCGAGCAAGACATGTGGTGATCCCGGACATGCTTCCCAGTGCATGGTCACCAATTTGTTGACCACGCTCCATGGCGCGCGACTGTCGTGCTGAATCACAGCTTTACATCTGCCGCATGGAATGCGACGTAGTTTGGATTGGGAGCGAGGAAGATGGTTAGTACCACTACGCTGCCATTCGCTTTGCGGCACTGCAAGCCGTGGGGCGTTCCTGTCTGTCGTGGCGAGCGACAGCATGCGTACTCTCTGTTCCCTTGATCGACTGGAAGGTGGGTCGTGGGAGGGTGAGTTTTGAACGGGCGGAAAAGCGGATGGACGACAAGTTGTCTCTTTTCTGCCTGTTTCTGTTCCTTTTGTGTTGTGTTCATTTTTTTTACCACCATTGTTTTTTTGCGGAAGGTCTACGGACCGCGGAGTGGTTGGCTGATGTTCTGTCCCGCATTGTTCTCGGACCACGGGTGGTGGACATCTCACATCGACAGAATCAGAAGGACGGTATGGAAACGATGGTTCGAGGGTATGCTTTCCTTCTGCCCAGCTCATTTCATATCATGTCAAGTGCTCTTGCTCATTATTGCTATCCGCTACTCGTCAACTCTTTAGACAGTTCATTCGAGAGCACCAGCTGATCTTTAACACTTATAAACCAAGCCTCCGAGGTCATCGTCATCGCTCGGAAATGACTCCGTTGTCACGGGGGCACATGTATTGCCAGAGTCCTTTGGAATAGGTTTCTTGCGCCAGGGCTAAAGTGGCTACTAACGCTGAGCTACTAGAACCAACGGCAATTTCATTTCTTCTGTCCAGCTCGCTTCATCGCCACGCATGGCCTGCGCTAGGGGCTTGATGTGCTGCGCGCCCGTTCCACGATGGTGTTCCAGAATGCATGTATGAAATGGTAAGTTATTGAGAGAATTTTTTTCTTTTTAATCACAGTCGGCTGATGTGGGTCCGGCACGTCCCCGCCGAGCAGACCACTTCTCTCCGTGTTTCTAGATTGATCAAAGACGAACATATGGAGGGCGGACGTATTTAGGGCATAGCATAGCCTCTTGGAGGAACGCATGCTCAGACGGGCGTATCCGTTCTTTCTGGCAACTGAATCCTTCTTCATTCTATAGTTCTACTCATACTCGTTGGTTTTGCAATAGATATGGTGTGTCATGACGTCAAGCAGTGGGCTCTGACTTCCCAGGGAGAAGTGCATGGTGAAGGATCGGGCTAATCTGGGGCAATAAAGTTTGGTTCCCATTCCAGTCAGATAGATAATGTCTTGTGTCTTTTCATTCCCCTTCCCTCCCCTGCCATTTGACGCTCAAATACTTAGATGACATCCACATCGGCTTCCAGCGGATTGGACTGTAGGTGTGCAACTAAGGTGTGGCAAGTAGACTCACATAGGGAGGTATTCCAGGACGGCCGTGCCACAGCACACAGCATGGCTTACCGTCTACAGTGGACATGCAAAAGTGGGCGTTCCAAGACGTGCCGGTGTACACGGGGCTTAAGATTCTCAGGGTGGTGTTGCTGTGGTATGGTTTGCCCTGTCAAAGTATATGTAAGCAGGTCGGGAATGTGAGTCAGCGACACTCGACCTGAAAAACGACGGAATGTTCCGTTCCCCATACACGTTCTCATGATCCATCAGCCCTGCAGTGGGTGATAAGCAAATATCCTAGCCAATCAGGGGCCCGGCGGAGTGTCAGAAGTTGCCAATCGACAGCGATGAAGATCCCGGAATCAAACTGACAACTTACATAGATATACAGGCAGCCACGGAAGCACGGCAGTCTCCATCACAGATGGGCTTTCTAGTGTTGTTTGGTGTCCCGTGTTCCAACTCGACTTTGGAGCTTTGACAGGTGGCACTGCCACGTGCCACTGGGCCGGCACCGCGTTGCTGTCAGAGATAAGTTGGCTGGAAATAAGTTTTTACATGGCGCCGAGTCAGAAGGGAAAAGAACGGCTGGGGAAACGCCCGCAAGGTGCCACTAGATCTCCCGTCTTGCAGGGGTGCACGCGGCCAAGGTGTCAATTGGCATGCTGGATGGTGGTCCTGTGTTCGTTGGCAACATATCAGTCCACTTCTTCGCTAGGGTGTTGCTGTAGAAAGGATCGTAAACGTGCTATTTCACAACGTTACATACTAAAGATTGAATTGGACCATTTCAGATGTCATTTTGCCGAGCCTAGTGACAAGCCTCCCATCTTTGCCAGTTTCAGTCATGCCGCCTGTATCAACGAGGCCCAAGTTGAAGCACAAGTCAAGTCGCAGAGACCTCGAGGAACTCGGATTCGACGGTGGCCATGCACGGGAGATTGAACAGAAAAGGAACAGTGGACAGATCTCGTGTGCTGAATGCAGGAGGTGGGTGTGCGATCATCGCGCGTCATTGGAGTACGCGTGTGTGAAGCTTGTTACCTGACTTCCACACTTCTCCCTGGTCTCTTATGTCTATCTAAAGACTCAAGATTAAGTGTGACAAGCAGATTCCTTGTCAGTCCTGTCGAGTGAGTATATACTCTTTTCTTCTTCCTTTGGCGCTCTTGCACGACGGCAACAACTGACGCTTTTTCACACCTTCACAGCGAAGGGGTTGCGCTGCGTTATGTCCCAATGGTACGTGTCTTTGGTTCATTGTCCTTTCATTCCCTCGGCTTCATCCACCCTTCGTCCACAGGAAGCCTCTCCACTGGTCAAGGAACTCGGTATGACCTATTTATAGTTTTTTTCACGCCTCAACTATTCTCTAAGCGCCCATAATGCAGGTTCGTCCTTGCGGCGACGGAACATCTCCACCATCGGCTGGCCAAAATGAGCGAACGGATTCGGCAACTGGAGGATGCGCTGGGTGAGCTCCAAGCTAAACATTTCGCGGAACCCCATCCGCTTCTTCGGCCTGACCTCTTGGAGGCATCTCAACCTGGCGACAACGTCGGCCCTTCGTCTGCTGGCGATCCCGCAATCGTAGAACGCACCCCTGAGTTGGTGGAAGCATTGGGTACTTTGTCTGTCTCGGATAGTGGCACATCTCGCTTCTTTGGACCGACGGGAGGCTCACAAGTAAGCGTTTCCCCAAGTCGTATGCATGCTTATGCTCAATGTTTGTTATAGTGTTTATTGATGGTGAGCTGGATCCAAGCTTACCCAGTCTCTTCTATAACAATGGCATCTAGATCGATTACGTACCCTCAGAGGACCTCGCTGACGGATCATCTGATTCAATGAGGGACTCAAAAAGTCCAGAACTGCCCCAGGAAATCGAAGACTTTGCACCGGCCTTCCCGTTTAAGCCTGCTCATTCGAATCTGAATGTGGAAACCTTGGTCAACAAATATTTGCCCACCTGGGAGCGAGCTCGTTATTTGTCAGAAGCGTACCTTGAACAGGCGACCTCGTTATTTCAGAGCGTGTCGAGGGATTATATCTTGTCTGAGTTGCTGCCTGCTTACTACGTGAACAACGCGCCTCATGTTACGCAAGCGGAGAAGCCGCACCAGCTCAGCCTCCTTTTTCTCATTTTTGCGACTGCTGCTTTGCTTGATCCGAACCGGGAACCTGGGAGCGTGGAGCCAGAATTTTACCACAGATTTGCGCGTGCCGCGATCTGTCTTCAGTCGGTGATGGAGAAACCGTCCTTGGAGACGATTCAGGCACTGCACCTTCTCAGCGTGTATAATGCTGTGAGCGGGAATGAGTTAGCTGGCAAAGAAACTAGTACGGAGACGTCGTGGTCATTGGTAACCCTGGCTGCACACCTAGCTCACACAGTGAGTCTGCCAGTGTTCACATCTGCCTGTGGATGATACTCACAGGCTGTTCGGCCAGATTGGACTTCGTAAGTACTGATGAAGACGAGAGACAGACAAACAAGCTGACCAATGTTTTGTTGTTCCAAGACCGAGACGGTCTCAGATGGGGGCTGTCCCCTGATGTTACCGCAAGACGGCAGATGGTGTTTTGGGATCTGTTTGTGGCAGATGTTTGGAATGTAAGCTGGGCCTACTTCCGTCTATGTGCTCGCTAATTGTGGTGGAACTGCTGCAGTGTCTCGAAGCTGGGAGACCTCCAACTTTCTCACTTCCATACATTGATTGCCAGTTCCCTGGAGGTGGGTCGCCACACCACAAGGTTCATATCGGTTCCGATAGAAAGGCTTTCTGTTAGTTTACGTTTCTATTCACCGTTCTGATATTCACAATGGTCGGCACTCCTACAGGTAGTTCTTGGGCGTTTCGGTTCGCGTCAGATTGTGTCGCAGATGTTGCGGCTCGAACATTGACTTCCGATCCCCCGAGTTATTCTACTATCCTCGAGCTCGACCGTAAAGTACGCAATTTCCCTGTTACTGAAGCTGCTGAAGAGTTTGCTGCTGCTGCATGCGGTGCTGTCCTCGCGAAACCCGTGGACAAGGACGTTGGTTTTATGGAGTCTATGGGCCGTTTGATAATGTCTAACGCGCGGGAAGTCAGTAAGTTGTTTTTATTCATATTTTTGGTAAGGTTTGTTCCGCTGACAATGATGGCTCTGTCTTGTTAGTTCTGCTTTACATCCATCGCAGCTACTTTGTGCAAGCTATCATCGAAAATCCCACCAATCCTCTGAACAGTCCATACACGCCATCCTTCCTGGCAGCGTATCGGGCATCTTTGACGATTCTGCGTACTGTTAAGGTGCAATATGACCTCTATCCGAAACTCACTGCTAGACTTTGGCCTTTATGGACGTATGCTTTTTCGGCTGGTGTTAGTTGTCCGCTTATTTGGGTTTCATCTCGCCATTTCGATATTCACGTGATGGTTATGTTAGGTTGTGTTCGGAACGATTGTTACACGTGGGCCGAGGTCACCTATGGCATCCAGTGCAATGAAAGAGCTTCATGATGCACGTCTTCTTTTCTCCGACGCATCGTCACATAGTCGGAGAGCACAAAGAGCACTTGTGGGTTGCTAGCCCTGTGCGCTTAAACCCGAATGTACTCATTTCCGAGATAGCCCATCATCAATAAGTTGACGGAGAGGGCGCATAGTGCTCTCCTTCATGCACAGAACGACATGCCAGACGGATTGGGCCAGCAGTGGCTCAGCGCTGAAAATGAGGATGATGATGAATTGGCCATCTTTACGGGTCGGATGAAGAAGGTCGTACCTATGACAAGACAGACGATGGATGGTGTGTCCGAGCGATCCCCGAATTCCGATGGGTCGGTCAGGCAGTCGAATAGTCCAGCCATGTCGCCGCAGAAGCAAGACCAGGTTGAGCCTGTGATGCTGCAGCCGTTTAGCCGTGAGCTGTTGAGACCTACATGGCTTCAACAACCTACTTCTGCGGTTGGTCTAGAGCACGCGCAAGAGACGCCAACTTGGGATGGGACACTATATCCGGACCCTTCATCACTGTCTGCTTTCATGCAGGTACATCCTATCCCTGTGCCGTCACAAGCACCAGTGCATGGTGGGCCTGTCCAGGGACCATCCACGCGTGCATTGTTACCTGAGTCGTCTAATCTGTACCCGACCGCCAATCGTTCAGCTCTCAGTGCGCAGGCCCATTTTCAAGGGTATCATTCGCACCGATATCGGTATGAACAGCAAACACCTTACCCTTTGGCACCTTCTACGTCGTCTCATGTACCGTATTATAATGACCGCCTTGCCAGTGCCGGTGCACATCATCAAAGCCGACCTGAAGCTCATATGTCCACTTCCACACATCCGCATGCGCAACCACACCCCCGCCAGCCAATGGATCCACTCCACCACCATCAACCACCACACCGACAAGCATGTCAACCCGCACACTCGCATCTACACCAATTGCAACCTGTATCGCTTATCCCGCCCGAACTTGCCCAAGTCGGTCTCGTCACAGAAGAGTCGGGACTTGCCCAACGATGGACATCGTTCATGCGCGAGTCTGGTTTTTTTGATGGGTATGGCTGCCAAGGTTGACGTGAACTATTTGTGTAGTGCTGTTTTCCTGTTGCCTCTCAGGTTCTAGTTTACATTATACATACAATGCGACTCAGTGCAATAACCTGTAATCACACTCAAATCCAACCTGAAATTTATCTATATTGTTGGGACTTCCATGGTGATAAATTTGTCGGTCTGGTCAGCAGACACTTAGCTATCATAGCCAAATGTATTATTTACATTGCCTCCCCTCGGCGTATAGTACAGCTATAGTTGCTAACCCGGCTGTCCCTGGACCTGATTAAAAACCCGTTTCCACGGTGATGGTAGACCCTTGGCAATACCTTCGGAAAGCAGGGCGAAAAGAAGGTGTGCATCACAGATGGTGCATATCAGCTCTTGTAGCCATACTCATGGAACAAAACCGGATTCGCGCATGAAGGATGTCCATTGCCGGTCAAGTCCCGACTCTTGCCCAACGAGACCGAGTTGAGAAAGTTCGGGCAGGGCTGGTGGAAGTTCATGTGGATGCGGGTGTGTAGGCGGGTGTGTGGATGGACATGCACGCTGATGTGGTGGTTGATGGCGGGGAAGTGCATCTATTGGTTGGCGCCGGTGAGGTTGTGCATGGGGATGCGTGGACGGGGATTCGTGAGCTTGAGCCCAGCTTTGATGATAATGCGAACCGGCACTAGGCAATGGGGTCATCATAATACGATACGCTAGAGGGCATGGAAGGCGTCAGAGGATGTTGTACTTGTTGGCCATACCGGTGCTGCTTGCGGATCATACCCTTGAGTGCTGGGAGCTGAAAGACTGACCATCGGGTATGGATCAGAGGATAACAATGCACGCGTAGATGATCCCGGACCAGGCCCACTATGCACTGGTACTTGTGACAGCACAGGAGCAGGATGTATTTGCAGCGCCATGGGTGGTAACTGCATGAGCATAGACTGGGATGGAGCATCCGGATAGCGCGGTCGTTCCCAATTTGGCATCTCTCGGAAGTGCTCCAGGCCAATCGTAGAAGCAGGCTGTTGAAGCCACGTAGAACTCAACTGTTCACGACTATACGACTGAAGTACGGCAGGATCAACATGAACTTGCTTTTCCTGCCGCTCGGATGCTGGACCATTCAACCACTTGGTCGATTCATTGCCATCCGAAGATTGCTCCGGCATTCTATCAGTCGCCTGTCCTTTCATAGACACAATCTTCATCCGGCCCGCAAAGATGGCCAATTCATCATCACGTTCATTCTCATCGATACGCCACTGCTGACCCAATTCGTCCGGGATATCACTCTGTGCACGGAGGAGGGCATTTTGTGCCTTCTCCATCAACTTGGTGATGATGGGCTACCGTGTAAATGAGTATCAAGGTACAAACGCATACGATCAACAACCTACAAGTGCTTTTTGTGCCCTCCGATTACGAGACGATGCTTTCGAAAAAAGAAGGTAAGCATCACGAAGTTCCTTCATTGCGCTGGTGGCCATGGGTGACCGTGGGCCATGCGTCACGATCGTTCCAAACACGACCTACCATAACCATCATATAAAAATCAGAATAGCAGCAAGAAAATCACAACTGCGGAGAACTAACAGCGGCCGAAAAAGCATACGTCCATATAGGCCAAAGCCTGGCAGTGAGTTTCGGATGGAGGTCGTACTGCATCTTGACTGTACGCAAGATTGTCAAAGATGCCCGATACGTTGCCAGGAAGGATGGCGTGTATGGACTGTTAAGGGGATTGACGGGATTTTCGACGATAGCTTGCGCAAAAAAACTCCGGTGGATGTAAAGCAAGACTAACCATGCATAGTTATTACCGTCAGCTGCACAAACCTTGCAAAAGCATGGGTGAGACCGACTCACTGACTTCCCGTGAATTGGACATAACATAACGGCCCATAGACTCCATCAAGCCAATGTCCTTGTCTACGGGTTTCGTTGGGATGGCGCCGGATGCAGCGGCAACGAACTCTTTAACAGCTTCAGGCACAGGAAAATTGCATACTTTACGGTCGAGTTCGAGGATAGTGGAATAACTTGGCGAATCAGAAGTCAATGTTCGGGCAGCGACCTCTGCAACACAATCTGACGCAAACCGGAACACCCAAGAGCCACCTGCAGAAATGTCAACCAATATAAATATAGGGTGGGTGAATAAAGATGTAAACTAACAGAAGGCTTGACTATCGGTGTCCATACGGAACTTGTCACGTGGCGACCCACCTCCAGGGAACTGGCAATCAATGTATGGAAGGGAGAAAGTTGGAGGTCTCCCAGCTTCGAGACACTGCGGTAGCACCACCACAATCAGTGAATCCATGGACAGAAACAGACCCAGCTCACGTTCCAAACATCTGCCACAAACAAATCCCAAAATACCACCCGTCGTCTTGCGGTAACATCAGCAGGCAGCCCCCATCTGAGACCATCTCGGTCTTCGGAACGACAAAACCTTGGTTAGTCTGCTTGTCCGTCTCTCATCTTCGTCAGTACTTACGAAGTCCAAACTGACCGAATAGTCTGTGAGTACCATGCACGAACAAATCCGAACTCTAGCTGACTCACCGTGTGAGCTAGATGTGCAGCCAGGGTCACCAATGACCACGACGTCTCCATGCTCGTTTCCTTGCCAGTCACCTCATTCCCACTCACAGCATTGTATAGGCTGAGAAGGTGCAGCGCTTGAATCGTCTCCAAAGATGGTTTCTCCATCACGGACCGAAGACAGATTGCGGCACGTGCAGCTTGGTGGTAACGATCTGCCTCCACATTCTCAAGTTCCTGATTAGGATCAAGCAAAGCACCAATGGCAAAAACGAGGAAAAGGAGGCAGAGCCGGTGGGGGTTATTCCCAGTTTGCGTAATATGAGATGCGCCGTTCACATAATACGCGGGCAGCAGCTCGAGCAAGATCTGATTCTTAGACACGCTCTGAAATAACCAGCTTGCTTGTTCGGCGTAAGTTTCTGTCAAATAAAGTGCTCGTTCCTCGCTGGGCAGGTGACAGTTGACCTAGCCCTTCTACGGTCAGGGTCGAGGGAAGAGGTTTACGTGGCAAAGCCAACGTGAAATTTTCATTTTCTGGACTTGGCGAATCCCTAGCCGAATCACACGAACCGTCGGCAATGCCTTGGGAAGGTGTATTGTCGAACTAGACATCATCAGGACGACTGGGTGAGGTTGGATTTAACTCACCATTAATAGACACTGTAAAAGTCAAACTTTGTTCATAAGCTTAAGCATTACTTGTTTGCCAATACGTACATGCGAGCCTCCCGTTGGTCCAAAGAAGCGAGATGCACCGCTATTCGAGATAGACAATGTACCAAACGCTTCCAGCAATTCAGGGGTGCTTTCCACGCCTGCTGGGGTCATCAGCAGAGGGAGGGCCGGCATTGTCGGTCGGGTTGAGATGCCTCCAAGAGGTCAGGCCGAAGAAGTGGGTGTGGTTCTGTGGAATGTTGGACTTGAAGCTCACTCAGTGCACCTTCCAGTTGTCGAATTCGCTCGCTCATTTTGGCCATCCGAAGGTGAAGGTGTTCTGTCGCTGCAAGGACGAATCTGTATTGTAGACGTTTAGAAGCTATTGGGGCGTGAGGCAACCACAGATAGGTCATACCGAGTCCCTTGGCCTGTGGAGAGGCTTCCTGTGGACGAAGGCGTGGGCATCGAAGGGCAATGAATCAAAGACACATACCATTGGGGCATAATGCTGCACAACCCCGTCGCTGTGAAAGTGTGCGAAAAGGTGTTAGTTGTTGTGGCGGTGTAAGAGCGGCATAGGAGGAAAAAGAGGATATACTCACCTGACAGGACTGACAAGGAATCTGCTTGTCACACTTAATCTTGAGTCTTTAGATAGACATGAGAAACCAAGGAGAAGTGCGGAAGTCAGGCAACAAGATTTACACAGGTGTGCCCGAATGACGCACGATGATCGCACACGTACCTCCTGCATTCAGCACACGAGATTTGTCCACTGTTCCTCTTCTGTTCGATCTCCCGTGCATGACTACTCTCGAATCCAAATTCCTCGAGGTCTCCCCGACCCGACTTGTGTTTCAGCTTGGGCCTCGTTGGCGCGGGCGGCATAGCCGAATTGCTGGTGACGATGGGAAGAACTTGTCGCTAGACTCGTACCTTGCCTACTGATTATGTAAGCCCGCCCGCTCCGCCTGCGAGACTGCATCACGTGCTTTCAATCTTTACTGCCAACCTTTGCAATGACATTCAAACCAGCCACGCCCCTCAACATTGGCAATATGCTTCTCCAAGTATGAGATTATGAGCACCTTCCCTCCGATCTCAACCGAAATGGACTCGAGAGACTTCTTGAATGCGGCATCGCTGAGGAGGATGACCTCACGACGGGGTACACTGGGAGACTAGCGTTCGAGGGTTTCGTTATCATTTCTGTTTGGCTTAAAAGAGGACAACATGACAAGTTGTGACGAGGAAGAGCCCCTTACTGCCACCGCCTTCACAAGAAAGCCACCTGTATCCCCAGCCCAAGGCATGAGCCTGCCAGAGATGGGGCGACTGAGCGTGGGAACGAGAAGGTTGGAGGAGAAGGTGGGCCCGAGTAGCTCGCACCTTCCAAGGGGGTCACACGGGACTCGCGTATCTCGACGATTCTGGACTGTACGTGCACGCCATCATTCGGTACCATCCTCGACAGAGAGGGATTTAGGCTGCACGCCGATCCGGAGGTGGAAGGACTCGTCCATATAGCCGATGCGAACTGTGTCAATGCTGGTCCAAGCGACCGTCTTCGAATCCATGTGTTCGATAGCCTTCCGAGACAAGTCGTCCTCCCAACTACACACAGGTTGATAGTATGTCTGCCGACGGTCCCGAGCATCTTGGATCTGTTATACGCCTCCGGGCCGCTAGGTGCCCCCCACGTGCCAGAGCAGCCGACCAAGAGTGGTAGTAAAGGGACCCCTTTGCATATTATACGATTCAGTCGCACTCCCGCTTGCAGCCATGGCCGTTGCCTTAACTTCCTCGGATTCACAAGTCCGACCCTCGGTTGGAATGAGAGGCACGAAAGCAGCGAAAAGTGAATGTCCATTATTACGAAGATATACCTAGGTATACGTACGCAACGTGATCGTCCAAAAAACAATACCGACGTCAGGATATGTATATCTAGACCATGTGCACACCCTCAATACGAGGGCGCGGCATGCTCACCACGGTACAACAAAACTGGTAGCACCGATCTGGAAGGGGATCTTTGTCAAGTTCGCCTCTGGCGCGTGCCATCCTGGAAAACGAGGCGGGGACGCTCACCTATAACGCTTCAATGCCCTTCCTTCTTTCTTCCTCCCACTCGCAGTAGTGCTAAGGTTGACACCAACTTCCGATGGAGAGTGCCTTTTTACCTCCTCGACACCTGAATCTGTGCGTGGTCGTTTCCTCGACGCGGAGGTAGGTGACATCAACAGTCCGCCGCCGCGCACTCCACCACCTCCTATTCCTGCCTCTCTCTCCGCTCGAGACATTCCACTAGTCGCATTCGTATAGTCGCGTTCAGCAGAGGGGAGAGACAGGTGTAGAGGATGTCCCGAATTTGATGGGCCTTGGGAGAGGAAGTCAAGCCAGGACGTGTTGTTCGGCGGTTGCCCTGAATGTGAGTGAGCGAAGTAAAGGACGGGCGCGTACGGACCACGTGGGGAGAGGTAAGGAAAATCATGTCTGAGACTAACTGGATCGGTGGCACACACCTGTTGTCGGCTCCTGATGGCTCCCTTCTTGGGGCGGCGTTGCAGTTGCAGGGCCATGAGTCGGCCAATCCAGAGCGGTGTAATGCGAAGGTTGGGACGATGACGATAACGGTCGATGATGTGCTGGATGATGCGCATGGTCGTCGGCGGAATCCACAAGTGGAGGGAACAAGTCATTTGCTTGTGGTTGGGATTGAGATAAGTTGGAGTGACTGTGCTGACCGAGAGAGTGACGCATCAAGGGGTGGTGGGGCTGCTGCTGTTGATACAAGCTCTGCAGTTGACCTTGGGCATCGTGACTGTGTAGAGGCGGATACGTCGAGGAACGTTGGCTGTACAAGCCGTCTCGCGAGATGGGTGCATGACCGCCTCTGGATGCTGATGACGAAGAAGGAAAGTCGAACGACGGCCCAAGAAGAGAGGACGCTGGCGATCCTAGATAAGGAGTGTATGATAGCGGTTGACCGTTGTGCCGATATCCCGGCGATGATGCGGACGTAGGGGAGGGAATGTAACCGTTGAGAAGGGCTTCGTCGCCCGGGAGTTTGGTAGCGTTGCCTGGGGGGGGGGGGGGGGGTAGTTCATATTAGCGGCCGAAGTAGAGAAAGGTGGAGACCGACCATTGGTGGATAGGGGCAATCGGGAGGAGGTGTGTCTCTCCGTAGATACAGGTAGGGACGAAACTGTGGGTGCGGAGGGGAGCTGGGAGTGGTGATGCATTGGTGGCGCAGGTAGCGCCACGTGTCGGTGTAAACCATGTAAGCCATAGTCGCCGACCTGGCCCGTTGGATGAGCGAATGGCAAAAGTGAGACGATGTTTGGACCACGTACATCTACGCTACCGAGGCTCGAGTCGGTAGGTGTTGGTGGTACGACGGCCTTTCCGTTGTTGTAATCCTGCTTGAGCTTGGGGTTAGATGACTTTTTGACGGTACTACGCGAATCTTGTTCGTCTTCGTCGGCATCGTCCTCCTCTGCGTCAGCGGCGTCGTCTGCCTTGGCGTTGTTGGCGGTGTTGGCAAAGTCATTCGGCGAACGAGTGTCCTTCTCGCCGTCATACTGGTGATATTGATGAGCGAGGGAAATGGGGGGGAGGGGGAGAGGAAGGACATGCCCTGATATGGCGTTGGACGATGTCTTGGACGTCTCCTGAGCAGTATTGATACAGCTTTACGTGATGACCTGGGCGCTCCTCTGACGTATTGGTAGACGGCTCGTGAGGTGGAGAGTAGAAGGGAGAAGAGACGGGACACACCGAATATGATGACGGCGACGTCGACGGAGCATAGGACGCCTAGCTCGTAGGCTTTCTTGAAGAGGCCATTCTTGCGCTGTGGGGGTGTGTGTAGTTTTTGGGCAGGAACGGGGGCGATGATAATAATAATTGAGTGCCAAGACTCGCGCTGAGCAAAAATAGAATTTACAAGTTTACCTTTAAAAAAGTGACTGAGCGATTACGCTCGTGCTATGTTTACGGAGGTCAGAGAAGAGAGGAGTCGTTTAAAGATGGAAGAGAGAGGGTCGAGTGTAAAAATGGCGGCGAGAGGCGGAAAAGCGCAGCACGGTCAGCGCGCGACTGATCACGCCAGCGCCGGACGAACGACTTACCGTGATGGGTTGGATTTCGATCTTTCGTCTGCCCATGAGTGAAACTGTTTGAGGATGGAAGGAGAGAAACGGAGGGAAAGAGAAAGCGCGAGTGGGTGTTTCTATCTTTCACGGGTTGGGTCTGCTTTCTTTCTTTCGCCCCCCTCTCCCTTGTAAATTCCGCGAGACCGGGTGCCGAACTTGAGAGAACCCCAACCCAACAGCTCCAAACGGCGCTCATCAGATCCAGATCCCATCTCCCCGGATTCCATTTCCTTCTTCGCTCTCCCAGATTCATCGGATTCTTCCTTATCAGGATGCATCCGCCTCCTATTGCCTTTACCCGCAGCGTGACCCGGCGCGTCCTCTTGAATCGTGCCGCGATGCCGCAGGGACGGGTCGTCAGGTCGTACCTTGATCGATGACTAACCGACGTCATCACCTGTAGTCAGACTTTTTACTGCGCCATTAAATGAAAAATATATATATAATCCCCCAAAATAACTCTGTCGTCCCAAAAATAAGCTAAGGCTTCAGCCAGTCTACTGCGTATTACTGCGCAGGCTGCGGGATGCCAGTCGAGTCTGTCGATCGGGGGGACGTTGGTCTCGGCGGCCTATCATCGTGCCAAGGTCTCGTTTTCCGTGTGACGCTCGAGCCATGTTCCCATTCTTGGTCCACCTCCCCACGGCAGTATGCCAATTCTCCGTGCCATCAAGTACCACCGCGTCGAAGGAACGTTCGCTGGATATATACTACCACCTTTATTTTCGGACGTTGCGAGCGGTATTTTCAGCCTCTAGTAAGACGTGTGCCGTATTTTTGTACCCTCCCCGCGTACATCATACATACATATATCATGGCTTACGGTAGCGCCCCTACTCGAGTCCTCTCTTCCCATGTCCTGCACGCTGGTGGAAATCCCATCGATGGACAGTCCCTCGTGGCGCTCGGGTCTTGTCCATCCATCCAATCCATCAGATATCGATGGTAAACCCCTTCCTTGCAACCCATCAACACGACCCCATACCACCAACCAACCCGTTCTGACTTGAGGATGGAACATCATATGGCGAAACAACCTCCAGCATATTTCTCTCTTCTTGAAACATGCGGCAGGCCGGTCGGTCCAGCCCTGCGTCCGTGTTTCGAGCATTTTTTGCCGTGTTAGGTAGGCGTTTACCCACTCCATCGTCAACCCACAAACTGTCACAGCCTCACGTCTTCTCTTCCCATCTTCTGGAATACCGTGCTCGTTCTTTTTGTCTCACAGGCTCCACGCTGCTTGTGGCCGCTCTTGGCTCGCACACGTACCGTCCAGGATCGCCCGTTTGCCATTTGTCCCCTCGGATTCACAAGTTCCGAACCCCGTGATTCGTCACCTATGAGGGTGATCGGTAGCATGTCCAAAGTCGCTCGCAGACAGGTGATTCGTTCGGATCCATGCGACATTAATCATCCTTGCATGCTCCATATCTCGCAGGAACGCGCGAAAAGGCAAATCAGCTCTTATCTTGGCTTCTTCCGTCCTCGCGTTTCTTGGAAGCACGTCGGCCCCATTTTGCTTACGACGATGTATCGAGTATTGCTATCGCCAAGGACGGAACTGTTGCACTTGTCGAACACAAGTTGGACCTCTGTGCGATGCATGCCATACTCTCGTCCATCGGTTCTGTCACTTTGCAAGTATCCATCTTACCCAGTTTTGTCACCCCCACCCCACCTCCCTTGTCAAATCCGCCGAGCCCTTTTCCCGCAATCGTCATGTATAAAGTTGGTGTAGCTTCATCTTTCACCCGGACCGCGATGGATAATGTGTACCTCTCGTCTGATTATCAACCGAGATTGGCAATGCCATACGCCCTTTCTACGCTGCTTACTGAAATTCGCATTCGTGCGCCGCTGTCAAACGGGCAGGTCGGACTATCTAGTGCAACACCGAGGGTCAGTGGATTAAAGTTCTCTCGTGCACATGTGGTCTCTTGGCAATCAGTCTCGATCCTTACCGAAACCTCGGAAAACGCACTGCGTTCTGTGTGCGAAATAACAGTCACACCCCGTTCACACCCTTCGACATACCCAAATGGTCGTGGTATGCATATGATGTCGTCGTCACACCCTCCCTTTCGGCGGCGGTTCGCTCCCTCTCAAACTCCGCGGTAGCTCTTCTCCCAATTTCAAATGCGTCGGAGGGTTGTTAGAAAGTGTGTACGTGCCAACACCATAAGCCTGGGGCGCGGCGCGATAATGCCATCGATGTCGAGGCGATCGATACGATCGGGATATGGACTGACCATAAAACAGGGATGCAGACTGCCCGTGGGTAAAGAAGATCAGAGGTAACGGGTGAATTGGTTGGTCGTGTGATTGCCACCACTTCTTCAGGGCTACTGCGGTTGTCCTCTTTTGACCCTGAAAACGGCTAGTTAATCTATCGCGTTCTGGCCATCGTATGCGCAGGTCTGGAATGGTGGGTGCCCCCCCTGAGAAGAGGGTCGTGATAGAAATGCAATGCCAGTGGGAAACAGCTGATCTCACTACTGCTGTGCCAGTGGCAGGCCGGTGCTTTGTGACCAGATCGGTGTGGATTCCTCTCTCTCCAAGAATGGTTAGAGGTGGGTGCGGAGTCTTGGCGTGTGCGCAGTGCTAATTTCCACTTGCCCATCCTAACGGTGGCTCGGAAGCAAACCGAGATTAATAGAGGTTTCATTCGACGTATGTGTCCAGCTGGGTTCAGAGATCTGTAATCACAGCAGGTGCGTGCTGCAGGGGTCTACCAGGATCTTTTAATCATGTACGACCGTACGCACGGATCCCAGCATGTAATGAGAGTTTTACAATGAAGCATCCGTCACCGGCACATCCATAATGAACGGATAAAGTAGGCGCATGCGCACGCACTAACGCAGCAACGAAGTATATACAGAATCCGCGAAGGGGAAAGACAGACAGGTAACATGCCCTGTCCACATGTCATGTGTCACTTCACTGACGACAGAACCAGCGGCTTCCCTGCGTAGTCACGGCGACCGAATGCCTCGCGAATTTCGGCAATTTGCTACTCCGCGTCGCCGCGGGCTCATGGACCTCTTGACTTTCTTTTTACTTACGCAAGCACTGCGGTCCATGTTCTGATGGACGGAGTCTGGCGCTCGTGTGGGGGTGGGATGATGGGCCATTGAAAATAAGGTTTCTGAATCGTATCCAAAGTTTCCCGTTCAGCCGACCAGTCATCCTAGGTGCTTCCACAAGCGTGTCTACTAAGAAACCTTGTTGTGTCATCAGACTCGAATATGATAGGACGTGGCGTATTCATGCACCGTATGGTAACTTCGTGGGTGTGCACTTCCAGGTTTCTAGTACGGTCCCCCAGGTCAGTCGTGAGCATTCCGTGCGTTCGGTACAAACCGGGGATGGTAAGTGGTTGATGGATGACACTGACACATTCTCTATAGGCTGTGCCTATGTAACATGATGAAATCGGAACACGGCGGCGATCCCTCTCCGCGTGTCTACTGGCTGCAAATGACAGGTAAAGGCTCTCCAGGGGCTCAATAAACGGCGCAGCACGGCGTTCCCAGTTATCCCATCGGTAGGTCAGGGTGCAGCCATAAGGTAGGCAGGCGTGACCCATTTTCGTGACCTGCACGGCCTGGGTCTGATGCTGCCATTGACACCTCAGGAATCCTGGGAAGAAAGAGTAGGTCCAAGGAAAACGGATACCATCTTTTTTACAGGGCAACCGGCCTGACCCCTGCATCCTTTTTTTTTGTGGTCGTACTTGCAGTGGAATATCCGTCTTAACACCGCTCGATCGACAGGTCAGGTAGGGTAGGATGTATGGTGAGGGCACTGATGAAGCACAATTGATCAGTCAAGGCCCTACCGACTTTCCGAGATGGACCGTCCATTCCACCGTTCAAAAGAAGGGGGGGAAACCTAATTCAGATGTTAGGTATACATACGTCGTCGCGTGTTCACGTGTGTGCGTATACAGCCCCTGACTTGGACCGATCCACGACGGGCACGTGAAAAAAAAGGGAACCGGATGTAGTGGTGGAAAAGGGGGGAGACCTCCGTTCTTGAGGTTACTGATTACTGATCAGGCGGGACTCCACCTGGAGCGGCATAACCATGATGGTGTGTAGATTGCGGAGGGGATTCGGAGATTCGTGTATCGATCGATGGACTCTACGAGAGGATCAGGCTGAATTTCTTTAGTGTAGACCAAGAACGTTCCTTGGGTTTGGGGTGGAATCCGTCGAGCTGTGTGGGCAATATTAGTGGTACGGCGAGTGCATCTTGTGATATCGCCAGAGTCCGCCCGCCGCCGGCCAATGATTGTAAGCGTTATGGTTCCCGTCTCACATTTCTCGTTACAGAAGCGTTTGAACGAATCGCTGCAACATCATTAATATTGATCGATGAACATGATTTATGAACTACGAGTTTGAGCGTAGCGCCCGGCTACGGCCCGTGTGCCTGGTCACGGTCATATTCTCTCGCTGCGGAGGAATTGCGGAGGAACGAGAAGAACGTTGCTGTGTCGTGAGTACGGTATTCTAAGTAATCCGTTCGTCATGGCAAAGCACTTTTCCTACAGCAGTCGTGGACGACCGCCGGGGCCCACGTAGTATAGCCTGCCTAAATTTAATAACGCAGGTCAGCCGATTCGTTGACTCAGAACATCCTGGAAGGGAGGGTATTGGTCGTGCTAGCAGTTCATGTGCTGCTGATGTTGCCTATCTCGTGGAATTCTTTTCAGTACGCGACGGGTGACCGGTAATATTCCATGGTCCCCGAACAAAGTTGTGTTCGGCCCGTGGATGCACGTGCAGCGTATAGTGGACAAGAGAGGTATGTACACACGCCCAGCCACTGCATTACTCATGTTCGGATTGCACGCCCAGATCGAGCACCTGAGGATTTCACGGTAGTCCGCTAATGCATACCCGGAAGAACACTACCGTTCCCCCTTCAACGGACGTTCTCCCTCTGCAAGCAGTGTACATAACGACTCCAGATACTGTGTATCGTTAGCCATCACCCTATCACATCGGAGGGATCACGGAGACCAACTTACGCTTACGTCTCCCCCAACCCATCAGGCCCCAAGCTTCGGATATGTCTTCGCGCCGTGCAGTGCAATGGGTCCCTCTCTTACCAATCAATTACTGCTAGTCCAGGATCGGTACTGTCGAAACTCCGTGGTAAGAAACCCCCCTACTTACCTGAAAAAAAAATATGGCGCCGAATCGATTTCTATTCGTGCTGCTTACTCTTTTTGTTCATTGGGAGTGCATCTGGTGTTTGAGCATTGGCAGACGGTGCCGAGGGAGTCGACTTAGAGAGAGAAGTCGAAGGAGGATTACTACGTAAGTACGTAGTAGGTATAAGTGGACAGCAATACTGGCCCGGTCGATTCGCTCCCATCTTATTTACGTTGTTGCATCTTTCGTGTGGAGATTGGTATCAACGTTGCATCACTCGTGTGTCAAAGTGAGGTTGTGGGTGCGTGTATGGGACGTGCATTACTCTATCCGACAGCAGAAGCCACATAAAGGCATGAATACACGATGCACAATGCAGATGAGGGGGGTAATGCGTAGGGGCATTCGGTGGTTTCTCAGATCCATTTCGAAGTCGAAGGAAACACAGCGCTGCAATAACCATATCGGCGGCACACGGCGCACGATAGCATGATGCGATAGTACAATCGGAATGAATGACACGAAACCATCCCAATGAATCGACGTTGGACTACGTCACTGTATCGCAGGTGCTACCAGAAGCGCAACCAATTTGTTCCGTCGGGGCTGGCTGATTCTCTCTCGTGGAGACCTGTACAATCACGCCAGCGATCGTGACGAATACATAACAAAAGGATTACGAAGGAATGGAAGATGAATTAATCTAAGGCTGATTGGGAAGAGGAAGAAAGTGGCGAAGGGGAGAATAACGGGGTACGTGATGGACCTACTACGTGTGCCGGGGGTGGAGGAGTCAAAACCTTCAATACGAATCCAGTTGTCAGTTCCCGTCTTCCTCTATAAGAGAAGAAAAATTGAATGTCGCACATACAGGTTGTGTAGACAACTCCTCTCCTTTCAGCTGGGTTTTCTCTCTACGACACTCAGCTTGTTTTACCACCGTTTCTGCCTCTGGCAGCGGGGATGGCGACGACGCAGAAATCACAGGAGGAGGGCTGTTGATACGAAATGGAGGAGTATGTGTACCCGCCGGTATAATGGACGGTTCAGGTCTTTTTCTCGACGTTTCATCGACTGAACTGGAAGCAGGCGCTTGTATATGAGATGTAGCGGCCTCTGATTGTGGAGAATTTTGCCGCCGGTGCCGTAGTTCCCGACGCCATCTCCGCCTTCCATCACTCAGGGACGTTAAAAAGTAAGCGTCCGTTTGCTGCCTTTGTCTCCTGGACGCAATGCAGAATATGACTGAGATGGCAAGGCCAATCGTAACTACAACGATTTAAGCGCAAACCCGCGTGCGAGATGGGATTTCTTTCGTGTGTGAACTCGGGTAGGGGTGTGGAATCATATCGATGACGTGGAATAACGTACCGACTACTACAGCCGGTATCGCCACGAATATGGCGGGAGTTTGCGGGGAAAGGCTGGACTGACTAGAGGACGACACTGTTAGAGGTGGAAATAGAAACACGGTCGTGACGACGTAAATGCGTCAGCTTCGCCGTCGTCGAATAGTTCGCGCGGCGGGTGGGGCGAGGCACGATGGAGGAGACGGTAGTGAGAACGAAGCTCGCGTATCCCGGTATCCATGATAATCTGACTCCTTCCCGTACTGCAGGAAGTGCTTGGCTCACAGTGTATGGAGAGTGATTCGACCGAGTCCGGACCCAACATATGTCTCGGCGTCCAAGGTGTGTGCATCACGTGACGATTGCCTCGAGCACATGATGAACTTGAGTTTGTCTTTTTATTTCATTCAGACTTCGGGCTGGGCATTTGAATCGTCACTCGACTTGAATTCGGTATAGTTTCGAGTCAGAGCATGATTTTCGCTTCACGTCAGTCTCGGCGATGACGTAGTACTTACAAACCCTTCCTCGGTCTCAGTTTGGGCTTCGTATGTATTCCAGGTCCTGTCATTGGAGACACGTTGTACACGTGCCCTGGAGCCATGATTGACCACGAGCAAATGGATCTGACGGAAGAATTTTGAGTCTTTCTTTGTACCCCATTTCAAGTTTCGTTCTACATTCCAGTCAAGGTGACATACCAATGCCACCATGTCAGTCTGGGTGATGACCTAGTACTCAGGGTCGTGTATCAAACGAGGCCTTCCTTGGCTCAGCCTTGGTTTCGTGTTTCGCGGCACCAGAGACATACTATCCACATACCCTGGAGGTCCTTACTGAACTAGTCCTGACCACGAACTTGTGGACCTAAGGGAAAAAAAAACGTTTCTCGGGTTAGGGTATTGACGCATAATGGACAACAGTAGTACAACCAGAACACGACACATCACGAACTACTGACCTCTTAAACATATAAAAGAACATCCGTTTCATCTAGGCTGTCTCCTCTGAAGGTCCCTCGGAATCAGAATGGTCTCCATGAGGATGCTCCCTTTGTCGTCTTGTGATCATTCGTTTCTTGATCGGCTCGCCGCGTTCCGCCTCATACTCCCGTACGAGCTCTCTAATCTGTCTGCGTCGCTCCATACCAAATTCCTGCGCATCCTGTTGAGCTTGGGCCAAGTTGGCAGCTGCGGTTCGGTTTTGGGTTCTCCCCGGTGACATCGCCGGTGCCATCAATATTGCGATGCACTTGATGCAAACAACCCGAGTAAAAAATCTCAGGTCCTCATGGTCACAGGTGACCTGGGCAGACATTCGAACTTACCAGCGCCGCTATACATATCCCTTTCAGGATGGCACCCATCTCATCCGTCGCCGGTGTTCTGGACGCGTCCGAAGACTTGGTTAAAGTCAATGATACGCGCTTACGGTCTGACAAGGGCAGAATAAACGCATGCTCGCCTGTGTGTGTATATGGTCAAAATGCATGCTTCCCGTGCCTGTACCCATGCCCATACTACCGCCGGGCGATCTCCAGTGCGGTTGGGGCCGACGCCTCCGAATGATCTCTGCTTGAAGCAGGTCGTCATATGTGCCTATTCCTTCCATACGGGGGCGTTGGAGTACCTCATAGGCACGCTGGAAAGCTTGGAAACGGCTCGTGCGTTCGGCATGCGGAAGAGTCTGGACGTGAACGGAATCGGGATGGTAGAGTTTAACGAGTTCGTAATCTGTACGTGCATCAATGTCGAATAGTATACAATGGTCATACGTCATGATACTGACACCTGGCTTTGATTTGGCCCTGAGAAGCATTTGGAGGTAGATGGAAGATTTCTTCGGGCGTCGGGTTGCGGCGTGTGGGGAAAGGATATTGACCAGTAGAGCTCGTAGAAACGCATCTGGAGTTCAATAGCATTCTATAGCTAAAACTGAATGAACATCGACGACGACATGCTACTTGCGACTGCATCGGGAGGTTGTCGAGTGTCTGGGTCTCGTCTGGATACGTGGGCGGTCCAACGTCTTAGCCTCAGTTGCCGGACCGAATTTATCCGCGGTCCGGACCCCCCGAACCTCCGACAACAAAAACAAAACATCCTCAAAAGCTGGACCGATGTATCGATGATATACCGCTGGCATTGCAGGCGAGATCTTCCGCGAGATATTTCTAATATGCACATTCACTAACAGGGACTAGTGCTCCACCGACCAGCAATAGATTCTTCCGGGGAAGCAGTTCTCATGCGACGACCATCTTGCAGTGACTATGATGTAGCGGAGGCTCGGCCCCTCGGGTTCAGATACCCTATCAGGCGGCTTACCCAGTATCCTCTATGTTGAAAGTACATGGTTGGTCATGGTAGTCGTAACAAGCAGGCACGTCTAACTTATCTGCACCTTCTGCAGATTTCCCATGGACGCTCTCAGACAGTCTCGAGAGTTGATACCCTGGGTCCGGAGAATGGGCAGGAGGATTGAGACTAATACCGACGTCTGTTGGGATTCTTCCAGGCATAGCAGCAGCATACTTCTCGGGTACGTGTGTTCGCTACTCTTGCACACTCGCAGAGTCTAGTACCTCTATAATGCCCCACCTTCGACCTATCTTTTCCCAGCCCACGCATGCCGTCCCTACACACAGGACCCATCGCAGCACTCGACGACGGCTTTTATTATTCTGCTTTTTGGCACCCTGACACCCCACACCCCTTTACCTTCCTACTTATATAACCGCGAGCAGCGAGGTTCCTTCGGTATCCCTACACTCGCTATCATTCCTTCCAGGTCTGCGGTACTGTTCACCATCAATGTCGACACTGGATCTTCAGGTGTCAGAGCCTGACGACCTGCTGTCCACAACTTGTGAGACGGACACACGTCACTGCCAACGCTGGAAGCAAAATCACCACCTCTAATACTTTTATCTCCAATCGCCCATCCTGCGTGATCGTTTCGTAAGTCCCTACGTCGATCTTCCCAACTTGCATCGATTTACTGTAACGTCTCTCTCCAGATTAAATTCTGACTTGCTCTTTTCTCTTCTTAAAGTGTTGCATGCTACGATTCCCGCATGCATCTACATAATTCTCAAGTTTGCATGGTACATTAGCAGGAGGTTTGACACAACCGATAGTCATATATCAGGAGCATAATCCTCAGCTTCGTCTTCGGTTCTGCAGGCACTGATACTAGTACTATTGCTCCTGCACCTCAACACATTCAATACGACATATGTTATGTATGCGGTGAGTTTGCATATTTTCTCTAGTTTGTCGTAAGGGATGGCGGAGGTCGGGTGCAAGTACAACTTGGTCGAAATCCATGGTCTCGTGTTAGGCAAGCAACGTGTGCAAAAGCGTAGAATCATATGCGTACATTCTGCACAAGAGAAGTAGTCTAAACAGTAAGTGGGGCTGAGGATCTCACCGGTAGGAATGATAGGTGATCGTCCGCACGTGCTTTGTTCCATCCTCAAGAGATGTGTTCGAGTTGCCGGTATCGGTGATGAAGTTGTAATAGATGAGTAGACTGCCGATAGCGGTGTACTGAATGTATGCTAGAGTAGTGGCGGGGACGGTGGCCCAAGGAAGACAGTACAGGTGCGATCGCCAGGATCGGGTAATCCCTTGAGGTATGGGCACGAGCATTGGAATCTTGACAGAGGCAAGCTGGCAAAGGCAGATACCGAGGTAGCGAGAAACGTTATAGCGGAGAGGAGAGTAAGAGACCCGATCTCAGCACTTGGCTGGGGGATGGGTACCTGGGTGCTCGACGGTCGTCGAGAACTGTCCATAAATGTTGAGCCTAAGCACTGGCATGTTGGTCGTTGCGAAGCTCCCATCACGCCGAAGTACTCGTCCTATCAGAAGTCTAGGGTCCTAGTAGAGTAAACCTGACCTAGTATGATAAGCACCTCGAGTATCGATGTTATGAGCCACGGACTGTCCGCACACTAGCTCGACGACGGGAACGTAACACCACAACGGCCGACTAGCTCAGTTGGTTAGAGCGTCGTGCTAATAACTCGACTCTGTGGTGGCTCGGTCTCATCACCCTGGGCCGGCCACAGGGTTGGTACGCGAAGGTCGTGGGTTCGACCCCCCCGTTGGCCAGTTTTTTTAATCGTTTTTATTATTTTACTGCTCTATCTCACTTACGTAATCTCCCATTGTATAAGGTTGCATTGTTGCAACGCTCGCCTTTCAACGTTTCAACGTTCTCTGAAGTGGACACCCAAGTCGACCACAATGGCGACCTACTCTGCCTTTTTCTCGTCTGGTCTTCTCGCTCCTGGAATCACTAGACCATCCACACCTACTAACGGTGCACCCCTTGCTTCTAGCCCAGTCGATCCAACCGACCGGGAATTCTTGCACATTCCAGTCACACCTACACCATCCCACGCGAAGCCTGTCGCCGCGAGTGCGGCTGGCGAACGCCCTCGCATGCGCAGGCGGCGCTCGAGCATTAACATCGCTGTTAGCTCAATGGCCGCTATCAAGTCTCCCAATCGGAATGCCACCAGCGCATTCCAACGCGCCGGTATCATATCTCCTACGCGCAGCCGTGCTGGAAGCGTAAACGAAGCCTCTGAAAACAATTCTCTCTTTGGGAGGTTGAGAAGTGGAAGTGTCACTGTGATGCAGCCTTTTCGGTGAGTCCAATCCTTTGTCATAGGTCACACGGACTAAGGTGCATTCCAGGTCGCGTCGCGTCGTTCGTCGTACAGTTCCTATGGCCCCTCCTCCGATGGTGCCCCTCCCAGCAGTCCCTCCTCCATCCCCAACGACCAAATGTTCAGATGGTCTTCTCCCCCCTCCGACAATCCACCTTCCGATCCCACGCCAGCCACTCTCCATTCGCGGCGCAGGGTCATGGTCAGACAATACAGGCAACTTGTATTCTCCTCCACTACTCTCTCCCACCCTTCTTTCACCGACGTTGCTCAGTCCGGACTACCCTCCGAAGTCGCCAGCGAGGATGATGCCCTCGCGTGCATCCAGCCCTGCAATCCCAGACGAGGTCAACTACTTTAATGACTCCATCGACATAGACATGAAAGAGAATTAGATCCTCGCAGCACCATCTAACTAGACAAAGAATGGATCGACGAGAACTCGATGCTCTCTCGGAAGCTGCTGTACGACGGGTCGTACACGTTCCCCATCGCCGCTCTTCTGCCGCTTCGTTCCACTCATCCAAAGTGGACACGGACGTTACATTTCTTTCACTCTTCACCCCCGTTGCGCTCAGTTCGCCGCTATTTATATTAATTACTGTGCTAGACCTAATCATGATCCTTCCGCAACCATCCGTGTTTCTCATACACCTTTCCATCCTCGTCTTGTCTCACTTTTTTGTTCTGTTCTCCCTCAGTTTCAAAGGCTGGCCTTGGTATATCCATATGACTCTTTCGGCATGCTCTCCATGCGTTTTCTGCTATACTGTGTGCCATGTTTGTAGGACGTGGTAGTGGCTGGGCTAGAATAGAATGCTAGTCGCGTTTTTGCAGCGGCGTTGGTCGCCATCGAAACCTTGGACTCGTGGTGATGGACCTGAGACATTACGGACACGTTCCTGCAACGTGTTCGAGGTCTCGGCGCAGTCTCGCAAGATAGGAGCTAGAACGCGTAATGTCACGTGACGAATATCAATATTTTTGTTGTGGCAGCCCGTATCTATCAGGACAAGCAATTGGAGGAAGCACAGAAAGAAGAAAAGATGGATACATGATAAACACAAGTATGTCCTATATCCCATATTATCCCATCCCACAGGTAATACTCGAGGTACGTGCGCATGCGATGTGCATAACCAAGCCATCAATCGTAGAACATTATCCATCCTAGCGCCGTCGACTCCCCGGCGTGACACCCACCTATACACGTATATCATCTTGAGAGGATACGCGAAAGGTGCCCGCCACCCCCCTCCCTTCTCCGGCTCAGCTCGAACGCAGGGATACTAAAGACAGCACCAACCGACATCACTCTTCCTCGTCTTCGAACCTCAAGATCTGCGCATCCTCGTCGACGGGCACATCTCTGTACCCTCTTCTCGATCTGAACCCACCAACGACGTTCTCGATACTCGAGGAAACGTACGCGTATGCGATGCCTGCCAATCCGAGGAGGAACCATGGTACGGATGCGAGCGTGTCGAGGGCGTTGCCCGAGCCCGAGCCAAGGGAACCGAAGGGTTGATGATCGGACGTGGAACTTGGAAGTCGGATCGTGCTGCTCGCGCAGTTAGCGATCATCCAACTGATACCGCGCCAAAAGAAAAGTAACGGCACTTACCCTCTGGCGAGTCCACTCTTCTTATACCACCACCACACGACTACCCCCGTCACCGCAATCGGAAACAGTAAAATGGTAAGCCAGAAGAATGTACTGTGGCCTCTCAGTCCCGGACAACGATGGCTTGTGCCCTGATCAGGCCTATATCCACCTTCACAGCTGGAATACCGGACTTTACGGTAAGCAGTCCGTTCGTACCAGTACTCATCATCGCCGTGACATGAGCTGTCCGATTCGAGAGGCGTCATCCCGGGAATAAGAACGCATTTGCCCTCGTCATTCTTGAAGTGGTTGAATTCGCTGCAAAATGGAAGTCAGGGAACAACGAGAGGCGATCCTTTGCGGAAGGCTCAGCATACCATTCAAAGTCTTCCTCGGTACATGCACAGTTGCGCACGATCTTTTCTTCGATTTTGGGAATCTTGCCCACGACGCAGTTGGCGTCGCGCTTACGACGGTGGTAAAGCGTCTGACCATCGCGATTAAGTCAGGTTCCAGTAAGGAAAGGGAAAGGTAAGGTAGTACCTGACGACCAAACAAGCAGACTTCTTGTCTCTCTTCGCTCGGACTCCACAGTTCGAAGTCATCGTGGCCCGGATTGTCCTCCTTCAATTCACCTAGAAAAGAAAAACGAGAAAGAGCGTTAGTCAGCGACGCCATCCCACCGAAATCCTGAATACCTACATTGTCGATGGGTCAATGATGTAAAATCGATATGCACGATTACCGACGAGGCCGAGGATTGTGGCCTGTACCCAATCAACATAAACTTGCGACTTGTATCCTCCTGCACCGTCACGATCGCCTTGATCCTCAACTTGTCCTTGCTAAATTGATACTCTCTCCATGTCAATCCTTCGTCCGTGGTGAACAAGACGTGATCAGTCGGCTCTTCATCGTTCACGAGCAAAATCACCGCGCCGGAATCTCCGAATTCCCAAAGGTGGGCATCTTTGTGCACTTCTTGCCACGTGAATCCACCGTCTCGGGAGAGGAAGGTATCGCTTTCGGTGTAAGGGGCGAGCGTTTCACCGACGTTACCGACCGCCATGACAACTCCTACAACTGCAGGACTGCTGTACGTCGCGCGGGCGTCGGTACGTTCGGTGTACCCGTGTATGTGGAGCGCACATTTCTGAAAATGTATATCCATCACTCAGAAAGGGGGTAGGAGGATCTACGAAATCGAACACACCGTCGTGGAACAAGAGTATGGCTGACCCAGCGAATCTGCCGGCGGTGGCGTTAACGGTTTCCAAGTCCCACCTACCACGCACGTTAAATCGCCATCGACCCATCACTAGATAGAGCCGCATACACGACACTTACCATCATTATGCGTGATCCTTGTCTGCAACGTTTTCAACCCCGTAAGGGTCGCTTCTGCAGGGTTGGCGACGACATTCGCCAGTGCGATCCCGTCCAACCCAGAAAACTTCTCGAAATCGACGAACCCATATTGATCGCGATTTACGTTTTCAATCGACAGGCCAAAGTAGGTGCCGTTCGAGTTGGATTTGAGGATATTGCCCCAGTACGGATGCGGATGTTCACTCATAGTCATATGTAGGAAGATAGCATCGGTACTGGATTCGAGAACGGTATATGCCTGTTGTCGGGAGGAGCGAAAGGTGAGACAGCTGGTATTGAGAATACGGCAGGTCGAACACAAAAACATACGTGGGTGTTGGGATGCATCCCGGGTGGGAATTGTCCCTCTGTAAACGTCCGTCCGTCTAGGGACACCTGGAGATCCAGTGCATTCCTTTGGGGAACGTACTACGTACACCAAACAAATTTTACGTCAATTCCACAGGCTCACGAACACGTCGCAAAAGGACGCACCTCGGCGACGATCAGAAACTCGGAGAATTTCGTAAACCCAACGACATGATCGAACAGCTTGGTCTTCTTCCCATAGTAATCCCAACCAGAGATGAGCTGCAACGGGTTATTCCTTCCAAACATACGCTGAGAACCTTCTTTGTGGAGATACGACTCGCACAGAATCTGCGTCATATCGATCTTCAGTTCCTCATCTCGTGCCCACGCACAGTTGACAACATAGTCATCAATGAACTGCCAGTGCCGTCCGTGATCTCTCGTGTATTGCGCTTCCGCACGGCACCGTTCACCGGTACCATCACACCCGACATCCCCGACCCAAATTAAGTAGTCAGAACGCGGTTGGAAACTCAGCACGTTCGCCCGGAATGTGTTCGGTCTAGATGGAGCGTTGGCTTCATGCCAAAATCGCCCACCATCGGTCGTATAGTAGTATTTGGAGGTATCGGTGATGAGGTAGGCGCGATCGTTTGTATGTGTGTTCATGTAGAAGACGAGGAAGCGTTCGTCAGGGAATCTCTGTTCCCAAGTCAAGCCTTCATTACTGGATTGCCAAATTGTGTGGTCGGTGAGGCGAACCAGGATTGTCTGTGGGGTACGGACGCATCAGCCATTCAGTGAGGAGCACGGCATGCACTAGAATGAAGGAGGTGTATGCGAGAAACTTACGCTGGACTCCTTAAAGAACTCGTACTGAGCGACATCAGCGGGGAAATCATGCTGGGTACGACAGGTCATTTACACACGAGGACAACCAGAAAAACACGCGTGCTACTCACGACCTGGCTCGTAACCTCCCCTTCGGCAGGTTGAGCTTCGCAAGACAAGAAGAAAGGATATCAGCATGACCTCCAAGATCGGTGACAGGTACACAACCAAAAACGCTTACCCTGCGAACAAGGCTTCGACACAGGCTCGTCCTTGCGTAATCCGCGACCCTTGTCACATTTATCCCCCGCTATCAGGCGATAGCCCGACGAACCCATGTACGTCTCGTCCGGTCGACCTGAGGTACACATGTTACTGGGTATATGTTCTAGTCCTGATGGGATGCATTGGTCACCACTTCGGACGTAGTTGTAGTCACTGGGGTACCATGTAATGAAGGCGAAGAACGGTTAAGAAGCAGCGTACGAACCATTCGTAATCGTGATCCTCACAGGGACAGGGTTCGTCGTGTACGACAGGATCGATGAACTTATTACCAACATAACAGTCTGCATCGGCCTTGCGCCGCCTATACCATTGCTTCAGTCCATCCGTCTTTAGTCAGCCAAAGCGTTGCAAACAAGGTTGGTTGGAAATAACACACCTTGACACCCAAGAGACACTCTGTCTCTGGCTTCGCACGGGCATACCATTGTTCAAAATCGCCATCGCCACATTTACGCTGCCGGAGTCCCGCGAAGTCGAGGTGAATGATGGCGTATCGACCTTGCCCGGGTTTCTGTTCTTGTCGTGCGACCTGAACGAGGAGCATGAATTTTTGAGAAGTAGCATCTGAGACGCTGGTAAGACCTCTGGCGCGAATGGACATGCCAAGGTCGTAAGACTTCCTGTTGAAGAGTCAGAACGTGTAGTGTGGTAAGGTTCACAAATGCCGTGAGATGCTGATAGAGTGGGGGACACCACGTACCAGCTTTTACCAAAATCCAGTGTGTATAGCACCGTATCCGTTGGGCCTTCATCATCCACGAGTAAAGTGATACTTCCGGAATCTCCGAATTCATATATATGAGCATTGCGTTGGATCATATGCCACGTTAGACCGGCATCGGTGCTCATGAATGTATCGCAATCCTCGTATGGGGCGAGCTGTCTCCCAATCGAACCTACTCCGATGACGAAGCCAGGTGCGGGCGAGGAGAATACGCGTCCGAAGTTGTGTGGGTTGGTTACAGAGTAGAGGTGGAGCGAGCAAGATTCTTCGTCATTGGGGTTGCAGGATACATCGTTCCCATCAACGTCACGAGAAGGGGCGCGCAGGAGTGCCCATGAGCTCCCTAGGCAAAGGTTGAGTGCTTAAGTAAGATGAAGAAGGTACAACGGTACCGTCGTTCAGAGTGATCATGGACCTCAGTTTCTTGGGCTGGCCCTTCCTTTCCACGTCCAATGGATTGCTCACGGTATTCGCAATCCCGACGCCCTCGATGCCATACACGTTCTCATAATCGACATATCCAGCCCCGTTCCTATTCGTATCGGACAACGACTCAACAAAGTAAGTGCCGTTTGAATTGCTAACGAATAGAGTGCCAATGGCACCTTGGTCCTGGCTTAAGACATCGACGGCGAGAGAGTGGACGGTGGATTCAACGATCGTGTAGGCGTTCTCACGTAGACGTGCTTGCGAGGCGTGTGGGAACTGTGCCTTGGCCCATTCCTTGGTGTCCACTGTGACGTAGAGCATCATTGTGCCGTCCGCACCTGGGGAGAGGTCTTTGAGAGCCACGACGGCGAATTTGGATACTATCGCGAGTGCGACGACACCCTTGGCGCCACGGCCCATTCCAAGGGTTTCTAGAGAGGAGGTGCGGAAGAAATCAGTACTAGAGTAGAGGCGACTCGAGGAGATGGAGTGGGAAGCGCCTGTGGAGCTGCTGTCGAAGCCGACACAGTAGATGAGATCGGGATGGGCGTCATGTTTGAAGTCTTTGCTGCTATGGGCGAATTGACAGCGGGTTGTATCCGTGAGAAGTTCTTTTGCGTCGGAAGAGAATCCGTCGGTGGTATAGTATGTCTATACGTTGGAAGGGATGTCAGACTGAAGCAGAATGAACGCATGGCCACATACGACATCCGTGCATGTTCTTCCCCATCCCGACACGGAACACTCGGTACCCTGGTAGAGAATATACCCCCACTTTGCGGGGTCCGAATGGAAGGACAGAGGATAAGGTGTAAAAGCAGGGACTGAAGGGACGGAGAACGAGCGCCACGTCTTACCGCGGTCTTCTGTGCGGTAGTGAGTCGTGCTGGCTGTCAGCACGAATGCCTGGAATTGTCGTGAGTAAACGCAACCAAGGTGGGACGGATACGGACGTAGCGCGTGTCGAAAGGATGTGCAAACACCATGAGTGCCTCGCCACTGGGAATGCCAGATGCCCTTTCCCAGGTCTTTCCCTCGTCTTGAGTAATGTAAACGTCGCCGTCGACGGTGTCATGATAAACTGCCGTCTATACAGATCGTCTAAGAGAGGAGGTGCCAATACCAATGCAGTTGGCACACTTACCGGCGTGTCCTCGAAGAAGAAAAGTCTGCCAGGCAGGTTATCAAAGTAAGATATGCTCATCTGTGGGTCCTGGGCCATTGCAAGCCCCAAGTATACCAATAAACTGAGGGCCGCCCATAGAAAGGCGGCTGTCCTGTGAGCTGGTGCCATACCGACGTAGCTACAGTCAGACCCCAGTCGAGTACGCGTATGACCGGAACCCTTGCCCGCAGCAGCTGCAGTAGTCAATAACACAGCCACCGCAGCTCTAAGTGCCTCTTGCAGGCAATCCCAAACAGAACACTACCGCCACCTCTCATATTCATATTCTTCGGTCGTAGACGCAAGGGAGCTGTCGTCAAGCATTCTGTAGAAGTACAGCGCGTTCAAATCCTTTGTAAGTGGCACCTACCACGGCGGTCGAATCCAATCTTCGCTGAGGCGGCCCTCCGATCGACCCCGCTGAGCTGTGAGTGCAAGGAGTCGACAGACTTGTCGTCCCTCTCCCAATGGCAGGCATGCTATTACATCTGAGATTATGACCGCAGAAAATCAGTAAAAACAACGGAATCCATACCAAGCTTCTCAAGTTCGAGGGAGGCAAGAATACGAGCCAGGGCTGGCCGTCTCAAACCGTGCTATCGCTTTATTCATGCCGAATCGTCGCTCTACAAACGCATCCCCGGTAACCCCTTGGAACACGATGACTAGCAAACAATGGTTAGGTTGCTCAGATTTTGGGAGGACTGGGCTATGCCAGTGGACCCCTTCTCAACAGCCCGAGGATACATAGCGTAGCCTAGTCGACGTAGAGCTACACACCTCAAGCTTCAAGTTCCGAAGAACCACTTGCCACCTACGACTCCATCCCTTAGGTTGGACTGCAAGTCTTCTCCTTTAGAGGGACGACGATATGTACTTCCTGTTGACCCGGTTGGCTCCTGTGGAACACAGAACGTGTTTCCCCGAGCTCTGCTTCGACCGGTAAGTTCCCTCTTCGTGTCTAAATATGGCGCGACTCACCCTTATTCAGCACCCAGTCGTTGCTTGTTTAGCTGGTAGGTAAGCTGCAGTACTCGTTCAGAAATCCAAGTCTAGCCAGTGGAGCGTACTCGTCGGGCTGCCTTGGACCGTCATGCCCCGGTCAGTGTACGATGCCACGATGAATGCTGACGAAGACGAGATATGGGAGAGCCTGTTGACTTTATGGGATGATGTGCCAACGAGTTAACTTGCTAACTTCCTTTGATATCTACCGCTCAGGAACCTCGCAACGTGATAGAACAGACATTTACCCGAGGTATGTAGATCCATAGTTCTCTGGACGTGTGCTCTGCTACGGATCCCAACGGCCACCCGAGCGGGACGCCCGTTTCCATTATATCATAACATGAGCACTCTAGCCCTGCGTTCATTCCCGCCATGTTCCCTTTCTGCGCCGTCGCCACCCTCAGTGCGCTGGCTGTCCTCTCCGTTGGCCAATCCATCACTCCGCTGACAACCTCTCAAATTGATTACTTCACACCGTACACTTACTATGCCAGCACTGCCTTCTGCGATCCAGCTGAAGTTCTTGCTTGGCATTGCGGTGGTACGTCCCCGAAGTTGATCCTTGCGAACTGGCGAAGTTGGGCTAACCTACACTTTGGTTCACAGCCAATTGTGAAGCAAACCCCAACTTTCATTCAGTCGCTTCTGGCGGAGACGGAGACATTGTGCAGTACTGTGAGTAATTTATTTCCCCTAGGTTAGGGCTCTAGGGGATTTACATGAAGTGGTACAATGATACTAGGGTACGTCGGGTACGATTCCATACTCGACACCGTAATCACGGCACACCAGGGAACCAATATCTCTAACTTGTAAGCCTTCAACCCCTTTTTACAGCTTAGCATTGGAGCTGATGGCTCCGGTGATGGCATGATAGATTACCTATTCTCACCGACCTCGATCTTGTACTTGTACCGCTTGCACTGGATACGGAGAGGTTCCCGGGACTAGATTCCTCCATCAAGGTTCACGATGGCTTCAAGGATGCACAGGCGAGGTAAGACTGTCACTGCTCCTGTCAGATTCACACCCTCGAACAGTAATTCGAATGGTCCAGAGCCTCCGCAGATGTTCTCGCGGCTGTGCAAGCTGCCATGTCAACGTATGAATCCACTTCCGTGACAATTGTCGGCCATTCTCTCGGTATGTGGCGGTGAGCAGGGAGAATGGTGTAAAATTTTGATGCTTTTGTCTTCAAAGGCGCGGCTATTTCGCTTATAGACTCAGTTTACCTGCCGTTGCATCTCCCTTCGGGTACAACCTTCAAGACCATTGCCTACGGGCTTCCTCGAGTGGGCCTCCTTTAACTTTTCGTGGGACGTGCATCATATTCTAACCTTCCTCCGGGACCATCCAGGTGGGGAACCAAGCCTTCGCCGACTACGTCGATGCCGACTTGCATCTCATCCACATCAACAACAAAGAAGATCCCATCCCGACGCTCCCACCTATTTTCCTTGGGTACGTCCATCCATCAGGGGAAGTACACATCGAGGACTCGGGCGTGTGGGTGGCATGTCCGGGACAAGATAATGCGAGTACGGAGTGTATCGTTGGGGATGTCCCAACCATCTTTCAATGGAATGAAGCGAATCACGATGGGCCGTACAATGGAATCACTATTCAGTGTTCTTCGTCGTGAGAGGGCGGGGTTTTGTTGCTTATAGGGGTCGAGGGAAAGGAGGGAGCGCGGATGAGACGCTTGATTTTCAATTGGGGCATGATAACTAACAACACAAATTCGCTTCGGGTCATTTTTCGACTTCACTATTAGGGTGGAAAGTGATAGTGCATAGGTGTATGGCTATTGTGTATGTCGATAGTCCTGACCTGCACCTCCCGTACGGCGGATCGGCGGTCCTTCTTGAACGGACAAACTTATATGATGTATGCGCGTTGAGTTGTGCAGACATTTTTCTGACGCCGTCGTTTTCTTCCCTCGGGGGCGGCAATATCCCTCCTGGACTCGGTCTCAGCACCCTCTCATGACTTAAGATAATAATAATATATATATATTCATTAGTGAATGAGCGTAGTCACCCCAACTCGTCGTCCAACTGCAGCGCATGCGTACATCAGTATCGCGTCTACGCGAAATGCTGAAAAAGAATGTACGACGTGTACTTCAAATGCTTCCTCGATATCGGGCACAGTTCCACCAGGAATCCTTTTCGGAGCTCTGCCCAGATCCACTGCTTTATGGAATGCGAAGGGATGCTCTCCCGCGTTGTACCTTCCACAATGTCACCCATCAGTAAAGTACGCCTATGAGCTTAATAAGGGCAGTACGATCCACCATTTCGTGAACGCCGTCTTGGTGGCAGCAGGTATCCTCTTTAGCACATCATCCTTATCCTCATCTACCCCGAGCTCAACGATGGTGTCCCAATCCTCCCTGGTCAAATTATATTCATCCATCCGCTCGATCACGTCGTCCGCAGCATCCTGCACGAGCCCTTGTAAAGAAGTATGCACAATCCCCCTAATACAGGACTCACCGATCCATCCGCAACAAGGGGTTTGACGAGGTGAAGGAAAAGTACAGGTACATACGATTGTCGGATTTCAACTTCATCCCCCGAAACTTTGAGCCTCATCCGGGCTTGAATATCACTCAACTGATGACCTTTCGAGTTCTGACCCAACCATCTGGCAACAATGATAGTGTATAAGCCAGACATTCGCCACAGCACCACCGGCGTGCGCGGGAGTAGAACGAACGAGGCAGATGGGGGGAAAAGACGTACTGAGGCAACGACATTCCGCTCAGACCACCATATCCCATACCACTTTCATACACGAATGATGAAGGTCGAACGACTAGAACAAACAGCATGTGGTGGAATTATGTAACGACCAATGTTGCTCCGGTCTTGAGCCACCAGTGTCAGTGCAACCCCGAATAAAACTGTGCTAAAAGAAATGTAACGCACCCGTGTATGAGCACGTCTACAAGATCCGAGTCCGGAATTGACAACCATAAGTGCTTCAACGCCTTTGGAGGATCTTCCGAATCTCGAATTCACCGCAGGCTGGATTTTGAGACAGTTTTCCTAGACCTCTTGTCAGCAAACTTTGATTGACACACGACCGCGCCAGCATCGCCAGCGAACGAAATACACACCTATATGAACGGCACAAAAGCATGATCATGGAAATACAGTTCCATCTTATCATTTAACGTCTCCCTCGAGGCCCTCGAAAACAAATAGGGACCAAACATTTTACTCGTCGCGTCGGACGGCGTTAGCATTGTATATTTTTTCATTTATTTTGGCACTGTGCCCAAACTCGTTTGTTAGTATCGCCTTCCGCACAACACCTAACAGCGCAAGTTGGGAGAGAAAACACGCATAGATCCTTGCCCTCATTAAAGGTCATCGTATCGTTCGACAACCGCCAGGTCGACAATACGCAAAACCTGTCTTATATCCGGCTGGGCACCTTCGATAAGTTGTTCGATAACGTTGCTAGAATCTTCATCTTTACTCTGTCACATGCGTTAACGGCAGGTCAGCACGTACATCGGGTGCATGTTTGAGATTAGAAATGCGCTCGTTCCTCCTCTTCGAACCGAAAAGAGAGAAACAAGCGCGTACACTCGCTTGCATGCAATCCAAAGCATCCTCGACTGTACAGCGCCAGCGTCCGTTCTATCGAGTAGACTAGATACCCACGTTATCCATCTATATTGTATCAACATGTCGTCCACCAAGAAGAACGGCTCACATCCTGAATGACAACCCGCACGTCATGGACGGTCAATGGTCTCAATTTTTGTGCGCCTGCGTCGTTGGCAACGAATATAATGGGGATCTGCGCGCTTTTGAGTCAGCGCATTATCCGAACGAAGACAGATACCCTAGTCTTCTTAATCACTGCGTTTAATGCGCCTACGCCGCCTCTATCATCCGCTGACATCCCATTCACTTCGTCCATGATGAGGCAAGTCCGATCCGTGGCGGTCACGCCAAGCCATTGGTCTTCTTCATAAATCACCCATCAGCACCGAACCTGTAGCAGAAAGTGCACCAACGTACCTCTTGCATGGCCATCCATCCGTCCAGCAAGCGATTATTGATGTTCATTCCGTCCTGTACCCAAATCATTCAGTCCTCAAGAACACAGCATGCATGACGCGAAGTACTCCTCGTGTCGCTCGCGTTCATCTCGATGGGTGTATACCCCTCGGCCTTAGCACGCAGATGCGCAAAAGTAGATTTTCCTATTCCTGGGGGACCGGTCTTTACATAAGACGGCGCGGTAAACGTTCGTAGCGTTCTTTCCGGGTTTCTTGAAGTTAGATTCCAGGCTTGATGGCCTGCAACGACGTTGGAACGAGGAGATAGCCTAGGAAGAAAGGAAAAGGAATACATACCAGTCCCGTAACCACCGTCTCAATTTTTTCACCTGCCCTTTGTTCCCACTTATCTCTTTCAAAGTCTTCGGCACATACATAGTAGTCCACAGATGGGTTGACATATCCGATATTTTCGAGGTGGGATGTACGAAGCGTCATTAGCACCTTGCATACGACGAGACTTGTATCCTTTCAAGCGAAGAAAACTCACCCCCGGGCTGCCCCCTCGCACTTCGAATCGTCTCCTCATCCCACTCCATCTTCCTCCTGAACTCCTCATCCAGTCCCACAGCTTTTGCATCCGTACCACCCTTCAGTCCACTTGGTGTGTCGAGGGTTCACGCAGGTAGAATCCAGTTGATTCATGTCTTCGTGGCGCCCATGGCCCCGTCGTCCAATGCAAGAGAAGGCTCGCTTTACACATTAAAACAGACGAGGCACCCTCCAAATAGTGTGCGAGGGCTTGATTCATTGTTTGGTCTTCTCTGGTTCTTCTGTCGCTCGCTTCTCTGCATCTGTTTGTGTACGGAATGGCATCCGTTGCGATTGTATGGAGTGCTCAGGACACTTGTTTACATCGTTCTTACTGCACTTTCTGACTATGCCCACTGTACTTGCCTCAGCTACCGCCGTACGACGGACGATCCGTCGGCGGTCTTTCTTGAACTTATGCTTTGTTCCAATTGCGGCGGGTTCGGCTGACGTCGGAAAAACTGCAAATGTCACGCGTGGTCACATTTCTACCATATGTGGTAGGGCCATTGTTGATTGTAAGTTTTGATCGGTCCTCCTTCAATGCGTTACCCAGGAGGATTTTGCTCGCCGGCATCGACAGACAATATTCGTCCAAGTCAACTTAAACCCGGCCTGCTTACCATGCGTGCGCACATTCCTCTATTGGTGCCACCTAAAAAATATCTGCTGCGCACGTTCGCGTAGGTCGCTACATAGCTCCGGGGCGCGCGTCCAACAGTGTTCGCGAAATGTCAATGCGTGTCCATCAAAGATTGATGACCAAATTTATCGTTCTCTGGTGACATGGTGATATGGAGCAAGTGGCACTGGCCGAGATCACAGGCTGTTGCTACTTGTGATCTACAGCATGTGGACGACGATGGACGTTACCATGTTCGTGATCACGGTATATCCTACAGCTTGGCTGTATGCGTCCACGTTCCTGAAATAATTTCAGTGGTCCCACACGCTATCTTGTTACTGTGGGTTGGTGTTGATGGTTCAACTATCTGGCAGAACATCGGGCCCCCCAGCAGGTCTTATGTCGTCCCTTCATCCTCAACCGGCTTCGAAAGAGGAAACCAATGACAATAGAAGATTTCAGCACGGAATCCCATTCCCGCAACCCTTCCATTTTCTTCTTTCCTTCTTTATATGTATATATCGATCCTAGGCATCGTGGCTTGTGGCTTAACAGCATGAATGCACAATGCTCAGAACACGTGCTCCCTCGACTGACTGTGGATAATTGACAGACCAGAGGCCCATGTCAATTCCATAAAGACACAGGGCGAGAACGGTATGGCGCCCGCCGACTAGTTTTCCTTGGGTATGCAGCAGCCATAAAGTACACCGACTAACTATGGGGCATCCACCAAGCTGTACCATGTCGTACCACCTCGCCGTCGCTTTCCTTTTGGCCGGCGCATCCACCCATGCCCTCACCGTGCGTCAGAGTATCACCGGTATCACCACGTCCCAGATCGATTCCTATACACCATACACTTACTTTGCCAGCGCGGCGTACTGTACTGCTGCTCAGACCCTTGCTTGGGATTGTGGCAGTATGTGTCACCTACCTTCCATATCCTCTGCAATCTGACGCGTGTCTTGGCTCGCAGCCAACTGTGAGGGTAATTCCGATTTCTTACCTGTTGCTTCCGGGGGCAATGGTGACTCTGTTCAGTACTGTAAGTGTCCTGTTTCGTTTCCACGTGTGGAAGTATCTGTGGACATGCATCGTTAGGGTATGTCGGATACGACCCTTCGCTCAACACTGTGATCGTCGCGCACCAGGGAACTAACCCCTCCGAGATGTATGTTCTCCTGCACTTATCATATGTCATTCCGGCGTAACGATTTGCTCCGATTGCGAAACAAAAGTTTGCCCCTCGTCACCGACGCCGACTTCTTCCTGACGAACCTCGATTCTTCGCTGTTTCCCGGGATCTCCTCTGACATCGAGGTCCATAATGGCTTCATGGACGCACAAGCCTCGTAAGTCTTTTGTTGCCGTGAAACTTACTACTTCTATTTGATACCATCAATGATACCTCCGTCATTGCCTAGGACTGCAACGGAGGTTCTAGCGTCTGTGCAGACGACAATGTCGACGTACGGGACAACGACTGTCACATTGGTCGGCCATTCCCTTGGTAATTGATTTTGGAGTACTGTGCTCTGCAGACATTTTTCTGACGCCGTCGTTCTCTTCCTGAATTTTCAGGGGCGGCAATATCCCTCCTGGACTCGGTGTACCTCCCTCTTCACCTTCCTTCAGGCACGAGTTTCCAGACCTTTACATATGGTCTTCCTCGGGTAATTCTCCTTCCCAACCTCACTTCGGGATATTCCAGCCTGACGCATCCGCAGGTCGGTAATCAAGCTTTTGCAAACTATGTAGACGCCAATTTGCACCTAACCCACATCAATAATAAGGAGGATCCGATTCCAACCTGCCCAGGGCATGTTCCTCGGCTTCGTCCATCCCGCTGGAGAAGTCCATATCGAGGATTCTGGGGAATGGGCCGCAGTGCCCTGGACAAGATAATCCAAGTACCCAGTGCATCGTTGGCGATGTACCGACGATTCTCCAGGGTGATGAATCAGACCACGATGGTCCTTACAATGGGATTGAGATGGGTTGCTAGTTGTGGGCACAGGGTTTACCGTGTAGGGGTAACACATCAGTAAGAGGACGACGGAGTGAGCACTCGTACGTTGGATATCGGGGGCAAGCTAAACTCATTCAGTTATTTCCAATGTTGACATGGACACACGAACGTAGAGCTCCTGTACAAACATCATGTAAATACCCCGTGAGCAATTTGGGACTATAACAACTTTCTACATGTATACGTACCTCTCGTCGAGCCGCGACGTTATATCTCCCGAAGGAACTGTCAGCTGAGTTGGGGCCGCTTGTATGTCTAGCACGCCGTTAGAAAGGCAGCAAGTGCAGCACCTCCACTGAGTCGGTAGTGGTTAGCGCCCGTACTTAGAGTTAGCGCCAGCACCATAGCCTGATGGCATATATTAGTAAGTACATGCCATCCACCAGCCTGGCAAAGCTTACTTGTTCGGTTCGCATGCGACGATGGCGATGAGTCCAAATTCCAGCCTTGTGTAAGTATGTATGTCGTGAGACCAGTGTAACGTTTCACTCTTTTTGCTTTCCCTTTCGACGCTCTACTCACTCCCTGATGATAATCTTCGCTGCAGGGGGGCTTGCCCTCAGCATGCTTGGACTACTCCAGGTCTGCGCTTCGCCAACCCCGACCCCGGTACCTGTCGGGGATCAGAACATCACGGTCCTTACTTCATCACAAATAAACACTTTCACTTCTTATACATGGTATACCAGCACCGCGTATTGTGCCCCAGACAAAGTTATGTCCTGGGATTGTGGAGGTATGTCGTTCTTATGAGAATGGTGGCAAAGTCTTGCAAGAGATTTGAGCTAGTTTGACGCGTTTGTCCTGTACCTGATGGATCGTATTTCACAGCCGATTGCGCCGCTAATCCCTACTTCAAACCTGTCGCGTCAGGTGGGGATGGTGCAGCGGTGCAATATTGTAAGGCATCGACACTTTGTGTTTGAATTCTCTTGATGATAGGGAACCCTATATCTCTATGGTAGGGTTTGTTGGTTACGATCCTACCTTGGACACTGTCGTCGTGTCCCATCAGGGTTCGGTTGTAGAGAATGTGTAAGTAATCTAAAGGCTACCTTATAGTTTCCGTCGGCATGCTTGTAGGAAGATCGGTGGAAAACTGATTCTATCCTCGTTGGAAGGATTCCGGTCATAACAGACATACAGTTTGCCTTGGTTCCTTTGAACAGCAGCCTCTTCCCTGGCATTAGTGACGATATCCTGGTTCACAGTGGATTTAGAGATGCGCAGGCGAGGTGAGTGCCGCAGCACGCGCGTGTTACGAGGGGAATTTCCACCTCATCACCTTATTTTTTCACAGAACGGCGAAGGACGTACTCGATGCGGTCACACAAGCTATGACGGAATATGGCTGCACATCAGTGACGATGGTTGGCCATTCACTCGGTCAGTCACAATACTCCCCATCGGAATGGACTGCAATACTGACGGAGAGTTGTAGGAGGCGCTATCGCACTGATCGACTCTGTATACCTCCCATTATGGCTTCCCAATGGGACGTCCTTTCGAACTGTCACATATGGTTTGCCCCGTGTAAGTTCCTTCACTGAGGACGTGACATACTCAGAAACTGCTCACACCTTGGATCTTTAGGTGGGGAACCCCGCATTTGCATACTACGTCGACGCCCATGCTCGCCTTACTCATATTAACAACCAACATGATCCCGTTCCGGTCGTCCCCTTCAAATCAATAGGTTACGCACACCCGAATGGGGAGATACATATTGAAGGAAATTATGATTGGGCTATCTGTCCCGGTATGGCCTTTCTGCAAGTCGCTCCCGCACTCACACGTGATGATCTGGACTCTGCAGGACACGATAACCCCAGTAGACGATGTATTGTCGGCGCGGATGAACAGTCTTGGAAAACAAAGTTTGCTGATCATTGGGGCCCCTATAATGGCATTATGCTAGGGTGCCCATATGATCCCTTGTGGGATGCTGCATGAAGCGCGTAGACTTGGGTCGTACACGTGTGACAGGCCCCTGCTGTGACTAGTGCATTTCCGAGTGTATCTCGCAGTACTCGAGCAGTGCAAGCCCGTTGCCCGCTGAATTGAGCCTTCGGGATATGTAAGTAACAGCTGCAACCTGGGCATCGGCACAGTGTTGGAAGTAAATGTGATCTACCAGAAGATCGATATCAGGTGAACATTTTCACCATGACCCTAGGTTGATGACCTCGTCCGTTGGCATCTGAGCGACTGCAATTTTCGTATCCACGCAACCAACCTAGCGGAGGTGCTTGAACACGAAGGGAGAAAAGGCAACAGCCAAAGAAGACCTCACAATGCATACGGTCGGCCAGACACTGGCGGACGACATGCTTGATTATGACCGGGATGGGGCCTATGTATGGGCTGTAATCGAAAGCATGAAGGCATATGCAATCGTGAACTCTCCCCCAGAAACATGGGCCTAGGCCCACACCGGACAGCTCTCGTATTATCGAGTATTAACTGCAGTGTGCATAAACAGACTGCATGCTAGTGCCGGCTGCACACAATTACATGTCGTGGTGACTAGTAGTGTATACGGACGTTGACAAGTCTGAGTGGCAGCTCAAAATAATCCCGATTTTAGCCAGGGATGTTCTTTGGCATGTCTCAGATAGCATCATGAAAGCATCGCACGCATGCAATGTGACCTTCCTCCGACGGCACCTTTGACAAAGATTTCACTGAGGAATGGTGTGGATAGTTTCCATTTGGCATTCTCATGTATATTGCAAAAGTTAGAGTTCGTCAAGTGGATTACACGTTGTGTAGGGTAGCGAGCTCTAGGACCTATTTTGAAAAATTCCAATTCGCAAACATCACCGCCCATTATCGAGGAACGCATAGCAATTATAGTTATGCTCGTTGAGGAAGCAAGGAGCTGATGTAGGGGTACAAGGTGGTGAAGGCGAAGGCATGGAAAGTGGAGAAGTTTCTCGAAGCGTTGAACTTTCCAGGAGCGAAGCGGCACACAGTGAAGGAGAGAGCGAGGGATAAGGCTGGTTACTTCCGTGACTGTGAACCGATTCGACCTTGATCATAGCTGTTTGCAGGTGTTAGGCGGCCCTTGTAAAGTTCGCTACTCGTACAAGGACTCACGAGACGTCCGTTCCTCACCAGGCGTCGGCGAGTGAAGTTCGGGAAGTATAAAATTAGGCACGCTAGGGAGAAAGTTAAGAGCCTGGACGAGGGCGGCTCTATCATGATCGGTGCAGACATTCGGTATGACAAATCCGATCACTGGCTCGCTTTCCGATATATCTACAACATACCGCACGTATACGCCGTCAGGTGCAGAGCTATGCACAGCGACAAAATTTCTTACCTCCTGCTGGAACAACACCACTTGGGGACACCGTGTAAATTTTCTTCACACTTTTAGGCGCGCTCAAGAGGAGCGTCAACCAGAGATGATTAAATATGTAGATTTGCCTCACATGGGATACCGAGGGTACGATTTTGCAAAACTTGCCAGGGATCATGTCCTGCCGGCCCCGAATCCTTAATGAGGTAAGGGTACAAGATGTCAGAGCCAGTCTCTCACCTCAAGCTGGATCTGCGTGTTGCTATGGATGGCGCCGTGGTGACTTCCACGTCTCCCAACCAGTTCATGTATGATATCCAAATCGTCCACAGTTGCATTGATAAAGAGACCGATTTCCTCCGACGGGTATGCGGTTCTTGCGAACGGAAACCCATGGCTGTAAGTTCGTAGAAAGTTTGATGCCGAACACAGTTCTTCAGTGACCACCACTATCGACATCGAAACCAATGAAATCCGGCGATGGGCTACGGCAGTGATGAGGTAGATTATGTAATCGTAGCGGCGCCTGGAGTCGCCAGTCCCCGACTCCAGTAAAGCACTGCTCATACTATCATTGCACCGGAGTTGCAAAATCCAGACACCATGTCTCGGAACTACACAACCGCGTCACTAAATTATACGAAAGTTATATAGACAGTTAGATGAGTATGCACACAGGAACTTCTGATAGAAATGAAAATAAAATGTGAGCTGTGGAACCTGCCAGCATGATGCCGGTTTACAGTGCAAAATAACCCAGAGTTGCAAATGTTCCCATGTGCCAAACGGACAGCTGTCACACACTGTCACACCCTATATTGCAACTCCGACATGATGATAATCTTCAGAACTTTCGTTTGATGCATTCCCGGCAAATCACAAAGTAGAAGATGGGAATTACAGTAAATAAGAAGTGATAGTGCCTATCACGAAGATACAGTAGGATAAGACAAATTATCAGACCGGGTGGTCTATGATGTATGGTACAAGTTCGAGCTGGTAGACTCACTGGTAGGATTATGGTAATAGTATGGATATGATACTGGGGGCATGGATGTATGGTCAGATGTGGTAGAATTGTGGGGCTTAAATGGAGCTGAGACAAAAGGAAGAGTGGATGTTGAATGTAGCACAGTGAGACCAATGGCAGTGCAAGACATCGATGTGACAGCTGTCTCATCACTGCCAGCTGCATTAGCACTCAATGCGACTGGTTGCGAGACAACACCAACTCGTGGGCGAATTGCTGGTGGAGGGATATTTTCTGAATCTAGGTCCATCTGCTCGATTGGACATTTAACAGCTGTGTGTGAGCAACCATTGAAAAGGCCTTCAAACTGGGGATCAGTCTTCAGGTGCTGATGTGTTTTGAAGTGATTCCAGATGGCCTTGAGCAAGCCAGCCTTGACTCCTGTCGACTTGATCATAAGATGGTGAGCAATGTTGAGCAGATCATCCTTGCTTTTTGTTGAGATCGCACCACTGAACTGAATACCTTCACCCTGTACAGCTTGTTGGGCAGCTCAGACTGCCTGCTTTGCCACTTTTTGTGCAGCTACTTCAGCCTTCTTCTGCTTCTTTTCTGCACTTGCTTTGTCCTGTGCCTCCCACTCCTGTAGTCCCTCCACTGAGGTCAGCCAGTGTGCATTGATAGTCCTTGCTCGGGACTTCTTCTTCACATTTAGTCATTTATTCAATGCTCTGATCTGGCTCAAGGCAATGGCACAGTGTGCTTTTGCAGCCTCCAACTCATCATTCTTCGCCTCCACATCTGATTCAAGGTTCTGTACTCTGTATTCCAAGTGGTTGACCTTATTCTCCATGGATAAGAAGTACGAAGTCAGGTCAGGATTTGATTCTGGTAGGGCAGGTGGCATGATACTGGGTTGGATGGGTTGGGCGATGGGAGCAAATGTCAAAGTAACATGTTGGCAGTTAGCATTTGGAAGCTGTGTGGCAGTGCCAGAAGCACCGTCATCCTCAGAATCAGACTGGTTGTCTGATAAGTGCTCCACATTGTTGTCTTCAGTGTCTGAACACTTGCTCCCAAGATCAACTTCTTCTGTAGCAACATCCTCCAAGGCTGGTAGCTCATGAGGCTGGATAGGATAGGATGATGGGACATGTGCTTCTGTGGAAGTTGCCATGCTTGGTGTGAAGTCCTGATCAGTGAAAATATGGGGATTGAAAGGTCAGATGCTGCTATTCTTCCAGGCTTTGAGAATGATCTCTGATGTAAATGCCTGAGCACAAGCAGCCATATATTGATCAACAAAATCCTCCCTTGAGATCTCCTCACCTGTCACCTCCAGTACTTCCTTGCATCACTTTTGCCAAGCTTGCTGGAGTGGACCAAAAATCCCAACATCAAGTGGTTGCAGCTTGTGTGTTGTGTGTGGCAGAAAGCAGAACAGTTCAATGTTATTTTTGATGGCAAGTTCACACATGTCTTTTGTGATGTGAGACCCATGACCATCATAGATAAGCAAAATCGGTTTTCCAGACTTGTTCCATGCTGTTGCCTGTGGAATGAAGGTATTTTCAAACCATTTCATGCAGATGAAGTCATCAGTCCACCCATTTGGGGAGGTTCCAATGCTACAAAGATCATCATGGCCCTTGACTTATAGAAGAATAGATGGTCAATGACATACCATATATCGGGGTGAGCCTGGAACCATTTCTTGTGATACAACTTTCCTGAAAACACAAATCCAGGTGTAATGCTGCCACCATCTGCTGACATGCATTCAATGATGGTAACAAGCTCAAGATTTCCACTACGAGTCCTGTACTTTGTGAACTGTCCTTGTGGTATGAAGTACTTCTCAGGTGATGATTTCTGACCTCCACCTTGCTGACATCCCTTCTCACCCATGTTGTAAATATTCTCCCAAGGAATCTCCTTCTGCTCGATAACCTTCTGCAGTAGCTTAAAGTGGTGTTCGACAACTGTCCGATTGAAGCTTTGACAATGTCAAGGATCCAGCACTGCTGGCTTCCCAAGGGTAATATCAGGATGCCATCATAGGAACTGAATAACCCATTTATGACCAGGTTTCCTCCCACAAAGCAGTTCTGCTTTGACTCGAATAGTCCTTTTGCTGAGCAGTTGCCCCATGGAGCTAAGGTGCTTGATCCAGTCAACAAGCACAAACTCTTGTGTAGGTGAGAGAAGCTGTTGACTTGCATGGGCTTTATGATATTGCTGTGAAATCCCAAGGTATCACCATTGGAGGGTGTGGTAAGGAACACCATGCTCAGCTGCAGCTGCATGAATGTTGGGAGAATCAGAAGCAGAAAGGAGAGAACAGACATATTGTATTTTCTGTTCCTGTTCATCTCAGAGCTTCTGAGCCTTTTTTTGTGCCATGCAGTGACCTGCATGAAGTGGTGAACATGATCAGGGAGTTGACACTTCTGTACCTAGTTTGTGCCATGTTGCTGGGGCTGCTGCTGTCACTCCACACTGCTCCGCTTGATTTTGTCACACACTTGCATTGGTTTCTTGCAACAGCAATCACAAGTGATGTTTCCTCTTGATTGTCTCTAAAAATTTTTCAGGAAGTGGGGAAGTATCTGAAGAAACCCATTACAACTTTGTAGATTTATCCAGTGTGATTTGGCTTCAGCCCTGACGAGTTACTCTGAAGTTAGCCCCTTTAAAACAGTGGAATGGCTCCTACTGCTGTACAAATGCATTTTACTTTTAAAAAAAGTATACAGTCCACTCAGGCTATGGTATAACCTTCTCTATGTACAACTACATAGCTTGAACTTATCAGGAATTTAACACATTACTTTTTCATACTTTTAAGATACTTTTTGCAACTCTGTTCGACTTACAGCTGTTTGTGGAAATGATGGCAGTCGCATTGTGAATTTTACCAATTATAGACTATCAGGACTTAGTAGAATTCTCATTGATTATCTCGACTATGACCATAATGGTCTTTTGTGCCATCTCTCATGATGTGAAACTGGCTGCCATTTGCCTCTATGAACGTGGCCTAGTAGATTTCCTTGATATACTTGAAGTCTGTGACATGTCTTCCCACACCTTCTACCGAATCCTCAAGCTATGGCGAGAAACAGGTGATGTTGTGAAACTGCTGGACAAAAACAAGCAGGGGTGGCCCTGCCTTCTCAACCATGAAGACATCAAATACCTTGTACAGCTCATTTGCCAGAAGCCTGACTACTTTCTCAACGAGCTTCTCCACCTGCTTCAGACTAACCACTTCATCTCCATTCACTTCTCTGTCATTCACCAAGAACTGGAATGTGCAGGGATGAGCCGTAAAAAAACTCAAGAGTATTGCTATAGAGAGGAATGAGGAGCTTCGAGCAGAGTTTGTTGCCCATATGGCTCAGTAAGTATTTTCTTATTTCTGTTGTGCTGCAGTAATGACTTTGCCTCAGATACAATCCAGCCAACTTAGGCTTCATTGACAAGGTATCAAAGGATGAATGCACGCTCTCATGATGTTATGGTTGGTCTAGAATGGCAGAAGAGCCAACAAGAAACAAGTATTTGTTTGTGGCCACTGTACTTCAACAGCAGCTCTTCTTACTCTGAATGGCATTGCTGTGGGAACTGTAGTTGAGGGCTCAAAGTGGCTTGAGCATGACATTGTAAGTTTCCTTCTACATACACCACTGAAAATCATGGCTGACTGTTGTCATGTAGCTACTGAAATGTGAGGCCTACCCTGGCGACCTTAGCGTACTGGTCATGGATAATGTGAAGATTCACCATGGCGATGATGTACTTGAACTGGCTGACCACATCGGTGAGTTTACTTGCTCAGTTCCACATGCACATTTCTCAATGTCCTGCCAGGTGTATGTATTGAGTACTTGCTGCCATATTCACCTGATCTCAATCCCATCAAGGAAGCATTTTCGAAGATCAAACATTGGCTTCATCGGTATGACAAATATTACCATGCGACAACAGATGATGGTGTCATCTTTGACATGTTAGAGGTTCTTGATATCATCACAGAAGAGGACACACATGGATACTTTATCCATGTGGGATACTTTTAGCACTGTTATTCATTGTGTTGTATGTTGAAGATTCATTACAGCTATGGAATTGTACATTGTAGGAAACTGTACCCTCCCACCCAGAATCTATGCATGAGTAGGTGGAGAATGAGTGCCCCTTTGTGTTCAAGCATGAATGGCAACGGTCCGAAGCTTACCACTACCTCATTGACAAGCTGAACTCACAACCAGATTACAAACATGAGCATCAATTGCAAGGTAGTATAAGTACATGATGTGACAAGTGAGAAAGCAGTGATAGCTAGTTACTGATGAGAGTCAACCATTGCTCAACTGTGTCTCATGACTCTGCAACTTCGCCATGCACAAAACCCATCTCTTTCAGGTCCAAGTTGATGCTGAGGAAATGGAGTGAGCAAGTCTTGCAGAATGAATTCTCTTGAAGTTTCTTGAGGATTGTGTTGCTGAGATTGTAGCAGGTGCAGAATTCTATAATGGGTATGTCCTCGCCAGGAATATGAGTGGCTGGCAGAAGGGGGCCATCTGTGGTCTTGATCCTGTGTTGTGGCACTTGAGTTTGAGGGCCCATGCCAGCGTGCATGAAACCTAGGATGTCATTGCCAAGTGTAAGGTTGATGACTGGTGCAGAAGCTTGTGGGGGATTGCTTTTTGACTCCAGGGTGAGGTGATGTTGAAGGACTGGGCTAAGCTTTTCTTGAGTGATACTACTGTGTGTGTCGATGGCATTGAATAGATGGTGGTTCGGTGGCTTGCTAATTGTTGCATGCTCATTTCCTTTTAGCTGAAAAAAATGCACCATAAATACGAAGCAGGGAATGACTTTCTGTTACCATTGCAGCTGCCCAGCAATTGAAGTGTTTGTGACTGAGTGGCAAGTGTTCATCAGATGCAGTGACATAGCAATGGGTCGATGGGCATGTGCTGTTGGGTTTCTTACACAACCAGACATTGCACAGAAGTTGGATGTTCTTGCTGATGTGGATGTTCCCTGGTAGTTCCATAGTGTCCTTCTGCAGGATATATGCATCAGATTCTAAAAGAGAATGTGACAAGTGCACTTTTTTTTGGTTCCTTCAAGACGTATTTGAGCCACCTGCATCAAGTTCTTCTTCATCCCATGTGCTGCTGTTGGTCAGCACCTCTTTCATCACAGTGGTGGCAGGCTCTTGCAGAACAATGATGTTGACAGTTGGATTTTGAGATGCAATCTTGTCGATTTGGGTACTGAGAGTCCTATAGTGCTCTTCAGATACAAGTGGAAGGCCTGGCTTAGGCAAGATGTGGGGAATGTGAAATGTAACCTCATAACCTTCAATTCCAATTTTCTTTGGTGAGAGAATTTGGTCAATCCTTGAGAGCATCTGGGTGAGCAGCATGTCCCAGGGATCTTTGCCATGTCGAAACTCGAATGACGCACTCTTCATTTCACACTTTGTGATTGGTTTCTTCAGCTCAGTAGAAGGTGTGACATTGACAATGAAAGTGACAACCTTTGTGGGCTTTTCCAGTGGTTGAATTGCTGAATGTATGAGGCATATGCACATCAATTGCATGACTACCACTCAGTATTAGCACTTACCTTCTTTCCCATGCTTTCTCTTCTTACTGATGATAGTGGGAGGGGGAGTCAGATGGGACTGCCCTTGAGAACCATCCATAGGGTCTGGCTGGGGGGTATCTGAGGTATCATTAGCAGGCTTGGATGACATACTTGTATGCTCATCTTTGCTCTCACTCAATGTGAGTTGATGTTGGGATCAATGGCAAAAACAACCAAAAACCCAACACAAAGACAAAAAAAATGTGAATGGTGGTTTTCCTAAGTGGTATCCTGCTTGAAGGACCTGTAAAATCAAAAGGGGAGGGGTTCCGTGCAGCTAGTGCAGAGGGAGGGGGACAGTCTGGACAGGGAGGAAGCTGGGAGACAAAGGGAGATGAAGATAATAGGCTCCTGTGAGCCTGAGGATGACTGGGAGCAAAGGAAGATCAGTGGATAGACCCTTAAGGGGGCCTCAACCACTGGAAGACTGAAGATGATGATGGAGGGGCTTCAAAAGCAATGGGAGATGAAGATATATTGCAGGAGGATAGTCTCCTGGAAGTAAGTATGAAAGTGATGTATATTCTCTCTAGGCTATCTCTGATATCTGGAACTGCAGGGTTTATATACAAGACCAGAGCGTAGCCTTCAACAAATGTGAAGCAACACTCTGTCAGCGATTGGTAAAGGGGTTGGTAAGGGATTGGTGATGATCAGTAAGGCTTGGTAAGGACAGGTAAGCGATTGGTAACAAAGTGGTAAGCATGACAAAGAATGTCAGTAAGCAATGTCAAATAAGTATGAGTCATGGAAGGAACGGATGATTAACATGCCAAGAGAATGAGTCAGGGTATTGGTCATGGCTGAGTAAGGGGTATGACTGAGCAAATCTTGATGTGACAGGTCAAGGCACAGTGATTCCAAATGAAGAATGGTGGGGGATCCTGCCAGGGGCTGAATGTTGGGGGTCTCCACAGGTGTCAGGGCATTGGATTTTGCATTTTTTCCCCCTCTTCCTCCTCTGAAAAAGGGTGCAACATTGACAGCTAGTCTTCAGCAGGGTCTGAGGAAGATGGGGGACCGTCCTCTCCCATGAGAGCAGGGAGAAGTGCCTCAAAATCATCATGAATGTGATCAGATAGCCTAGATGACAGTAACCAGTACTGAACCTGTCGCAACCTCGGAAGAACAAATGATGAGAGTGAGAAGTAGACATTGCAGGGGGTGGGAATGAAGGATCCATATGCTTCTTCAACTGGAGAGACTGATACAACCACATAAGACCTTTCAAGTCTGACAACAGACTCGAGACAACCAAAGAATGTCCTCCTGGATGTCATACTGACAAGGAGAACACGCTGTCCCAAAGAGATGGCTTGGGAGGGAGTGGACAAGGAAGGGATGAACCAGGATGCATCAGGGCGGAAGCTAGTGGGAAGTCCTGGGAGATATAAGTAGTTATGCTCCCTAGCACAGGACACGAGCGAAGAGATTGTCGACGAGGCAGCCATTATGATGGGATTTAGCGAAATGGGTGTCTGTTGGCAGAAATGCTGTAGAAAATCATGGAGGGTGAGGATTGTTACCAAATTTGGAAGGAAGGATGGCGTGATCAAGGGCTACATGTGAGCGTGGGAATGACGTCGATATCTTTAGAAATGCCCGAGATATTTGAAAAACTGGAATGCCATACGTGAGCACTAAAAAGGTTTGATCAGCACTTGAACGGTTTCTTCCCTAGCGTTAAGGATTGTTCTTGTGCGAAGGATGACTGCTAGATGTACCAGTCATCTTTTTGCATTAGGCCATGTTCCTCAATCTCCCTTATTCAGCAAGACTCCATGCTCATGTCACCAAACACCTTTGGTGCATGACATTGAGGTATCAAATCAGTCATTTTCAATCATTAGTTGTGGCAGGCTGGCTGTTATGCCATTGCATATGAATGTCCTAACAAAGGACAAGTGCATTATAGTGATGGCAAGGTATTACCTTGGGACATAAAGACTTTGAATCCCCTTGATCGCTTTTGCTTGTATTGCCAAAGAATGGTGATAAACAAAGATAGTGGATTGCAAGGTAGCAAAAAGATACTGTACATGGGTGAATAGCTATGGTTTATATAGGTCTTGGGAACACAGCTATGAGCCCAACAAGTATCATTCAAGCAAAACAAGCATCGGTGACTCAAACAATCCACTAGGTATGGGAAAGGCAACTTTGTGCAGTATGCACAGCTATAGTACAAAGATGAGCTGGTGAATGAATCAGAGACTGACAGAGACAGAGTGAGACCAACAAGTAAGGGAACCACTGATGAGTCAGGTAAACAGGGGTTTGGGGTTAGGCCTGAAGTTGGTAACTTGTTGAGTTACCAGAACATAAGTCTATCAGGGGACGTTCCTGGTATAACATGGAAAGTGGCAAGGGATGAGATGACGACGATGAGAGAGGTGTAGGTGCAAAGCAGAGGCAGGATGTGGTCAGTAGAGGAAAGAAGAGGGGAATTTTGTAACATTACCCCCCCATTAAGCTTGGTGAGCCCCTGATTGATGACAGCCTGAGGTACATGGCACTCTCAGTGAATGATGGGACAAGGACAGTGAAGGGGTGTAAGGGGATAAGACAGCAGCCTCCTTGGGGGTAGTCCACCTTGAACTGGTGCTGTTTCTACAAGACCAGTGGCTGAGGAACTCACAGTCATAGCACATGTAAGGTCGAAGGGGATGGTTGCATGGAATGGGAAGGTGTCTGCCAAGAAAGAAGTGCAGCTGATCATTGAGAGCGAGGGCTACGAAGGGATGGGGAGGGATGTTGCTTTGGGTTTGTACAATGTTGTGGATAGCATGAAAGTTGAGGTTGTGACAGGCCTTTTCTAACAAATCTACCCAAGCATAAATGGTTCCTCCATTATTTGCTGAGTCAGCAATGATCGTGGTGGCTTGTCAGAAGACTCTTTTGCATGTGACCTCCACTTCTTCTTGGAAGGGCAGTGGCTTGTCAGAGTCTCTCTCTTAGGGACAGGTAGCTGGTCTGAGCTAACTCCATAAGGCAGTCCTCATCCTGTTTCGACATCTCAGGGAGACACCCCCAAAGCACTTCGTGTGGCATGCATTTCTGTTCTGACCATCTCACAAAGTTGTGATCTTCCATCCTTGATTGCAGAAGCAACCTCACATAAGGCATCCAACCCAGATCTAATGGATCAATCAGTACCCTTGACCTGAAAGGAATGGGCAACCTCAGGTCTGAGATCCTTGTGGACCAGGCAAATGACGTCATGTTGAACATCACCCATGGCACTGATGGTAGCATGTAGGAGCTGTTCGACATAAGCACCTTTTTCTTCTGGATCACAGACCTGAGTAGCCTCCAAAAACTGAGGCATGTATGACACAACTACATCTGATCCTCAGAAGATTTGACACAGCAACTGTAAACATTTACATTGTTCTCCTGTTGTCCCATCAAGTGCATGCCCTTTGTTGTACTTTGTGAGAAACTGTCACATCCGTGACGCGTGTGCAAGGTCCGGACTGCAGTCCAACCATCTGAGGTGTTGTTCTAGCCCTACAGGCTCCCATCATGAAACTCCGTTCTGTCTTTGATTTGACTTACGATCTATTTCTATTTCTGTTTCCATATTTAGTATGTTTCTCTCGCGCTTCTGAGTGACTCGCTACACTACCATACCCATATGTCTTACTAATCCCCGTACCATCCGGCTATCCGGCAACTACCGACTTACCTTACTAATAGCTCACTAATATTGTTATTCATCCGTACTGCGTTCCAGTAGTCGCTACACCCCGGACATTGCATTGGACTTTCCTCTGTACTATAAAAGCCTTGTACATACGTCGTAGCACATCAGTTCGAATATCAAATAAGATACTCATCGATCTCACTCGACTCCAGACAGTTTCTGGATAGTTCCGACCTCTGGGACTCAGCAGGAAACTAGTGTACTAAGTTGTACGCTAAACTCTGACTACCCGGACTTTCACTCTAGCCTTCCTCTGCCCTCAGACCCTTCCCAGAGACCGTTGAGAACTGGTCTTGACAGAAACCAACAGTAGTTGAAGAATTTGGATGTTGTGGGGCCCATTTGAGTGAGCCCTGGACAGGGGGTGGTAAAGCAGGAAGACCTGGTACAGGGCAGTATGCACTTGCATGATATGGGTCAGGTGATGGGTAGAGCGGGAATTGGGGATTGTTCATTTGGGTTGGGCCCTTCATTAGGGTCATAGTCATAGGGCATGGCTGAGAGTTGATCCACAAGGGGGACATGGGGGAATGGGGTAGACAGTCAGGCACACTTCTTGCCCTTGTTGGCCCTTGGGCCAACACATTTGAATGAGAGTCCTCCAAGTGGAACAAATGAGGTGGAGTCAGAAAGGGGTTCAGCTGAGGTGGTGGAGACCTCATCTGTTCTGGTCGACATCAAGCTGGCAGCAGTGAGGCAGGGTACCATGGGGAGGGGGCATGAGGAGGATACTGCAAATGGTGAGGCTGGGGAGACATCCATTGAGACAAGGGTAGGACTGGTGAAGTCAGATTCATCAAAATTATCAAAGTAGTCAGAGCTGGGGTTTTCAGTGTTGACAGAACAAGGTGAAGACATTTTATACTTGGAGGTGATGGGCAAGCTTGTAGTCATAGAGGGCTTCCTCTGCGTGTTCTTTTATATGGGCCTCTGGCTCCCAAGTGTTAGACAAGTGTGGAAATCCCTTCCACTTCACCAAGTACTCGCACTCCTTCCTGTGCCCTTTGATGCAGTGATTAAGGATAGCCTCAAGCTCCCACTCGACCTCATCATTAACCAGTTCCAGCATGGGCTGAGCTGGGGTAGGCCCATACTCATCCATTTCCATATATGGGTATATTCAAGACATGTGGAAGACCAGGTGTACCTTCCATGTTGCAGGAAGATCAAGCTGGACAGCCATGGGCAATATTAACTTTGACATGGTAAAGGGGCCGAGCCTTCTTGGTTCCAGCTTGGCTGACTGTCCTTGTGTCCAGAGACTAGCCAAATCCAGCCACACCTGATCTCCGATCTTCAGTGGGACATAAGTTCCCTTGCTTCAGTTCTTCATTGTCTCCTGTGCCACCTTATTGTCGTGCACCGTTTCCTTTCTTTCCCTTCAAGGACTGCTTACTGTACGTAATACGAGTCCGCCACCTCCCGCCTACTTCCCATCGTCTTTCGCCACTGTCGTCATCCCCTTTCCCGCATCCTAGTGACGTCTTGTTTGGACCGCTGCCTAGCCTTAGGGGCAAGTCCATGGACTTTACGTTTATGACACAGCCATGCTTACGTATGTTCTCGTTTTCACTTTACCTTTCTCGCTTCTCAGATCCCGATGGGATCTGGAGGCTTCTTTGACGGGTGCGGTTTGCTTTCCTAGACACGTGACTTCCGTCACGTCGCGTCTAGAGAGGATCTCTTGTTTGCGTTGTGCAAACGCTCCAGCATGGTGAGGAGTCATGATGAGTAGGGTGCGCGTCACCCATGACTCGATGCTTGCGTCATCGAGGGCACTCAGTCAGGATGACTTGATACCCTGTGGAGAAGATCGTGTTATGCAAACCCCATCATGTTTGTTACCTACGTGTTTATGGCTAAGATACAGTAGTTGTCTCATCACCTGTGGAGTATAAAGACCCACAGCATAGTGATAGAGACTCCTTGTATTTTCGCTACTTAGCTACCTACCTAGCAAGTAGGAACTCTTCCTATAAACTCTTGCTTCTCCCGTTATCTCGAGTGTTGCTCTACTAGTCGACCTGGGCAAGAACCCTGTTGTTACACGCTAGCAAGACTTATCCTCGATCGATATCAAGGAGGTAGTCAAACCTGTCCCTGTCAACATATCTCCATATCACTGTCGATATATCAGCAAGAGGCCCCACTGCAAGTCGCGTGCTCGCCTATTGCCTGGTTATAAGTTTACTTTACCGGAAGGTAAACAGCACGCGTCGGTCGTTGCCTTGAACAAGCAACAGTGATCAACGCCGCGCGACACTTATGGGATAACTTTGCAAGATCCCAATTTATGGCCAGTGACTGGAGTTGTTCATCAACTGAAGGTGCCAAGGTGACCCTTGCAGCAGGATATGGGGAGGGGTCAAAACCATAAAGGAGTGAAAACAGGGTTTGCCCATGTACTGAGTGAACTCAGGAGTTGTGGGCAAACTCAGCATCAGGTAACTTGCATGCCCATGAGTTTGGCAACTCTGCACAATAACACTGTAAGTAGGTTTCAAGCTCCTGGTTGACATGCTCACTTTCACCATTGGTCTGCAGGTGGTAAGCAGATGACAACTGGGTTTTGATCCCTACTGCCTTGTACAGCTCTTGAGTGAAAGCTGAAGTGAACTGTGGTCCTCTATCAGATATCATGCTTTCCAGGAGACCATATCTTTGATATACATTTCTTTGGAACAGCCTTGCTAGTTCCACTGAGTCAGCCATTTTATTGGTCAGCACAAACACTGCCACTTTCATTAGCCCCTGGTCAACTATGGTTAGGACCAAGTCATATCCCTCAGACAGGGGTAGGTCGGTTATGAAATCCATAGAGATTTGTTGGAAGGGAAGGGGGTTCAATGGGGTGTCGTTTGGTGTGATCAGGGGAGTTACTGGGTGAGTAACGACCTTGTTTGCCTGACAGACTGGGCATCCTTGGACATAATCATGTATTGACTTCCACATACCAGGCCACCAGACCTCCTTCATCATTTTCTTCATCATTGCCTTTACTCCCAGATGTCTGGCTGTTGGGCAGTCATGGTATTCCCTCAGGCATTGTTTCCTTGTGTTCAGTGGGATATACAACCTCTGTTTGTACTGTTTCATTCTGTCTGAAGCCCTTTGTACCTGTTCATTCTCCTCTGAGAGGGTTGAATCCTTTGGTGTTTTGCTTGTGGTGTGTTCATACACCTCTCTCAATATAACATAGACCCCTTTTTGGGGCTGATCAACCTTTGACTTGTCATTTGTGACATGTTGTACTGATGCTGTGGGGGCTGGAAAAATGTTTTCATGGGTTTTCACCCCCCCATCAAGCCACATGGCAGTGGGAAGGGCAGCAGCCATTGTAGCTGGTTCCTTGCCATGATCAGCATGATGAGACAGTGTGTCAGGCACCCCCATTAACTTTCTGGACTGGTGGGAAAAGAGCAACGGATATCCTTGCAGGGTGTCCAGCCAGTGGGCCTGGTGAGGTGTAAGTTTCTGTGGATGTTGCCAATATGTGAGATTCTTGTGGTTGGTGAAAACCACTGTAGGTTCTACTGGAGAAATCAAGTAGTGGTGAAAAGCATCCAATGCTCGGATAACTGCCAACATTTCTAAGTCAAAGACCTGGTAGCACTGTTTGGCCCCTTTGAGCAATTCCGAAAGGAAATGGCAGGGATGCCACTCGTTATCAGGTCCTTTCTGTGCAAGGACCGTGCTGGTCCCTACCTTAGAAGCATCAGTAAACAGGGCGAACAGTTTGCAATGGTCCGGTATTTGAAGAACCAGTGCCAAGCACAGTAGACTTTTAATTTTGTTGAATGCCTGGTCTTCCTCCACAGTCCAACACCACTTGACATCCTTCCTTGACAGGTTGTGTAGTGGATGTGCGACTTGTGAAAATGAAGGGATAAACCTCCTGTAAAAGTTACAAAAGCCCAAAAAGGACCGTACATCCCTTAAACATGATGGCATCGGCCAGGTTTCTACCATGTCAGTCTTGACCAAGATCATCTGGACACTTCCTTGGGTAATTTTCATTCCAAGGAACTCTACCTCTTCCATCTTGAAGACACATTTTGATATCTTGAGTCGAAGCCACTCTTGCTGACATATCTCCAGGAACTCTGTCATGTACTTCTGTAGATCCTCACAAGTTTTTGCATGTACCACCACATCGTCCATATATCCACACTGTTGTCATCTGTGGAGCTGTTGAGCAAATGTAGTATCCATAAACCATTGGAAAGTTGGCAGTGAATTGCATTGTCCACAGAACATTACTGTTGGTTCAAACAAGCCTCTTGGGGTTAGAAAGGCCACTTTCCATTGGTCTTCCAGCTTGACACATATACTGGTAAAACCCCATCAAACATCGAACTTTGCAAAATACCTTGACTTGCACAACTCGTCGACAAGTTGTGGGATGTTTGGCAGTGGGTAAGAGTTGTGGATAGTATGTGAATTGAGATATCAATAGTCCTGCACCAACCATTTCTTGCCATCTTTCTTTGCCATGAAGAACACTGGGGCAGAGGCACAATTTTTCCACAAGCCAGATTCTCATCAATAAACTCATCAAGAGCCTTCATTTCATCTGGTGACATTGGATAGAGTGTTGCCTTTCTCATTAAAGATTTATTGTCCTTCCGGAATTCCTCCTTAGTTTGAATTTTGTGGTCAAGTCCTCTTCAAAAGTGCAGAAGCGGTATATCGGTTTCTGAGAAAACCTCAGTAAACCTTTTGTACTCCTGTGGGAGTTCAGGGACTTCACCAGATCCAGCATCCATTTCGAGCTTAGTTGAGATCATAGTGTGATATACAGAGGCAGTTTTGACCTTATGTTTATCAGCTTGTTTCTTCAGTGACTGTTGTGGGGAGTCACCCCATCCTTCGATTTTCTGAGTTTCCCAATTAATTATGGGTTTCTCCTTCAAAGCCATGGCATTCCTAGTATGATGTGATCCTTCTTTTCTAGAGGTCCTACAAAGCATAGCAGTTTGCAGTGTCTTCCTTTCACCTCTATCCAAAGGTAACACTTCCAGGTTATAGGGCGGCTAACTGTTCCATCAAACCTGACAACCTTCCAAGGCCTCTTTACCTTGTATGTTTTGATGTGAAGCTCCTTTGCTATTGTCAGACCGACCAAGTTTATTTTGGCTCTGCAATCGATGAGCACACTAACTTCTGCTTTGTAGTCAAGCAGCTTGATGTACCCCATTGGCGAATGGGCAGTCATTTCAGATTTGTCACTGATACTAGATACATTGTAAGCAGACAAGATGTTAATGGTGGACATGCTGGACAGAAGTAAACCAGAATGTCCTTTTAAAAATCCTTCCTTAGCGATTCATGGTACAGATTTTCTGGACCACCAGCCGAGATTACTTCTTTAACCTCATGGACCTCCATGGGTTTCTTGCATTCCTTTTTGACATGGCCTTCATCTCCACAATTATAACACTTGATGACATAGACCATTTTTCCTTGAGACCACTTCCTAGTTTGTCCATGTTTGTCTATATCCATGGCATTAGGGTTGTGGCTTGGAGTGGGATGACTGAAATTAAAGAAGGAAGTAGGGGCAGTTTTGCCATCTAAGATTTGCTTGTTCTCAATTTTGCTAATGGCTTCTCCAGTGGTGGCTATCCATTCCAAAACAGTCTTTGGATCCCTGTGATTGAGAACCCAATCTCTAATCTCCTTCTTTAATCCTTTGCCAAAGAAGATAGCACTATTAAATGAATTGTCATGAAACTTGGTGTGGTTGAAAAGCACCATGAACTGGGTGACATAATTCTCAAGAGGGGCAGAGCCCTGTGTGAGAGTGACCAACTCCAACTGAGCTTTACTGCATTGGTCTCTGCTAGTGAACATTGCTTGGATTGTTGCCTCGAAATTGTCCCATGTATCATTATAGGTAGCGAGGCTGCTATCAGCATGTTTGTTTATGTAGTTTTCAGCAAAGGCCACAGCAGATCCTTCAGTCATATACAAAAGTGCTAGACCAATCTGGAGATGATCCATTACATAGACATGTTGGTTAATTTGCAGGTAACTGTAACGGTATTTAACTTTTCTTAGCGTGGTTTTCCTTTTGTAGCTACTCTCTGGTTAGGGTTACACAGATGCTCACTAGACGCTTTACTTAGTCAGCTTTTGCCACGTTGACTCAGCATGATCAGCTGTAGCCAATCACGTTTATCTCTCTTTGTTTGGTTTCTTCTACGACGTTCCTTGGTACAAATAACTCTAGTAGTATAAATACCGGGCTCTCTTGTCATAGGATACTCCAATCGAGTTCATTTCATGCCTTGCACTTAAAACTCCTTTCCCTATTGCTCTCTATCAGTTCTTGGAGTGACCGAGATACAACATTGTTTGTTGGTTGTCACACTTGAACTCGATTATCAACTCTCCCTCACTCCGCTAGCTCCCAGGCATATAGGGAAATCATACCCGGACTCCAGGGTTAAGGAGCTTTCCGTTCTTCTCTTCTCTTCTTTACGAGATGACGCTTTTAGTCTCGTCCTCCTATCGGCTGGAGGTTGTGTCAAAGAAGACCCATAGTTAGTAGTCCCGCTATCCGTCAAGGGTAGTGTGAAGGTGCAACCCACATTAGGGGGTGGAAGCACATAGCATAAAGTAGTGCCCCGACACTCGGGAGGTAGAAAGCGTACTACTGTATACCTAGTAACACTACACTACCCCCACGTTAGTTGACGACAGAGTACCGGCACGGAGGCCAGGGAAAATCGTCGAAGGTTTTCAAAATTCCTAAAGTCAAGAAAGAGGAGTCAGCGTCTCCTGTAGTGCTACGAATCTCGCCTTATATCAAACAAGAATCCCCTGCCCCTCAAATCCCTTCTCCCGAAGAGATAGACCCCAACCTCCAAGGCTTTGTCTTACATGTTCTGTACAACTTACAGAACAGACACACAATCTGCCCTCCTCGCCGCCACCCCGTCTTAGTTGCCAACAATGGACCCCCACAACTTGACGGAAGACATGCTGCAGTTTATGCAGCAACTTTCAATTATGGTTGGCCAGCAGGTTGCTGCCGCCATCGCCACCCAGCAGCAGAATAGGCCTGCTGCGGCAAATGCTTCCGTAGACCCCATGAAACGGGGAATAGCAGACCCGGGCCAGTTCGATGGCTCAATTTCAAAATTTGAGGAATGGTGGTCAAAAATGCGGGCCTTCGTGGCTGTCGCAGAGTTCAAGACTCACCGGGAGGATGCGCTGGTGGTCTGGTCTCGCATGACTGGACCAATAGCAGGGGCTTATGCGAGGGCCCAAATTGATACCTGTCTCGCAGCACAAAGGTGGCCCACTCATGCCGAGGTCACGGCCAAAGTCGAAATGAGGTTCCGCCCTCTTCACAATGTGGACTGGGCCAAGAGGCAGTTGGCCAACATTCGTCAAGGAAATGCCAGAACAGAAGAGTTCTTGGCAAAGTTTAATGCATTGAGGACCGCGTCCAGGGTATCTGACGATTATGCGATCTGGATGTTGGAGCGGGCAATGCGCCCTGAAATTCTCCAACAAATCTATATACAGGGCAGGAGAAAAGATAGTTGGAAGGACTTTGAGCCCGAGGTCCAAGCAATGGGTGTGGCTATGGAGGCCGTTAAACTCCAAACTTCCCAGTCTGGCAGTCGCTGGACTCAAAACTACAACCAGCCTTCGGCTGGTACAACTTCGGGCAGCGGCACGCCCATGGATATTGGCGCTGCAAGCGGGTCGAGAGGTCCTGCAAGAAAAGACTTCTCAAACTACAGGTGTTACGGCTGTGGCCAGACCGGTCACATAAGACCACAGTGCCCGAACAGGCAAAACAAAGGCAAAGGACGGCAGGTCCGTTCTGAAGGCGCTGACCCCCGCCTTAAAGCAATGGAGGGGATGAGCTTCGAACAGATCGTCGCTCATATCGGACAGTTAAAAGAATCGGAGCTACAGTGAAGTCGGGTCCTGTAGACTCTAATAGTACTGAACATTTCTCTTCTTCGTCTCGCCCCTCTTCCTTTAAAAATAAAAATACAAAAGTAGAAAATAGTAAAACACAAAAAAAGGTTTCTTTTTTGGACTTTGTCTCTGTAAATAGGTTTTCTCCTCTCTCTGTAGATAGTGTGGACTTAGATACGGACTCTGATGTACCGTCTGCAGTGGAGACCCAGTTGGGCTCGGAACAGGACGTTAAACGCGGTTCGCTTAATTCCTCTGCCTATAAAAACCCAAAAAATGTTTCTTCTTCTTCTTGTATGGTGTCTACTGGAAAGGAAAGCAACGATCAGGCGACAGTACCGCCGAAACCCCGAATTCGTTCGCTTAACTTGAAGGACCATGTTTCTGTTCCTATTGTTATCAGATCTCGGAAAGGAGATACACATGCTGTGCAGGCTCTTTTGGACTCTGGCGCCACTGGTGTCTTTTTGGACTCTAAGTTTGTTGAACGAAAGAAACTCCCGAAGCTCACTTTGCCTAGGGCAGTAGATGTATTTAACGTCGATGGATCTCGCAATTCTGCCGGAAGGATTATGCATCAGGTTCCACTTCGGGTTCAGTATGGGAACCACTTCAAAGAGCTAGTAGCCGATGTCACAGATCTGGGATCTCACAACATGATATTGGGTCACATGTGGCTTGCCACCCATAACCCCGATGTCAATTGGAAAACCGGTGAAGTCTCAATGAGGAGGTGCCCTTACTTGTGTAAAAAGTTAGCGCCTAAGCCAGCCTTTGTAAGACGTGTGGAAAGGATTGAAGCTGTAGCGCAAGATGCTTTTCTTGAAACGATCGCTTCCGCCAAGCAGGAGGAAGTAAAGAAAACTGACAAAACCCCTGAGGAACTTGTTCCAAAGGAATATCATGATTACCTATCTGTCTTCTCTGTCCAGGAATCCGAACACATGCCGCTTAGGAAACCATGGGACCATGCTATTGAACTCAAGGGCTCGTTTGTACCCAAAAAAGGAAGGTTGATCCCTCTGTCCCCTGATGAGCAATCCGAAGTTAGTAGCTTCATTGATGGACAGCTCAAAAAGGGTTACATTCGACCGAGCAAGTCTCCGCAGACGTCCCCTGTGTTCTTTGTCCCGAAAAAGGATGGAAAGAAGCGTATGGTACAGGATTACTGATGTCTAAATGAGCATACGGTCAAGAATTTGTATCCGCTCCCGCTTATCTCGCAGCTTGTTGACAAGCTAAAGGGCTGTAAATTATTTACCAAAATGGACCTTAGGTGGGGATACAACAACGTTCATATCAAGGAAGGTGACGAGTGGAAAGCCACTTTCATCTGTCACCGTGGAGCTTTTGAGCCGCTGGTTATGTTTTTCGGACTCTGTAACTCCCCCGCCATGTTTCAAAACATGATGAACAACATCTTTGGTGATATGGAGGATGCTGTGGTAGTATATATCGACGACCTAATGATATTCACGAAAACGGACGATGAAAAGGAACACGACAGGATCGTACTGGAGGTGCTTAGAAGGTTGAAAGAGAATGACTTGTTTGTCAAACCGGAGAAGTGCTTATTCAAGAGACAGGAAGTTGACTTCCTTGGGATGATCGTTGGCGTTAACGGAGTCAGAATGGACCCTGCCAAAGTTGCTGCTGTGCAGAATTGGCCCGTCCCTACTACCATTCGTGGAGTTCGCGGCTTTCTCGGCCTTGCAAACTTTTACCGACGTTTTATCAAGGACTTTGCCCAAGTGGCACGTCCCCTTAATGATCTCACGAAGAAGGACATTCTGTTCCGGTGGACCGACAAGTGTCAATTAGCGTTTGATACGCTTAAAGAAGCTTTCACCACGGCCCCTATTCTTATGTTCCCCGATCAGGATCGGAAGTTCCGTTTAGAAACCGACGCCTCGGACTATGCGACCGGAGCCATGCTCTCAGTAGAATGCGAAGATGGTCTCTGGAGACCGGTTGCTTATTCAAGCCACTCCCTCTCTGGAGCAGAGTTAAATTATACAGTTCATGACAAAGAGATGCTAGCCATCATTCACGCATTGGAGCAATGGCATCATTATTTGGAAGCCACCCCGTACCAGTTTGAAATTTGGATGGATCATCATAACCTGAGGTGGTTCATGACGTCTCAGAAGCTTCAACCTCGTCAGGCACGATGGGCGCAGTATTTTAGCCGTTTTAATTGTATTATCGTCCACAAACCTGGTGTTTCTATGGGACGACCGGACGCTCTCTCTCGTCACGAGGATTTAGTAGAAAATAAAGAAAATGCAAAAACAGAAGAATCGTTGTTTATCAAACCCGAACAGCTTCGTTCAGTTCGCTTGGAATCTTCTCTAGAAGAAGATCTCCGTCGTGCTTCGGTTGGGGTAGATGCTAGCGAGCTCACCCTGAAGAATGGACTTTTATATAATGGAGATAAGGTCTTTGTACCTGAAGGACTTCGTAGCAAGGTTCTCACTGCTCTTCATGATTCACCCCTAGCGGGTCATCGCGGAATTAAAGGAACTCAGGAGTTGGTCACACGCTGGTTCACGTGGCCTACCTTGAAACCCGATGTTGAGGAGTATGTAAAACATTGTCAAGCGTGTCAGACTAGCAAGTCTAGTAATAAGCCACTGGCTGGAGAACTGAAACCTTTGCCGATCCCTAGTGCACCCTGGCAGGATCTTACCACCGATTTCATGGATCTAGGCGTCAAGTCCGCCTCTGGAAAGTCCCATGTGCTGGTTATAGTAGATCGCTTCTCGAAAGAAGCTGAGTTTATCCCCTGCACTGCCGAAGAAACCACTGCTAGCACAGCAAGGCTTTATTTGTCACACATTTGGAAGCATCATGGACTCCCCTTATCTATTGTCTCGGATCGCGGACCGCAGTTCACCTCGCAGTTCTCTCATGAACTTTTTAAGATGCTCGGGGTCGAACAGAAGCTTTCAACAGCATTCCATCCACAAACGGATGGTCAAACAGAGCAGTTGAACTGCGAAATTCAGCAGTACCTTAGGATGTACATAAACCATCAACAGGAAAAGTGGGAAGATTGGCTGCCTTTGGTGCAGTTCGCGTATAATAATTCCAAGTCTGATTCTACTGGCAAGTGCCCCTTTGAAGTTACTCGTTCGTATTTACCACGAATGGGCGTCGAGCCAACAACTTCTAAGGTAGAAGCAGCAGAAGAAACTGCTAGAGACTGGTTCCAGGTGTTCCAGGAAGTACGCGACTCGCTTGGAAAAGCTAGACAACGACAGAAGACTCAGGCAGATAGACATCGTTCCCCTTCCCCTATGTACTCCGTTGGTTCTCAGGTTTGGCTAGCGACAAACCATCTCTCGCTGAAAGACTGGCAGAGCCGGAAGTTGACCGAAAAGTGGATCAGACCATATGAGGTTGTTGAAGTTCTACTGAATGCTGTTAAATTAAAGCTACCCCGAAATATGAGGATTCACCCAGTTGTGAATGTCTCAAGGGTAAAACCTTATCTTGGCGCTCTTGATGGACAGCCTGTTGTTAGACCTGGTCCCCAGCGGGTGACCGATGAAGGAGATATAGAGTTTGAGGTCGAAAAGGTGGTAGATTCACATTTGAAGCGTGGGGGCCTACAGTTTTTAGTCCACTGGAGGGGCTATCCCGATGAAGATCGTACTTGGGAGCCAGCTAGTGCTCTTAAAAATGCCCAGGAGGCAATAGACGACTTCTATAAACTTCACCCTTCCGCCCCTAGAAAGCTTCGCCTTGTAGGAACCTCTGGACTTCTTTTTTCTCCTCTACCTGACCCTGTTACCTCTTGTCCACCACTTTGGTCTCGCCTGGAAGTCGAACCATAGGAGGGGATAGTGTAACGGTATTTAACTTTTCTTAGCATGGTTTTCCTTTTGTAGCTACTCTCTGGTTAGGGTTACACAGACACTCACTAGATGCTTTACTTAGTCAGCTTTTGCCGCGTTGACTCAGCATGATCAGCTGTAGCCAATCGCGTTTATCTCTCTTTGTTTGGTTTCTTCTACGACGTTCCTTGGTACAAATAACTCTAGTAGTATAAATACTGGGCTCTCATGTCGTAGGATACTCCAATCGAGTTCATTTCGTGCCTTGCACTTAAAACTCCTTTCCCTATTGCTCTCTATCAGTTCTTGGAGTGACCGAGATACAACATTGTTTGTCGGTTGTCACAGTAACCCTTGACCTGAGTGAGCCAGGTGGGAAGATGTTTATGGTCACTGTTATAGATGGTAGGTTTGTTAAGATTAAACTCATGTCCTCCATTAAGTTTTTCTTCTGAAGAATGAAAGTGTCTGAGGTTGCACATCCATTTTTGACCAAACACCTTTGCAAGAAGTTCCTCAAGTTCCTTTTCTGTAGGTTCTCTATTGAAAAGTGGGGTTCCAGACTTCTTGGCTTCCTGTCCAGATCCTCCAGCTCCTAAAGACAAGCCTTCGTTAACATGAGACATTAGATTGGCGAGAGACTCTTCTTCTTGATTGGGTATTGGTATGTCACCGATAGCAGATCCAAAGTCTGATAATGCATTGTCTATTAAGGGTTCAACATCAGTTTCAGATTCAGGTCCCCTTTCTCAGTAAGCTCCAAGAATAGCCAGGTTTTGAAGAGTCGAGGGCAGAACAGGGGGTGCTTCTCTTTACCAAGTCAAGAGGGAGGTGGTCTAGGAGGATGATTAGGTTCTCTGGAAGACACTGTGGGCAACCAGTAAGGTGAAGTATAGAAGGTAGAGTGAGGTGTCAACAAAGCATCCAAAGAATGGGCAGTCAACAGAGTTAGACACTAGTAGCTTGACCTGTGAAGGATCAACTAGCAAAGTTTTGATATAAAAGAAAAGCTGAGCATCATGTCCAAATAACAGTCACAGCAGTGAGTTGATCTTTTTGCTTTTGTTATGCCATTGCATATGAATGTCCTAACAAAGGACAAGTGCATTATAGCGATGGCAAGGTATTACCTCAGGATGTAAAGACTTTGAATCCCCTTGATCACTTTGCTCATATCACCAAAGAATGGTGATAAACAAAGATAGTGGATTGCAAGGTAGCAAAAAGATGCTGTACATGGGTGAATAGCTACAGTTTATATAGGTCTCAGGAACACAGCTATGAGCCCAACAAGTATCATTCAAGCAAAACAAGCATCGGTGAGTCAAACAATCCACTAGGTATGGGAAAGGCAACTTTGCACAGTATGCACAGCTATAGTACAAAGATGAGCCGGTGAATGAATCAGAGACTGACAGAGACAGAGCAAGACTGATGAGTCAGGTAAACAGGGGTTTGGGGTTAGGCCCGAAGTCAGTAACTTGTTGAGTTACCAGAACATAAGTCCATCAGGGGATGTTCCCAGTATAATGTGGAAAGCGGCGAGGGACAAGACAACAATGACAATGATGAGAGAGGCATAGGCACAATGCAGAGGCAGGATGCAGTCAGTAGAGGAAAGAAGAGGGGAATTTTGTAACACTGGCTGGTGGATTTGACTGAGACATGTTTGGCCTGAAATACTGTGTTGAAGGGCTGTAAATCCATGGGCCTTGTCAATCCCTGTCAAGAGAATTATGAGTGTGTTTAGTCAACTACCAGAATTCTACCAAGTCCTGATAGTCTATAATTGGTAAAATTCATGATGTGACTGCCATCATTTCCGCAAACAGCTGTAATTGACTTTTGTAGCCTTTTTTTACCTTTGCTGCCAACTTTTGATTTGGTTTGACATCAAAATAGTACCTTAAAGTCAATAAGTCGAACAGAGTTGCAAAAAGTATCTTAAAAGTATGAAAAAGTAATGTGTTAAATTCCTGATGAATCAAAGTGTGTTGTGCTATAATTGATGTTTTGCAACTCTGGGTCATTTTGCAACTCCAGTGCAATGATAGTATATATAAGGTCATCACACAGGGAAACATGCATAGCTTGTGCTCCCATTACCATTGTCACTACTACGAGCATATTTTGAAAGAAGGGAAAAAGGACAAAAAAGTTTATCATGGAGACACTTTGTTCAGACCAGCTTGAAATTCATTTCCTTTTCATTATCATGGAGAAGAGGTTTTTAGTAGGTGACAACTGTGGAATGAGATTGTCATCATCTTTGGACCTCTTTTTACCTTTGCTTGGGAAAATGATCTTCAACAAGTTGGCTTGCATGTACAAACAATGCAGTAATAGTTTCATGCTTTTCACGTGTGGCTCATCCACAAATTCTTGTAGAAGGCAACAGTGAGTATAATTACCCTCTGAAAAGTAAGCATGAGCCTTGACCAAGGTAAAACAAGCAGGAGCAAAAAACAGAGAAATTGTGTTGCCATCAAAGGAGACAGAACTGATAAATTCAGCACCACACTGAATACAGGAAATGGAATGGGACGTCACACAATTCTTCAGCCCATGCACAGAAAGTTTCAAGAGTATCAAAATAGAGACATTTTTGATGGGAAAAATATATGGCACCATAATAAAGGGGATAATCTCAAGTGTCATGTAGCCCATTGGGTGGCACCTGGGGCCTGAGAGTCGAGAAGGATATGCAGCACAACACAAGGTATTCTACAGACATACCTGACAATATGTAAACCAAAGTTTTACCAACAGAAAGAGCACTTACATTTTGACTTAGAAGAGAACAAATGCAATTTGACAATGGAGGATATTGATGATGGAGCAGAGGCTATCTTGCAAGAAAACAGCACTGTGTCAATACAATAATGAGCCACTTTTCACATGGTGCCAAATAATATAGCAACTGTACATGACAATTCTTACATAATTTTCGCACACTACAGATTGCTTTGTAGGTAGCCACAAAATTGAGACCGACAAAACCCTCTCCCACTCCGTGGGAGTCGGGGATGGCCACCTCTCTTGATTCGTTGTGGTTCCGAACTTATTATCCCCGACTTTCAAGCTAGAGAATAGGTCTGGCAGGCGCCATCCACCTACAAAACGATATAAAATAATAGTAGAGACATACAAGGAGGTAGCTACCACAGAGGAGACAATCCATGAGACAAGAACTTCTGCTCGTCACCCCGCATGCCGGTTCGAATCCTCAGTCTTCCATATGGATTACAAAGTTCAGCATCACCTACCGCCGGGCTACTAGTGCCCCCTATTGAAAGCCGTCCCTTCCTAGAAGGTTGTTACACGCAGTTGAGACAGCAGTTGAGACAACCCGAGTTCGAGTCACACAAATTGGGATAATGTGACACCCATACGAGGGGTTTCAAACATAGAAATTGACACCATATCCCCAGCGAAGCCGGGACAAAGGTACAGTTTCTCTGCCTGTTCATGACCGGCCCAGCATTTGTCATCGGATGTCTCTCGTGCAGGCTGGCTAAGGAATGGCACGTTCATTATATACATGGCGTTCGTGACAAAATTTGGCTCGCTTTATTTGACCTCGTGATGTTCTTCTGCACTGCTTTGCATTGAGTAGACCCTGAGCTGAGCTGACGGGTAGATGGTGAATATGAAGGAGGGTGCAATGCTGCGGGGTATATACACCCTGACACGCAGTGAGTGACTGGGGATCAATGAATCTAGAGCTGCGTCACACAACCTTGTGACTCTTAAGGGAAGTCCTGTGGACCTGTGCGTGAACGCACCGCCTACCTGTGTGTGCGTTTGTATGGCATAACAGATTGTTTCCAGGATAGCAAATGATCCTCCCTGGTCTTATACAACGTTTGCCAGCAAATCGCTCTGTGAACCGCGATCGTCGTGGGCCTACTTAAACAACCTTCAAGTAACCACATAGCCGGATCCTGCAGCCAGTCGGTAACATCAGATACCGCTCCTGTGATCGTCCATACTGATAGCGTGAAACCCTCACTGATTCTATCGTCAGTGGATTGGAACATCACCCACATTCCCATACCACGAGAGTAAGTGCACGACAATGTACCATATAAGCTCATGCATTTTAGCGCGTTTGGACCGGACGTTGCACTTGCTGACCATCAGATGACTGTCACCAATATGATGGGTAAGTAGATTGATACCTGTCGTGGAAGACTTCGGGTTTGACAGGTACAAGGATATGGTGATCACCAGTGATGCGTGCCCCCGTATTCTGCATGTACCCAACGTTACCTGTAAGGCAAATCGAGAGAGGTTGAGCCGGGTTCTCAATGGATGGACGTTGTTGGTGACCGTAGGATGGCACGATCCTATATAGTTGCGAAGTGCCTCGCGCATCGGCATGATATCTGCTTCCGAGGTCATCTTGTCTGGAAGGGGAAGGGACATATCAGTCTGCGATGACAACCACCTTGATAGAAAAAAATGGACACATGGAACTTACATACACGCGTGTAGTACGACCGTCTCAGCACAACGAAAGACGGGCATGTCCTTTTAGGAGAAACAATGCGCTGACTCCCGTCGTTGATGTTGATGGACACTGACGAGAGAGGTTCTCTCCGACGTACACACATCATTACAAGTATTACATGACCTGTTCAGGACGTGATCTCTTCGTTACTTAGTACTGAACCCGCAGGCGAGTGAACTTGTCGATGGAATGTATGTTTCACATACTGTACTCACCGCTTCGTAGCCCACGGATGACCGGGACTCTCGAATCGATTACTCTGCCCCACGAACGTTTTGAGAGTGGCACCAACCTGGCCAACTCTCGCTTTCTTCCACTTCACATCTGGCTCTTGGGAAGCTCGAAATTCGCTTCAAACCTCCACCCTGGCTAGGTACCTCGCGTCAAGAGATGCTCTTGCCGAGTCGGGTTGCATGAACTTTACTTCAAGCGCTCATAGCGCTCACTCCTATCCTTTCACAACGGATAGATCAATATTAAAACCAGGCCTAAATGTTGCTGTGTGTCAATATTTTAAATATAGTCTATTGTATTCACATTTTGAACTTGTTTAGTCCTGGTCTTAATTTTGATCTATCCGTTGTGTTTTCTGCCCCTCATTGCGGCAGGGTACTTACGTGGAACGAGCTCTAGAAACTTTTCCCCCGGTTTCTCTCAGTGCTGATCCACTCCATATCATCCTGGTCCTTACGTCCTCTCGCTCCTTTTCACTTGTCATGCCGGGGGATCACAAATCAAGGATCACGTCCGATGTTTCCAGGGTAAACGAGTTGAACGAAGACAATAATATCATTCCCAGACGACTTCGCAACCGTGCGTGACAGACTCTCAGCTCTTGCCTTCTTATCACCCACTTTTTCGTTGTCCATTCTTGGGATTCTCGACATTTCTATCAGTCATGTATCTACTCTTAATCGGCACGCCATCGTTGGAGAGATTTTTGGAGATCATTGAGCAGGAGGACGAGGCGCAGTGGAAAGAACTGAAGGGGCTTTTGGTTGATCGAACATCTAATATCAATGTTGTTGCCTCTCTGGCGCTAAGGTACGTCTCACTCTCATCCTTGTGACTCGGCGTGTCCCACCTCACTCGTTCTTCCTTGTCCAATCGCAGCACTTGTGCTTCGTTCCTGACCACTAGCGGTCCGACAGATATCGCAAATTGGAGTCACCCTGTTCCCTATCTGTGTATATTAGCTGGCAGTGTTCTTGCGACATTGTCTGTGCTGAGCGGTGTTGGTCTCTTAGGGTTCATCAACACCATACGACCTAATACTGTCAAAGTATGTCTCAAATTCACCTCCCTCATCCTGAGAGCTTGTGACTGTTGTCATGTTACTCTTCTGACGTCTCATGCGTCACGTACAGGAAATGCAATCTAGCAATTTGAAGTTTGCATTGACGATTACACTACTGATGATGCCCTTCCTCTGCTTGTTCGCTTCTGGACTTGCATCTGTCACCGGATGTCTCGGTGCAGTTTGGTTCGGAAACAGTACGTGGGCAAGGACGGGCGTCACAGTCGGGTTTGCATGGTTCATTACCATGATATTCGTGATATTCGGTTCGCTTTATTAGATGGTCGCATCACGAAGTTTTTTTTTCTTTGGCTAACATTCATTTGTGTACATTGGCACTCATTGGAATTGTGGATATGTACTGGACACATGAGGAGGATAGTGGACACGAGTACTGGGATCATCATGCTGCGGGTAATGAATTGACACAGGGTGTTAGGCGGACAGGGCTCGGCGAGCTCAGGAACGAATCTAACGGACTCCGTGGCATAGTGAGTTTCTCATTTCTTTCGGGAGCTTCGACTACCAGCCGGAATGTATTGTGATGCCATCGCTCACTTACGGTATGTATGTCGTACGAGAAACACGACTGTTTTTCTAACATGGGCACCCCAAAATGCGTTACTTATGTAAAAGCACTGGTATGGTCACTTCCCAACTCGTCGTGTCGTGTTTGAGTAGCCCTAGGTGCTAATCATTGTCCACCCCAAACTGGCGTCAAGCATATCAAGGGTTTGGTGACCCTTCAAATCTGCGAACTGGACGAATTACAGCATCCGCTTCCTACAGTTTTTGAATTCTTTGAGTGCTTGGCAAGTCCTGTCACATACGATATGGGGAAGAAGTGACCGTTAAGCGTCAGAATGGCTGGCCATTCTGACGCTTAGCATTTGTAGATGTTGTCAATTCCGTCGTCTAGGGGTCGCAGTCAGCAGGGTGTTCATTGAGTAATGAAGGCCATGCAGGTAACACGTCTGTGGTGTGAACCGATGAGCAAAGTTACGCACGCTCGCTACATAGCGCATTTTTCGGGGGAACCTGCACTGGGTGGTAGTACTAGACAGATGGCCCAAGGATCCGAGAGGCCTGGTTCTGGGGCTGCGTGAATTGCAGAGATTGGTCTAGCGGATGGCCCATGACATTGACGACCATTCGCAAGCGAGGAGGAGGATGCCATCGTCAACATATGGCACCACCAGGAACCACAGCGCACTCGTGATCAACGTTGTCAACGTCCATCACCCTACATATGCCAAGCACTACTAAGATTTGACCCTCGATACCCCGGAACTCTCCTGCATCGGTAAGTGCTATGGGTTGAGTCTGTCACTGTGTCGCGTCTAACTACTTGCTAGCCTGGGTTCCGTGTAGGCATGGTTGGAGTCCCAACTCGAGTATACTGGGCAAACGCGGTGACGATCACAGTGTTTACGCCTTGGAGACTTGGAGTCATGGTGCACATGCAGGGGTACAAGGACTGAGAGTATTAGTCCTGGGGCACTAGATCGATATTATGGTGACGCGTAGGGTGCGCATTACCTTGGCACAATTTGGGAAGACAGGATCATTTCCGACATTATCGGAAACCACAACAGAGCTGGTGAACGCACAGCGGGCAAAATCTTGCAACTTGATCGTGGTCGGTGGCGATCTTGCCAGGGGATCTTATCAATGTCAATCAAGCAAGTGATGCAGAGACACCCGACCAGTCGACAGGGTTGGGCTTGCCAGCTGAAAGGGACAGGCCAGTTAAGATATGACCGTGTCGCCGTTCAACAACACCGTTCGCTCCTTGAAGCGGCTCCGGTGTGCACTTCCTACAGATGAGGCACTTTAACCACATTTCGTCGACGAACATATCCAGAAATTGTTGAGCACCGTGTTGAAGCAGTTTGACAGCTTGGAAGAGAACTTCACCCGTGAGTGCGAGCAAGTGCAACCACATTGGTACCTATGTAGTCTGCCGACCGGACTGGCGATACGGAGGAGGCAACAAACACGAAGCTATTCGCCTCACCTCCACCTCCACCTCCCAAAACTAGCTTTTAACCCCACCGGTTTGTCTTTCCGTCATCGCTACCTGAGAGATCTCGTTGCCTTGCGGATTCAGATGCTATTGGTACAGTTAGACTCATCGCAGCATACCCATGTAACAACTTACTCATATTCAAACTTTTGGGAATCCTTTCAACTGTGTCCAGTCTCTGCATAGGAACGATCATCTCGCTGCTTCTTCATGCATGGTGTAAAGAAAAGTTGCACATAAAAGCCCTATGGCACGATTATTCTGATCAGAGAAAAGTATTTTGCTTTTGAAGTACGCTTTGTGGTTCTGGCGATGTGCGATAACTTGTTTATCGACGGAGCCATTCCAAACGAGTACGCCTATCTCCCTCCCCAGTTAACGATACCCACAAATGATGAGAATAAAAAGGATACTCACTGATATGACCAAGTTAAGTACTATGTCAACAAATTGCTCCTTAGTGCAGAGTCTTTTATCGAAGCACGGAACAGGCTCGTGGTCAGGTCGGCAGTGATGTGATGGTCGCCACGCTGAACCCCTACGTCGAAGATCATAGTCATACTGAATGATTGTCTTGCGTCTGCACGACAACTTACCAGCAAGGAGTCCAGTTGCAGCTTGTTCGGCGATCACGCCTTTGTCCGTAGACTCGATCCTGCGAGTGATACTTGGCTTAGTCTTGTTTTCTTCATCGGAACCTGGGGTATACGTAGTGGGAGGGAAGATGTCGATGTCGATGCCGTACAAGAGTAACTCCAATGGGGAGATTCCGCAAGACCTGCATGGATAAGTCAAAGTGAGGAGCGAAACTGATAAGGGCAGGATGCAGGACGTACCGCGGAGAGCGTGTTTTGTGGGTGCGTAAGAAGAGTAGCCCACGAAAAACATGTATCCCAGTGTCGACGAGACCAAAATAATCTTTCCCTTCTTGTTCTGTCTTGCCATCCCCTTGGCCGCAGCCTGTGACCATCAGACGCGAGACCAACTCCAATAAGAAATCAATATATATAGATCAGTGGCGAGCACGCTCACAAATGCGGTCCACGCCTGCACCCAAAAGCCGTCCCGCTCGAAATCCTCGGCAGTCATGTCGATGAGGTATATTGGCCTAGAGGCACCAGCGCAGGCAAACATGGCATCGGGAACTCGACCACCATTTCAGGCGCATACGGCTGCCAAAGCTTCAGCGGAGGCACCTGCAGTGCTAAGTGAGGAGGAAAAGGCGCAGAAAACCTGGATTGGAGATTGGCGAAGAGTGATCATATATACGCATACGGCTTGAAGGTCAGTCGAGGGGATGATGCCATAAAGTAGCCAACCAACGCACCTCGAGTCCCCTCAACGCCGCATCAAGCTTGTTCTGCGGGTGTGCAACGATAAACGATAGAAACGTTCGCTCCTTTCCTGAATAGGTCTTTTTGCGAGCGCCAGGCCAAGACCTTGGCTGCCCCCAGTGACATATACGTGCTAGATACGTCAGTCTCGACGTGCAACAGAACGGGGGCGCATTTACCTTCACCCTGGGATCCCACTTTTTTTTTCCCGAAGATCATTTACGAAGAAAGTGACAGGAAGACTGCAGCGAATAGGACCTTGGCGAGCATCAGTCGGTAGTTCATCAGACAGGCGTTTAGATACCCACAAATCCAGCGTGTTGGCGAGTTCGCCGTTCGAGCCCGCCTGGTAACCAAAGTGTAGTAGTGAATGTTTAGGCAGTTTTGAAGAGGCGCAAGCCTCGACTCTCCCATGCACGTCCCTCTGGCAGCTCTTCCGGCTGTCGAGCAAAAAATCACAAACTGCCCTACGGCAGACAGGAGACATTTATGGAGTGGGTAGTCCTTCCATGCAATCACAAGTCCAGCGCATTCTCCGCCCGAAGTAATTCCGTCACCATCATCGTTGACGGCAAGGGACGCATCGGGGGTCTCCTCACCGGCGGTACCAGCCAGACAGAGTCCACCGACGTCTCGTACGCGACGCCCTTCTACTGGCCCCTTGCAGCGTATCCAGGCTCGCTTCCCCTGCGTTTGCCTCTACCAGCCCACGGCCTAGGCATCGCGACATTGATCCGGAAGACATCGGCGACGCTAGCGAAGCGGTGAGAGGTGAAGATATCTTGTTCCTTTTTTTCTTGCTTTTGCTTCTGCAACTTCTTCTCCTTCCTCCACCATCTGTGAAAAAGGAAATCTGCTACTGGATCATCGCTATGCAGTCTGCCTGTCGGGCCTAGGTTCGTTCATGTAAACGTGGGATGCGGAGACCGTCGCCTTGACAGAACGTTTCACCCCCTCGCCAACCACTCCTCCGTTGCTAATTCGACTCGCAACCGCTCAACTTCACATCAAGTTAGCTCTTGTTGGTAGACATCGCGACTATCCAAAGCGTAGCGTGGGGGAACATGAGGCAGTATGGCGCAAATTCAATTGAGGATTTGGCATGAAACGCATCGGATTTGTTGTTGGCCAGGTGTCGTTCGATGGACACCCTGTAGGATGGCTCGGCATTTTTTTCGATATGCAGGCCTTCGATAATTGGTAGTGACCGCGCCGAGGTCGTATACGTGTGAGTGCCAATTCACCAATCCTCTTCTCCTTCCTCATACGCGTTGCTCACGGATGAGGCTAACGGTGCTAACGTACGGTTATCGTCTGCAGCAACCACCCGTTCTCCACTTAGTCTCGGAATGTGCTCCACACCTGTGGCCGTGGGCTCTATGGTTGACTTCATCTGCAACCATGCCCTCTCTCCACACCGATGAAACCCAAAGGCACGGCAGCAAACGGACAGGTTCCGACACGCAACGTCGGAGACTACATCTCACAGTCCGCTAGGATTGACATTTGAAACAGGACGAACGACATGGGGACAATTGGTCGCCGATTGGTAGAAGAGGCGTCCCATCGTTTTGTCGCTTGTGGACTGCTTCAAGTACAAGACCATGTATATGAATAAAGGTACGTGAGGCGGGCGACGGCGACGGAACAGCGGTTTATGATCAGGCGCTCGACCACGTAAATTGGAGTTGATTCGCAAAGGCTTAAGAGTCTGACATATACATTTATATGCGACATACGTTATTGTCGTGCCGTGATAGATAAACCGTTATGTACGCATGCCATTATGAAGGACGCTCAGAACACCAACGCAGTAAAACCATAATAGTAATCCGAAAATCTTCCACTGCGATGTCCTGTCTGATTCAGAGATAGCATCACTCACCTTCCTATTTACCACGGTCTGCATCAATTCTCTTCATTGTTCTCCCTCAGCCGTGCTACCCGTACACGAGAACATACACACGCTTTACGCCACTAACAACCCATTTCGATACCGTTATATGGGCCATCATGGTCTGATTCGTTACTCTCCAATATAGTTGGTACGTCGCCAACAATGCACTGCGTGCTTGGATTGTCCTGTCCAGGGCACGCAGCCCATTCATCAGAGTCCTCGATATGGACCTCTCCAGCAGGATGGACAAAGCCGAGGGACATTCCTGGACAGATTGGGATTGGGTCCTCCTTGTTGTTAATGTGAGTGAGATGGTGGTTGGCATCTACGTAGTTAGCAAAGGCTTGATTACCGACCTGTCAATACTTGAGCAAGGGTTTCGGGAGACGAGTCAAGTCAAAGAGAGCTCACTCGAGGAAGGCCGTAAGTGATAGTCTGCAAAGTCGCGCCTGAGGGGAGATGAAGCGAGAGGTAGACGGAGTCTAACAGGGATATAGCCGCTCCTAACGAAAACGGGTACAAGGTGGGTGACATCAAGAAAAACCGTCCTGAAGCGCGCAACATTCGACCATGACTTACCGAGGGAATGACCGACCAAAGTGATGGTAGTCGCACCGTATTTTGACAAAGTTGTCTGTACAGCCGCGAGAACGTCTGGGGCAGTCCTGCAACATGATGACACATCATTGACGGGTTTAGGGCGGCAACGACGATGAAGACGGAGAACTTACAATGCCTGTGCATCCTTGAATCCGTTGTGGACTTCGATGTCAGACGGGATCCCCGGGAACAACGAAGAATCAAGGTTCGTGAGGAAGAAGTCGGCGTCAGTCAGAAGGGGTAAACTGCCATTTTGCATAAATATCACACAGAAGAGAAATACGAGGGCGGGAGAACATACATATCAGAAGGATCGGTTCCCTGATGAGCAACGATGACAGTCTCGAGGGAGGGGTCGTATCCGACATACCCTAACGGCGCAGGACTATAGGTCCCCTCGCACGTGGAAATGGAACAAAACCCTTACAGTACTGGACGGAGTCACCGTTTCCTCCAGCGGCAATGGGGATAAAATCGGGATTAGCGTCGCAATTGGCTGCAAGCCAAGATGTTCGTTAGAGTGTAGAAGGCTGGAAATGCAGATTGTCAAGACATACTGCCACAGTCCCAGGAAAGGGTCTGAGTAGCGTTGCAGTACCCAGCGCTGGCATAATAAGTGTATGGTGTGTACGAGTCGACCTGGGACGAATCGAGAATAGTAATGCTTTGACCTGTAGTGGTTGCACGCATGTATGAAGCACCAAAAAGCACGACTGCAAGGAGATACGACATCGTACGACCTGCGGTGGTCCACTGAGCGTTGAAGGTACTGCCTGACTGCCGTGTGCCCGAGGCGAGCTCCCCGAAGTATCCCAAGCTACACGTCTTTATAGTATTGTAGTGACTATTCGTTCTTGTGATGCCCAGAAATAGCTGGGTGAGGGCACGTCCCGAGGATCATAAGTTCATGCTGCTGGGCATAGTGCAGGATGCCTGAAGTGTACAGGAATATTAAAGCGGGAAAGAGGATTGGCGTCGAACTTCTGGTAAGGACGTGTCTCATCAAACAGGGATGATATCAGACGTACTGAAGCTCCCGATAGGTTTGATGATCAAAAAAGCACTGCCCACCGCCAACCTGAAGCCTTGCTATGTATGAGGTTTTCGGTACAGCTTAGCCTGTACGCTTCAAGAAGTTGTTGGCCGACTAGCCCAGGTCATTGAGGAGCTGGGCATGATGCCAGTCGGCCTGGGTTGTTCTCGAGGCTATATGGGAACTTGCTGGGGGAAACCTTCCGTTCAACAAACACGCTGGTTTACCTGAGTCCAGATAAAGGAGCATATGTACGGCGAGAGGCACCGAAGAGAGGATCTTCAGTACTGCTCCCTTTCGGTGTAACGCTGACCTTGCGCCGATCCGCTTGCGGTCGTTTTCTCGGCGTCAACAGTTAGCTAAGTCCAAAAAAGGCTATTGATAATTCAGCCCCTGTTATTTCAAGTGCCGAGTAGGCACCGGGTTCAAGCAGTGGACAGGACCTGGCCAAGGACGTTCTGCTTCCGGTAATCCCCTACTCTACTCTTCCACTGAGGTAGCGTGTTGTGTTCAGTAACCTTAGGTGAGTAGTCGGGCTCCTGTTGAGAACAAACGAGCTCTCTGCTGCTGCGTGTGGTGACGATCAGGTAGAGGTTCTGGTCCACTGTACGATCAGGAACTCCGGGGACGCAAGGTTAGCTGCACCATTGAGCCTGTGGGGCGATTCCCACATTCTTGCCCTGAGCCCCACTCGGCAGGGTGCAAACGGACCGGGGAGTAAGATGAGACCAAGTTTGAGGTTGGGTTCGACGATGACCAAGGGCCCGTATGTCATCAAACGTGCGGATGACGTATTGAGCGTTGGTGGGTTTGAAGCCGCTGGGCGTGATGCAGACGAAGCCTTCGAGTGGTTTTTTAACCTTGGGGGAACGTTATGTGTTCCGTTGCCAGTTTAATCATTCAGGACGACCATTCAGTGAGTCCACCGGACATCTTCCATTCACGTTGTCAGAATATGCATAAATAGGTAACCTATACCCAACCCGAATGTACGAGCATTGTCTGGAACGGCCTCCTTACCCTGTGAGCAGGCAGCTCGCATTCGTATCCTCACGGCTGACTGAGAGGAGATTAAGAATTACAACGGCGGTGATGCACTTGGCTATCGATACCGCTAAAGGCGAATTGCTTGAGATGATGGATGTTGAACATTGCCGGTCGAGGGCCGTCGGTATTCTGAACCGGTGGAGCACTATTCAGAGAAGCACTGCCCATGAAAGAGCCCCTTCCTTCGACCATTTTTCTCTAACCGCTGTACCTGCGCTATAATACCGGGGCATACCCGAGTGTCCGGCTTTCCGGTACTGTCAGACAGTGTGAGCGGAAAAATATATCCCAGCCCAACTTCGAAGACAACACTGACCTAGCTCTTGTTGCGTAAGCCGTCCTGTTCAGGCGCAACGCACTTACAGCAACGAACCATGTGTTTTGTTGTTGTTTGAAGGGCCTGCTGCACGTCAATCCCTTGTCTTAAGCAGAAAGGTTTCTGCTCATTATCTTTCGCCATGAGCGGAAATGAAAATGGCAGCGCTCGATATACAGTGGAGGCAACCCGCAATGCTGAGTGCGTTCTTTGAAAGCCCTTTTCGATGACGAGGTGACACGCCGGCGGACTTCATAGGAGTGACACCAACAACAAGGACTTTTCCGTTTCAGAGTACAATCTGGCTGAGCATTTCAATGATTGTCGCCTGTTGCATATCGTAGCCTTCCTTGGTCTGTCGTTCCGTTTTCCGCCAGCCTGTACCAGACATCAAGTTTAGTCAGACAGCGCGAACGGAGTTACAGGAGGGGGAGGTGTAGTTCAGATAGCCTGAACTCGGTGCTCTCTCCCTAAACGCAGCAGGGGCCGGCTCATACTATGTAGTCATCTCATACAAAAAAGGTGCTGTATTCCACGCGGTTGGAAGAGGGCCAACGTTTTACGTGAATGTATGAGCCAGGGAGTAGCGGCGGTCCAGTGTCGGAGTGAAGGTCAAGGCCGACGACAGGTTCGTACTTCCGGGTCGAGGAATCTTTTACTTCACCGACGCCGTGGAATGAAGGATTAAGTTACGCTGGGTGTCATTGATGACCATTGACGGGGTCGAACGAACCCAGACACGGAATACCAACGGACGAGCGATGCGCAGTTGGCTGAGGATGAACTTTCCCCAAGTTGTGCTAGTTGGAATCATCCTGGGAACGACACTGTCGGTCCGTGCGACGCTGACCGACGCCAAGAGATGAGAGTGGTGCCGTTCCCGGCTTCCGACTTTAATCTCGCAAGTTTGGTGCTATCACGTGATGACTCGCTCCATGCCATGATAGTCGTCCTGAATCCCGTTTTGTTATATCTCACTGTGTTATAGTTGAGTGTGCCGACGAGGACTAGCACTGCGAGACACAAGCAAGGGTAGCCCTCAAGTTCCACACCTACCATCCCCTCTTGAAGCCATGATAACGCATGTCCCTTGTGACGGCATCGGGGGCCTTGACCAATACACAGTGCATCATCATTTTCTTGGCGACTACCATAAAAGGCAGGTGCTGTAGTTGGACCAGACGACGGTGTCAGTCGGCTGTTGTCGTTGTGTCGCTCGTTTTCCGACCTTCGTTCTTCTCCCCGTTCCTTTTTTTCCCTCCCCCTACCGCGGGCTAATCTGTCGCTCGTTTTCCGTCCAGTTGGACTGTCCCAATGAAGATGCACCTACCCCCACTCGTCGCTCTTTTAACTCTTGTAGGTGCTGCCAGCGCAAATCAACGCCATGCCCGTCTAGCGAGGAAATATAACTACGCAAGGGATACCACCACACCTTCGATGGCAGCAGGTACCAGCACGTCCTCCCCCGTGACCTCCTCCAGCTCTGCCGCCGTGCCCGGTGCTACCACGTCAGCTGCAACCACTGCTGCACCCACGATTGGACCTCAGACGAACACTTGGGGGACTACGATTCCGCCATTGACCCAGATTACCTCGGGTATGCCTTCGCAGCCGACTCTACCGCTCACAGCGACCTACCCTGCTGGTGCGAAGCCGCCGATTTCAGGCGCACCTGTTCTGCCCACACCTTGTAAATTGCCTGATGACAGTTTACATGTTTCACATGCTCACATGCTACAGTCGTCTTCCAGGTTGCTAGCTGGCCACCTCAAGATCAGATTGCACCCACTGGTTTGTGACTTTTTGTGTATTAAACCTGACACCGATACTTATCCTACGTCTATGAACAGATTCAGCTGAGGTATCGGAATGGATGCAGGAACTTAACGGCTTTGATATCCCAGACATACCTCCTACCGCGGACGGTACTTGTGCCGGGGATCCTGCTGCAGCTGCGGACGCCGCCGAACGTGGCTGGTGGACTTGTGGTGGCTATACCCGTGATACTGATATTACAGCTTGTCCCGACCAATTGACATGGGGTGTCAGGTGCGTCCAACTGTGTCATTGCGTTTTTGTTGATTTCTGATCGGGTCGTTGTAAAGTTTTGATGACGGCCCAGCATTTTATAGTAAGTATATTTCTCCGGTCTGCAGTATACCACTGACGGATTTTCCCTGCAGCTCAGTATGCAAAATATTCTCATGGTTCCAAATTGATACCAACCTGACTCCGCAGGCAACTACTTGATTACCTGTCTTCGATTAATGTTACTTCTACTTTCTTCGTGGTCGGCTCGCGTGTTGTAGAGCGCCCTCAAGTGCTGATTGAAGAATACATGACTGGCCACGAAATTGCTGTGCATACTTGGTCCCACAGGGTTAATTCCAAACCTTTCTCGTCCATCTCTATCGCTCATGCATGCACTTTTTAGCCGCTCACCATGCTTACCACCGAGCAAGTCGTCGCCGAGTTGGGTTGGACACGTAAAGCTATCAAAGATGTCATCGGCGTAACTCCAACCTTAATGCGCCCTCCATACGGCGACATCGATGATCGTGTCCGTGCCATTTCTCTTGCTATGGGCATGGTTCCCGTCATCTGGACCCGAACTCCATCCGGCGCGACGTTTGATACCAATGGTAAGACAACTCGGTTGTCATATCGCAAGTGCACATCCTTGAATTGTACTACAGATTGGAAGGTTGCCGGTGGCGTTGTAAATGGCTCGCAATCCTTTGCGACCTTTCAGGCTATTCTAAATAACGCAACTCTCCTCGACACTGGGTAAGTCTTATCTACCCGGCCCGAGGCGCATGACACACTTTCTGTAGATTTATTGTCTTGGAGCATGACTTATACCCACAAACGGTTGACCTTGCTATCGGCTATACCCTCCCCGCAGCCTTGAACTTCACCCCTCACTTAACGGTCCGTTAAGGTCCTTTTTCGTTCCCGCCGTTGCTTATTATTCCCTTTTCAGATGGACTCCATCGGTCACTGCAACGACATCCCGGCCACGAACCTGTACCGTGAGAGCAACCAGAATACTAGTTTCCCTTACCCGAACAGCACAAGCGGCGACTCCTCAGTGCCAAGTGGCTCGGGTGGATCGACATCTACTAGTAAGAGTAAGACCGGCGGGAGCGTCTCGATGTTGAACAGAGATGCAATTCCAATGACGGTCATCGGTACCGTCGTAATGGCGGCTTTCAGTGCTCTGTTGTTGTAGGTGTGAAGCGTGTGGGTTGTCGTCCCATTATAACGGTGGCATTGCCTATGCTTTTTTTTTTCTCGCATTGATGCTAGTAATCAATCCCTAGAAGGACGCTAGGTTATAGTGCTCGCTGCGCAATCGTGTGTAAATACAACCTACAACCCAGCCACGAATTGGCCTTTGGTAATTCTTTGCGTCTGCTCAGATGCAGATAAACTCTGATCTCATGATCAAATTGACGATTTTGTCCTGGACTCGAATAACCTACGTCTCATCGTAATGGAAGTTCTCTGTAGGGTGGAATGCGGTGATGCCATCTGCTTAGCATCCAACTGATATAATCATCGATCTGAGTGAGACTGACGCCAGTAATTCCGGCCATTGCTCACTAGAGGTATGTGCCTGATTGAAATCGTACTACATAAAAGTGGCTTTCAACGAGCGTACGAGCGTACAAGAACAGACGAATGGGAGCTAAATAGGACGCCTCCGAACGGTGAGTTACGCCAAGGATGTCGCAAAGCACTTCGGGTGCCAGTGCTCACCACCACGTTACACGCCTATGGGACACTCTGTCATCCGGCTTGGACCGCATTCCAGGATGCCGTGGGTAGCAACTATCCCTGGGACCACGTTCCGCTGGTGATATTCTGCTGTGATCCAAGACTGGTTACGACCGAACCTCCGAACGGCCGAAGCGCATTTCTAATGATACAACAATAACCAAAGTTCAGCTGATGTTTACCAGCTTGGTTTCCTCGAACCACCTGGGAACCAGGAACCCCGGAAGGGTGCATTTTGAAATCAGAACGCACTCACCCGTCATGTGATAGTGATGCGCAATAGCGAAGCCGTACAACGTGTTCCCCTCTAATATTTTGGGGCCGAATAGGGATTTGAATGCGTTCCGCTTCATCGTGCCAAGGATGCGTCTTCGTTGCCTCGATAACGACAACGGTCTCTCTGGAATCCTCGAGAGAAGGATTCGCCACTAGGGTGCAAGGTAGCAGGGCCGGAGGAATGAGTCAAGCGTCTTTCTGTCCCCTGAGACACAGTGGGTGACAGGAAGGTCGTCAATGTCATTGGTTTCCTACGTGCGATCCTCAAGCTACCTGTGCACGAACTCTTCGCGACAAGAAGGATATCCAGCCTCGTACCTTGGAACTGTGCTACCCATGAACCAAAGCAGTGTTACTGTCGAAGAAAGAAGCTCACCATTAGTCTTCGACAATAAGTACAAGTTACTCGTTAGCTTCGTTCCCCGTGGTCGGGTGGCGGCATGTCTGGTCACTGCATGCACCATCTCGCGCGGGAGATAAGTACTGAAACATTTACTCACAGTTGAGCGACAACCTGTAGCAGGGACGTGAGTGGCAAGAGCGCTTGGGGTGATTCCACTGCCCATCTGAGTCACTGACTCACCTGGTTCAGTAGTTTGTGAGTGGCGTAGGAATAGGAGTCGGTAATTGCAGACTGTGATCGGCTTGTTGTAGCTTGATTATTTAACACCTATTCTGGCATTCTTCAGAAGGTACTTACAGTTCCAACCCGAGAAGTATCATGGCCGGCCTTCCTGCTCGGGCAACTCCCCTCACCATCACCTGCAAATTTCTGGTACTAAGTTTGAACAGTGTGACAAAGTTTCACATTCACAGGAACCTGCAGATTATCCCGCATACTTATCAACTGACATCTTTAGGTAAAGGGTAGAGCTGAGAATGTGACAACTCTGCAGTTTTGTTGCGAACTAGGTACCTTCGACAAGGGGTTAAAGTATACCTCAGCCGTCAGAACTCCAGCTCCAGCTTGACCTGGTGTATAGTTGACAGGTTAAACAACGTCTGTGGGTATCATTAGTAGGGCGACTCACCTCTGAAGTAAGTTGTTCAAGTTTGTTCGTAAGCAGAGAGCCCAACTCTCGCATGCCTGCCGGTACAGTGGGGGAACAACTCCTGCAATTACGTTGCCGAACAACGTGTATTGCCTTTTCAACATTTGACCTGATTGTCTCCGCGCAGGGTTTGTCCTCCAAATCCATAAAAGTTGCGTTCATGAAGTCCTCCCACCATTGCGCAGTAGAGACTCCAAATAGACTTCTTGCTGGCGATGACCGAGGGCAATGGCAGGAGCCACTAGAGGTATCATCAGCAACTATCCATGGGATCGCATTCCGCTGATATTCGTCTGTGATCCAAGAGAGGTTGTCCTTAAGTGGCAGGAGTGCGTTGCTGCATTTCCGATGGTATGTCAACAACGAAAGGAGTTCCGTGGAAGTAATCAGCTCGATCTCCTCAAACCACCTCGGAACCAAAGACTCCCGAAGGGTGTACCTAGCAGCGAGAACGCACGCATCATGCATGCGGGCGCGGCACGCGATCGCGAAGCAGCGCAGCGAGTTCACCTCCAAAATCTTCGGGTTGAATGGAGCTTTTCATACCGCACGCTCAATTCCGTCAAAAGAATACTTTCTGGCTGCTTTGAGAACGTTGGTGACCTCTCTGAAGTGCTCGGGCGTAGGATCTTCTGCTAAAGTGCAGGGATAACAGAAGCAGAGAAGGGAGTCAAGCGTTCTACTGTCCTCCGAGACCGGCATGACAGGTAGTCCGTCTTTGGTCTCTGTATCCGTGTTGGTGTCCTCAGATGATTGGGAAAGATCAAAGAGAGCCTCGAAGAACTGGGACGCAAGGGAGAGGAAGAGCTTGAAAACGCGGAAGTCTATGCCATCACATGAGCGCAAGATCACCTCTGCCTTCGCATGGTCGAAGGGCGGAGATGCGCCAACGAGAGGATCCGGTAAGTCAGACATGCCACGTGACCACGGCTAGAGTGTTTCGTCGCGTCAGACTGGTCTAGGTAGCGGGAAATTTCCTTCACGAACCCGATATACATACTGTGGGGAAACTTGATGCCTTTCATCACCCATAGTAGGGTCACCTTTATAATGTCCCAATGTGTACGTGTGTTCCGAGTCTGAGGCATGGCCAGGGCAAGAAAGACGACGGCACCGTTTGCTCCGCTTCTTTCGATCCGATTTTCGTCGTTCCGCATATGTACGGGAGAGCGACGGATGGATACCATTTGTATTCGCGGTATGACTCATCTACGTCTACGAACGAAAATGGGATGGTTTCTGAAGACCTTGCGCAAGGCATGAGACACGGTCGCAGTGATGTTAGATCCTAACGCACGTACCCTAAGATTATATCTTCCACGGATTCCATAGGCATGAAATTAGCATTTTGTGACCATCCGAGGGTAGGAAGACCCTAGATCCGACAGCCTTTTCTCCAGGAGAATGTCAGTTTTGTGGCTTCTTCCCCCATTGAGGCACGGCCAACAGGTTTACCAGCGGGCGAAGGTTCATGCAGTACTCCAACGGGAAAATTTTCGAAGGTTTGAGAAAGCCGACGGTCGGAGGCTGGATGAGCGCCGTTCCCGTTCCGCTACTCACATATACACCTGCCATGTACCGATCCAGTGGGAGGAGAACTCTTCCGTTGCATGCAGCGGAGGAGGTGGAACGGGAACAGGAGCTGTTTCTGATCCTAATTATGTGAATGAGACGGTCACCAAGCCATACCGTTGGACACTTAGGTGGGGCACACCACTCACCCTGCGGCTGAGGCTGGTGTGTTCTCAAGGTACGTACGTCTTGCGGAAGTTCAGTACTTCAGTCACTACTGTGTTACGTAACCGAGGGCACTTATTTAATCCCGCAGTGAGCTACTAGATCTGTAGTGTAAGTAGTCAGCTACTAATAGTGAACCTTCCGCAGTCTGATGTGTGCATATGGATGCCCGAACGCATTCGTGTGGATATAATGCATGTTCCAGAAAAACCTGTGCAATTTACTACAGCAGGTCGGACTAGATCTTGGCTACAAGTACCCAAACTCACACATTTTGCTCCAAGGTCCGACTATGTTTGAGGTTTCGCAGCTTCCACAACCTCTTTTTCTTGAAACTAAGTATCTGGCCTACATAAATACACCCTACTTTAAATGACTGCAGTATTGTCTTTTAAAGATTCGTAGTATTGCTGGCTGTGTAAGTCGTTTTGCATGTGATGTCCGTTTTGCATCTGGTGGCGAATGATAGTATCCCATTCCCATTCCCTACAGACTACACTGCCTTTCAGAAAATCCCCAGCACGACTCGGGCAAAGGTTAGTGTGGGTAGGCATCACATTCACAAGTGATGGCCTACTTGCTGACATTTTGTATACTTTCTACAGTTTTTTAACACATGCGGGATCAGGCCCGGAGGCGTATCCCAACTTGCATGACATGAGGCACTCATATATGTATGCGGAGTAAATTGCAACGATCTGACGATATAGTAAGAACCGGAAGGCCGAAAAGCACCACAGTGATCCTCCGACAGCAGAGAAACGCGCAATATGACCAAATCGTGCATGGTGAAGATAGCATCGACTCCGGCTGTCATGTAGTGAGTAGAAATGCCCTGTGAAACCAGAATCTGGTCCCTTGGGCAGTGGACATCCCATCTTCAAGGAACGCATACTAATGTCGCCACTGCTAATATAAATAGTCTTAATAGGTGACCACCTTCTAGTTTCTTATGGTGCCGTCGCGGCTCCGTGGTCCGGCCTATATGCCTCTGCAGGTGTGCCAACGGCCTAATGCCGAGTCTCAGAACCACATCTCGTCAGTAAGTACGAGGCTTCACCTCAGCAGATGTTCACTAAGAGATATCCGGTGACAATGATCGTAGATCAGATTCCTTCCGACGGAGTCAAGTAGGCAGGATTTGATGGCACGGAGAGTCAGCATGAACACGGATGCTGACAGGCTACCTCGTCGAACGCGGTATGGCTAGTGGTAATTAATGCCACACCGTCCGACTGCAGAGAGCAGCATTAGCTCCAGCTGACCCAGAGCTGCAGCGGCACGAATTGATTGGCTTGCTATAAATCCTGTTGTGCAACATCGGGCATCTTAAGCCTGGATTCCTCCAGATACGAATATCATTGCGAGATAGGTATGCTTCACGGTGAAAGTGGATGATAATATCCTGGCCGTTTACTATTCAGTTTGGATGCGCCGGTGACATTTCATCACTGGAAAGGAAGGTGTCCGGATTCACAGCCAGAGCGACGGATGGGTGCTGTCGTCCCGCGTTTCAGGAATAATCAGTTTAATCTCATGTCTGGGGTATGTCCCCGACATCTCCATCAGGACGTCTCGTACCAGGTCAATTGTACCACAAAATTTTTCAGAGGACAGATCAACATTCACAACACACTGGCGCATTATCTTACACCTCTATCAACTAATGTCGGTGCTATAAGGTAACGATGAAAGAAGAATGTCTCGTAATTGCTTTTTTTTTTTTTCCAGACCAAGCGCGAATTTGAAGGCATTTCAGACGTTAAAAGTTCAGGCCCAGCTTAACCTACCGCATGGTTAACAATCTGAATGACATCGTCAAGTATCGTAAGGGAAAGTTCACCTTCGAGATCACCTCTTCGAGTTTGTTCGAAAAGATAATGTTGACTTCTCGCAAGCGGCCTGGTGCCACTTCGCGACAGTGTGTACAGCTGTGCGGTGCTGCGTCCCATTCAGTACTAGCTAAAAGAGTTCGTATTGCCCTTTCGACGTTTGATTGGATCGTCTCTGCGCAGGGCTTATCCAGTAACTCTCGGAAAGTGGAGACTATGAAGCGCTTCCACCATTCGGGGGTTCCCGAACGAAGTGTCAGGGAATCCCCGGCCGGGCACCGACAAGAGCCGCCATACCACGGTTTAAGTCCATTTGGGATCCAAGAAAGGTCACCCTCAAGCATCTGGACGGCCTTGCTGCACTTTTGATGGTAGGTCAACAACGAAAGGAGTTCCGCGGAAGTAATCAGCTCGACCTCCTCGCACCACTCCGGAACTAGTGGCTCGCGGAGAGTGTATTTCGCAGCAAGGACACATTCGTCCCACATGCGGGTGCGACATGCGATTGCGAAGCAGCGCAGCGAATCCACCTCTAATATTTTTGGAGTGAATAGAGACTTGCATACCGCTTGCTGGATCGCATCAAGAGAATACTTTTGCACTGCGTCGAAAACATTAACGATTTCTCTGAAATCCTCGATCACGGGATCCTCTGCTAAAGTGCAGGGATAGCAGAAGCGGAAGAGTGAATCTAGTGTCTTGCCATTCTCTGAGACGGGGATGACAGGAAGTCCGTCTTTGATCTCCATATCAGCGTTAGCCTCTTCAGACGGTTGAGGAAGATCGAAGAGGGTCTCAAAGAACGGCGATGCAAGAGAGAGGAAGAGCTTGAAGATGCGGAAGTCTACGTCATCAGATGAACGTAGAATCACGTCCGCCTTCACATGATCGAAGGGTGGTGATGCGAAAATGGGCGAGTCTTGTGAGTCGGACATGTTATAGGTTCGCAGCCGGAGTGTTTCGTCATGTCAGACTCGCCTGGATAGCAGAGATCCACGCACGCACCTGAGACGCAGTGCAAAACCTCAATGCCTTTCATCGCTCGCGTTACATGTCGCCTTTATAGGTGGGACAAAGGTGCGTGTGCCCTAATTTTGTGGAGTGACCAGTCTGAGGTAGATCACGGCAACATTCCTTTTTCTCCTCCCAGCTCCTACTTTTCTTTGCACCCAGAAACATAAGGAAAGGACTAACAGGATAGGTATTTTCAGGTCCAGGAGTAAGGTTTATCGATGCCTGCGAGTGGAATTTAAGGCACTTCAAGACCTCATGTTAGCCATACTGTGCATCGAGGCAGGATCCCAGTACATCCCCCGGATTATATCTAGTACGGATTCCTTCGACATGAAATTGCCAACTCTGAAATGGGCATACCTAGGCCACGGAAGAAAGGCTGCGACTGCCTTTTTGCCTGAAGCCTATCGATTTCTTGTCATGACTTTCTCTTGGAGTCAGGTCCCACGAAGTTTATCGATGGTGGAAGATCTAATGCTGCACCCAATTGAGTGGAGGCCGGAATGTTCGACCAAATCGATAAACTTGGACGTAAGGAGGTTGCTTGTGGGGCGAGAGAGACAGGACGTGGAACGGGAACCGTTTCTGATCCTGATGAGAGGAGGCTAGAAGAGCCCTGCTGGTCACGCACGGTAAAGAAGGTCTAGAAGAGTCGTTGCGGCATGGGGGACACGTAAATTAAGGGTGAAACCCCATAATATGTAATATTCGCCGCAAGACGCGCTGAAGTGGAAGGAGTTGCTGCTGCCATGTAAGTGTACCAGTGCGATTCAAGCGGGGGGATTTTGTCAATGCCTGTAAGGCAAATCGTATTACCGAAGGAGGCATGACCACTTCCCTTGTATCTTGGGTGTGCCTAGTATTCGGAGGACTAGTTGTGAATGGCTGTGAGCGATAGTTGCAATTGTGAATCGATGAGGATCATTTTGTCTTATTGGTGTACCTGGCAGAACCGAAGTTTCGGACGGGGAGTGACAATCCGTCCTATATCTGAGATTCTACTGCTTTGAGTTTTCGTAGCACGGCATCCTGTGACCTCCTTCACGCCGACGGATGGGAAGATGACATCGAGAAGAGCTTGAAAATCCCCAATGAGTACATAACTTAACCATGGGCGATGTCATGCTTACCAGCCCTTGCATGAATTACCAAGTACTTACCACAGGTACACCACTAGACAAGATGCGCATAAATATCCATGAGGGATGGTTCTGGCACACGATTACCCAGGATAGAGTTGGGGAGCTGCCAGGTTTCTGCGATGGCCCGAAGAGCCTGAATGATCGTGTAACGTGAAACAACCAGTGTAATCTTTCGAACCACGCTTTGGGGTTGGGCCTCTACACCTTTATCAGCCTCGGCCCTGGCATTTCATTTACGTGCAAGGTCAAACGTACTGCTGTGCGTTTTACTTGAAGGACGGATCAAGCAGACGAGTATCTTACACACCTGGCAACTAACATGTCATAAATGCGAAAACGGAATTGCTCTTAGTTGCTTCCTACATGACTATAGAGGAAGGAATTGGAACCAAAACTTCAGGTTTAGCTTAATCTACCATATAGTCAGGAAGCTGAATAACGTCTTCGGGTATTGTAAGTGAAAAAGGTCACCTTCGAGGTCGCCTCTTCGAGTTTGTTTGTGAAGATAATGTCGAATTCTCGCAAGTGACATGGTGCCACTTCGCGACGATGTGTACAGCCTCACTGTCGAACGGTCTTTATTGTCTTTTCAATGTTGATCTTAATCGTCTCTGCACAGGGACCGATAAGTCCAGGAAAGTGGAGTCCATGAGGCCCTTCCACCAATCGCCAAGGCTCGAACTGGACCATGAGGCCGAGCAGTTGCAGGAGCCGCCGGGACTCGGCGGAAGTTCTTTTGGGATCCAAGAAAGATCACCCTTCAAAGTCTGGACGGCTTTGCTGCACTTTTGATGGTATGTCAATAACGAAAGGAGTTCCGTGGAAGTAATCAGCTCGATCTCCTTGAAGCACCCCGGAATCAGTGGCTCTCGGAGAGTGTATCTAGCGGCAACGATGCACTCATCCTGCGTGCGGTCGCGGCATGCGATTGCGAAGCAGCACAACTGGTTCACCTCCGGTATTTTTGGAACGAACAGAGATTTGCATACCGCTGACTGGATCGCATCAAGAGAATACTTTTGCGCAGCGTCGAGAACGTTGATGATTTCTTTGGAATCCTCAAGCACGGGAACCTCTGCTGGAGTGTAGGGGTAGCAAAAGCGGAGGAGTGAATCCAGTGTCTTGCTGCCCTCTGAGACGGGAATGACATGGAGTCCGTCTTTGATCTCTATATCAGCATTAGCCAGATGGTTGAGGAAGATTGAAGAGGGTCTCAGAGAACGGCGAGGCAAGGGAGACGAAGAGCTTGAAGACACGGAAGTCCACGTCATTAGATGAGCGTAGGATCACGTCCGCCTTCACGTGATCAAAGGGCGGTAATGCGCCAGCAGGTGGGTTAGTCATGTTATGGTTCCGCAGCTGCAATGTTTCGTCTTGTCAGATTCGTATGAATAGTGAGGAACTTCACGCACACACCTGGGATACAGATGAAGACTCGATGGCTGTCGTTGTTCCTATTACAGGCCACCTTTATAGGAGTACGCGTACCCTGATTTTGGGGTATGACCAATGCGAGGAAGAACATGTCGACATTCTTTCTTCTTCTTCCGATTGCCGCTTTCGAAGTCGCGCACAGAAGAACAAAAGGAACAAACTAACGCGATAGGTATTTGTGGCACCAGGAGTTCGGTTCATCAATCTTTACGAATGAAATCCAGCGGTTCGTGTTAGACATAGCGCACATCTAGGCCGGATCCCTGCATGCCCCCCGAAAATATATCTGGCAGCAGGCTACAAGAAGAAGGCTCCAACTGCCTTTTTGCCTAAAGCCTATCGGTTTCTCGACCCCCTTTCTCCTGGAGTCAGGACCACGAAGTTGATCGATGGGCGAAGATCCACCACTGCACTCGAATGAGCGAAAGTCCGAAAACTCGAGCAAGTGAATAAACTTGGGCGCACGGAGGTTGTACGTGTGCCAGTCCCCCGCAGGCACATGTGACACCGAAATTCTATGGCGTGAATTCTGCCGCTGCAGGATAATGGGACACACGCGTTGGAGAGGCCACAATGGGAGAGACAATGCGGAAAGCGGCGTGAACCCGCTCTGCTCTGTAGTCTGTCTATGTGCTGCTGTCTCCTGTCTGTCCACGTCTGAGTCCGAGTCTGAGTCTAAGCGTCTGACGCCGTGCACCTCGTACCCCTGGCACCGCGCCACGCCTGCTCCCCCCGACTCCCCCGGTGGTCCCCACCCCTACCGGGGCTCCCCCCTTTGCCCCCGCTACAGCGTGCATGGCGAAAGGTGGAATAGGAGCCTTCTCTGATCCTGATGAGAGGACGAGATTAGAATGGACTTACTGGTCACACGCGGTGAAGCAGGTCTAGAGAGATCGGCATGGAATGGGGGGGATATATACAAGGGTAAAAGCCCCATAATCTGCAAGGACCACTGAGAGACGAACGAAATGGTGTAGTAAAGGTTCGGAACCACGGCGTGTAATCATCGTATGCTGTCGGTACTTTGGGCAACGACAGAAGAGGATAATCGCAGTGCCATTATCAGGATTCGTCACATGGGGCCTACAAAAGGAAGGAATTGCTTACAATTCGGTGTGATCGCGGCAGGGGTGTACCATGGTTCGACTATCTACCCTTCTGACACGAGTCAGCCTAGTATTGCGAAGGATCAGTAACGTATAAAGGTGTTCGCTGTCGTGAAGTATTGGACAAGAAATTTCCTTGTCAGTTTTCCTAGGCAGAACCGAAAAGGGTTCAGAACGCCGGAAGTCTCAGCATTGTAGCAACACAAAAGTCTACCCAAGAAACGATCGACGATTTCTCCCCCTCCCCCGCACCACATATATACGTCAGTCAATCTGGGGTATCGATAAGCTGTTGGGCGCCAGTAATACTAATGAGCGCCGAGCAAACGGTAGACAACTCAGGGGAATCCTCACCCAGGGCCATACGGATCTCCAGTTTTGGACATTCGGAGATGGCGCCCCCAACTGTGTATGAGACGAAGACCATAGCTGACGGATTTCGACGCCAAGTTTGAGTGTCAGGTCCCGCTCGTTTGACATGGAGATGACCGCCACGAATCCATTCCGAAACAGCCCGGTGGTCATCAGATTTTCCACGGAGAACTAATCACCAGCGCCGACTAGGCTGGTACACATGGTTCGGTGCGGTTGCTTTTAGGCATATGGTTAGCCTCGCAGGTCCAATCAGATGATCCGAATTTCTGGCGTTACCTCCCTCGTGCAGCTGAGATGAAACGCTCGGACGGCAGTGGTGTGCGGGTATACTGGTGTGGGGACCATGTGTAGATGGCATGGTCTTTGTTCTGAGGGAACGTGGAGACACAGGAGTCTGTTGCCCGCCGCGGTGGGACTACAGGTAGAATTATTGGTCTGAACATCGAGATGGCGTCAGTAGCTGTCAAAAGTGAGATTATCGTGGAGCTTTGTCTGTTAATTTAGCACTTGCGTTGTCGCCGTCGTCGCCGTCATCGTCGACGGAGGCGAGTTGGCTGCCAAGGCAGAGTTCCAAAAGAGGTGAACAGCCGCGCGTCTCCACGCCGTCGCCATCGTCCGACTCGTCGACAGTGCCCACCCACTGATAGCACCCACTTCACCCGCCAATTCTACAACAATTCCAACTGCAAATGGACCGTCCAACTGGGCCGCGACACCCTCCAGACAAAAGACACGAAGCATACGAGTCCATCTTCGGGCGACCGTCGACCTCGCACCACTTGCTTCAGCCCCAAGGCCAGTACTACCATCCACCGTACTCGTCTGGCTACCATCAGCCAGTTCCTGTCCACCAGCCAGCGTATCACCCGGCAGACAAGCGCACGTCCCACCCAACCTCGATTCGCTCACAGCAGAGCTACTACGGCCATCCTCAACACCAGCACATTCCATATCATCATCCGTACCCTCCTCACCCCACCCACGCCCTCGCTCCACCATCAGCACACGGCCGTGCACCGTCCGTCGTCAGCTCTCCCCACAATGCAGCTGGTATCATCCCTCCAAGGCCAGACGACCCACCCGACCCTGGCCTCGTCGCACTCACGAGGACAGGACTCACCCCTGCACAGGCTTATCAGGCCCAGGTCAACCTAAACGGCAATTCTACTCTTCCTCCCACCACGGCCCCCCACAACGGTGCACCTCATGGTACCTCGGCGAGTGACGTACCTCGCATAGGCGTCCACCTCGAGCAGGAGATCGGCCGCTTGAGCTTCGAATTCGGTTCTCAAGATAACCATTACAACAGGTCCTCTAACGAACCCTACAGCGAACTCCCATGGGCACAACCCACTCCAGAACACTCACGTGCGTGTGCAACTTCCGTCATATCCATATCTGGTGTGCTGGCGACGTGATGTACTCATTTGTTTCTTTACCATCTACAGCAATGACGTCCATGCCTCAGACCAACGTGGCCGCTCAGCAACATCGTCAACCCAGCCCTCTCTCCCTCTCATCTAGCCATCATACGCCACCTACAGGTCATTCTTCTCCTTACCACCTCCAGCTGGATACCACCACGACCGTAGTAAAGGCGGCCACACGCTCTTCCTCGCTTAGCATCTCCCCTGTATCTAGCACCCTCGTCGACCACTCGATAGCAACGGGTTCACTTCTCAACACTTCCGGTCGGCGATCTTCCGAGTCTGCCCGCACCATGCCTGGCCCTGCTTCCCGCCGCGATCGTACCGGTCAAGAAAGGACTTTGTCCATGTCTGCTGCATCCGCCTCACTACGTACCGTCGTTGACCCTCGCTCACGCGCTCCTATTCCCCGTGGATTCCAGGCTGCTGGTTGCAGCTCACCTACCGGTCCATCGAACAGGATCCGTGGTCTTTCTGTGTACCCTGCCCTCCTCTCACGCGTCGCAGAGGCATTCAAAACTCGCATCACTCTCGCAGATAGAGTCAAAGATGGTTTGACGTACAAGGATGCCTTTGACGGACGCGAAGCAGTAGATAAGATCGCTGCTATCATCAAGACAACAGACAGGAACTTGGCGCTCCTCCTTGGCCGTGCTCTCGACGCCCAGAAATTCTTCCATGATGTCACGTACGATCACCGGCTACGCGATAGCGCCGCGGAATTGTACCAGTTCCGCACGACTCTAAGTCCGTTCGTCAGCGGAGAACTGGCTGCGACGAATAATAACCACGATCACAACGGTGATGGAGATGAGGAGGCGAAGAGTCCCGAGCAGGAGTATAGACCAGACGTTACGCGTGGTTTGTCTCTCGGTCACGGGTCGTCTGATTCACATGAGAAAGATGTGTTGCCTGTTACTGGGACCGTTGAGCCGTTGGGACGGCAGGGCTCCGAATCAATGGACGAAGTTCCCCTCCCGACTGGGATATTCACGCTTCTAACGGATTGTTATTCGCCCACGTGTTCGAGGGATCAGCTTTGTTATAGTATTGCTTGCCCTCGAAGGTTGGAACAACAAGCAAGGCTGAATATGAAGCCTCAACCTGGTCTCAAGAAACAGATCTCGAAGGAGTCCTTGGGAGACTTCGTGGTGCGTGTCGTTTGTTGTACTGGGCGTGTTGGGTGGATTTTTATTTGATGCGCTCTATTCCCCTTTCTCGTTCAGGAACCCGGGACACTTTGGATACATTCCGTGCCGCAAGAAGTTGTAAATAGCGTATCAGATACAGAGAAGAAGCGGCAAGAAGCTATCAACGAAGTGATCTACACGGAGCGGGACTTCGTGCGGGATATGGAGTACCTTCGAGATGTATGTCGTTATTGTTTTGGCTTCCTCGTTCTTTCTTTTTACACTTGTCTTCTTACTGATAGGTATGGATTGGGAACCTAAAAGACACCGAAATCATACCCGCCGATCGCCGTACAGACTTTATTCAACAAGTCTTTTGGAATATCCACGACATCATCGCGGTAAATACACGTCTCCGTGATGCACTAAATAAACGTCAAAAAGCATACGCAGTCGTCGAGCGCATCGGGGACATCTTTACAGATATCGTCCCCCATTTTGGGCCCTTCGTGTCATACGGAGCGCATCAACTCTATGGTAAATACGAATTCGAGAAGGAGAAGAGTTCGAATCCGGCGTTTGCAGCCTTTGTAGAGGTGCGTTGTGGTCTGTTCTGGTTCCACTGCGGATCCCCTCGTGTCGACGGAAGGGGGGATGGGGTCTTGTGTTCGCGGATGATTGATGCGTACGCAATTTCGTGCAGACTACAGAACGGCTTCCAGAATCCCGCAAGCTCGAGCTGAACGGATATCTCACGAAACCGACAACTCGTCTTGCGCGGTACCCACTTCTGCTGGGAGCCGTGATCAAACATACTTCAGAGGATAATGCCGATAAGCAGACTCTCACGCAGGTGGTATCAATGATCCGCGAGTTCCTTGCCAAGGTCAATGTGGAGACGGGAAAGACGGAGAATAGATTCAATTTAATGCAGTTGGATCAGCAGTTGGTGTTTAGACCTGGCGAATACATGGTGAGTATTTGTGTGTACATCTATATGGCCTTGTGTTGTGTTGGTTTTGGTGTGGTGTCGGGAATGCGCGAGGATAGTGCATTTGGGTTGATTGATGTTTTCGTTTTCTAGGACCTTCACTTGCAAGATCCTCAGAGGGAGCTGGTCTACAAAGGTTCGCTCAACAAGAGGGGAGGCGGTCAAGGCGATAGCGGTGATCTGCTAGTTTACCTGTTCGATCACGCACTCTTGATGGTCAAGCAGAAAAGCAAGCATGAACAGTACAAGGTTCACCGACGCGTGAGTTTTCTTTGCGTCGCGGTCTTGGTGGGAAGCGTTCCTACGTTGTTGATGCGGGTTCTTTCACAGCCAATTCCGCTGGATCTTCTTTTCATCTCCGTACCGGACGAAAACACCCAAGGGAACCGTCCTGCTAACCGACAGCCGCGCACGCTGACGAAGAGAAACTCGTTCAACCGTGGTGCTCCCTACGCACCAGCGATCCCGGTCCGCATAGATGGCAAAGGCGGGCTCGCGATCACATTCATCCATCTCGGGCGCAAATACTATCAACTGACGCTCTGGGCGAGTACGATCGTGAGTCATCGGAAATGGGTGGAAAACATTACGAAACAGCAGGAGTTGTTGAAAGAGAAAAGCACGGTGTTTGAGACAGTGACGGTTTCAGAGGGGTTCTTTACGGGTGCGAATAAGGTGACGTGTGCGGCTCCCTTTGGTGCGTTTATTTTTTTCTCTGCTGGGTACGCCGGAATGCGTGCCAACTACATGGTTTATTTGGTTTGGTGTGTGGCGTAGGTGGCGGCAGATATATCGTGTACGGGACGGATGATGGTGTTTACCTTACCGACTTGCGGGAGCGGAATAGGGATCCTGTCAAGGTGCTGGCATTGCTGGACGTGTCGCAAGTCGACGTTCTCGAAGATTATCAGCTGCTTATCGTGCTTTCGGGTGAGAATTGTGTTCCACTTTATCCATTGCACAGTAAACTGACGCGCGCGACCTTCTTCACTCATAGAGCGGCAGGTGATCACCTTCCCATTGGACGCCCTGGACCCCAAGGATCCCACAGCCGGCCTGAGACGCGCGAAACGAATATCTTCACACACATCGTTTTTCAAGGCAGGTATCTGTCTCGGCAAGGTGTTAGTGTGTGTCGTCAAGTCTAGTCCGCTCTCGAGTACGATAAAGACGCTCGAACCGATCGACCAAAGTATTCGCGGACGGAGTAAACCGACGTTCCGTAAATTCCTTCAAGGCGGGAATGATACCTTGAAGTTGTTTAGGGTACGCCTCTCCGTGGTTCTCAATCTCTTTACGTTTCACTTGTGTACCCTTCCTTTGTGACTTCTTTGTTTGACTTCGACTATTATTAGGAGTTTTATATCCCTGTGGAGTCGAGCTCTATACATTTCCTCAAGACGAAGCTGTGCGTCGGGTGCTCGAAAGGCTTCGAGATCGTGGACCTGGAGAGTCTGGATACTCAGGGCCTTCTCGACCCTGCCGATGCTTCGCTCGAATTCGTAAGGAAGAAAGAAAACTTACGACCCATGGCCATCTATCGCATCGAAAATGAGTTTTTACTGTGTTATGATGGTAAGCCTTAACCTCTTACATTTTACATCAAACGCAGGTTGAAACTCCCATTAGATTTTGCGTTTTATGTCAATAAAAACGGATGGCGATCAAGACAAGAGTTCATGGTCCATTGGGAGGGATCACCGACTGGTTTTGGTGAGTGTTGAAACCACGAGTTTTTTTTTTCAATCCACCGTTGACAAGTGGGGGGGCAGCGCTACATTACCCCTATGTCCTTGCCTTCGAGCCAATGTTCGTCGAGGTCCGGCACGTAGAGACCGGTGTTATGTCACAAGTTATCCAAGGGAACAACCTCCGGCTTTTATTCGCAGAAACACCACCATCAACGTCGCACACCACCAACCCACATCCAAATACTTACTATCCTACACAACAACAAGGGTATCATCCATATCAATCACCGTCAGGGTCCACGTACGGTCGATCTCCGTCCATGCCAGGGTACGGCCCCCATGCCGTCCTGCCGCCGCCCATGGCGTACCCAGCCCCTCAGTACCCGATGAGGACGATGATGCCTAGTTGCCGGGATGAGATTCTGATGGTGTCTGATGACCGGGTGCTAACGTTGCGATTAGCGAATGGCCAAGGGTTCCATGTCACCTCGGATGCTGCATCCGCATGTTCGAGGTGAGATGAGTGACGTGAAAGAGAAAGCGCACGCTATTTTTTTTCTGTATTTCTGTACATGACGATGACTGTGTGATACTGCCCCCCCCTCCCCTCCTCCCCCCGACGAGGGTATTTGTTTGCGTAATTGTTACAGTATTAGTATCTTTCCCTTTACTTCCTTTTTTTTACCCGGGTGTGTGGCGGGTGCAGTTACAACAAGACATGCCTCGCTTTGCTCCAATGATCATTTGACCAACAAAATGGAGTAGTCGCATCTCTTTAGGGTGATAGTTCATGAAAAGTTATGTTTGAAGCGGCTTTTTTGTTAGTGTTACTATCATTCAAGTTGGGCACCACATGCAAAATGGACCAGGCATTGCAGTTTACTCTGGTGCTGTCAGTGTGTGAGTTGCTTCGGATGGCACTTTTGCCAGTGACCACAAAAACCCTAGCAGTGACTCTGCATTGAGTCTACCCGATGTATGTAGGACTACAAAAGTACAAAAACAGCTGAAGCCAGAGCACCAATGAACACTGCAAAGCCCATACTCACTAACACCTTTATCCAGAGTACATTACCAAACCAGAGAGCCCCAGCAAGTGCAATGCCAAGACATACTGATGCAACAAGCAGAAAAACAAATGGTGACAATAGTAAAGCAAGAAAGACCGTGTATTTGTACGTCCTCTCCCGTACCAACTTGGTAATTGGTTGTAGCCAAAGTGTATCAGTAGGAATCAGTAAGAAGGTGGAAGGGCTGAGAACCACACTTACTTTAACATCTGTGGGACCAATCATACTCAAACCAACAATCCCAGCAAAGCCGCTAATAATGGCTAGCATGGCGGCCTCGAAACCTAGTATCATGCAACAGTATGGGAATTCAACATCCCACCGAGTAATGTGTGGTACTGGGGGAGGGGTGGTCAATTGGGACAGAATAAGCACAAAGTACATCAAAGTAACTCGATTTGTGACATACGTAACCACAAGGCCAGCAACAACACTGGTACTGTTTATGCGATCTGTCAAAACCTTCCTGAGTTCAGACCATGACTTTTCCTTATTCCCTTTCCTCTTCTCCGTCTCTTCCTCCTGTCCCATTTCTTCCTCGATTATGATTTGCTGAAGTCTTACAACTGAAGGCGCACCAAGCAAGAACAAGAGAACAGCTGCATGCATGGAATAGCAAGATATGAATGGGCTGTTTAACACGTCATGAAACTACCACTCACATCTTTGGAGTCGTTCCCCAGTGCCATTAGCCGCTCTCCGGTCATCACGTGCAGTGGACTCATCCTCTGTCTGGTCAGGATTAGCAGGGACATCAGACATGGTAGATCTGCTTTGTTCCGCAATCATGTAGGGATGAAGGTGTAGGGATTGGGCTACAACAGGGGAAAGGAGAGGTGAGAACTAAAGAAGAATCTCACCTCCTGTTTGTATGCTGCCTATAACCGACAACAAGGCATGCAGTTCAAGCGCTCAAGTAAAGCATATATGACCTGATATGGCCCAGGTGTGGCCAAAAACGTCACCATGGCGCTCGAGAAGTAACCTTGAGTTTAAGCAAATGAACCATATCCTCACCACAATGCAACACGGACAAGTGGAACCCGGGCGCCTACTTACAGGGAAACTTGTCCTGGAGAAGGCTAGATTGGTCTGGATACTGATTGTTCCGTGCAGCCATAGCAAAAACTCAGTCGCGATACAGATTGCAGAGTGCATTTGTTTTTTTCTTCCGTTTTTTGTTTCGGAAGGAACAGAACTTCGGCACCTGTAGCTGATCTGAATGAGGAATAGTATGGGAGATGCTCCATCAGGGACTTCCATATATGGAAGGATATCGTTAGTGGGTAGCAATGACACCTGACCAGTGCAAACGCACATATTAATGTCCCAACATGTGTGCTCGTGCGAACTTGGAAGTGTGGTACTTTCAGCAGATAGTTGGTTGCATGCAGGCAGCCTCACGAGTGCAACGTTGCGTATTTTGCTAGATCTGCCGGTATTAGCATTCAAGTCACAGACATCATGCGCTGTGGGGTGGAAGTAAGGGCGGGAGTCAAATGGAACTCTTACGTCCGTAACCATTCAACCTGCAGTTAGCAATGAGACAGATACCTTAAATTCGGGGTGGTGGTAGGCGCTACTGGCACCTGAGCAAGGTCCAAATGACTTGATAACATAGTCCAGGTCACATCAGGGATTGTGACAGCATGGCAGGTATGGGCGTATTAGAAGAAGTCACTGGACCCGCAGAACAGTGGCGCATCACGGTGATCACGTAATTGTCAGAGGGACGCCCAGCCAACGAGAGACGTGATTTGACATGCAGCGTCTGTAGACTTCATCTACTCTTCAAGTTTATCTCCAAACCCTACTGTCGACTCGCTCTCCATTTCCATACATTTCATCATGATTCACCTGTCGTGTTTAAATAAGTTAGTCATATCGTCATCAGCGATCCTGTCCTGCGCACAACTGACTGGACATTTGTGAAGCAAAACCTGGTGGTAGACGACTCGTTTGTCAGGGCAGGCATGAATTTGATCTCCCCTTGTCCACGGAGGGGAGCTCCAACAGGAGCATACCAACGAAGCGGTCTAACTCAGAATGTGAGATATCTGCATGGTGGTTTTCATCATAAGCAATACCGAACGCAATCCGATGGGGTGGTAAGCATGCGTAACTGGTGCACATCAACATCTCTGTCCTCCATCCTGCTAATGCAGACAACCACGTGTGGCCACTCAGGGTCCATCGAGTTTTGGGTTAAGGTGGAATTTAAAAGCAGTCGGTAGGCTCCAGGTCAACCACCTCGTCGTGCCTGGTGGCACTACCTTCTCGCCGCGGGCATACCTCCACAATAAAATGTCGCAGTGATACTCACCAGCACTTCGACATCTAAGTCGATTTGCCGAGTTTCCTCTCGTAACGTTCATCCCATGATGGTCGAATATTGGTGATGCACGATCTAGTGATAATACGACCGCTCGCCAGGATGTTCATAGGGTATGACTTGGTCGGTCAACGTAGTAAAGTGACAGCGCAGCAGTATTCGTTACCATATAGTGGGAGGAAAACAAGTATTCATGTCGGCCAAGCAACCGGTCTCTCGAGGACCACTATCTGAAAGTCCTTCCTTTTTAGGGTTCGTGGGAACAAGGTTTTGATTTTTGCGAGGTGCTACTTTAGTACTTACTGCGAGAAACGAACCGATGTGTACTTTGCTATGAAGTCGCATTTGCCTCAAACAATGGTCTGGTCTGTCCAATCCGCAAGCAGGTGACGGCTCAAAAATTTAGCAATGTCCAAGGCTTACACCGGATTATTATTCTCTGATGAGTCTCTAAGGTATCCGATTATGTTGAACCGCCGAAAATATTTCCGCTCAATCGGTAACGAATTGAGAAGAGGAGACTGCTCAAGACAAGGTAAATCTAAGGCCAATAGAGTTGTATGAGTGGTGAATTTGTGCAGTGAGTCCGATGGATATTATGCTACGCGATGGTTATATGTAGGTGCACCGGACGTAGTGGATGCAACAGTCTATGACAAGTGGGTGGGTCGTAAGTCTCGAACGAAGAACGCGACGAGGTTGAGACGGGTAGGCTAAAGATATGCCCGTGCGGATCTACGCGCCATCTGTTTCGTAGAAGGAAACGAAAATGGGAAGAGATTAGCACGGAAAGAAAACAGAGAGGCAAACTCGGCACCCACCTCGACGACCTTCCACCCGCCTGTCAATTCGTCTGAGATCCTCCTCCGCAACACGGGTCAGCACAGCAGCGTATACGCATTGCTCGACACGATTTTCGGCACCGATGATGATTTCACGCGACACGGGGTTCCGAAAGAGGAGCATTTCTTGTGTTGAAAACGTCACCACAAACACAGGTACTTCATTTTCCAGAATTTTGGCGTCGGAGACCTGCGATAAACAATAATAATGAACCTATGGAGCAACTGTAGGTGACGAAGGGACGTACGTCAACTTGACGGATATCTAAGACCTTGCTATCGCTGATAAGTCCCTGACGAAGATATTGTTCCATCGTTGCCCATAGCACATTATACGTCTGTTCACCCAATGAACGGTGTATCAATATGTCGAACAGTTTGACTTACCGCCTCGGAACACCATTTCGTCAACGCCTCTTTGTCCGCGCTCAGGTACGCATCTACAATTTCGGGAACAATATACTCTCTCAACTCCCTCTCGAACGCCTCTCTCGAGAAGTGTGGGTCGAGTGCCCTCATCATCCGCGTGACTTGTGCTACCTCGGTCTCTTCGAACCATGAGCCGATCGTAGAAGTGACCGATCGTATTGGGGTAACCAAAGGCGATTCCGACTCCTGGTATGCGGTGTGAAGAGACGACAGTCGTTGCATGAGTGGATTCGTAGATTTGAATTGTTCCCAGGCTTCTTGTCGTGGTGAGGGTTTTACGGATACAAGTGCTTGGCCGGCTCTGATAAAAACCGTGCGCATGAATAGTAAATCAAGGATTCCCAACTAACACAAAACGGGAGGAGACACACTCCGTATTTTCAACAACGACGCGTCTTCCAGCAAGTCCGGCCTTCTCAAGGCGTCTCTGTCGACGTTTTCGCCTGGCTTCTTTGCTTTCGAATCCAGCATGTTTGGCAGAACCCGAGTCGTCGAGCGCATCGACGAGGGTCTCTGCAAGGGTTTTGTAGGCGGCAGTGTTTCGGATGGGCTCGGTAGTTTGAGCAATGGTGCTAGACAACGAAGACTGTCGCACGCGAGATCTATATCAAGAAGTGTCCCAAACGAATGTAAGAGGGAAGTTCGATAGTTCATGAAAATCACAGCATAGTGGGGCAGTACGGACCGCTCGCATGATCTCACTCTCTTCCATCGTTTTAAGTGCCTCGGAGACTGCATCGCCAACTTTGATACCGGCTTTCTTGAGTTCGTCCGCAGCCGCTCTTAGACGAGGGTTCTCTTTGATGCTCGACGTTAACTACGGAGCACCAGTACAACAATCACTTAATTTATCGCTGCGCGACCGAGAAAATGAAGGGTAAAAGGCGTACCCTGGCACGCTCATACATATCCCTTGCACGCTTCATCGCCTCCGAGTCCTGCAGCTTGTCCACGTCTCCCTGGAGCTGTTTCACATTCTCCTGCAGTTCGCGATTCTTGCGCAGTTCCTCCCGCAGGACCTCCACGAATGTCTGGAAAGGAGACTTGGGAACTTCGTTCTGACGTCGACGTGAAGCGTGAAACGAGCGCGAGTGCTGTGATGGCGTGGCTATCCGGAACGGCGGCGGGAATGCTTTCGACGACAGCCGTGCTGGCAGGCGTGAATGTTGGGCGACGACGAAGCTACGCAAGTGACGGGGGAGCATCCTGGCTGTGAAGTCTGAGGAAAAAACACCTCCGGGAAGACCATCGTCAGGGGTCACGTGACAACCCGATCCATTCGAAAATTATTCCGAGCCTCAGTTCAACTCACAAATCCAAAAGCAAATGGGACAGTCGCAATCTGCATCGTCGCCACCAACCACAGCGACTACGACAACGACAACGACACCTGCCAGCGTCATGTCCAATGCACCAGACGACCCCCTTGAACTCAAGCTCAAGCTGTCTGACGCATCAATCTAGTCCTGCCTCAAGTCCGTCGACCTCCGGGTGTCCGGTGCAACACACTTCCGCACCAAGAGGATGTCCAGTCGAACACGCCTCGACGACAGGGCTCAACCCTCTCAACCAGATGCCTTCGCTGCCACAGACTCCGCTCGATCCTCATTCTCAATCCGTCCCACTTCCGACCGATCGGACTCTCTCATCGATACCCCGAGGCATGGAGGGTGGGAAGACGCGAAACTTGGGAATACCCGTCTCCTCAGCAGTTCTACAACGCTCTCGTGAGGAAAGGATGGGAGACGCCTACGGAGCATGTCGAAACGATGGTAGACATACATAACTTCTTAAACGAGCGTGCTTGGAACGAGGTGTTGAGGTGGGAGATGCGTGTCGCTCAGTTCGTGGTTTATTCGATTTCGTACGCGTAAAAAATGGGTGATCGACTGACCCCTTGGGCAGGCCTGGCGACGAACAACCACACTTGGCACGGCTTCAAGGGACGGCCAGGAGAAATGTCGCCGAAGGCGCGACTCTGGATGTTCATGGGGTGGCTGCTACCCACGAGATTCAAGTATGCATATTTCATCCCGGTATTTCTCTCGCTGACTATTTCTCCAGCTCCGAGCCACCGTTTGATCGGCACGATTGGATCGTTCGTCGACCTCGGACAGGCGAAGAAGTGCGGTACGTCATCGACTACTATTCCGCTCCACCTACCCCAGATGGCGACCCTGTTTTTGCTCTCGACGTGCGTCCTGCACTGGACAACTTCGGGAGTGTCCGCGAGCGCGTGTCTGTTGGGATGAACGATATCTGGGAAACCATGCGCGAGCGTGGTTGGGGAAATAATCGAAGTTAGGCTTACTACTACCAATGATATGTTCCGAACGGCTGCATGTCTTCTCACCTCCATCCTTGAATACTCTGATTTAGGGGCAGCACCGTGTGCCTTGGCTCAGGTGACGTAGATTTCCTACACTTTCGACAGTTCCAGCTTCCATCATCTCCTAGACAAGACACTGCTCATAAGCATTTATTCACTGAGCACACTGCAGCTCACTGTAGACTGGTTCCAGATTCCACCCCTTCCTAAGGCCCTACTACATTCTGATCAACCTCATTTACTAAGGGTGAGAAAACATGATCGCCAAGCAGTCCGTTGAGGCAATAATATTTCATGCGAGGATGATACCCCATACAATCTTGAATGTAGGCAATATACAGTGAATGGTGCTCGAATGCGACAAGGAAAGTACAAAACTATCGGCGACGCCACAAGAAATGATGCATCCTAAACGCGAAAGCAAAGAACAGAGTCGACCCTACCAATCTGTAAACCCTGTCAGTTTCCCGTCCCAACTCCACCAGATCAGTTCATCTTGTTCGTCGATATCCTCATCTGCATCTTCTCTGTCAATCCCCGATTCAATTTCCGTTTCGATCCCCTTCACTCCATCCGGCTTGTTCGACTGGTGTCCGCTACCCGGCCTGCACGCTCGAACCCAGATACCCTCGACCCGAAAATTTCCCTGCCGGTGTGTTTGTCTTCCGGAGGTTGTGGTAGTGGTCTTCGACCTCTTACTGTCCGCGGACATGTCCAAAAATGCATCCAGGAAAACCTCCAAAGCCGGCGAGAACGATTGACGAGGTATCCATGCTGGATGAGTGAATCGACGAGGTGCGCGGATGAGGACATGGACGTTAGTAGGCGCTATGCGTACATGGAATAAATCAGTTTCGCCGGTGCGGAATCGATAACTAGGGGAAGAAGTCACGAAGGAAGCGAGATTATGAAGAAACATACGTAATTCTGCGGCAATGCCTTGACCATGGACGTCCTCTGCACATGCCCTTGCGAGTGTGAATGATAGGAGACGTTCCGCTGCACGGAGAACGGTGTCATCAGGCTCTTCGAGGCGTGGTGGTAGGGCCACATGTTCCGGCGCTGGTGCTAGTGATGGGAGTGGCGGAGACGATGCGGGAGATGGAGATGGGCTTTGTGAGGGTGGCGGTGGCTCGTCGTCCGAGTTGTCCTCTTCCCCATCTTCAGAAGAGGTCTGGTTCGCTGTACTCTCCTCGTCAGTCTCACGTAGAGATTCGATCGAGTCGTCGGTTCCTGCGTCTCCTTCCGAGTCATGGCAGTCGGACTCCTCTGATAGGTCGTCGTTCTCCACATGTGAGCACTCGGTTGTCTTTGTAGACATAGAGGGACGGGTGGCGTTGTCTCTCAATCCCCAGACCTTGATATCGAAACCATCGATCCCCATAATAACCCGAGATTTTGCAGTGCCAATCGTGGGACCTAATACGATGGCTAGAAACACACTACCGACGTCTCTTCTCCCTGATATCTCATCCATGTCCACGCGCGTGTGTCGGAGAGCGAGAGATGTCGACAAAGCGACAAAGGTGGTGTACAGATGCGAGGCTAGAGTGTCAAATGAACCCAGGAGTTGCTGTCGTTTCTTGGTAGCACGAGAACGCGTCTGCGCACGCGTGGTTCGTGTTACTTAGCCCTACAACCGAACGAGGGGAACTCACGTCTGTGTCTGGCATGCGTGCTAGCTGAGCGACAGGGCTGTGAGCAGGTGTAAGTCGGTGTAGATCATTGAGTCCGAGTGGACTGACAAGGGTATCTGATTTTTGAGGAAGAGGACGTGGGCGAGAAAACTCGTGGCGAGTCTTGCAGCGAGTTCGTGCGTGACCCTCTCCGTATCCAACCTCACCGTCGGGACATAGGACCGGTCTGTCTTCGTCGTGTCAGCCATGGCCGACATTAATCCCGTATTTGTTGCTGTCGCTGTCTCCGCCGTTGTCGGCGGGGCCGCCTCCGCCAACGCTATGACTCTCATTGCAGGACACGCGGTGTGACAAGGTGACATACACGACGTGACGTTTTGTGACATTCGCGCGAACGAATACGACGGATTTTAGATTTTGACCGGGATGATCTGATAATCTCCTCATTGCACAGTGGATTTATGATACTACGTATCGACATCTGGTGGGCTATTGCCATTGGAACATGTATTAAAAGACCTGGGTTCTAATGGTTCAAAGGGTACGTGCCGATACATACCCCACCGAAGAGAGATTTCGACTGTTTACGCCGAGATGCTTGCCTAGCTTATTATTAACGGCCCCTATCTTCTACACCTAATGCTTTGGGCAAAGTCTCTTCACATGGACCTATGAACTTAAAATTCGCATTCTTATCAGCCGACGTTGCCTCGATATTGAACACGGCGACTTTTCCACCGTTGTCCTCGACAATGTCTGCAAAGGTAGCAGCGGGATAAACCTGACACAACCACGATAAACCTCCGACATGCAGCGGGGGTATAGGCTCGGACTTACAGTCGAAGACGTTCCGACCACTAAGATGAGATCACACTGCTCCTCCATCAGTTCGTCGATCTCTTCGAGGTGCTCGATTTCCTCGCTAAACCAGACAACACCAGGCCTCAGGAGTGCGTCACACTTGGGGCACTTCGGAAGGTCTTTCAGTTCGATCTTCGGCTCCGGTGCGTCGTTCTTCAATAATGCTTCCGTTCCCGCGAGCCCAGGACAGATGGGGCTGTCGAAGTTCAGCTCGACGAAATCACACTCCGTGCACTTCACCCGAAAGACGTTTCCGTGCATCTCTATTGGGTAGGCGGAGGCTGGTGCAGAGGGGGGCAAGGCACGTGTCGAAAGGTTATCGACATTCTGTGTAACGAGGCGGAATGTCTGAACGGAGGGCGCAACTTTCGCTAGTTCGTCTGGGGAAGCACAAAGCAGCGCAATAGCTTTGTGGGCCGCGTTAGGCATTGCAGCACGGGCACTACGCGAGAATATTACTAGGACGTATGTGTTACCAATGAGCACACTGACATCTCGCGCCTGTAATGGTAAAATTGCCACACCCTGGATGGGTTGTCTTCAAAGGCCTCAGGAGTGGCCAGCTTCATCGCATCCTGTCCCCATAACGGTGAAGAAATAGGTGAAGAAAGACTGTCTGGCACTCACGAAAGTGCGCCACAGACCGCCACTGCCGCGGAACGTGGAGATACCTTATGACGCTTCTGAGCCGAATGAACGACGCATACACAACTATTAGAACACACCCGATGCTGCGCTGAGACCAGCTCCGGCGAGGACGACGATGTGCTTGGCTTCTCGGAGCGCAGAGCGAAATGCGTCGTAGTCGTCGACCATGGCTTCAGCAGAACAAGCGCTCGAAGAGGGAACGGATAAGTTTGAGCTCGAGTTCATATGAACGCGTCGTTTGTGTTAGATTTTACTGTTGAGTCGATAACCCATGATAAGGCCGCGTGAAGCCCCTCATACCAAACACCCCTAACGAGGGAGAAAATCGTCCCCAACAGATCAAATGTGAAATGACTAGTACTACTAAGTAGCGAGCAGCTACCACGGACAAACCAGACCACGACTGCCGTCGCCGTGCAACGTGCAACGTTATCTCGAGGCCATCTACATATCTACCCGGGCCATCACAGACACGGTGTGACAGCGTGACCCAACATGACATTACGTCACTACCCTCCACACAGCGCTCTCGCGTCTGCCAACTACTAGGGCCACAGCGATGCCATCCAAACCAGGTGCAACCAAGCAGACCGGTAAAGATTTACGCTCGTTTTTTTCTAGCGGGACACCTGGGGCTAGTGAGAAACAACAACAAAAAGTGTGTCTTATCTCGCGTATAGCGTCGCGGGTTACTAACCTAAATCTATTCCTCCCTCAAGTCAACAGTGGGGACGAAAACTGGGCATGGTTCTGCCAAGGAGGATGCTATCGAAATAGGTGAGCACCGCGTTTTCTTGGTCTATAACCATTCCGACGCAGTTTACTTCCATTTTTGCAGTCGACAATGGGTCCAATACTTCGAAAGTCAAAGCCACTCCCAAGGTGGCCCGAGTACGTCCCTTTCCTTCGCCCAGCTTCTTATTACACGCTGATCTCCCGATGACTTTCAGCGGACGAGTACGTCAATGAGCAGGTCCGAGCAGGCTATGCTTGTTGATAGCGATGACGAGGAGGAACACGGTCCCCGAGCGGTCGGAACACGCGCTTCTGGATCTGGATCTGGATCCACTTCTAAAGCAACGCGAAAGGAAACGTCATCGAAACGCAAGCGTGTGATTTTGTCTGACGAAGATGAAAACGCAACGGAGAAGGAAGTGTCCCCTCCCAGAACGAAGAAAAAAACCGCGGTCGCACCCGTCAAGATGGCGTCTTCGAGAAAGGCTGCAAGTGCTACTGCCAGGGTATTCACTGGTGGGCGTCGACCATCCGAACGGCAGCGTTCCAAAGCTGCAGACGATGATTTTGTTGTAAGCGATGAAGAGGATGAGGACGATTCTTTTGATGATGCCGAGGAGGAGAACCACGACGAAGAAGAAGAAGAGGAAGAGGAAGCAGTCCCAAAGAAGCAGAGAGCCAGCAGGGCGAAGGCACCCTTAGCAAGCGCGAAGCCTGCTCCTTCCCCAGTCCAGACAGGGGGACGGAAGGGGACTGCGCAGACAGCCACAGTTAGAGCGGTAGAACCCGAACCTGCTCCGGCACCAGGTCCTGTTGCAGCGACATCCAAATTCAAGTATGTTTCTCCTTCCTTCCCAAGCCAAACTGGTAATGTGTCATGTTGTCTAACCACACCACCTCATTTAGTTGGGCAGCTGCTAGAGCCGCCAAATTAGCAGGTCCAAAAGCTCCCGGATCAAAGCCTGTCCCAGAACCGAAAACCCAAGATTGTCTTCTCGGTCTATCTTTCGTATTTACTGGTGAATTGACTAGTTTTTCGAGACAGGAAGCCGTGGACCTCGCTAAACGTTTTGGAGGGTGCGTCGTGTTTTCTCTCTTTTACAATATATCTACAACCGATGCACACGGTTATTGTTGTACACAGCCGCGTCACACTCCAACCCTCTTCTAAGACCTCATATGTCGTGTTGGGCGAGGACGCAGGTCCCTCGAAGCTAGCAGCGATTAAGAAGCATGGGTTGCCGACGCTTTCCGAGGATGGTTTCCTCGAGCTTATTGGGACACGTGTGGGGCCAAGTGGTCTGAAGAGTGGTACGGATGCGAAAGCTGCCGGACTGGATGAAAAGTTCAGGAAAAAGATGGAGCGGGAGGAGGAGGCAATTCGAAGTGCGGCGAGGGAGATGGAGAAACGGGAGATCAAAGAGATGAAAGAGGCTAAAAATGGCAAGGTTTCAGGGGGGCAGCCTAGGGGGTAAGTTTTCCTCGCTTGAAAGGATACGGATCTCGTCGTATGCAGGGTGAAGGGTGCTAATGATGTTTTGCGTGTTCCAGATCGAAAATTTTGGATATGTCAACTCATCTGTGGACTACTAGGTATGCGCCGAAGACTTTGAAAGAGATATGTGGGAACAAAGGGCAGGTGGAGAAACTGAGGCTGTGGTTACAGGACTGGTATGTACTCTCTTTCCTTTATTCCTAGACTATCTTCTCATCCTAACGTCTTTGCAGGCCATCAAGCTTGAAATCTAACTTCAAGAAGCCCGGAAAGAACGCCATGAATGTTTACCGCGCCGTCTTAATAACCGGCCCTCCGGGAATAGGCAAAACTACTTCTGCGCATTTGTGTGCCAAGGCCGAGGGGTATACGCCCATCGAGATGAACGCGAGCGATACGAGGAGTAAGAAGCTGATCGAAGTACGTCGCGTCATGCATTTTATGTTTACGAGGGGACTAAACGGTTTGGGCGCAGGATGCAATGAACATCAATAATCTCTCGCTGGACGGATGGATGGCCGGGCAAGAGGTACGTTGGTGCACTTTCCGTTACAGCTTCTGTACTGATGGGTGATTTATGAAGAAGACTAATGCGCTTGGTGTGACCATCACGAATCGGACGTGCCTCATCATGGACGAGGTGGATGGTATGTCAGCGGGTGATAGAGGCGGCGTGGGTGCATTAAATGCATTGATTAAGAAGACTAGGGTACTTCGTCTTCCCTATATTCTTTTCTTTTTGATGGTACGCTGACGCGAAAGCGCGCAGATCCCCATTATATGCATTGCCAACGACGGAGGTGCGCAAAAATTGAAACCGTTGATGTCTACGGCATGCAAGTTGCCATTTAGGAAGTGAGCCGTTCATTATTGCTGGACGACATTTTAATGCAACATGAGTGGATAACACGGGTATCTAATATATTCGATAGACCGGACGCTGCCGCCGTACGGTCGAGGATGCTTTCGATTGCGTACAAGTGAGTTCACGCGCTTGTTTCTCTCATTTCTGTTCGAAGAGGAGGCGAGCGTGGGACGAGCGTGGCTGTAATACTAACATGCGCCCGATGTACGTGCTGACCTGTCGTTAACGCATGTGACAGGGAAAAGATGAAGATTCCTGCCAACGTTGTGGATCAGCTCATCGAAGGTGCCCAGTCGGATATAAGACAGGTTTTGAATATGTTGTCGACCTGGCGGTTGTCGAGCGATACCATGACCTTTGACGAGGGCAAGGACCTGTGCGTACTTTCTCTCCGACCTTGCACTGCTATGCGTTGTGCGGCAGGCGATACTAACGGATGAGTCTGGGTGCAGTGCCAAAATGAATGAAAAATACATGATTCTGACGCCGTTTGACGTGACGAGTAAGATGCTTGGCCCTTATTTGTTTTCGAGGACCTCGAGAGAGACGTTAAACGACAAGATGGAGTTGTATTTTCATGATCATGCATTTGTGCCGTTGTTCATTCAGGTACGTGTTTGGTTCTCTGGCGCGTTTCGTGTGTCATGATTTGCTGACAAGAGGTCCAGGAAAACTATCTCAAAACCCAGCCCGCGGGAATTCGAGATATGGAAGGCCGTCCGAAGGTGCTAAAGCAACTACGGTTGATGGATAAGGCTGCGTCGTCAATTTCGGACTCGGATCTTGTAGATGTGCTCATCCACGGGTGCGTTGCTGTTCTTTCAGCATAGTCGTACGCGGGGTTGCACTGACACTGGTGGCTCAAGACCGGAACAACATTGGTCATTAATGCCACTGCATGCTGTTTGTTCTACCGTTCGACCTGCATCGTTCGTGTATGGAGGTGGTATGGGGTATGGTGGTCCTAGCGGAATGTCATTTCCTCAGTACGTCTTTCTTCTTCATCTGCCTCGTTCGTTCTACTCCCGTGCACGCCGACTATGTGGGTGGTGCTGTGGCGAATGTCCGGCTTATACACTATCGTTATTGGCAGATGGTTAGGTCAGAACTCGAAACAAAACAAACTTGGTCGTCAGTTGAGTGATATTCAGGCCCGGATGAGGCTCAAGGTTTCGGGGGATAAAGTTGAAATCCGACAATCGTATGTACCTGCACTTTTCCCTCACCTCGTCAAACCACTTGTTACGGATGGATCGGTGAGTCCTGTATTAGATTGATTGTGTACACTTCTTAACGAGGGCTCGTGCAGGATGCTGTGGACGACGTAATTGAGCGGATGGATGAGTATTATTTGACCAGGGAGGATTGGGACACCATCGTTGAGCTCGGGGTAGATGAGAATAAGGATGATTTGCTAAAGAAGATACCTGCTACCACCAAGACGGCATTCACGAAACGGTGGGTCGTACTGCCCTTGTTTGGCACGTGGGCATGCTTTACTGATGGGTGACATTGTGGAAGGTACAACGCGGGAGAGCATCCCATTGCATTCCATAAAGCAGTGGATCTGGGCAAAGCTCCGAAAAAGATTTCCGGTGGAGCCGCGCCTGATCTCGAGGAGGCATTTGAGGTACGTGTCGAACACTCCTTTCCAAATTTTCGTGTAGATGTGATGCTCACGTACCCATGTGCTGCAGTTGGACGACGAGCTAGCAGATGTGTCGGACGAAGAGACAAAGAAGCCAAGTGAGGATCAGGACATTGGAGGCGATAGGCTCATTGTGAGTAAGTCGAAGAAGGCTACTCGGGGGAAGAGCAAAGGGAAACGGTGAAGGGAATGTGTCTCCGTGCCCTTTCGTTGTTTTGCGAGAGACGCTCGAATTATAACGCTTACAGTCTCCTGGAAACACACAAAAATGACACAGAACATCATTTGAAAAGGCTTTTGTGAAGTTGTCGCTGCATCCTACATTTTTGTCGACTCATGACCCAGGGTGGGGGCGTGTTGAATTTTTGGTTTTAGGAAATTTACTTTCCTGGCGAGTGGCTAGCTTGACTCAAGTTGCTTCATCCGTTGAGACAACGGTCTCGACAATCCACGTTCACGCAGAAATACTACAAGTACGATACGGCCACTACGTCTACGGTGCGGCCACACGAGGCTGGAGCATGAATAAGGTATGCCCCCAACGAGAGGAAATGACGTGTATTGCGGACAGAGATGCCTGTATGCCCCAGCAGAAAAGATATGAAATATTAGGAACATACAAAAGGGCAGCAGTACCAGCCCCGCACTTCCACTGGACACCTGAGCCCATCATCCGAAGCGTTGACTGCCGTGCAGCCAATCTGGGCGATTAGCGTCCGCTACTCCCACTTACTGCTGCTAAAACCAACCACTCGGCAACCTAGCAGTATGTCTGATATTCTATCCCTCAACTGCTTGGTTGAAGGCGATGTGCTGGATCGTATGTTCACAGTGAAACTTGCCAGCTCAGTGACCGTCGGCGCTCTTAGAAAAGCGATCAAGGACGAGAGGTAACACGCCTTCCGCAGCGTAGATGCTGACCAATTGGAACTCTATCGCACCTCCGAGCTGGCGGCGGGCTGGGGTGACGACGACGACGGGCTAATGCAGGCTCTGGCCGAAGGAGGGCATAGCAAACTCTCTCTCCTGTGTGCATTGTCGGCCGCCTTTAATCAGCCTTTGTCTGTCAGTGACATCCATGTCCTTGTCAAGCCCCCACCAACCTGTGAGTTGTTTATGATTTTACTTTTTCTCTACTCACCGCGATCCGACTGACAGTGGCAGATCGGCAGTTTGCTTCTAGGTACCAGTCGAGGCCTAACAGTCTCCTTCAGCGTCTTCTATGCCACAAGTCACAATTTCCCTCAACTGCTTGGTCCTGGGCGACACGCCGGATCGTATTTTCACAGTGGAAATCGTTAGCTCCAAGACCGTCAGTTCTCTCAAAAAGCGATCAAGGACAAGAAGCAACACACCTTCCCTTGGCTGTCTCTCTATCGCACCTCTCTCCCCGGCGACGGATAAGCTTCGAAACCTCGATTTCGATGAACCATTACAGCCTACGTCGATATTGGCCACCTGATATTTTCGTCACTCTTCCTGTGGAAAGGTACCTGCACATTGTTGTCCGACTGCCACCTGAAGGTAGGGCTGTCCGCTTCCGCCATTGACTCGACATCGATCCTTGACTGTGACTTAGTTCTAGAAATGGCCAGTATCGACGAAGAAAAGTGGGATATGTGGGTGGAGTTAAACGACTGTGAGGATTAGTGTTCCACCTATTTCATTTGATGATTGATTTAGACGGCTTTCAAACGTACCACCTTGCTAATGCAAAAGCTCCCCTCTGAAAGCGACGAAATCGAACTACTACACGAACACCCAAGGGGGTGCCTAGCAGGATTCTGGATCGTCGACGTGGCACAGGTCCTGCCACAGTAGGATCCTCAGTCCAACTTTTTAATCCGGCATTCGCATACTTCACATCGGAGGCCTTCGATCCCAAACATGATGTACCTCCCGCCTTCGTATGAAAGGCCATCCATTCTCTCCGACAGGCACCTCTCGGGGCAAAGCCCGAAGGCGACGTCGAGCTGAGTTGTATGAAGCGAGGTGGACGCCGAACATGTCAGTATCCAGCCGCCACGTGTCCACCTCGGGTCGAACAAACAGCCGTCGCTCACCTGCGTTGGATCGACCTGAGAGAGGGAGTGACCCCTGTATACCTCGACAAGGGATGGCTCTATGTTCACGCGCAGACTGTTACGTTGCAAGTAGACCTCGCTGCGAACCCCGGTGCCGTTTTGTTTACTAATGGCCTGTCTACAACAATCCTTCACTGTAAGCTCCTTAGTTACCAGGGGACACTTACAACTACCACTACGGTGCAGCGCACTCCACGTCAATCCTCGCGACTATTGCTTTCCATGTGAGCTTACTGCAAGGCTGAAAATCGTCGAAATCTTCACGCCTTATGACAAGGCCTCTGCGCCGGGTCTTAATCGAACGCATAGGCGGTGCTTGCGTGCTATGGGAGTCGGAGAGTCAGAGGATATCTCATTTCTCGTATCCTTCTAACGTTTCGCACCATCCTCACCTCAAATTTATTCATATCTTTTACTATCAACATTAACTCCACACTCAGTCCACCTGCAGTCCAGTCCTACGGACTCACCCGAAAGCGAAGAGCAATACAAGTAAGTCCAGTAAGCACCTATGACAGCACTGACTCATCCACATTCAACATCAAGGCAGTGAAGTACTGAATTATCTCCACAAAATTGTCAATCAGCATTGCTGTTGGACCATCGCTGTCAGCTTCAATTTCTCCCAAAAGAAGAAAAGGAAAAGGATAAGGTGTACAAAGAGACCCAATACTAAAACAGAGATAAAAGACATACCTTCATTTGTAGTGTGTATCATACAGTACGAAGACCCCTTCATAATATGTCCATACCGGATGATATGAGGCGTGAGCCTCCAATAATATGTCGTGTCTGAGCAACGATCACTCGTTAATCCAGAATGCATGGGTTCAAACATGAATCATGCTTCATGGTACATCACATACCTGTGTTCCCAGACATAAGCCCTGGACTCACAATAACAGTACCATCATCCCCCTCAATACCCCTATACTTGTTGAAACGCCGCCTTGATCGATCCTGAAAGAATTTTATAGGGTACTGCATCATCACCTTCGGTCGGGGTCACCGGCGCTGGTTCCAACCCAACCTTCCCAAATGCCTCCTGATAGTGTCAGATTGCCATAAGGCAGGGGTAGTCGTGAAGTGGCTTGTCGTAACTAATAGTCTCCCCAAAGGCTGTATAGGCAAGATTAAATTCCGAAGCCAGAGCTTTGAGAAGCTCGATATCGGAGGCTTTGGATCGAGAAATCGAACTGCAGTTGTATCCCGTGGCGGTCCAATCGCGGCACAAAAAGGGTGAAAGTGAAGAAATGAACAGACAATTAATCGCTCAGTCGAGTACATACGAAACAATCTCACCCACCTCTCCGTCGAAATCCGATGATTGACCACTGCCCAAGCCTGTTCAGGCAATGCATTGACCTTGACACCTCCCCTCACGATATCAATTGCTCGTGTGGTTCCAACGAGATTCTTGAATGCCAAGTCTGAGAATAATGTATCCTCAGCCGCCCGGAGCTGCTACATCAGAATAGGCCGATTCAAGAATATCTCGCTGAGATGTTCAGGGAGGATCCGGGAGCGTGTGCTGCCAAGCATTGGGCACTTTTGTAGGTTGGCGAGTTGCGCGCCTAGCCATATGATAATTCATGATCAAGAAAAAGGTACGGAAGTCTGGGTATCGGCGTACTAGTTGTGCTTTAAAGGGATTCGCTTCAAGCTTTGACGAGCATTTGAGCTAGAATACCGATACTCTGGGATATTTACCAGAAACCGAGTTTCTATTCTAGTGATACTTGTACATCGTGCAAGGCAAACAGACATACCGTGTGAGGGGGAGGCAAGCTCGAGTGTCCTCCAGGCGTGGTGACCTCTATTTGAATATCGAGGTATCCCTTTTCCGCGATACTGGGCGTCGCGATGACGCGACCATATTGTTCATTGTATCCAGCTGGGAAGTTATATCATGACAAATGGACATCGTGGAAAAAAAAGGAAAAGAACATACAGCCCTCGTCGACTAACATCGCATACCCGTTGGCACCAAACATCTCTTCAAGTTTGACCGCTAGCGTCTTTGCACCCTACAATAAGACGGAGGAATGGAGAGATCGATACACATGTCTACGCTCCGTGGATATAGAAACAAACACGTACATGAGTTCCCCTCGACTCTTCATCAAAGCCAAATGCAAGCACCACAGTACGAGTCGGCTCATAACCACCTGCTAGCATGGTTTCAATCGCTGCCCTGTCGCACATGAGACATTGTAAGGTGGTCGCAGAATAGAAATTGAAAGGAATAGACAAGAAAGTACATGATCCCAATGACACCACTCTTGTCGTCGCAACTTCCTCGGCCCCAAATACGGCTCCCTGCAGGATAAGGTGTGACATTCAGTGACCATAAGATTTTCGCGTATTAGATACTAGTTCACCATCGAAATGACCTGAGAAGGGAGGGTGGCACCCAATCGTCGATGGTCGCAGGATTCCACGGGCACGATATCTACCAACAGGAAAGGAAGGGACCGAGTCAGAGCGACTTCTCATTCAACCTCCCGGGCGGAAAAACAAAAGGTAAGAACCTTGGTGTCCAGCTAATAGTAAGGGCTTCAACCCTTGGTCTAATCCCTTCCATACGAAAATGAGGCCGTAGGTGTTCACTTTGGATCAAATCGAGCGTTGCATGTCTTTACGTTTTGCCAGTGAGTGCGTCGACGCGTACGTACATCAGTACAGAGTGAACCAAACAGAAAGATGACATGAGCCAAATTCATGCGCAAGGGATATAAGCGTACATCAAAGGGAAGGCTTGTTCAAGGTACGCATGGAACGCATGGAATTTCTCCCAGCGTGGATCCGTTCCCACCGACCCATAGTAATCATAGGACTCCGTTCTGCGATAACGAAAGACATGAAATAAGCACCAATCACTTTTTCAAGAATTTCGAGGAAGACAGAGAAGGGGACCCACGGGATTTGAACGGCTTTCGAAAGCCAATCTACTGCTTTTGACCTGAAGGAGTCAGGTTTGGATAGGTGGCACTGAGACTCTCCCAGATGTCGAAGTTTCGCTTAGGAATCAGCTCTGAGACTTGGGGGCAGACATTTTCGAATGTATCAGGATTATTAGCGTGAATGGAATTGCTGGGGGTTTGCATATCGCTCCCAGTAGTGTTGCCGGAAGCAGTTCAAGAGCAGGCCTAGAACTAGTGCCAATGCCAGGGTCACCTTGGTAGAACGTCTAGACACGGAAGGCAGTGGTGTCGACACAGGACCCGGGAGTGACCCAGCTGCGGTGGGGATTTGCAAGACCTCCTTTGCAGTCATGGTCGCCAACAACGGCTCGTGGCCCCTCAGAACTTCCGTCCCTATTGTATACATATGTACATACATATATCGTTAGGATAGACGCTTGTTCGGCTCTTCTTACTAGCACTTATGGGATGCAACTTGCGTAAGCCTGTTTGCGCTTATGGTAGCGAAACCTTATCGTAGACAGGAGTAATTGGTTGTATAAGCCTGACCGGACCCATCGTTCGTGTCAACATACCGCCCCCCGTTAGTACGTACCTATACACACAGACATAGGTATGTATACAGATTTGCAATAAATAAAAACTAAGGCAGCGCCGACTCATCCACATTCATGATCAAAGTTGTGAAGAAGCGAATCATCTCCAGGAAATTGTCGATCGACATTGCTTTTGGAAAAATCGCATCAGCTACGGATTGCCCCATACACGCAGTAGCGCATAATAGCCCGAGAAGTACACACCTTCATCCACAGTATGTATATTAGGTGGCAAAGACCCTACGGTCCTGATATGCCCATAGCGGAAAATATGAGGCGTAAGATTCCAATAAAACTTCGTGTCTGCTCAAAAATACACTCGTCAGTCCATCCACGTAGAACGACAGCATGACGACAAGAAATTAAAGATGTACCACGACCAATGGCGCATTACATACCTGTATTTCCAGACATGATCCCTGGGCTCACGACGATCACATCATTATCCCCCCCGATATTCCGGTGCCTATTAAATGCCGACTTGATAGGTACCCGGAAAGAATCCGATATGGCGTTGCATCGTCTCCTTCGAACGGAGTGGTCGGGGCGGGCTCCAACCCACCCTCAAAAGCCTCTGATAGGGTCAGGTTTCCATATGCGAGGATTGCATCGCCGCGGTTACCACTATCGACGTCCTTCCCGAACGCGGTATAAGTGAGGTTGAACCTGGAAGCCGAAGATTTGAGGACATCCGTATCGTGTGCTTCGGTTTCAGCTGACGGAGCTTTTAGACAATTGATGCTTGGATCAAGTATAAAGCACATGCACGTAACACTCACCTCTCTGTCGAGATCCGATGATTGACGACCGCCCAGGCTTGCTCGGGCAATGCATTGACCTTGACACCTCCTTGTATGATATCAATTGCTTGCGTGGTTCCGACAAGGTTTTTGAACGCAGGGTTCGTGAACAACGCATCCTCGGCCGCACGAAGCGCCTTGTCTGAGTGCGCTGATGCCATGATATCTCTCCGGAGATTGTCGGGCATGTTTGGAGCATGTGCGGCGAGGCATTGGATGGTCCTGTAAGGTGGCGAGTCGCGTGCCTCGTGCCGTCGGAAATCAGGATCGTGAAGAAAGGTTTGAATGAGTAGGTATTACATACCAAATGTACTTTGAAGGGATTTGCTTCGATTTTGACTAGCAGTTCGGCAAGTATGCCAATGCTCTAAGACGTACACCGAAACCAACACGCACCATCATAGCAATGCTAGTGCAAGTTCAGAGTAGACTTAACGCACCGTATGAGGTGGAGGTAGACTCGAGTGTCCGCCTGGGGTGCTGACCTCTATACGAACGTTAACGGACCCCTTTTCAGCGATACCAGGCATGGCGAGAATGCGGCCATATTGTTCGCCATACCCCCCTTGGATATGTCATTAGGGGGCAAAACGAGATCGCGGTAGAAACGTACCCCCTTCGTCTACTATCATCGCATACCCATTTTGACCGAACATCGCTTCGAGTTCGATGGCTAGCGTTTGTGCACCCTGAGAAACAAGGGGGCATTCACACACCGACACCTTGCACGAGAGCAGGGAAGACGCACATATGTCCCGCCCGACTCCTCGTCGAACCCAAACGCAAGTACCACTGTCCTAGTTGGCTCATAACCAGTTGCCAACAGGGTCTCAATTGCTGACCTAAAAGAGCATGAGGCCCAGAACTGACTCGGTAGAAGGGGAGCTACAGAGAACAGAAAAGGCGTACATGATGCCGATGAGACCACTCTTATCGTCGCAGCTTCCACGGCCCCAAACATACGTCCCTACGAAATTATCGGTTTCATTCATGTTTAGTAAGATTGCTCAGTGATGAGCGACATCCGCTTACCGTCAAAGTGGCCAGAGAAGGGTGGATGTGTCCATTTATCGACAGTCGTAGGTTCAACAGGCACGACATCTGCCAACCAAACGACGAAGAGGTAAGTAAGAACAATGCTCCATTCAACTCCGTGAACACCAAAGCATGAATGGAAGGAAAGGGAAAGGACCTTGATGCGCTGCTAATAGCAGAGGCTTCAGCCCCTCGTTCGATCCGTTCCATACGAAAATGAGACCATGAGTATTGACTTTGGTCAGTTTGAGCTCTGCAGTGACTGTTTTAGGTTGAAGATGGGCAGGCAATCACGTAAGTAGGAGTCGAGATAAGGCTCGTGCACCGATCAAATTTCACGTAGGGGAAAACGTACACCAATGGAAAGGCTTTCTGGAGATACGCATGGAATGCATAAAATTTATTCCAGCGGGGATCCGTTCCCACAGGGCCAAGAGAATCATACGACTCCGTTCTGTCGGATAGCAGGGAGTGCAGGTTCATTAGTACCAGTACTGATGGGGTGACGACGACGACAGCGACGACGAGGGGGCCATAGAGAAAAATAAATAGGCAAGAACGACATAATGCTACTCACGGAACTTGTACAGCTCCTGCGAGCCAACGTACCGCTTTTGCTTTGAAGATATCAGTGTCATACGTGGCCCCGAGGCTCTCCCAGATGTCAAAATTTCTCTGTGGAATCAATTCGGGGACTTGAGGACAGATGTTCGTGGGTGCCTCGGTGCCGCCGTGATCGAATGTGCTGGAGATGAGTGACAGGAACATCATGCCAACAGACACGGTTCACGAGTAGACCCAGCGCCCCCTACGGCTGCGAGGAGGCCTATTGCTCTCGTGGCAGAACACCTGCTTTGGGACTGCGTTGAGACGGGTGCAGGGAGTAACTTGGTCGGGACGCTGAGAATTCTCGTAGTCTCGTTTGCAGCCATGGCCTCGCTGGGAGTCGTGCGCAGAGCCGAATATTGTGATCGGTTGTCAACGAAAGCGATCAAAGCGACGGCAGAAGACATTTCGTAAGTAATTGGTTGTACAAGCCCAGTGACTGCGCTCCTCATAGCCCTGCCAACAAACTGCCCCCCTTTAGTGCGTACCTAGACAGACAGACCATAGGTATGTATACAACATTGAAACAAATAAAGCACTAAGGTAGCGCCGACTCATCCACGTTCATGATCAACGTTGTGAAGAAGCGAATCATCTCCAGGAAGTTGTCGATCGACATTACTTTTTGAGAAATCACCATCAGCTACGGATTCCCCCATACACGAGCGCGTAATGACCCGAGAAGTACACACCTTCATTCACAGTATGTATATTATATGGCAAAGACCTCATGGTCAGGCGGACATGCCCATACCGGAAAATATGAGGCGTGAGATGCCAATAATACATCGTGTCTGTCAAAAATACACTCGTCAGGTCCACCCACAAGGATGCCAGCATCACGGCAAGAATCCAAAGGTATATCGTGTCTGATGACGCATTACATACCCGTATTCCCAGGCATGATCCCTGGGCTCACGACGATCACATCGTCCCCCTCGATACCCCTGTGTCGATTGAATGCCGTCTTAATGGACCCGGAAAGAATCCGGTATGGCGTTGCATCGTCTCCCTCGAAGGGAGTTGTCGGGGCTGGCTCCAGCCCATCCTTCTCAAAAATCTCTGATAGGGTCAGGTTTCCATATGTGAGGATGGCCTCGTCACGGTCACCATGATCGACGTTTTTCCCAAACGCGGTATAAGTGAGGTTGAACCTGGAAGCCAAAGATTTGAGGACGTCCGTATCGTGTGCTTCGGTTTCAGCGACGGAGCTTTTGGACGATTGATGCTTGTTCAAGTACAAAGTACAAGTACATGCACGTAACGCTCACCTCTCTGTCGAGATCCGATGATTGACGACCGCCCAGGCTTGCTCGGGCAATGCATTGACCTTGACACCTCCTTGTATGATATCAACGGCTTGCGTGGTTCCCACGAAGTTTTTGAACACGGAGTTTGTGAATAGCACATCCTCAGCCGCACGAAGCGCCTTGTCTGAGTACGCTGATGCCACGATATTTCTCCGGAGATGGTCGGGCATATTTGGAGCATGTGCGGCGAGGCATTGGATGGTCCTGTAAGGCGCCGAGTCCCGTGCCTCGTGACGTCGAACTCAGGACGAGAAACAAAGGGTCAAATGAGTGGGTATTACATACCAAATGTACTTTAAAGGGATTTGCTTCGATTTTGACTAGCAGTTCGGCGAGTATGCCAATGCTCTGAGACGTACGTCCAAACCAGCACATCTCGTCATAGCAATGTCAGTGCAGGTTCAAAGTGGATTTAACGCACCGTATGAGGGGGAGGTAAACTCGAGTGTCCGCCTGGGGTACTGACCTCTATACGAACGTTAATGAACCCCTTTTCAGCGACACCAGGCATGGCGACAATGCGACCATATTGATCGCCATAACCCGCTTGGGTATGTCATTAGGAGCAAACCGAGATCACGGCAGAAACGTACGCCCTTCGTCTACTATCATTGCATACCCATTCCGACCGAACATCGCTTCGAGTTTAGTGGCTAACGTTTGTGCACCCTGAGAAACAAGGGGACATTCATACACCGACACCTTGCACGAGAGCAGGGAAGACGCACATATGTCCCGCCCGACTCCTCGTCGAACCCAAATGCGAGTACCACTGTCCTAGTTGGTTCGTATCCGATTTCCAGCAGGCTCTCGATTGCTGTCCTAAAAGAGCATGAAGCAGTAACTCGGTAGAAGATGAGCTAGGAGGTACAGAGAAGGCGTACATGATGCCGATGAGACCACTCTTATCGTCGCAGCTTCCTCGACCCCAAATATACGTCCCTACGAAGTTATTGGTTTCATTCATGGTTAGTAAGACTGCTCGGTGATAAGCGATACCCGCTCACCGTCGAAGTGGCCAGAGAAGGGTGGATGGGTCCACTTATCGACAGTCGTAGGTTCCACAGGCACGACATCTGCCAACCAAACGACGAAGAGGTAAGTAAGAACAATGCTCCATTCAACTCCGCGAACACCAAAGCATGAATGGAAGGAAAGGGAAAGGACCTTGATGCGCTGCTAATAGCAGAGGCTTCAGCCCCTCGTTCGATCCGTTCCATACGAAAATGAGACCATGAGTGTTGACTTTGGTCAGTTCGAGTTCCGCAGTGACTGTTTTAGTGGGCAGACAATCACGTAAGTAGGAGTCAAGGTAAAACTCCTGCATTAATCCAAGTGTAGCGCAGAAGGGAAGGCGTACACCAATGGAAAGGCTTTCTGGAGATATGCATGGAATGCATAAAATTTATCCCAGCGGGGATCCGTTCCTACAGGGCCAAGAGAATCATACGACTCCGTTCTGTGATGGCAGGGAATGTGGGACCATTAGCACCAGTACTGGTGGGGTGACGACGACGAGGGGACAGGGAGAAGAATGAATGGACGAGAACGAAAAAATAATGCCACTCACGGGACTTGCACAGCTCCTGCGAGCCAATTTACCGCTTTTGCCTTGAAGGTGTCGGTATCGTACGTGGCCCCGAGGCTCTCCCAGATGTCAAAACTGTTCTGTGGAATCAATTCGGAGACTTGAGGACAGATGTTCGTGAGTGCCACCTCGGTGCCGCCTTGATCGAACGTGGGGAGAAGAGTGCCAGGAGCATCACGCCAACAAGGCGCGGTTCACGAGTAGACCCAGCGCCACTACAACTGCGAAGAGGCCAATTGCTTTCGTAGCACACCTGCTATGGGACTGCGTTGAGACGGGTGCAGGCAGTAACTCGGTCGGGGCACTGAGAATTCTTGTAGTCTCCTTTGTAGCCATCATGGGCCCCGTTGGGAGACGTGTGCGACTAAGTCGAACGTGATCGGTCGTCAATGAAAGCCATACAATCCAGAATGACGACAGAGGACATTTCGTACTGGTATGGTAAGTAACTCCACTAATAATGCAGGCTCCTATCATTGCAGCCCTTCCACTGGGACATGAGTGCGTCATATGACTTTCGGTGTATTCCGAGGCAATGGCCGAATTCAGTACTAGTGGCGCAACGTGCGGACCTCCAATAAAAATACAGAACACCGAAACTAGGGTTACAATCTGTGCTAGGAGTATCCGATATGGGTGTGTAGCAGTCCATGTCGCACCTCGCACCCGAATGTAACTAACATGTCAGTTTATTCCAGAAAATGAGGAGGTGGCGGTGATGTCACCCTGCGAATGTTTGGGTCGGCAATCGAGAATGACGACAGAGGACATTTCGTGCTTGTATAGCAACTCCGCTAATAGTAATGGACCCACAGCGCTCCCCTGGCCCAAACCATGTCACTTCTCGTACTCTCTGCCCAGGATGTGAACACAATCACTGCTACCCTCCCGTCTGCTGAACTCGAGGCCCTCATGGCTTCTGTATTCCGTCGCCTCTCATCAGAATCGGACTATTCATCGCCGCATAGGACCACCATCGCCATGGCTCATCACACGACCCTATTTATGCCCTCGCGGGTGAGGGATGTCGGAACCGCGATCAAGGTCGTTTCTGTGCCTACATCTACCGATGATAAGCGTTGTTTGCCCGCTTCGACCGTTCTCATGGACGAAGAAACCGGGTGTGTGAAGGCGATTGTGAACGCCAGCGCACTTACAGCATTGAGGACTGCTGCTGGTATGAACTCATACCATGTATGCTTCGTACAGAGCGTTACCAGACACTCATGCATCCGATAGGCTCTGTCCTCGCGACTCGTTCACTCCTCTCCAAACTACCTACATCATTGGTTGCCTTCGGTGCGGGTAAACAGATCGAGGCTCATGTGGATCTTCATATCCGTGCATTTCCTTCCATCAAGCGATTTGTGATCGTCAATCGTTCAAAGAATATGCGGCTGGAAAACCTGTTGTCGGAACTGCGTCGATCGCACCCTCATGTCGCAATCGAGGGACTTGCTTCAGATGATACGACCGACGTCCGAAGCGCTGTGAGCCAAGCGAGTGTAATTTGCACAGCAACATCGTCCACTCGTCCGCTCTTCCCCTCCGAGTGGGTGACTCCTGGAACACATCTGAATCTCGTGGGAAGCTTCAAGCCAGGCATGGTAGAAGTAGACTGTGATCTCATAAAGCGCGCAGGGACAATCGTCGTTGATTCAGCTGAAGCGTGTGCGGTTGAGGCCGGAGAACTTATTGCTTCGGGTCTAAGAGCCGAGGATATGATCGAAATTGGGAGACTGGTAGAAGATCGTCAAGGCGAGTTGGGAGCAATCCAAATGACGAAGGGAGACGTGACGGTGTTCAAGTCGGTAGGTATTGGGTTACAAGATGTCGCCATTGCAAGATATGTGGTGTCCAAGGCAGAGAGTTTGGCAGTCGGGACGGTTGTAGAGAATTTCCATGTGTGAAGGTAACGGAGACTCACTTTGGGTAGTTTTCAGAGAAAAGATTGTTCAGAGGTATTGACCTGGTATTACCAGAATGTTGTTCGACGCTGGGATCGGGCGGTATGCCGGTAGCGTGCCTCCTGCATCACATTTATATGAGGGTGAGCACTAGGTTTCCATCCGGTAAATATAGCCGAAAGATCTCGGATCGCTGAGGTAGTAGGAGAAGCAAGATCTCTCGGGAAGGGGTCGCCAGTGATACTGGGTGTACTGATCCACAACGGTGCAGGTCGCGTGTTGGGTACAAAAATGCGGGATTAGGATCAGTGAACGGGGCGAGTCGCTGTCCAGAAACGTTTGCCGGGCAGAACGAAGCCAACCGTTGGCCCCATTTTCTCCCTTGTGTCTTCTTGATGTCGACCACTCTGACAAGTGATGGCCTGCGACGAGATGCAATAATTTGGCTTGTATATTCGGGGTCATCAGAAGACAGCGTGCAGAAGGACGGGAAGAGAGAATAGTACTTACTAACATTCGGTCCATATCCTCATCAACTGTAATATCATAAAAAAGTCACGCCACGACGCACCAAACTGCTCGTTGTTGCTCACACATCGGTGAAAAAGATATCTGTCGGATGAAGGCGTTCAACCAGCGGGAATACAATAGCCGTGAGCTTACTGAATCCGACACTGGTCGGTGCGTTAGCTGCAACAAGTCGATGGTGTCTAATTTTGAACATCATCAGCGCTTCAAGGTTCTCTTTTACACCTTGATCAATATTAAACTTCAAGAATATCTTTCTCACCGTAATGGCGAACCTCACGGAGGGTGATGTGATGGAACACGCCTAGGGTCACATGTTTATTCCTATGTCATTTTCCGTTTGTTATACTCTCATAGTCGTCGCCTTCCTCCCCAGTTTCGGCCGAATTCTACCTTCTATCGGATACGCTACGCTACCACGCCTTTATCGTACTTTTGGTGGGCAATCGATTAGCCAGGAGCTGTACCATATGTAAATACACGACTTAGCCCGTGAACATAATTGCAATAAGAGGAAACGCAATACTCCGGAAACACGAATCTGCAGGTCACAAACGTAGGATGGAAGACAAAGAGGCCAGCCGCAAGCGATGCGATACGAAAACCCGTCGATCGAGCAGAGACAACCACCATCAGAAAGGCAACAAGAGCGATATTACTACGCCCAACACCGCCACACCAACTAATGGGTATGCGACGAATGATGAGGGAAGAGCCCCGTCAACAAGCAGAACCGCCAGTGCGATTCGTCTGATTCAAACAAACCGACAGATTCGTGTCCAGTGTTCGACGGAAGGGGACGAGTCAGGTCACATTGGTGTTGTTACTGAATATTGCGGAGTTGTTGTACCCGTCCAGCGTGAGCACGACGCTACTTGCGCGGTAGTATTGAATGGCTTGCTGCGGTTGCGGGGCATTCGCAGAGCTCACATTAAACGGCATAGGCGAGGAAGAACTCGACGAAGAGAGGTAGTGCGAGCAGTTCGCGTCAATGGATTGGATGAGGGACGTAACAGTGCTGTTGTCGGATAAGACATGAAATGTAGTGTTTGGGCTAGAGCTATTGGAGATAAATGTGACTTCCATGAGAGGACCACCGAAACGACTCGTATTATAGGCGTCGCCGTACTGCATTGAAGTATTACTTTCAACGAAAAGGCATACATATTTAAAAGAAATACCTCTGAGCCGTTGAGACAGGGTTGAATCTCTGCCTGCAGCATCACTCCAAACGACCTGGCCAGAACCAGAACGGGAAGCCACGGCCTGAAACGCCGCATCCTGTGATCCCCGGATACCCGCTTCCATACGTTCTGTCGGCCCATAATTCAGACCTGACAACACCAGTGCTTAGAATAGGGGCTCACTAGCTGCCGAATATCTGGTCCCTTGTCCTCACCACCAGCACTCCGCCCTGCAAACGGCTCACCGTCCGGGATCAGCAATGGAATCTCCACCCCCATCCCCATAAGCAGTCGCACTGCTCTTCCCGAGACTTATGGACGAGCTCGACGAAAGGGGAACTTCGCTTGGTTCTCCATCAGTCGAAGTACCTTAGAAACGCCGTTGGATGAGTTTGCTCCGACAGAATTTCCACTCGGCAACCTACCATCGCCACTAGTGCTCTCGCCGGGGCTTTCAGATGAACCTCCACTGCCGCCATCGCCGCCTGCACTGATCCCAACACCATCGCCATCTGCCATGGTCCCTCCACGTCGCCGCGGGCTCTCCCCAGGCCGTAAGATGAGGGGAAGGTGCATTGAAATAAAGGAAGTAAAAGAGTGGGTTCGGAGGAGGCCGAGGAGGGCTCCTTGAAGAGGTGTGTTATTTTATATGACGTGCTGTATGGAGGTGTGACGAAGATGGACGAGTCGAGGTAAATGACCAAGCAGTATGAGCGCGGAGTGTTAGGCAGTCGGACAAATCTGTGGGGGCGACGAGGAGGACTCTCGTATTATGATTTGTGGTAGCTACCCTTTTATCCGCTTCTAGTTATTTCATATCTCGTCTGTTGAGTGGTGGATTCCCCCTCTCGCTATATCTTTGTTCCTTCGTTAAGGATATGATGTCAGTTTCTGTGCTGCCCTAAGTTATACGGGCGTCATACTCTCCCGGACTATTCGTTTGACTCGAACTCGGGTTGTCGAGACCACTCTCTCAACACGAAGGTGTCATATGTACTGCCAGTGGCTGACCACCAAAAGCTAACCGACTTGGTCCACTGCATTTATCGGGGACTTGGAACGTTCTAGTAGCACTCCAAATGATTTTACCTCAGTACTCCGTTACTTCGACCGAGCGGTAGTGCTGGAGTCCAGCGTGTGAGCCCGGCAGCCCTCCAGTGCCTCCACAGCCGCTGGTGCATCGTCCCTCACATCGTACCGCTATGGCACAGCGCAGGTGGAGTCCTGTGAAGCCCTGCCAAACAACAAATAAGCAGTGAACAAGTTGTGCTTACCAGTTTTGCATCCATAAGTGGTCAGTGGATGATTCAGTCGGTCAATTTCAAATTGCGGATATGGATTCCACCTCGAGGACCTGTATGGGCATCGCGAGGTTATTCAAAAGAGGGGTATTATACTTTCGGTGGGTAATCGATTAATCAGGAGCTGTACCATATGTAAAGACACGATTTAGCCCGTGAACACAATCACAACGAGAAGGAAACAAATACTTCGGAAACACGAATTTTCATGTCACTAACGTAAGATGACAAACAAGGAGGCCAGCTGCAAGCGATGCAAAACAGGAAAACCTGTCGATTGAGCAGAGATAACCGCTATCAGAAAGGCAATAACAAGAACGATACTAGTACGCCCAGTACCGCCGCGCTAGCCACCGGGGGTGCGACAGACGATGAGGGAAAATCCCCGTTAACAAGCGGGACAGCCAGTGCGATCGTCTGATTCAAACAAACCGACAGATTTGTGTCCATGTTCGACGGAAGGGGCGAGTCAGTCACATTGGCGTTGCTACTGAATATTGCGGAGTTGTTGTACCCGTCCAGCGTGAGCACGACGCTAGCTTGCGCGATAGTATTGAACGGCTTGCTGCGGCTTGCGGGGCATTCGCAGAGCTCACATTAAACGGCAAAGGCGAGGAAGAACTCGACGAAGAGAGGTAGTGCGAGCAGTTCGCGTCAATGGATTGGATGAGGGACGTAACAGTGCTGTTGTCGGATAAGACATGAAATGTAGTGTTCGGGCTAGAGCTATTGGAGATAAATGTGGACTTCCATGAGCGGCCCGCCGAAACGAATTGTATTATTGGCGTTGCCGTACTGCATTGAAATATTGCCTTCAACGAAAAGGTAAAGCAATCATACATATTTAGAAGAAATACCTCTGAACCGTTGAGATAGGGTTGAATCTCTGCTGCAGCGTCACTCCAAACGACTGGCCAGAACCAGAACGGGAAGCCACGACCTGAAACGCCGTATCCTGTGATCCCTGGATACCCGCTTCCATACGTTCTGTCGGCCCATAATTCAGACCTGACAACACCACAGCTCGAAACAGGGGCTTACCTGCTGCCGAATATCTGGTCCCTTGTCCCACCACCAGCACTCCGCCCCGCAAACAGCTGACCTTCGGGGATCACGATAAAATCTCCACCACCATACCCATAAGCAATCGCACTACTCTTTCCAAGACTTATGGACGAGCTCGACGAAAGGGGAACTTCGCTTGGTTCTCCACCAGTCGAAGTACCTTAGAAACGCCATTGGATGAGTTTTCTCCGACAGAACGTCCACCCGGAAACCCACCCTTGCTGCTAGTGCTCTCGCCAGAGCTTTTAGTTGTACCCTTTGCACTGCTGCTGCCACTGGCACCTGTACTGCCTCCCATACTGTCATGCTTTGTGCTACTTGCACGTCGCCGCAGGTTCCCCCTAAGCTGTTGGATGACGGGAAGGTACATTGAAATAGTAACTAAAGTAAAAGGGCGAGTTCGGAGAAGGAGGCTGAGGGCGGACTCCTTGAAGAGACATGTTATTTTGAATGTCAACGCGACCGTGTGCTGTATGGAGGTGTCATGCTGCCAGTGGTTGGCCTTGGAACGCTAGCACTCCAAATGAGCTTACCTCAGTACCAGGTTACTTCCGGGGCGGTAGTGCCCTCCAGCGTATGAGTCCTCCACAGCCGCTAGTTGCATCGCCTTCACATCGTACCGCTATGGCACAATGCACTCAGGCTGGAGTGCTGTAAAGCCCTGCCACCTCAGCTCCATTTTCATAACAACAAAGAAGCGGTGAACAAAGTTGTGCTTACCAACCTTAATTTAAGATTGGTAAGCACAAATGTAAGTGGTCAGTGGATGATCCAGTCAGTCAATATGGTGAATGGATTCAATCGACTGGGTTCCGCCTCTGACGCGACGTCCTGGCACCTCGTCCGTCCTCCATCCATGATGCATGATGACCGGTCATGCCCCTCCCCTACTACTCTGAATCCTTTCTGCCCTCCGCCCTCCGCCATCCGTCCTCCACCTCCGTCCTCCAAAACATTCGAAGGTCTCATTCTGGGAGACGGCTGTGCGCGGCTCCTGGCTCACTAATTTGACAGAACAGATAGGCATACGGGAGGTACGAAGGCGCTTCGGCGCCCTTCGCTTAATTTTTCTTTGATATGACTTCGGTGACCACCGTGGTGAATTTCTCCAGCCCACGAGTCAACCGTGAAGGGATCACTCCCACAGATGCTACTGCACCGGGCCATACCCAACCGTCATTGCAACACGCACATCCTCTCATCTTCATTGCCACCACTCATACTCTCGGAAGCATTGATGAGGGCCGTGGAAGAAGGCTTGGAGGGCAGCGATGGCATGAAGGAAGGGTGTCGCCGGGGCTGGTGGGGTATATTTGTGGGCGAACAACCTGCTATAGGTTCAGTAATCATTGCACCCCACTCCCGCAGACAAGCGGGCATCTGACCCCCGAACACGGAATGCAATGGCGGCGTATTTGATGAGGATGGTAGCCCTGGCTGTATTGCGGACTCAGGCACCCAAACGTATCCTCGAAAGGCCACCGGACTCGAGTTGTCACCTTTCACTTGTCCATTCGAACTCGATCCCTCAGTCGGTAGTAATAAGAGTAACACACAGAGCAATTGTCATTTCATATCAGCACACCTTCACAAATACAATCGAGGCATTAGTACAAGTTGTCAAGATGTTCATCTCAAATATCCACGCCATCGATGTAATCACCAGCCGCCTTGTCCAATTTGTCTTCGATTTTCTGTCTGATTGAGTCAATGGTCCTCTGGTTCGCAGCAGCGTCCACGTTGTCTGCGACATAAAGAATGAGTTGGGGAATACTGGCAAGCATGCTTACATACTTTTTCCGACGTCAGCTTTGATGTGTTTGATACTGAAGATCAGATAATCATCCACAGTGGCATTACAATTGAAAGTGAATGCAGAAAAACGCATGGCCAGTGCTCCACTTGTAACCCTTCAAGCGAATATCATGAATATTCACCTCGAAAAATCAAATGGGATATACATACGTCGCTGAGTTAACACCGAAGGACCCCTTGGTACCACCGGCGGTGAACCTCCTGAAAAAGGCACGCTTTTCCGCCTGGCTTCGAAGCGACTCTAATGCTCGAATAATGACATCCTTCTCAGAGCTGGAATAGAGTGGGTCGCCCCTGACATTGTCAATCACGTAGTCGCTGAAGTTTTCAGCACCAGTTGTTTGACCATCGACGAAATCCGTAGACCACCTGAAATGACATTAGACCATCAATCCCAGAGAGTAAATGAAAGCACATACTGATCCTCCTGCTTAAACCATCCGATTTGAAACATGGACGTCTTGAATGCATTCCAGTATGCCGCGGTATGGTCATCAGCCCCCACTTCCTTAGCGGCAACACGAGAGGCGAACTCGAGAGAGTTAGCAACGTCCGTCTAAACCATAGTAATAAGCTGTCTATACTCGGAATCATTTTGTACAAGGTGCACTGACGCGGTTTTGCCCAGTGAGGTTGGCGAGGACGGAGACCAAGGTGCCACCGACAGCGGCTGCGCCGTCCTTACCGGGCTCACCCAAATACTTTCCACGGTCTACACCGCAAGCTCGTCACCTGATTTCGTACGGCGATACATGATGCCGCCTAACGCACCTTTCTCCTCCGAAAGGACTGCAGCCCTTGAGTAAAGACCGACCTCGACGGGATTCAAAGCCGCCTGATTCGATGTACGCCAAGGCCTGAGCAATTTCGTCGGACATGTTGATTTGATAGAACTTGAGAGGAGTTTACACTAGATGTGCGAGTTACAGCAGTGGGTCTTGGGTTGAGAACGCGTCAACAAACCCATTTTATACTCACGGGCTCTACGACATCCATCTATATCTCCCAAGATTGGGGTGCTCACCGTGCACTATCACCAAGATGAGATCACTTCCCGTGCACAACTTACCCCTTGATCATGGACATAGCCGTGTACTTTCGGGGTCAGAGAAGTCAAGAAGAAACCCGATAGCCGGAAAGTGACCACCGGCGGGGTTACCCATTTACATCTTTCTCACGAAGTGATTGACATGTTCAATGGAAGTCAGAAGGAGGTTTTGAAGACACATCCTCCACACCACACCACAGCCTTTCGGAGATAATGCCAACCGGATTTCCTTAACGTCGATAGGTGGAGATGTGGAATTGTCACAAGACTGACATAGTTCCCACCATCCAACGGCTGATACCAAGAAACCTTCAAGATGCTAGGGGCAAGGCGTCCGCCAGGTCACGTTGCCCGCACATCGTGCATGAGGCACCGTCCCCATAATGGCATTATTACCACCCAACTGTGGGGGGTCGTCATCTCATTACAAGGAGAAGTCATGACCTTACATACAGTATGTACATAATTGGAAGCCACCCCAGCGGTCGACATGTTGAATGGACGCACTTTCCCCCTCGTCATATCGGTGTTACAGCGAAAACCTGAATGGGTCAGAACTGCGACCCAGCACTGTAAGGGCATCCTCGCCTACGATGTCGGTATTCGGGAAGATTACGTCTTCCAGAATTCAGTAGATTTACGCATGATCGAATGCTGCGCGGGTCACACCGTCTTCAAACTTATCAGTAGGCCAAGACTGGATTCGGAGCCACATCTCCTAACGTTGTATAACTCACGTCTTCTCGAAGCAGACTGCAACGTCACCGAGAATAGCATCATTCCTGCTGTCTCGTTCGAGTCTCGGGTCCCGCTTGCTGTTGCGTTCCTAACGTCTGGGTATCTCCGGCAAACCTGAAGCGGCAAACCTGAATTGAAATCGGTGCACATCAGAACCCGCAGAGTACGAAAAATCAGCTGATTGCGGCAGTTTTTCGTGTCAGGGGTGGGTTTTCTCGCCTTCGACTTCGCCAATGTCGACCATTACTATTTGGGATACGGTGGTACGATGGTGTCACTTGCCGTTCAGGCATGAAGAAGAAAAAATCACGTCAACTACACGAAAGCTCTGGTGATATTGGAGCTGACACGCCGCTACTGTTACCCCATGGAGGAAACGTTGATCCTGTTCACTGCTGCCATTGAGTCTGGCTCGTCACACGTACAAGAGTTTGATGGTACTATATCGAAGCAAGATATAAGGGTGTTCGTGTTCCAATTCAGGGGACGCAACTAACCCGAGAGATGCTCAGGATCCGTTCTATCCGGGTGGCCGCTTCAGATTTGGCAGCTTGAATGGATACACTGCCTACCCCCGGAAGACTGAACGTACTCAACCGGCCCCAGTACCTTAAGATGTGACTTCTCAATGCTACACCGTGCCTGTTGGAAATTAGCACAGCTACGTGAGAATTCACTACACGGGTGAGCTGCGTGGAGCCACCGCACCATCCTGGAGGGCATGAAAAAAAAAGGAAGTCCACTCCTAGATCTTGGTGTTCGTGTGGACATGACGTCTTCCCGCTGCATCGTGTTACCGGCTACATTAAACACTGAACAGGACGCAACTTGTCCAGAATGTGCTATCTAGAACTGACTGAGATCAGCTCAATGCAACACCTTCCACGTCAGGACCTTTCATCTTGCCTTCCCTGATAAGTTGGGCCGTGCACATACGATAGCAGCCTCCGTGGTCAGCTGAAGCCGAGTTCTGAGTTTCAGCCCATGATATCTAACCTGGTGAAAATCAAAATCGAGTCAGACGTAACTCCGCTGCATCTTACTATAGAGTCGTCAATACCGAGGCACACGCAGGTTCAAAACTTCCACAAACGTTCAACCCTATGTAGTACAGGGGAGTTGGATACGATTGCCTTCCGTGCAAGGAACATGTCATCCCACCTTCATTGACGTTTGGGGTACCGGCGATCTCGCTATCCGAAATCCGTGCACCTAGAATACGGTAATCCCACTGTCTGGGCCCAAACATTCATGATCAGCCGAAAGGTTTGACACGTGACCACTGTCTTCCATTCAAGATGCCCGGTTGCTGTCATGATCATCTTGGACGGGACATCAGTCCATCAAGGTGCACACGCGTGTTCTCGCACTTGATTGAAACGTCACTCATGAGCTCAAATGGGGAATACTCGTCTCTAGTAATCGGGGTCTGCCGCGGGTGCGTGTGTTATAATGCTTCATATGCGCACCAGAGTCACTATACGTTGAACCCCTACTTCTAGCGTAAACGAGCATGTCCTGTTCTGTGACCGGGTCTGCCAGTGCCGCTGTCTGCGTCTCCATACTCCTAGTTTTTTTGCCCGGCGTCAGCCCGCAACACCAGGTACGGCTCAACTTGCCATCACACACTCACACTCAATCTTTGTACAGGAAGACGTACGAAACAGTTTTGAGCTTTCTGCCAGGGCAGCAAACAAACAGATCGGAGGTAGTGACGACTATGTCAAATGGTTTACCATTTTCAAGACTACGCTTTTAAATATACACTGGTTCAGCCAACAGGATGGGTTCGTTCACGCCGCATGACACTTGCCACAGTCGACTTACCCGCATTCCATACGTTGACAGGATTGAAGAAGAAGTCAAAGGACTGGTCTTTGACTCTTTGGATGTGTCCAGCTCGGAGCGCGAACTGTTCATCCGTGCTTTGAACTCCTTGCAACAGCTCGAAGAAAACGAAAAGGCACTAAAACTGTTCAACCAGTCAGTTCTTGACCAAGTCGATCAAGATGTCATTGGTAGTCTGCTCTTCATCGGAGGGGGGAGTTACCATGGCAAGTTCCAGCTCGCCGTCTGCTCGTGAGTTTACGATATGTGACCTCACCATCCCGTACCGACTCAAACGGATAATTTCCAGGGAGAAAAATGGTGCCGTTGCGGTTTCTACTTCCTACATCCATTTTCAGGTCCATGGCGCGCAATACCGCGGCGTTCTCTATTCGGATGGCAAGGTGGACACGAAGACTACACTCTGTAAGCAGAATACTTTAAAATGCTGACGAGACGCTCACTTCGTGAGTTTAGCGACCCACGTGTTCGGTTTGCATGATGGTCTATACAGCAAAGTTCGCGATTCAATTAAGAAAAAGCTTGAGGACAGTGGGGTATCTGAACAAACGCCAGTCTCTGGGTTGTAATATGTGCGAATGCGATACTGGGCCGGCGGCCATGTGGCGAAGCAAATAAGAATCATTCTGGACTGGTGCGGTGAACTGTGTTTCCGATCCTTCGTTCCTGTCGCCGTTCGTGAAGACCGCAAAGGAGTTCAAATCGTATTCATGTATATTATGGACTCCCGTTTCATGTACAGATCTCGCAATGTATACTACGGCCTTGTGTTTCGAGTTCTCGACATTTGCCCTGTCAGTCAACGGCGTACTGATGAGGTTTTCATCTGCCGAACCGACGACGACGTTCAAGTTACGGGTCAGATACCATTACAGAAGTACATGGTACAGCTTGTGTACAACCTAAGGTTGAAGGCCAAATGAGCAGAAAACGCCCAGCGCAGGCTGGGCAGATAGTGGCGACGTTGTAGTCGCTATGGCCGCTGTACGGTGTGCTTATGAGTCGTGTATCCACGCCGCGCCAAGGTTAGAGGCTGTGCCGACTATCCCATCCAAGTCTTGCCCATATCTGTGTCCAAAAGTTCATGGCAAAGGAGCACATACATGACCACTTCGTATCTTCGGTGTCGATGCACCCTTCAACTTGACATCATTTAGCATCCCCATCGCAGAGCTGTCCCTTTGCCTTGCAAGTAGTCCTCCCCCTCCGACGCATCTTTTCCCCTCCTAACAACTCCGACACCATCTCCAACTTCCGCACTACCGGCCCCATCCCCAGCAGTATTCTGATAACCTCCAATCAAACGCGCAAATACAGGCGTCGTCTGCATACAGCAGGCAACGCAAATCGTTTTCTCCAGTGCGTCTTCTTCCGTCGTACTTGTCTTAGGTATATGTCTTGGTCTCGGCATCCCACTGGTATTCGTGCTGCTCGCGCTGGCGTTCATTGGGCAGCTGCCCGCGTTGGAACTATTGTCACTTTTCTCTCCGTCGGAAGAACCCAGAGTAGAACCCGTCCAAATCCCAGGCCCCATACCCACCCCAGGCCTGTTGACTCGTGCATGGCAAAGTTGCCCAACATATCCTGGTAGTTCCGTGGACGCATAGATAAGCGGATGCGTATCGGGCGCGTGTAAAGGCGGGGACGTGATCCCGTACATTTTCGAATCATTGCGGGTCCGCACCTGCGTAAGCGTGGACTCGTGAACAAATATGCTCGTATTCGTGCGTAGGTACGCACTTGTATGCGCGTACAGGTAGATGTGCTCGGACTCGGATCCACGTTCTGCCTGGTGCTTGGGATCGAGTCTGATCTCGCAGTCGGCTATCGAACCTTAGGACTCCCCCCGCTATGATTATCCTTTCTTTGTTCTGCGTCCGCACCAACATCGGTGTCGTCGTTTTCTTTAGCCTCGTTCTTATGCCCGTTCATACTCTCGTCGTTGGCATAAAACCCTCACCCTGCTCTGGGCAGCGCCCGCCGTCCAGAGCCATCAAAGCCTCGCTTACATCCAGGCTGCGTCGTACAGAATAGATAGCCGAGGGGTAGCACGCGTCGCCGAATCCACTCAGTGCGCGGCGACAAATATATTTGGATCGTCCCCGCCGCCCATACCGCGTTCGTTCTCGACAGCACCTGGGGTACCGACCGCAACAGCAGCAGTTGACAGTCGCGCATGAGAACCATTAATCTTGTTCTTTACTTTGTACTTCATGGACCGGGCTCAGGAAAAGACGGGCCAGGAAGAAGAGGAAATGTTGTATCATAACATTCGGTACACGCACGCGCAGGTTTTGGTTTCTCCCTCATTTTGCAAAGAGGAAGGCAAAGAAAAGCAAGTCAATAAACATTCGACATCATCAATGATCCACCAAGTATACGGGTGGTATAAACCACTACCTTACCTTACAAGAGCACGCCGCACAATCCACTCTCCCACACATCCGACAATGATGTTTGCGTCGCCACGCACCTTCTTCCTCTTTCTCCTTTCCTCTTTCTTTTTTTTTTTTTGGAATCATCTCTAAAACTGACCTCTGTGGACTTCCATCCGGACGAGCAGAGTCACTGGGAAGTTAGGGAACTGATCAGACTGGACATCACGTCGACGAGAGAAGGGGCGAGAGGACATGATAGAAGAAGTCCAGTGGATCCGGATCAACGTGCAAGCACCAAGTCCGGGCAGTGTCTGTAAGAGAGGCAGATCGATTTAAGAGTACAGTTAGAATAATCATCGTGGTGTGCATCAGCACTCAGCGAGGTGCCCGATCCCGATACCATACAACCACCGACTTCGGACGGCTCATGCGAGCCACTCGTCAACGAAATGACTGTAAATAAGATTAATGAGAAAAAGAAACAATCACGAGCTGGACAGCTTGAGTGCTACCTTCACGAATTGACCCCAGATATGTAAGGTCTTGTTGCTCCCTGCGGTGTTTTTTTATAGGACGATTTACGATTTCAGTCAGTTTCAAAGGCTTTCCGCAGGATTCGCATGCTACAGTTGGTTTGTGCGGGACACGAACAGTGAGTACTACGATGATCACGTGCCCACCACTGAGACCGTTTCGTCGTCGTCACTATCATCATCCATACCAACCATGGGTCCCAGCCCGGACCACAGATGTCAAGGGTGGCTCTCGGCAGTACTCAGTCCGTGATGTGGCTGCCCACACAGCTCTCAAGTTTCGGTAAGTTTTTATGTCCAGTTCTCACATATGCACCGCCCTGTCATATGCATTAAAAGCAGTCAGCTAGGGCAAAATTCAGTAGGAGAAGTGTCGTGGAGCCATTTAAAAGTGGAATTACTCGTTGCAGAGGAGGAAGTGCGTAGTAGGAAGCAGGAATATTACGGGAGGCGCTGGGACTGGACCAAGGCGAGGATTACGAGGACGAGGATAAGGACAAGTCCGGAGCTTCTCATGTCAGTGGAAGAGAGGTGTGCGCGCGCGTCCCGCCTACTCCCTTTCCGTTCATTTAACTCACGCCCATCCGCCAAAGCGAGGAAGAAGAAGGGGATGACACAGACGAACTCCTCCGCGAACTCCGAAAGGATTAAACGAGAACGTGCAGAAGAAAAAGGCCGGCAAGAAAGGGAGAAATCCTCCGCGAAAGCGGCGGCCCGTGAAGTGGAAATAGTCACGTCAAATTCATTTCTAAACGTCACGGCAGCACTGGGACAGTCCCCAGGCTCAATATTATCGTTCCAGGAACTTTCTCTGTGACACGACGGTGGGATGATGGTAAACACAAGATCTACTCCCCATTTTCCTTCCGCATTCTCACTTTGACTTACCATTGCTGTAGACCTCATTTTCAAGAACCAGGCAATGAATGCAGAAAAAGGATGTGTCTGGTCAATTCGTCAATGGCCTGCTCCGTACCGAATTCAAAGTGTACCATCGCGTCCGTTGCTAACGCGATATTTTCAGAAAGTTCATGTATGAATTTATCAGGGAAGGTTCTTCGAAAGACCTATGAGGTCTGCATAGGATCTTGATGATTGTTTTTTGTAGTGATGGTAGCCCGACGTAGTGGCAGTTTTGTTCGATATATTTAATATCCTAGTAGTGTACGCTAGCTCTCGGACTACTTGGACTTTTATTATCGCGTCCATTCCCAGCCTTCTGATGCCCACTCAGGCATCTCCGTCTCGGAGGTTCCAAAGCTGGTAGTGTACAAGAACGCATGTAGAAAGTTGTATAGGTTTTCGGGCCTGGGATCGGGATGGAGCGGTAAAATAACATTCTGGCCCAAGTTCGGGTGCGCGTGACTGCTCGGACTGGAGTCTTGTCGACGCCCATGGCAACAGAGACGGTGGTCACGAAACGACTGCACGTCTCCGGGCTCACGCCGTCCATCACCTCCGCTGACATCCTCCACAGACTCTCCGCTTTTGGGTCAGTCAAATCCTTGGACGGGTTCGGCAAATTAGATGCACTGGGCGACCCGAGACCATTTGCATATGTCACGCTGGAGGGCAAGGAAAAGGATCTCGCTAAATGTACGGGCGTGTCTCGTTTGGAGGTCTTACTCGTCCTGACTCGCTCGTGTGTCCAGGTATGAACGTGCTCAGCGGGTCCACATGGAAGGGAACAAAATTACGTATTGGAGAAGCAAAACCAGATTATCGCCAACGGTATGTTTTCCCCCTCTATCTACTTATTCCTCCTCATCTTGCACTCCAAGCATCGCTTATCTCAACTCCCTTTCACCTCCTCCACCTCGTACTTCCCGCTCAAATAGACGCCAGCTCGCCTTCGCATCCCCCACCCTCGATACACCCCTCTCCCGCGATGATGCGGCAAAGACAGCAGGTTGGGTCGTGATGCCTTCCGGAAGGGTCGTTAGGCCCATGAGAATGAGACCTGAGCGTCCTTTGGAGCCAATGCACGCTGTTGGAGGCGGACAGAGGGCGCGGGGAAAGACGAGTGAAAAAGTGGGCAAGAAGGGGAAGAAGAGGAAGGTCCCACCGTCACGAGCACGTAGCCGCACGATTGATCCAACGAAATGGGACTCGACTTACTTGACGGGCGCATTGTTGGAAACGATCGTCGCCCCCTCTTCCTCCTCTCTTATTTATTCTCCCTCCGAGTCTGTGACAAACTCCACCGCTGAGCCACGTTCCATCGAGCTAGAGTCTGACGAAGAGGAAAGCAACGATGTATACGTCCCCTCTCAGAATTTCTCCAATGTCACTATTAAGGTCAATCACCTGCACAAACTGCCCCCACTGCCGATTTCTCCGGCTCTAGCCTACGCGCAGACGTCGACATCGACATCCGCCAAGAAACATCTTCTGCACTTGCGCTCCTCAACAGCATGTTCGGAGAGGCGGATGAGTGGGGCGGGCCTGAAAGCGCTTACGAATTCGATGGTACAGATGGTGATCGAACCGCAATGGTCGTCGATACAGGCCCAGGTACAGTGGGGGAAGGCAACATTGAAGAGGTGCCTCGGCACGTATCCACTAGGGTGGGGGAAGCGCGAATGCATGGAGGGCCTAGCGATGAGGAAGGGTGGAATTCTGGAGAGGACATCGAAATGGGAGACACGCATCCCACCACTGTTCATCCATCGGCGGCTGCCACTTCTACCAATACCAGAACAGCAACTTCGGAAATGGACACCACCACCGCAGCTGTACCGACGAAGACAAAGCTGAAAGATTTGTTTGCGCCGAGAGAGGAAGAGCGTGAGTATTCCCGACTTCGTTGTTTGGCGGACTATGTGTTTGCTTTTCGTGTTGATGACTGCTATTCTACAAACTTCTTCCCCTCTCGTGTTTTCAGATTATCGACCTATATTGTTTCATCTGTCCTGTTCACTCTACAAGCCTGCTCTTCTTGTTGCTTATGGTGTGGAATTTTGACGAAATTCACAGCGTCTTTCTCCCTTCTCGGTCATCTCGATCTCGATTTGGAGCTCGAGGACGATGTGCTTGGTGGTTCATCCATCTTCACTACAGCAATGCCCTCGACACACGTAGTGGCAGCGAGTTCGGGACCTCCTTCCGGTGTAAGCTCGAACCATCAGGTGGGATGTCTACACCCGCCGGTGAAAAAGTCTGGACGTGAAGGAGACGGAGGTATCACACTGGACTCTACCCGACCACTTCTCTTCCCTCTCATTGAATCATTGCCCTACTCCTATTCTGGTACACCAAACTCGAACTTGACGTCAGGACGAGCGCACACGCACGCGAGAGGTGAACCCCGGTCTGTTGTCTTTCCACGGCTCCACGTCAATATTGGTGGCACTCCGCGCAATCTACTTTCATTGCCTGACACAGTGCGGAGATTCGAGAGATCCCCTGACTCTACGGAGCAGGTCTATACGCGAGGCATGGGAGAGAGATAAGGGTGAGGTGACGAGCGCATGGAAGAAGGCATGGAAGGAAGCGAGGGGCAAGAAAAGATGTGGTACTGACGCCGGTGGAGTGGACGTGTAGGTAGGGCAATCTGTCATTCCCTTGAAAACTGTAGCGTATGACCCACGTCACGCAGGTAAGCCGATAGGTTATTTTAGGTAAGTCGTGCCCTATCGATACACAGTCCGACACAGCATGGTCACTGTTCACTCACTCATTCGTATCGCAAGATTTCAGTCCATGGCGATACTAGAAACTGGCGCAACGCGAGCGATATCATTTTTCACCATAAACCCAAAATACTAGTAGAGGCGCAGGAACAAACCTCTGCCACGAGACTATTCACATGCTGCGCTGTTGATATAACAGATGGCACCCCGCTTGTCTAAGGTTTTCCGCAATCAACTCCATTGTTCACCTCCCCACCAGAATGCATGAATCCGGGTACCACGCAGCAGCTGCATACCTTCCTCGGCATTTGGCCTGTACAGTGTCGGGAATGATACAATATTCCACGAACGTTGCAGTCGAACGTAGATGCGGAAAAGCGCAGAGCTAACTGTGACGGAAAGGGTAGCTTTCAGCCACACGGAAGTCTTATTCTCGGTAGAGGAAACTTATGAGGTTCAGAAAGAACTGTCCAAGGATCTCTGTTCGAGGTAGACTGGGGAAAATACGTCGAGTATCTAAGGCTTTATATATGGCGAGAGACAAACGAGTATCTAAAAAGAGAAGGATGAAGGAAAAGAAAGAAAGGTTGACAGGAGAGTGAAGTGAGCAAATTCCAGGGGCGAAGTCGAGAGGTATATTCCGAGGCGTTACGAGCCGCGATTCGTTACATTCGCCCTCCTGATCTTTAGTAGAGAAGATCAATCGGTCGTGACGCTGTTCATAGGAGAGGTAGCGGCTATGAAGCATGTGAGTAGATTCACGAGGAGGATTATTACGAAGGTCCAACCTGTGGAAGGACCCGCAGTAGAGGCGACGGGGGTGGTTTGAGAACCGTTGGCAGAGGAGTTAATCTCTAATTCTTTAAACATGTCGTCTACGTTTGGGACGAGATTGTGGAGTTCGTGAAACGGGTCATTGGCTAGGTCGTTGAGAGTGGCAAAGTTTGCCACTGGGGCACCATCGGCAGGGGGAGCCTTTTGCGTGTCCTTTGGAAATTGCAGGTGCAGTTCTTAAAAAATTTGGGGCGTTCTTGATGCTGGTTCGGTCCGACCCTGTTCTCCGTTGCGCCTTCCATTGTGTCCTCTGGGTGGGTACGGTCCAGGGCGACGATAGCCAGTGTTACCATGACCTGTGTTGGCACGCTCTGGGGCTCGGTGAGCAAACTTAGTATTTCTCGGAGCGGTACGCTTACGGGTGGCAGTGTCTGCTGCGAAGCGGTCAAAGATGACGCGTGTAAGGTAACCGAATTCTCTTTTCCCACGACGAGTCTGGTTGGGCTTCTTGGGCTAGGCGGTTTGTGCACGACCAAACGCATCCGGCAATGGGTATCGTAAGAATGGGTCCGGGTCGTTTGCATGAATGACACAGAAGTTAACATAGCCAGGTGGTACGATATCTCGTTTGATGTCGAAAGAGCCATCGCGGATGGCAGTAGCCATGGCACAGAAGCGTTCGAGATCGAGAGGAGTGAAGTGCATGGCGGGTCGCAGTCGTGGGGTGATACGTGCACTTCTAGCTTGTCTTTTATACGTCGTTTTCTTTTGGATAGGGGGTTTAGCATAGCCTGAGGAGCGAGAGACAGCTGGGTCTGGCGGAGTTGCCCGGTTGTCGGATGTCAACATGCGATCGATAATGTTAAACGCTTGGCGGGGAGCATCACGGTCGTCCGCGGATACTACAAGTAAGGGTATATCTTAGGACGGGCTGGTGCATCGGGGGAAGTCATTTGCGTTTGACACGTTGAGAGCCTCGAGGTATTAAGAGAATGCTTCGAGGTGTGAGACCTCAGGTAAGGGTAGCCACACGCTGTCACCACTTGAGTATTCTACTTGGAACAAGGACTCACTTCCTTTCCCATGGTGGTCGTTAATCCGTTACACTGACAGGCTTTCAACCTTAGTTCCGGTCCCTGTAATTTGGGGTAGTTGTCTACCTGGGAAGTGTCAGTCATCGTTAGGTATGTGAATCTGGAGTAGGCTAGCGTGAAAAGCGGGGTGGATACCTCGCTGCCTTAGTTCTGGTGGTAAGTCTAATACAAAGGTATTATTCCGGTAGTCATCGATGATTTTGTACGGGCCAGTGAACTTTGGTGTCAGTTTTCATGCATGTCCTTTTGGCAGCGCAAGTTTAGTTGTAGATAGGTATACTAAATCACCTTTGACAAATGGTGCATCCCTGCACTTGTGATTAGCCATAGTAGTCTGCTTCACACGAGCAGCTATTATTGAGTCGTGGGCCTGCAATATGGCATTCTTCATTTGCTGAGCAAATATTCGTACTCCTGGAAATTCCAAATTAGTCTCCCAGATCATAGATCTTGGGGTTCGTCCATAGTTTAACATAAATGGAGTAAATCCAGTTGTTTCTGATTGGGCTGAATTCATAGCAAACTCAATTGCAGGTAGTTTACTAGCCCAATCTTTCTGGTTTGGAGAGATACATGAGCACAGCATCTGTGTGATAGTACAGTTTGCTCACTCAGTAATTCCATCTGTCTGTGGGTGGAAACTGGATGACATTTGGAGTTCAGTTCCAGTCAACTCATTAAGTTTATTCCAGAATGTGCTTGTAATGAGTGAATCTTGATCACTGATAATATTCCATGGCATGCCATGGTGTTTGTATACTCTGTCAAACATTACTTCAGCAATGTCTTTTGCATGGTAGGTTTGTTTTGTTGGTACAAGGTGTACCATTACAGTTAGGTAATCAATAATAACTAGTATCATGTCAAAGATACCATTAAGTGTCCATGATTCTGGTAGGGGGCCAACAAAGTCTATCCCAATGGTTTCCCAAGGGTAAGAGGGGATGTCTAAGGTTTCTAGAAGTCCATAGCTAGGGTGATTACTTGGTTTTGAGGTTTGGCAGATAGTACATGATTTGCAGAAGCTAGCATCAGCAAATCACTGATTTACTGTGCAGGGCTGTACAGCCACCCACAGCCACCCACAGTTGCCACAGTGCCACAGATAGGTCCCCAACTGTACAGTGACCAAAAAACTGTAAAATACCATGAATTAGAGTACAAATTTATTTCAATCAGGATATACATGGGCTGAACAATAAGTCTATATAATTAGTACAGCAGTATAGGCTCTAATTGAAGTGCTGTGTAGTCTGTAAGTTTGCCCTGTGCTGCTGTGTGACACTGTAGCCACTGTCACACTGTCCCAAAAAGGGTGTTTTGCTGATGCTATCAACCTTGGAATTAATTCCCTTCCACCAGACATTGTCTCGCAGGTAACTTGTAGTTTTACTGGGTCCAAGATGTGCTAGTGTGGAGTGAGCATGTGAGATCAAGATCTCGTGTAGGCAGCAGGTGCCTGATTTGATGTCTGGTATACAAAGCACTCTTTGTCCTTTGTCTTTTAGATATATTAAACCATTGTCAACTTCGAAGTTTTTGTAGTTCTTGGGTTGTCTAACAATGTCTGAGAAGAATGTATCCTGGTCATACTGATTGTGTACATCCTCATAAATATTTATTCCTTGCTCTGCCATTGTAACTAGGTCAGGTAGTGACATTGGTTCTGGATGGTTGCATGGTGACTCTGAGTCATTGACATGGTTTTGGGAGCTGTCAGACTTGAGTTTGTTACCCTCTGTTGAGACAGTGGTCTCGACAAGCCAACTTCACACGAAATACTAAACTACAATGTGTATCAAGAGAACACAGCTACAGTGTAGCCATATGTGGCTGCATGTAGTGCAAATATGATGAACCCCCAATGAGGGGAAATGATGTGCATTGTGGGTATGAGGACAGGTGTAGATACTCACCCATCCCCAACATAAGAGATATCAAATACTAGTGACAGATAAAAGGGTAGCTACCAGAATATGAAACCATATGAGATGAGATGTCTGCTTGTCACCCCTGCACATCTGCTTGAGACCTACAGGTACATCTCAACATCATCAAAAGTCCCTGATATTGTTGTCCCTCCTATAGGACATCCCGCCAAAGTCATCATCCCTCCTGTAGGAAGTCCCCCCAGCCTGATCTTGAAAATCATAGTCCCCCACATGCTCACCCACCTGCCCATCATCCTCACCCATCCCACTATAGTCATAGTCACCCATCCCACCATAGTCATATTCACCCCAAGGAGTGCTGCCAATCCCCTGATCACCAGTAGCAGAATTATCCTGCAGTGCTGCTGGTTCACCACTGTTTGTGGTGAAAAGGTCATTACCAGGGCATGTCACACCCCCTTGCACAAGGGAGAGCATATCTTCAGAGCGGTTTGTTCATTGATCAGATGTAAATGGCTGGGCATCGAAGGAGGGATTTCCCCTCCAAATCAAGTCGAGATCTTCAAAGTGGGGGAACATGCTTATGATCATTTCTGCAAGGATTGAGTATTCATCAATTGCCACACTTGAGAACACTTACCATGAAGGTTACTTGCTCCAGGTGAAACACCTGCACCCATCTGATTGAGGCTCTTTACATGTTCACAGTACTTGTCTTTCAAACTTTACAGAGTCAGTATCACCACCATAGAGAATATGTAGAACTGCTGATCACTCACCTTATGAGATGATTCATGATGGACAACTGGAATTTTTCTGAGTTCACAGCTCACTGCCCCCCATAAACAGGATCACCTGAGAAGATGTGACTCACAATAGCAAGTTGTACCTCCTTTTTGTTGCAGCCAGACAGCTTGTCCCCAGGGGCTGCTGGTGGGGTGCTCAAGGGTCCCCCAGTGTTCTTATCATGGAAGAGGATATGACAATTGGCTGCATGGTTGAGCAGCCAGCTAACAAGTAGTTCTGTGCAAGTAGCATCCCATTGAATCAGTGGAAGCCTACTGAGAGTATTTTCACCTGATGCTGGACTGTTCCCCCTCCTCCCCTGCATAGCAGCCCAGTTAGATCCCCTGGTATCCATACCTCTTGAAGATCCTTCACTGGGGTTTGCAGTACTAACTGCTGCACCCACAATCCCCCTCGACCCCCTACTACTATTCCCCCTTGACCTAGTGGCTCACCGATGTCATGCACCAAAGGTGTTTGGCAACATGAGCATGGAGTCTTGCTGAATAAGGGAGATTGAGGAATGTGGCCTAATGCAAAAAGATGACTGGTACATCTAGCAGTCATCCTTCACACAAGAACAATCCTTAATGCTAGGGAAGAAACTGTTCAAGCACTGATCAAACCTTTTTAGCGCTCACATACGGCATTCCAGTTTTTTGAATATCTCAGGCATTTATAAAGATATCAACATCATTCCCACGCTCACCGGTAGCCCTTGATCATGCCATCCTTCCTTCCAAATTTGGTAACAATCCTCACCCTCCATGATTTTATACAGCATTTCTGCCAACAGATGCCCATTTTGCTAAATCCCATCACAATGGCTGCCTTGTTGACAATCTCTTCGCTTGTGTCCTGTGCTAGGGAGGATAACTACTTATATCTCCCAGGACTTCCCACTAGCTTCTGCCCTGAAGCATCCTGGTTCATCCCTTCCTCGTCCACTCCCTCCCAAGCCATCTCTTTGGGACAGCATGTTCTCCTTGTCAGTATGACATCCAGGAGGACATTCTTTGGTCATCTTGAGTCTGTTGTCAGACTTGAAAGGTCTTATGTGGTTGTATCAGTCTCTCCAGTTGAAGAAGCATATGGATCCTTCATTCCCACCCCCTGCAACATCTACTTCTCACTCTCATCATTTGTTCTTCCAAGGTTGTGACAGATTCAGTACCAGTTACTGTCATCTAGGCTATCTGATCACATTCATGATGATTTTGAGGCACTTCTCCCTACTCTCATGGGAGAGGACAGTCCCCCATCTTCCTCAGACCCTGCTGAAGACTAGCTGTTGATGTAGCACCCTTTTTCAGAGGAGGAAGAGGGGGAAAAATGTGAAATCCAATGCCCTGACACCTGTGGAGACCCCCAACATTCAGCCCCTGGCAGGATCCCCCACCGTTCTTCATTTGGAATCACTGTGCCTTGACCTGTCACATCGAGATTTGCTCAGTCATACCTCTTACTCAGCCATGACCAATACCCTGACTCGTTCTCTTGGCATGTTAATCATCTGTTCCTTCCATGACTCATACTTATTTGACATTGCTTACTGACATTCTTTGTCATGCTTACCACTTTGTTACCAATCACTTACCTGTCCTTACCAAGCCTTACTGATCATCACCAATCCCTTACCAACCCCTTTACCAATCGCTGACAGAGTGTTGCTTCACATTTGTTGGAGGCTACACTCTGGTCTTGTATATAAACCCTGCAGTTCCAGATATCAGAGAGATAGCCCAGAGAGAATATATGTCACTTTCATACTTACTTCCAGGAGACTATCCTCCTGCAATATATCTTCATCTCCCATCACTTTTGAAGCCCCTCCATCATCATCTTCAGTCTTCCAGTGGTTGAGGCCCCCTTAAGGGTCTATCCACTGATCTTCCTTTGCTCCCAGTCATCCTCAGGCTCACAGGAGCCTATCATCTTTGTCTCCCTTTGTCTCCCAGCTTCCTCCCTGTCCAGACTGTCCCCCTCCCTCTGCACTAGCTGCACAGAACCCCTCCCCTTTTGATTTTACAGGTCCTTCAAGCAGGATACCACTTAGGAAAACCACCACTCACATTTTTCTTGTCTTTGTGTTGGGTTTTTGGTTGTTTTTGCCATTGATCCCAACATCAACTCACACCAAGGAGAGCTTCTCATGGCCAGACTATATGGTATTGTGCTTCCTGAGGCCATGGATGAGCCTCTAATCGATTGGCTCCTTGCAAGGTGTGCAGACCATCTTAGAGATGGCAAATGATGGACAGACATGTTTCAAGGTCTGCAGTGGCCTGGCAGCAATGCCAGACTCATGGCAGGCATCCAAATGTAAACCTTGAAAAATTCTGTGTGAACCATAGCTACACCATAGCCTGTCACATAAGTACTCTGAATGCCATTAATGTTAAGTGCTCAAAAAGCTGCTTTTTGAGTGCTTAGCTTTCACTGATGCACATTCCTCCACCATCACCAAAATTGTCAAACTCTGCCATTCCCTGATAAGGAATATAACTCAGGGGGGCTGTGCCACCAATGCACTGTGACTTGGTCTGGTGATATCATGCACCTCTGTGCATCCTGCTGATCTCTGAGCTGATGACAAAGTATCTATCAATCTACACTACCACCTGGCGCTTTCCAGCCACTATATAATATATCTATTACACATATTTGTACATATTGATGGATATATACATCACCAGGAGTGTACTCTTGACTTGCAAATTACAGTTACATTGCAATTGGTAGTGAAATATAATTATATAATTACTGTTTTATGGTATTCATACTGCTGAGTGGTGGCTAGTAGTGCTACTGCACTTATCAGTGAACTAGGAGCTTCCACAACATTTCCACTTGTGTGCCACAGAAAGCTCACTGAGAATAACAGAAGGAAAAGGCTGTGTGATAAAATACTTGGAGGATGACTGCCACTTAGTTTGAATGCCTGGCATGGGGCTGCAGAACACCATGAAGTGACCCTCAGTAGCTAGGGTTAACTTGATCAAGTGAGTTCAGCACTTGCCAGTTTATCCTTTCATCCTACCACAATGTAGCAACATCCACACAAGCCTGACTCTAAGAGATCAGGATTCCCTGCACCTTTGATATGAACTGTAACCTCAATGCAGTGAAGTAATCTGGAACTCTCTTACACTGGAAGTGGTACTGATGACCCCAATGATGGACGTGTTAGAAGGGCCTGTGGGAAGGTCCTTAGAAAAGTGTAAGTGCAACATTTTGCTGCATATATGGACTCTAGGGATTGCTGAGAACCACTAGCACTGCAGAACATCCCTCCACTCCCAGCCAACCATTGGAACATCCCAATTCTTCCCCTCAGTCATCTCTCCCTCACATGCAACTCAGTCCATGCCCAAAAGCATCTTGGGCTCGTCCATGGCATGCCCTGCTACTCACCCATTAAGGGATTCACAGACCCAAGCATGCCAGCTTGCACCTACCAGTACAGCAACTACAACTGACTCTTTGCCTATGCTCTCCCCACTTTGTATGTCCCACTCACATGATCACCACCACCACCTACTTATTGTCGACTAGCATCAGGATCTTCCAGAAAGAGTTTTCCCTCACTGATTCTTACCTCCCTCCTTCATAGGGTGCACCTGCCAGCATCAAGATATACAGTCTCACTCTTAGCCCTACACCCACTAGTGCCAAGACCTCCAAAGCCAATTGCACACAAATCAAATGGAATGACCTCAGCACCAAGGCACTTGTCATCACTCAGACTGAAGTCAACAATTCCAACATGAGCTATTATGGGGAGACTTCGCTTTACCTTCTCAGTGTGGCTGGTAACTTCAACTGTCAGTTATGCTGGACAAGGATGGTCCCATTCATGACATCCATGGAGTCTGAACAGTAAGGTGTTTGGTGTGGTATATGGATGTATGCTTTTTGCCCTCTCACTCTCACTCTCTTGAGCATGTAGGCAGCCACCTGTGCCATGGTCCATGCAGTCAAGGAATGCTCAAGCTACGTCAATAGGCAACACACCCAGGATAACCCATCCATCAGGAATAAAACACTTGACTATGTAGCACTATGTAGCCTATGTAGCACTATGTAGCCTATGTAGCACCTGTAGTGTGGTAGATAAGTCCCTGAATATGTAGTCACCTGTTGTAGCAGGCATGGATACATAGCACTACATAGCACTACTGGTTGAGGGTGGTTGATGTGTATCTATGATAGCACCATTGCTATGTAGACTATGTAGACTATGTAGTGCCACTATTATGTTGATTACTATATGAACAGGAGCTTACTACCACAGCAACATAGCACAGTATAGAACATTGTCTTACTGGTTTCATTCAATGCAGTACATTCAACCTGGCAGTACACCCTGGCAGTAAACTACTAGTCAATGTAACTACTCTGACTCATCATCTGTAGTCGAGCCCACTTGGTACTCCTTGATAGCATCTGCAATGATCCGCACAGCCACAGTAGATTGGGATTGTGCAACAAGGGGGGCTGCACCTGAAAGAATACTAAGCATAGCCCTTGGTTAGCTCTGGTGACTGGCATGTGAAATATCTATGTACCTCCCCCAAGCTCATCATCAACATCTCAAGGAAACACACATCATGTGCCCTGAACACCATCTCCAAGGTCCCACTATACAGACTTCCCTGGTAGGTCATCTCATCATCCAAGCATCCATTGGGAGCATATTCATAATACCACTTTGTTGTCTCAATGTGGCAGTGGGGGGTGACTGGGTCTGGTGTAGTATAGGAGGGAGCCATGTTGCCTCATCATGCAAGGATCCATTGGGAACATATTCACAAGGTCATGTAGAGATGGTACACCATTCAGGAAGACCTTTCTTCTGGAGAGGTAAATAAGTTTTGCAGCTATAGATGGGAGAGGCACACCAATTTTCCAAGTTGGGTATGGAGTATAGCACCATGCTGTGATACTGCCTGCATAGATAGTGGGGATATGGGCCATGCATGGTGGAGATGGTGTGCAGGACAGTGTTCACATGGCATGAGAGGGGAAGTGAGAAGTGAATGTTGGGAGCATGCATTGAAGGGTACTGGTCATGGCAATTTAATGAGAGTTGAATATAAGGCACAATGGACTGATACAATGCACCAAGGCATGCTACAAATGGCAGTATGAGCTTAATCATCTATGTGCTTCTTTGGTTGTGCAAAAATGGAAGAGAAAATAAACTCACAGATGTAGATATCTCGATGTACACTGTGTTGATCAACCAAGTCTGGTTCAGATCACCCTGTGGAAGATGCTGTAATGATGTGCTCTGTTCTCCTGATGAGGGTAGTCAAGGAATCCACTCGGTTGACTACATCATATGCACTGTCAGTGATCATAAGCCAGAGAAGCCTTCTGGTGTCTGTTGTAGAGATGTTTGTGGACAGAGTGGTCTATGAAACTGAGCAAGCCAGCTGCCATGGACATGAGGGATGATGTCAAGAAAGGGTAGATAATGTCGTTGGCATGGATGTTCCCCAAGTGAATGCAGTTGAGGGACTTTGCAGCTTGAGGGCCAAGACAATGAGACTGAGTGAGGGTGGCTGAACCAAACTGTATAGTCAGTGAAAACAATGACAAACAATGATTTCTGGGTGCAGTAATAATGAAGTACATTGGTTGTGCATGTATAGTTTCGGAAACTGAGCCATTGCCCTTGTCAAGCAGCAGTGTGATAGGCAAAATGATTAATACCACACATACAGTAGCAACATTGCAGAGATAATATTACTAGTATCCAACTGTCTTGTAGCCACTCACTGCTGGTTGTGTTCGAGCAATGTCCAAATAAGGCAAGTCATGTCTTGTCCAGCTTTGATGCCACTGTTTCCATATGCTGGTTGCCTTCAACTAGCTTCAGAGGGTTCATTTGTCCATTTCATGCTCTGGAATTTTTAACATGCCTTCTATGGGTAATATTCTATGGCATTAAATCTGCACATTTATTCTGCCATGTTTTTTGTACCTACCATGTTTTTTGTACCCCTGCCACATTTTTTGTACCCACCATGTTTTTTTTTTAAAGTACAAGAGGAAGTGCAAAACAAGGGCCACATTTTTTTTTTTGGTTTGGAGCCCACCACTGAGGTAGAATGAGCATCAAAATATAAATGATGTAGCTACTAACTACTGGCAGCTTCACACAAAATACAGATTATCTTGTGAACAGCAAGGTGTGCCAAGATGATTCTGGTGTCATTTTGAAGCCATGGCCAAGTAGTATGATCCTGTAAAATAGCAAGATGCATGGTTGAGAAACAGTGGAGAGTAGTACAACATACTGGATGCACCTGCACACACACCTGAGTCTGTCTGTGTTCCTTCCATGCTGACTAATCTCTATGCGACTGCTCCCTTGTCCTTGCCCTGACTAAACATGCCTCCCTCAAACCCATGGGTTGTAGACCCAGATAACTACCTGCAGAATTTCCTGTCCTTCATTTAACACATCCCCAAAAGATTTCCATCTTCGTTTAGTGCAGTAGCATACTAATTGTTCCTCACCAAACCTATATTTGAATGCACTTTGATTTTACTCATGAATTTTGGTACCAAAAAACAGAAAGTACAGGCAATGCAACTACTGCAAGTGCCAAAAAAAATGCAGCCCTTTGTGTTTTTGCACTTCCTCTCATATTTTTTTAAAAATGTGGTGGGTACAAAAAATGTGGCAGGGGTACAAAAAATGCAGCAGGGGTACAAAAAACACAGTAGGTACAAAAAATGCAGTAGGTACAAAAATGTGGCAGAATGAGTGTGCAGATTTAACACCATAATATTCAAGATATTTGGAAGCTCAAAATCACACACTTTGGTCTTGATGTGATCTTGTAGTGAGGTGAGACCGTCACACTAGTACTTAACTTTGTAATACTTAGCACTACATTATTTCCTACATAAATCATACTCTGGTCATGCATGACTTGACCAACTCCGAAGTTCATGCACAGTGAGTCAACCTAATGTGTGGGGCACATTCCTCTGGCCACTCATGTCATGTTCCACTATCAGATGCTATTAAGTCATTCAGAGTTTTGTTAGAATGTCTATGTAGGCTACATAGTCTCAGTAGAATCCATAGTATGCTACTGCATCTACAATGTGCTACCGGAGAGTGGACCACTGCTATGATAACTATGTCACACTCTGTGTCACTTGTAGACAGCTATGTACCAATATAGAACATGTGCCTGATACTACATAGCATTATGGAAGCTATGGGTTGCTATGTACCTGATGCACGTGGCTACCTGTCAAAATGTTTTTCCTGATGGTAGTCTCTATGATGCAGTGTCCAGCCCTGGGACATACTCTTCCTGCTTCGACATGGACCCAAGGCAGAAGCAAACATTGTTGAGCCATCTTGAACTACTTTCCGAAGTCAACCTCAATGGTAGGCTTGACACAGGTGTGTCCCTTTTCTTTGCAGACTGAAAACTAACCAGTAAATGTTTTCAAGATATCACCTCCCTGCCCACTATAAAGGACAAGTTGCAAGGATGTGAGAAAGATTTCTCCCCTCCTTTGTGAAATGTATTGAGTTCATTCCATAGCATTGCCATGGACAAGAAGTTACAGGGAGTTGGAGCAAAGTGATACCTATGGATAATAATATGGTGCATACCTGGGGTATGGTCGTGTTGCAATGTGATATTCATAATATATGTGATTGTCATGTGCTATATCATGGAAGTGTGAGCAGCAATAACAAATGAGGCTGGAAAACATATCAATAATATATTCAATGCCGGTGTCGATGAGGTTTCCACTGTAAATAAGCATTTTTGTAGATCTTAATATATAACCACCCTTTGTCTACATCAGCAAAACCACCCCCCTCTATACAGGTCTGTACAGACCACAGACCCACAGACAGGTCCCCCCCTGTACACATATCCATATCTGTACAGACCTAAAAATCTGTACAGACCTACCCCAGATTGTTTCAGTACTACAGATTCTCACCACTCACATATGGTGTAGTTGACCAATAATTGAATCATATTATCATAAACTACCTAAATTACATGTCAAGGTACAAGGATATACATACATACACTCCCTTTCTCAACAGGTCAACCTTTGGTGCTTCATTCATGACACATTGTACCAATGCCATGGGAGCTTGACCACCAGTTGTTTTTGTTGATTGTGCTGGATTTACCCCCCCTGAAAGCCACATGGAATTGGGCAATGCAGTGGTGGTAGTTGCTGGCTCCTCTCCATGGTCAGAGCAGTGGGACAGTGCATCCAGGGCTCCCATTAACTGTCCAGACTGGTGGGAAAAGATTAACCGGTACCCCTGGAGGGTGTCCAGCCACCATGCCTGTTGGGGAGTAAGTTTCTGGGGGTGGCGCCAATACATAAGGTTTTTGTGGTCCATAAAGACCACCATAGGTTTGACCGGGGAAATCAGGTAATGGCGAAAAGCATCAAGTGCTCAAATAACCGTGAGCATCTCCAGATTGAAGACTTGGTAGCATTGTTCCACACCTTTAGGTAATTCCGAGAGGAAATGACACAGGTGCCAATCATCATCAGGGCCCTTCTGAGCAAGAACCGCCCCAGTTCCTACTTTTGATGTGTCCATAAATATGGCAAAAGGTTTTTGGTGATCTAGGATCTGCAAAAGAGGAGCCAAGCATAGTAAAGCCTTGATTCTTTGAAAGGCCTCATTGTGTTCTTCATTCCAATGCCACTTTACATCCTTCTTTGACAAATTATGGAGTGGTTTTGCAACTTGTGAGAACAATGGGATAAAATGTCAATAAAAGTTGCAGAAGCCTAAGAAGGACCAAACATCTCATAGGCAACTTGTGACTGGCCATCCTTCGACTGTGTCCATTTTGACAGAGACCATTTGCACATTTCCTTGTGTAACCTTCATTCCAAGGAATTCAACCTCCTGTGCCTTGAACAGACACTTTGACATTTTTAAATGCAGCTGTTCCTTCTGGCATATGACCAGAAATTCTTTGACATATTTTCGGAGATCTGAGAGCGTCTTGGCATGGACTATGACATCATCCATATACCCACATTGTTGTCTGCATTGAAGTTGCTGCATGAAAGTGGTATCCATGAACCTTTGAGGGGTCAGTGGTGAGTTGCACTGTCCAAAAAACATTACTGTTGGCTTGAACAGTCCCCTAGGCATCAGAAAGGCCACCTTCCACTGGTCCTCTGGTTTTACCCTAACATTGGTGAACCCCCAATGCACATCAAACTTAGTGAAATACTTTGATTTGCATAGCTCATTGATCAATTGCAGTATATTGGGAAGAGGGTATGAGTCATGGATTGTGTAGGAGTTTAGGTAGTGGTAGTCCTGAACCAACTGTTTCTTTCCATCCTTTTTTGCAACGAAGAAGACTGGTGCTGACACTGGCAACTCAGATGGGATTATCTTTCCACAGGCTAGATTTTCATTGATAAACTCATCGAGAGCCTTCATTTCATCCAGAGACATGGGGTACAGTGTAGCCTTTTTCATCACTTGTTTGTTGTCCTTCCGAAATTCCTCTCTGGTTTGTATTTCATGATCTAACCCCTTGTGAAAGCGGGGAAGGGGAATATCTTCTTCTGAAAAGACATTGGCGAACTCTTGATACTCTTGTGGGAGGTCTGGGACTTCCACAGGCTTGGCATCCATCTCTAACTTGGTAGAGATTGTTGTGTGATTTACAGAGGCAGTCTTGACCTCACATGCATCGTCTTCCTTCTTTGGCAACTGTCATGGGGAGTCACCCCATCCTTCAATATTCTGAGTTTCCCAATTAATAATGGGCTTCTCTTTTCAGAGGCATGGCATTCCTAGGATGACGTGATCCCTTTTCTCCAGAGGTCCAACAAAGCATAGCAATTTGCAGTGTCTTCCTTTTACCTCTATCTGGAGATAACACTTCTGGGTTATAGGATGGCTAATGGTCCTGTCAAACCCAACAACCTTCCAAGGCCTTTTAACCTTATATGTTTTGACATTGAGCCTTTTGGCGATGGTTGGACTGATTAAATTGATTTTGGCTCTGCAGTCGATGAGCACACTGACTTCTGCTTTGTAGTCGAGCAGCCAAATGTATCCAGTGGGGGATTTGGCAGTCATTTCATTTTTGTCACTGACACTAGATACATTGTAAGCTGATGAAACATTTACAGTGGACATGCTGGACAGAAGTAAACCAGAATGTCCATTTAAAAATCCAAATGCTTTCTGATCGACTCATGGTACAAATTTTCTGGACCACTGGCCAACACAATTTCTTTAACCTCATGGACCTTTGCAGGTTTCTTGCATTCTTTCTGGATATGGCCTTCATCTCCACAGTTGTAGCACTTGATAATGTAGACCATTCTTCCCTTGGACCATTTCCTCGTTCGTCCTTGTTCATCGACGTCCATAGCATTAGGGTCTTGGCTAGGGGTCAGGTGATTGAAATTAAAGAAGGATGTAGGGGCGGTTTTTCCATCCAAGATCTGCTTGTTCTTGATCTTGCTTACAGCTTCTCCCATGGTGGCTATCCATTCCAAAACAGTCTTTGGATCTCTATGATCAAGGACTCAATCTCTGATCTCCTTCTTTAATCCTTTTCCAAAGAAGATAGCACCGTTAAATGAATTGTTGCAGAATTTAGCGTGGTTGAAGAGAGCCATGAACCTGGTGACATAGTTTTCCAGAGGAGTGGACCCTTGGGTAAGAGTGACCAATTCCAGCTGAGCCTTTGACTGTTGGTCTCCGCTAGCAAAGGTAGCTTGTATAGTGGCTTCAAAATTTTCCCACATATCATTGTAGGTTGCTAAGCCACTATCAGCATGTTTGTTGATATAGTTTTCAGCAAATGCAGCTGCGGACCCTTCCATCATATAGGAGAGCACCAATCCAATCTGCAGGTGGTCGGTGACATAGACATGTTGATTAATCTGCAGATAGCCTTTGACTTGAGTAAGCCAAGCTGGGAGTCACTTGTGATCTCCATTATAGATGGTAGGCTTGTTAAGATTGAACTCTTGTCCTCCATTAAGCTTTTCTTCTGAGGAATGGAAGTATCTGGGGTTGTGCATCCACTTTTGTCCAAACACCTTGGCTAACAACTCTTCTAACTCCTTTTCCATGGGTTCTCTATTGAAGAGCGGGTTTCCAGAACTCTCATTTTGCTGTCTGGAACTGCCAGCTCCCAAAGATAGACCTTCAGTAACATGAGACATTATTTTAGTGAGGGACTCTTCTTCTTGGTCCAGTATGGGTATGTCACTGATTGTGGAACCGAAGTTGGAGATAGCATCGTCTATTAAAGGTTTGGCATCAGTTTTGGACTTGGGTTCCCTTTCTCAGTATGAACCAAGAATAGCAGGGTTTTGAAGAGTCGAAGGGGGAACAGGAGTTGAGGGGAGACCATACTTATGGGCAAATCATTTACCAGAGTATTCGGTCGAAGTACACAGAGGGATGGGTGGTGCTTTGCCTTTACCGAGTGCAGAAGGAGGTGGCCAAGGAGGACATCTATGGTCTCCTGAAGACAACTTGGGCAACTGGTAAGGCGAAGTAGAGAATGATGATGGATACATCAACAGAGATCCAAAGAATGGATGGTCAACATTTTTAGGGGATAGAGACACTAGTAGCTTGACCCATAGAAGGATCAACTAGCAAAGTTTTAGTAAAGAGAAAAGCTGAGTGTCATGTCTGAATAATGGTCACAGCAGCAGATTTGATCTTTTTGCTTTTGTTATGCCATTGTGCACAAAAGTACTAACAAAGCACAAGTGTGATAGGTGATGGCAAAGTATCGACCTCAGGACAACAAGGCTTTGAGTCCTCTTGACCGATGAGTTACTTGTATCTTCAAAGAATGGTGATAAGCAATAGCATGGTTGCAAGGTAGCAAAAAGATACAGTACATGGCAAGGTAGCTAGGGTTTATATACTTCAGAGAGACACAGCTACAAGCCAGGTGGACACCGGCAAACACAGGAAGTACCCAGTGAGCCAAATGATCACTAAGTATGGGAAAGGCAATAACATGCAGTAGGTGTAGCTAATAGTACAAGCGGTGAGTTGATGAACACAAAGGAGGTTGGTGAGCTAAGGTAAGACTGGCAAGTCAGGGTTGAACTGACTACCAAAACATAAGCCTGTCGGGTGATGTGCTGGGCAACACACAGAAAGCAGCAAGGGACAAGATGATAACAGTGGCAATGATGACAACAAAGAGAGAACTGTAGGCATGAAGTAAAGGTGGGACACGGTCAGTAGAAGCAGGAAGTAGGGAGTTTTGTAACACATGATGTGCCCATTGAGATCCTTGTTGTAGCAGATATTCGAGGGGGGGAAGCCAGCACCATGCCATGATTTGAACATGTGAAGCACACACAAAACTAATGGCCAGTATCAGCAACAGAAGCACTATGCTAGCAGTACATACAATTGTCATCTGCATCTCACATAGCCAATTCTGCCTGTTCCAAAGCCTGACACTCCACTAGTGTAGGCATATCTCCTGCATGATGTCCACAGTCAGCATGCACATAGTGAAATATGCAATAGCACAAACCTGCCACAGCGTTTAGGAGCAGGTCTCATAGCTGCCTGCAATTGGGAGTACCAAAGTCCACTGTATGACTGCGATCTGGCTCCTCACCCTGGTTTATGTCCTCCCCTGTTAGGCAAAATATTGATCTTAGTTTTTGTGCATAAAATTACATTGTGAATGCTCACCTGTAATCATGCAGGGCTGCCTCTGACTATTGGCAACCTTGGTGCTTGTGGATTGTTGGGGATGGTCTACATTGCCTCTGTGGAGATATCAAATCTAATCAGCCCAAGATCGTACATTTATTCCATGATCACACACCTGTATTTAACAAAGGCTGGGGCTGCACATCCATCATTTCCATCCTCAATGATGGTGCATGAGGAACTGCAGCATTGTGCATTCATTCCAACCGATCCATGTTTGGGGCTAATGATTACACAGGGTAGGGGAATGAGACTGTGCAAAACCAAACATATATCACTACTCACCTGGGGCCATGGAGGGTGGAATCAGAATTACCACCATTTTCATTCTCTCCAACTTATTGATGGGTGGTGGTTGTGGTGGTAATGCAGTGGAGGCAACAGGTGGTAAGGGGATGGCCACACTTCACATGGCTGCCATTTTGTCAGTTTGGGCAGCAGGTGTGCAAGCAGGTGGGGGGGGAATGGTTGCATTGTGCATGGCCACCATTCTATCCATATGAGGTGCAGGGCTGCCAGCTGGTGGGGTGGGGATGGTTGCTCTGCACATTGCCTCAATTCTGTCCGTATGAGGTGCAGTTGCAGTGCCAGGGGGTGTGGGGATTAGCACACTGCACATGGCTGCCATTCAATCCACACTACCTCCCCCAGGTGGTGTGGGTGTGTTAACAGACTGATCCACACTGGCACTACCCTCCATACTGGGGCAGTGGGGTGCCTCCAATCTGCTCTCTGAACTTGAACTGCCATCATCTGCAGGCAAAGGTGAGTAAGGCCTCGATTGTTTTCAAGGGGAAATGGGTACAATATTGACTATCTGCAATTAGGAAGTGTAAAGAATGGAAGATTTATCTCCTACCTTGATGGTAGAAATGAACTCTCCACTGCTGCTGTTCAGACATGCTGGATTGTTGGTAGAAAATCATTGTATTGCACTACAATGTGCCTCTTGGCAATGATGTGGAATGTGGATGTTCCAACCGTGAGAATATAATCAATGCCACAATAGGCAATGCAAGCCTCGAGGCAATGTATTTCTATGTATGTGTGGAATGTATGGCTTCACTTATTTGCACTGGGTCATGGACAAATATGAAGGGTACATCCTTTTATATGTACAGAATGTGGAGTTATCAAAGGTTTGGAAAGCACTCATTGTGCCCATTGGTTACTGGCCCATTAATGTCTGACAAGTATTCACAGTCCCATCAGTACATGATTTCTAATCACAGGCCTTCTGGTATTACACCCTAATCACAGTGCCACCATCAGAATCAGGTGGAAGGAGGTCAAATTCTTCTCACTGATAATGTACACATTAACATCTGCTCAATAATCACCAACCCATCAGCACCTGATAGCTAATCCCCATCCCCTGGTATGGTCAAACTAATCATGGTGCCAGCATACATATCTAAGTCAAGCATTCAAAGATTTCCATGCCTCTTGGCAGGTTTGTTCTTCCACATTTTCTTTGGTGGTGGAGAGGGTGTGTTGGCATTGGCTGGCACAGGAGCATGGCAGGCTCATGGAGACTTCCACAGTTGCACTTCATTTGGGACCAATTACTGCAATTAGTATATTTGGTGGATAACTCAAGATTCATCACACCTGCTTCAGTGGAAGGTCCTGGGGGACTGGAGTGATCATTTGTTCCTCAACACCTTTTAGTTGGTTTAACTGTTGACTGCTGAGGATTGCTGCTTGTTTTGAGCTTGGGTTGTGCTTCCATGTTGTTCTGCTTGTGCCCAGCATGGTTCTTCATTGCTGATTTCAATTTTCCACCCTGGTCATGTTGCCTGGACAGCCCACTTTGGGTAGTGTGGACATCTGCAAATGGCATGCTGTCAAAGTCATCATCATCCATATATCCACTTGCATCCTGCAGCTCAGCAGTGACCTGTGACCCTGTAAATCATGAATTGTTAGCACTGATGACTGAAGAATGGTTGAAGATGACCTTTGAGTTGAATTGTGGACTGCCTGGATGTGGAAGGACACTTCACTACTGGCAATGCTTCATTTCCTGCCCTTTCATCTTTGGTAGACATCACCCCATGCTGGTCTTCATCATTTGTATCTCGATGGGTGGGGTGCCTGAAAGGCATTGGAGTCTTCTTGCAATGGTGTCTGGGATCACTAGATTTTCCCCTGGAAGAGATTTTAGGAATGTGCATGTCATTGGTAGCCTCCTGCTCAGTATCTGTATTATCATTGTCAGTGTCAGTGCTGTCATCTGCTGAGATAGGGGATTTCCACAATTTGGTATTGCATTTTCACACAATCTGGAGTGGGAGTGTGCTTCCATCTCTGGGCACCTGTAAATTTCCTGCTTGATCCAACCATTTTTGAAATGTGAATATGTCATTTGGATGGGATACCTGGCATTCTTTCCAGAAGTTGAGCAACTCCATCACCATGGAAACATGCATGTGACTGGGGTCTACAGTAAATGTGAAGTTTGGTGGCAAATGGCAGGACAAAATCATATCAGTCTGGTATTGCCCCAATTTCTTGAAGGGGACTTTGGCAAGCTGTTTTCCACAAGCCCTTCCTAATTGATGAATATGAGTGGTGAAAATGGTTGGAATATCCATGTACTCATGGTAGTGCACTGTCAGATAACCCTGAACCATTTGAAGTATGGAATTGCAGTTGTGACCATTGAGATCACCGATCCAAATGTCACCCTCATTGTTGGTTACTAACTTCACTGGATCCCCCATTTTGGCCCTTGGTTGATTAGCTGTGATATTCTGCACCTCTTCCCCAGCAGCAATATCAGGATTCTCATATGCATTTCCTGGGTACTCCCTCCAAGAGGCACTGATGGTGTGGATGTCATCAAACATATGACTGCCCCCAATATCATTGTTGAAGTCCATGCTGTTAGTGGATGACATTATTGCGCCATTTTGATCAGACATCTGAGACCTACCAGCATGCCTGAATGATACCTTCTTCATTCTTCCAACCTGCCAAAGAAACGATCCTCATCCCACAATACCGCCACATCTCCTCCATGAAATTCTGCATGTACTTCAGACTGTACTTCTTTGCATTCCTGTTGAAAGACATGAGTGTAGATCTTGTGCTGTGTGCCTGATTTCCTTACTGTGCTTGGACCTCTGGGGTTGGTCCCTCCAGTCCATTCCATTTTTCTGTGATATTGTGGGCTGCCTGCCGCTGCTCATCAGTGAGGTCTTCTTGTATGAAGGCACTCAATGCCTGCTGGTAAAGGTCAATTTGTTTGGTTGCCTGAGCCCCACCTTCAATCTTCATATGTGAATGTTTTAGTTGGATCTGGTCATGGTATAGTTCCCACACCACAGATCACATAGAGTACTTGTAAGCTGAGCAGACTGTTATTCACAGCTTCCTTGACCTGATTGGCTTTTTGAGCCATGCAGTGATTTGTTAGGAGGATGTATTCTATGTCAGAATCAAATGTTGAGCAATGGAGGCCCATACCTCCTCCTTTTGCTTCCATTTGACAAGCCACAAATTACGGTGCTTCTCCATCTTTGCAAACTCCTTACAGATTTTGCGCATGATGCTGGGCTTCTCTTTTTTCCCCACTTGAGTCCACTCCCTCCTCCGTGCTAGTACCTCCAATTCTACTACATCAAAATTTCCATCTGGCCCTTCCACTAGCTCTTCCCCTGCATCATCCATGGGTTGTCCAGCATCTGTGTCAGTTGGGTATCCATAGCTGTCTTCAGGTTGGGAATCCATGGGAAAGTGGAGGGAAAACAAGGTGTTCACAGGATTGTGAAGGTTTCTTGGCTTAACTGCTGCCTGTGTTAGTCTAAGCCGATTTCTATTCATTGTCCATGCCACACATTGCGAAAATAATCTCTGATCAGATCTTCCTCAATTTGATGGGGTGATCAGAAGCTCTGGCCACCCAGATATGGTTCCCAATCAGATCTTCTGGCCAAGGATTTGGGTTTGGCCATCTGGCCACACCTATTCTGGGACTTTTTGTTGGCCTCATTTGGTTAGGATTGACTGATTGACAGTTGAGTGGCACAATCATTCTATGGATGGGCCCCTGGAAATGCAACCCACTCACTAAGTGATAATGGACAGGTCAAAAAACATCATCACTGACTCCATCCAGGATGGTCAAGCGATGTGCCAGAAAGGGGATGATGATGATTAGTTCCACCCCTAGTCAATGGGTTAAGCAGCTGGAAATAAGGACGTGGAAAGCCAATGGGCAGCAAAGATCATGACTGGTAGAAGTTGCAATTAAGGAACCAGTCATGGAAACCCCAGTGAACCCCTCTCCGTCATCTTTGCTGACCAAGCAGTCAAGATCACCATCCAAGCACCAATTTCTGTCTGAAGATGGAGTAGACAATGTCTTCAATATGAACTATCCTCCCATGGAGCCCATGAGATTACCACAGAAAAAGGTATGTTGGTAATCAATGATTGTACATCTGGCATCATATCAGCATTTCAGACACAGAATGATTATATCTGTGAATGGCTACCTCAGAAGGAGGACTTTTTATGAATCCTACTGGACTTGGAAGCCCCTCCATTGCCATGTACATGCAGGATATGTGGAAAGGATGGGGTCTACAGGTGCCCAGATTGTATGCATCACCCCCTTCTATGCACAGATTGCTGCTGCTCGATGCATGTGGCCCACCCTTTCCATAGGGTCCAACAATGGACTGGGGACTTCTTCAAGGACTCAGCCCTCCATATGGTAAGTGCAGTCATCATCATGGATGTATGGATTCACATGATTGAAACAGACAGGCCTACAACTACACCTTGGCCATGATGGAGCACCCTGTCCATCCACATCCATGAATGTGCAAGCCACCCTCAGCAGACACTCACAGCCAGCAGGATTGGATGAAGAGGAATGGGAAGACATTGACTACATCCCCCTCCACCTTCATCCGCCAGTGGGATCAAAGTACCTGACAGTCATCGACATGACAGGGGTACATTTTGTGCTATCACAGCCCTGCCAATGCATGCATGCAGAAAGCTATCACAAGCAGCTACTCCACACAAAGTTATATCCATCAACCTTTGAAAAGCCAAGCATGGTATTCACATTTTTGGTTTTGGATGATTTCTTGAGAGACAATGTAGAATGTGGGACATCTGGCATGAATTACTACAGCAAGCTTCATCAGGTGACCTCCAGTGTGTTTCCACACCTAGTTCCAGTAAGGAGTCACTCCCCTCAATCGATCAGACAGCTCATTGAGATCATTTACATACTCAGGACCAATATAGGGAACTACTGTAGGTAGCACAGCAATGGTGCCTCCTGAAGCTGCTTAAGCGGAGTGGATATCAGGGTAATTTGAATGATTCGATGAAGGGGGATCTTGCAATATTTTGTGCAGCATGTCCTCAGCTGGGAATCAACCTCAGCCCCCAGGCTAATTTGAATGAGTAAGTATCTGAACAGAGGAATACAGCATGTCTAATGTTGCATAGCTGGAGGTACACCAGGACTGTGGTCATGGATGGAAATTTCAAGGCAGAACACATGTGTGAGTGGAGACCTGATGATCAGGTTTGGTTGATGGATGGGCACAGCTTTATGGTCACTAATCCACAATATCAGGAATATATAGCTGCCACTCCACATATCATGGAGGTAAGTAATTATAACTTGTGGGGCTCATAGTTTGACTGTCCAACAGAAATCAGCTTGCAACAATCATAAGGCAATCAGTCAGACCAGTGCAAGCCATGGAAAACTCAACTCTATGGGAGTGGGTGCCACTGCCTGTGCATGGCATGGTTGCTTTTACCCACATTCTGTTGTGGACTTTCAAATGAAAGGTGAGGTTGACTATTTCAAGTTACACCAACTGATGTATGTTTAGGCAGTTAAACATGGACTATTCCCTGTGCAATGCATTGAGTTACAACATGAATGGCATATGAAATGTCATTTGTTTCTATGACATCAACTGCACATATATGAAGAATTTACAGAGGCAGGTGGATAACACCAAGTTTCTGGAGATTGCACCCTCATTGAGGATTGTGGTGGGAATTGGGATGTGGCATGTTCATGGACACAAAAAGGAATGCTATGCAAGATATTTTCCCTTGTTTATCAGAGGTTCAGGTTGGGTTGATGGTGAAATTATTGAGACCTTGTGGTCCACACTGAACATAGTTTCCACATCAACTTGCGGAATGACATCACCACATCATCAAGAGCTATTGGACTTCCAAATGAATGACTCAAATTTCATGAAAATGATTCACATGAGTATGTTTGGGATGGGTGGAAATCGCAGATTTGCTAATGCACTTGCCACTTTGCAGTTTCCAGTTTATTGCAGAAGCTAAAGGTAGCTCAGGCAGCAGTGACATTGGCTCGAGAAGCATTTGAAAGGTTGAATGAAGCAGTACCATCCTCCAAACAGGAGAATTGGTGGAGGCAAGAGGAGGCTGCCCTGAAGGACCATGTCCATGACCCATCTGTGATGGATATCTTTGAAATCCAATTGACAAAGGGTAAGATTATTTCAAACTGATCATTACCTATAGTAGCTAACAATCATTCAGCTCCTACAGTACATGGTGTAGAACTTCATTTACTGCAGACCTCCACTGCCAGTGGGATGCACCATGGAGCCACTAGTTGGCTGACTTGTGGGCTGGTCATCGAAGAGGTGGAAGTCACATTATCCATCAGTAGGAAGGCCCTTGGCCCAAATCCCTCTGACCTCAAATGACTTGTGATCACTCACCACACAGATAGAGTGGCAGCAGAGCAGAAGACATTTATCATGGATGGAAGAATTTACTTGCAAATGGACACTGCCTTGGATGACAGTGAAGAAAGTGACAGAAACCATGAGGTGGCCTCCCAAAATATATTGGTGGACAATGACACATCCTCCAATGGTGGCAACAGCGATTGCAGTGCAGATGATATGCAAGACACTGATACATTTGCAGACCCCACCTCACCAACCTTGCCACTACCATCCAATCTTGGGGCTGATTGGTGCTGTGACATTGGCATCCATCAACTAGCAGAAATGGAGCTGGAGCTGCGCATTGCATAAGCAAATGATGCACTGCATGACCTACATCTTGCATTTGCAGACAAAGCAGTTATATTCAGGGGAGTTGTGAGGTCTGCCACCAACTATTCAATGAGGACATGGGCCTGGCAAATGGTTCATTCCATTGACAGGTCTGTCAAACAATATTCCATGATCTACTGTCATTGTAGGACCACCATGATCGCCCTGGGAGCCAAGCCAGAGATCCTTGAGCAGTATCAGGAGCTTCAAAAATCACACCTAACAACAAGTACAGCAGCCTTCACCCAAGGAGTGCATGACCACCAAGCTTCCCAACTGCCATGGTTTTGGTCCATTGATATTCCCAGGGATACAAGTTCAAAGAGTTGGCTCACAGAATGTCAGTAATGCATTGATTCATTTATACATTAATTTCAACCACACATCCATAAAAGTTTACAGAATCCACTGGCTCCACACTAAAGCAGGAAAGGATCATTGGGAAGAGGAGGAAGAATTGTTAACCTTGGAATTTCAATGGGTCATCAACTATTTCTGACACCATTTGAAGTGTTGGCAGGAGAAGTATATGGAACACACAACTGCAAACACACATGGCACCACCTGTTATGCAGCCAGGCAGTGGGCAATATATGATCATCCAGCAGAGCAAGGGGAATTGAAATGGCAGCAGATAAACCTGTAGAATTCTCCAATCCACTCCCAGATTCCTTCATCAATCACAGTGATAGCTATCATTCTTTCCCTCTTGCAGTAAGAGTGCAATCATGGTGACCACCATTGCAGAATGTACCTTGCATATATTTATAGGTCAAATATCAGCTTTTGTAAATATAAAATGATATGTAGGAGTCTTCAGCATTTGGACATGTTTGTCAGTACAGAATTCCCAGATCCTTCATCAATCATGGTGATAGCTATCATTCTTTCTGTTTTGCAGTAAAGGTGCAATCATGTGGACTGCCATCTCAGAATGTACCTTGCATAGAATTATAGGTCAAATATCAGCTTTTGTAAATGTAAAATGATATATAGGAGTCTTCAGCATTTGGACATAGTTGGATCCTTCATCAATCATGGTGATAGCTATCATTCTTTCCCTCTCACAGTAAGAGTGCAATCACAGTGATTGCCATCACAGAATGTACCTTGCATAGAATCATAGGTCACATATCAGCTTTGTAAATGTCAAATGATATGTAGGAGTGTTTGCCATTTGGATCATCAATCATGGTGATAGCTATCATTCTTCCATGCATAGAATTATAGGTCAAATATCACCTTTTGTAATTGTGAAATGATATGTAGGAATCCCAGCATTTGGGCATATTTTTCAGTACAGAACTCCAAGATCCTTCATCAATCACAGTGATAGCTATCATTCTTTCTTTATCACAGTAAGAGCATGATGTAGTCCCCAATCCTGGTAGAGATGAGTTCACTCATTGATCGCAGGACATTCTATGATGTAATCCCCAATCCAGGTAAAGATAAATTCACCAATTGATTTTACATGCAATAGCCCTACTACACTCAAAATTCATGGGCGCAAATGATCACAGTGAATTTTCCACACTTTATACATGTGGATGTAGGATGTTGCCTTAGTACATCAATTGTAATTTTAAAAAAATTAGTGCTCCTCTGGAAATTTGCCCCCTGTCGAAACCAACTCCTCTTCTGTGTTGACACCACTCACTTCTGCCACTTGCCCTTCACTTACCAGGATTGTGGTACCACCCTCAGCTTCAGTCGGACACTCTCCCAAATTTTCCTCCATCATTTGATGGTGCTCACCACCAATTCCACCTTCTTCCATGATTATTGGCTGAGCCTCTCCTGCCACTGCAGTTCCCTCCATGATATTGGCTTCCTCACCTTGACCACCCTGCCCACCATTGTCACTTGACTCTGTTGCCAATAGCTCCACTCCCTGATCGATGGCTGGTGGCTCTCTGCAAGTTGGTGTGACCTCTCTTGTCTCTGACTCAGAATGGGGACTTCCAACATTTTCATCTTGTGGCCCAACAACATGTGAGGTGGTTGCAGTCATGCCAGTATCTGCCTGGGGTGTCTGTGTGGAGTTGTCTTGGACCTGTCAAGGATGTTGGAGCTTGACCTGAAAGGCTCCTAGCTCATGTGTCAGCAATGCAATGGTGTACCTGCATTCCACTAACTCATTTTCCAACATTTGCATATGGTCTTCAACTGTCGCAGGAGCGGGTACCATGATTTGGCACATGACACATGCGATCTGCCACTCTCCTTTGTCAATGCACCCGATCATCTGATCCTGTCAGCAGATAACATCATCTAATTGTTGGTGGACAGAGAGCAGCAAGTTATTGATTGGTGCAGGTTGTGGAGGGGTAATTGTGACTGGTGATGAGCATGCACTGGTTGGTGGAATGGGTGGTGTGGGGAGGGGTACATAGGCTGAACTGTTGCGCCAAAGTGGGGGTGGGATGGCATAATTTACCAGGGTATCTGTGGGAGGATGCAAGACAAGAGCTATGTTCTGAGATCAGCTGTTCACAATAATACTGTGGAAAATACTCACTAATTCATCGTGGCTGCACTGAGGATGATGAAGCCTCAGGTTGGCCACCCTTCGACAGGCATGGCTTTTTGCTAGGCAGGGGTGACAGGCTATCTTCCTCCTCTGCTGGAGTCAACTCGCATGCAGGCTTGGGGGGACAAGACGTATTTCGACAGTGAGGCGTGGCGGGGTTGCTGGCGGTAGTTTTGGGGGTGGCTTTGCAGGGGACTTTGGTGGTATGAGCAGGTGAAGGGCGGTGGGATGTAACAGGTGTGCAACCTATCTTGCACTTTCTGCACAGGTCACAGACCCCACTACCTGAAGTGTGAGTGCAAATGACCTTGCAATTGATGCACATCTGACAGGATTGGGGATTGGGAGGTGGGGTCATGTGATCCACAAGTTGTGCACAGCCATACTTCAATGAAGTTGTGGCAGGACTATTAGAATGCACAGACCTACCTTCCCCCTCGCTGTGCACACCTGTCCTGCCCCATTGGGTCATTCATGATCATGACTGAGGCATTCTAGAGGATTGACACAATTTGGATGTTGACCTTCCTCGTTTTTGGGATCATCCACATGCAGGCTTGATGTCATCCATTTCAATATCCTCCTTGACATCTTCACTCTCATCCCTGTTGTCATCCTCATGAGGTATTGCAATCTCTTTCACCATGGCCACCTTTCCTTCTGAGGTGGCTTGGGCTTTACCTTTACCCAATGGAGTGCTTCGTGTTGGTATATGGCCTGCTGACCCCTTGGGAGCCATGCAAGGCACCGTAGACAGGCTCGAGGTCAATGGAGGTCTTGTAGGCATGGCGGACAATGTCAAACCTACTGCCTCAGTGGTGGGTGCTGGTGGTTGCACTTGCAGTCCCACATCATATCACTGCTCGATGGTGAGTAACCATGGATGGTCGGCAATGGACTCGATTGGGGGGAAGAGGGCTTGATGCCAATCCAGGAATGGAATTCCAGGCATGCTGATGTTTTCCATCCAATGCATGTATGTACTTGTCCATGCCAATCAGCATGTGCAGGACATTGTCAGTCCTATTGGCAATGGATCTGACAGACTCCTGTAATAGTAGGACATGAATGAGCTATGTGAGCTTTGTGTGATTGAATTATGACGCACCAGTTCCTGCCGGATATCTCTCACTGCATTCCTCCATTGTTCAAGCTTTTCTGCCTCATCCAACCTGCCCAAGTTGACAATCAACATTTCGAAAATGGTGAGGATGCAGTCGACAGCATCCTAGAGTGCCAGTGAGTTCTTGACAAACATTTTGACAGATGGATCATAAAGGTAGTGGTAGATGGATAACAGGTGTGATATACGAGTGGAAACACGAAAGATGATGTGTTGTGTATGACAGGTATGGCTCGATGTGACTTAATGTACATTTCCCATGGATTGATGGTGTCATGATTTCTACTTCTCGAAGTTAGCATTTATGGAACACCTTACAGGCTCATTATTCAACATAGAATATTCTTCTGTCTACAATGTAGGTTGACTTCTGCCCCAGACACTTCTGGCCATATGTATACAGTAGGTTTGTGTGTAGTACAGCCATTGGGATGTGTATCATTAGTTAACCATGAAGATGTTGCATATGGGTGGATACACTACTGATGCACTATCAGATAATTTATCAAGCTCATTTTCACAATAAAATGATGCATTTCCTGACCATTAATTGATATTTCTGGGTGATTCCTGCTGGAACCATCAAGGCCACACATTCTGTTGAATGTTATGCTGGATCACCAATATTGCACATTATACAGCAGTCCATGGTGTCCATATCATGAAAACCATTGCATGTCCTTGTGGGAGGCAACGGCCACCTCTCCCCATTGTGGGAACCACAAGTTAGGGGCCTCAGCCATGATTGCTGGCCTTCCATGTTTTAGAGTGCTTTTGACCTTCCTGTGCTACCTCACATCTGAGTTGCAATGCATCATTTCTCATTATGGATGGGCTTGGCCATGTGATGTGCCAGCCTGTATCATTTGATGTCCTGGACTGTCCATGGGTTGCACCATCTCCATCCATATTGCGGACAGGCCAGCCCATAAGTTGTGCTGGGAAACCTCATTTCTTTGAGTGGGCTGTCCATGAGTTGTACTGCCTCATTTCTTATTATGGACGAGCCAGCCCATGAGGTGTGCCACCCTGCCTCATTTGTCGCACTGGCCCATCCATGGGTTGCACCGTTCCACTCCATATCATGGACAGGCCAGCCCATAAGCTGTGCTGGGAAACCTCATTTCTTGGGCTGGCCTGTCCATGAGTTGCACTGTCTCATTTCTTATTATGGACAGGCCAGCCTGCATCATTTGTCACACTGGCCTGTCCATGGGTTGCACCATTGCCATCCATATCATGGATGGGCCAGCACATAAGTTGTGCTGGGCAACCTCATTTCTTTGGCTGGCCTGTCCATGAGCTGTACTGCCTCATTTCTTATTATGGACAGGCCAGCCCATGTGTTGTGCCACCCTGCCTCCTTTGTCACACTGGCCTGTCAATGGGTTGTGCCATCCCAATCCATATCACAGACAGGCCAACCCATAAGTTGTGCTGGAAAACCTCATTTCTTTGGCTGGCCTGTCCATGGGTTGTACTGTCTCATTTCTCATTATGGATGGGCCAGCCCATGAGGTGTGCCACCCTGCCTTATTTGTCCCACTGGCCCATCCATGGGTTGTGCCGTCCCACTCCATATTGCAGATGGGCCAGCCCATAAGTTGTGCTGGAAAACATCATTTCTTTTTCCAGCCTGTCCATGAGTTGTACTGTCTCATTTCCCATTATGGATGGGCCAGCCCATGAGGTGTGCCACCCTGCCTCATTTGTTGCACTGGCCCATCCATGGGTTGTGCCATCCCACTCTATATTGTGGATGGGCCAGCCTATAAGTTGTGCTGGAAAATATCATTTCTTTTGCCAGCCTGTCCATGAGTTGCACTGCCTCCTGTCTTATTAAGGACAGGCCCACCACCAATGGGATGTCCCAGCCTGTATCATTTGTCGTCCTGTACTGTCCATGGGTTGCACCATCTCCATCCATATCACAGACTGGCCAACCCATAAGTTTTCTGGACAACCTCATTTCTTTGGCCAGCCTGTCCATGAATTGTACTTTCCCATTTCATACTATGGACAGGCCAGCCAATGAGACATGCACCCCTGCCTCATTTGTCACACTGGCCTGTCCATGGGTTGCACCATCCCACTTCATATCATGGATGGGCCTGCCCATGGGATGTGCCAGTGTGCATTATTTGCTGTCCTGGCCCATCCATGGGTTGCACTGTCCTGTTCCATATTGTGGACAGGCCAGCCCACAAGTTGTGCCAGCAGATGTCATCTCTTTGGCTGGCCTGTCCATGAGTTGACACTATCATTTCTTTTGTGGAAGGGCCAGGTCATGGGTTGTGCCAGCCTACCTCATCTTATTGCCCTGGCCTGCCCATGAATTCCATGGTCTCACCCATATCACTGATGGGCCAGCCTATGAGTTGAGACTCCCTATCTATTAGTTGGATGGGCCCACACACTTGTTTATACATTATATGAGGTCGGTGGGCCTGTTCATGTGTTATGCATATTCAGTTCAGTCCTTAACAATGGGCCCACTCATATGTTACCATCACTCCTGGTACTCGGGCCTGCTTACATGTCACATCAAAATTAATTCAGCAGGCCCACCATGGGCTGTCCATGAGTGTTGGCATTTTGGCACATGGGCTACCCATGAGTTGTGACTAAGTGTGACTACTATATGTGAACATACAGTATCACCAGTGTCTACATTGGATATCTCTGTATATATTTGTATCTCATTGTTGGGCAATTTTGGTGATGACAGTGATGGTAATTGAAATCAAGCAACCCCTCCAGTCACAGATGTGGAGAGTTCTAATGACATTGGCATCTGCAAACCTACGCGAGCCATTACTGACCATAATGGCGGCCCATTTGGCAAGTGCTCGGTTAGCCTCGGCTTGAGTACACGACCACCAACCAGAGAGCACCATTCGTCATTAAGCGCAATGCAAATGTGAATGTAATTCTACTGTTTCTCAGATGCTGCCTGCACGGCCATCGTCAGTTAAGCGGGTGCGCAAAATGTCTATGTTCACAAGTTGCGCAAGTAAGTCACGCAGGTTTTGCCGATTCCAGGGGAGTGCACCTATAGAAAATCTGGGCGCGGTCGGTAACCGCGATCCTGTGCATACAGGCTTCAGCGCAATGTGACTGATGGCAATCGGTACGCTGGTCAGCGGGAATGAAGGTAGCAATGTCACAGCCGGCACAAAAGCACCATCTGGTTCGAGCAACGCTACACTCCAAGGCGTGGGTTGCCAAGGACGTTGGCAAGTATATATTGCATCCCTCGACAATCCCACAAACGGACACATCCGCCCCCTCCAATCTCAATTTCCTACCTCGCCTTACTCACTCTCGCATCGATGTCCGGCGAGCAGCAGTACGTTGACCTCATCTTTCGTGCGTCAAAGAAATTCGCCAACTGGGATCCGGAGAACCACTTGGAGGTTGGCGATTGGGGTAGGCTCACCACTGGACGACCACGCTGGGCATTTTGGCGGCCCAAACGTTGCGTGTTCGTGAAGGAGAGCAACATATACAAAGACAAAATTGCGGAGAAGTATGGTATTCCGTCCCCAAGACTTCTTGGAGAGGAAAATCCTAGTGGACTGATGTGGGTCACGTCCCTAAATGCACGAGACATGAATATCCCTACGAACAAGGGAAAGTACGTCTCTCTTATGTTACCCTGTCAAGCGGGGGGTCGTCTTGGCCTTTCTCTTGGTAGACAGACGCCTGGACTGGCGGAGTGCTCCGTGAAAGTAGGATTCCAGCTCGTGTCTGGAGGAGGGACGGCAGTTCTTCTCATGGTCAATGATTCAGCGACCACGATAGATCCTGCCACAGCTCTCAGCCGGCTGCTTGGAGAGGAAGCACTACGTGATTGCGTTGTCGTGTCGGAGACACATCGCTGTGCTTCTTACGCATGCTACCTGACCTCTTCGAGAACCAAAGACATCGTCATCGGGCTGAGTTCGCAAGCTTCAGAAAATTCTTCGTCTACAGAGGCATATCGTAAGTGGGTGCGGACCAATAGGACGGGATACTTCAAGGGCAAAGCGCACAACAGCGGTGAACGCAAGTATTATCCGCTCTATAAGCTAGTCTCGGTGAGAAGCGATGGCGGGAATACAGGTCGGCGTTCGCTTGAAAATACTGTGGATGGCGAGGCACCATCGGAAGTGCTGTCTTTGCCCAGTGCCCTCCCCCCTTGGATGTCTAGCGCATAGTGGTTTCCTGGATGACATCGCTACATTTTGCTACCGTTACATCACTTAGTTGAGGACAATTACTGCTCGTCTATCGTACACACGTATGCAATACTGGAGGAGGTTGAGACCGAAACTCCCAGCATATAAGAATCCTCTAAGTTTAGAGCAGGGTGTCATGGGGACCGCCACAGGGTGAAAACAAAAATAAAGTAGTCACACTTCCCTTTTTTTGTGGGGTTGGCAGAACAGTTACCAACCTCCCGATTCGATGGCATAAAATGATCGCATCGACACCACAAAATCATAGAAACCCTCCCAGTGGGCGGTATCGTTGACGCCACTCAGAGTTTCAGTTTCGAGGGTGGCCCCGATTCCTTATGTACGTTGGTCTCTCCGTCTCTCTCTGTTCCTTGTCTCGCGATCGCCAGTCGTGATCGAGCCCACTTGACACGTCGTTCGTCCCACCAGCGCACGGCAAATTCTTTTTCCGCGTCACCGACGTTATTTATAATCTCCTGGAACAGCGCCACCAGAAGTTCATCACACTTGATGTCGCCGTTTTCGATGCCTTCGATGATGCCGTCTATGATGGACAGCACGCGCGACAGCAGAGCGAGAGGCAGAGATGACACGCTAGACACCAGAGCTAGATGCAATCGGTGCACCCTATCTCCATCAAATGCAGGAGAAGACGCCTTGCATGCTGTTAACAACGAGTCTATGCAAAACCAGGCGAGTGCATGGTCGCCAGATGCGGATGCACTCTTAACCAGCGCAGCAAAGGCAAGGCGTAACTGCGTGGTATTCAATCTGCCTTCCCCAGAATTCTACACAAGAAATTTTGGTGGAGCTCGACAAACCAGCGGTAGAACACTCTTACCTCGATAAGGCACTGCATATAAAATGGGACCATGGTTGCAGTGGACACAGCATGCTCGGAACCATGGAGCGGCGTAGAATCGGCAACCTGAGTATGAAAGTGAGAAAATATTGCTAACACCACACTATGCGCGGCTTCGAATATGTCACGGTGACGCGCATCATCCAAATGCCTGCCGGCAACCCGTGATCAGTTTACGAGGTTCCGAGCGTGATATCGGCCATCTTACGGTGAACAGAAAGGCAAGACAAAGGTTTCGATGGTTGGTCCGGCAAGGACGGGTATGAGCTGTTCAATGGTGGACAACCCGAACGCTTTCTTCGCTCTCTGCACAGGGTGCGACAAGTCATACGCATTAGACCACAACTCCTCGCATAATTGCTGCACAAAGTGCTCGCTCTCGGCTTTGTGCTCAGCCAAAATGTCAAGCGCGAGATAAAAGGCCCGCTTCAGCTCAGGGAATGCGTTGTGTCCTGCACCACCGAATTTTTCAATCACGAATGCAAGGTGGTAGAGACCTCGTAGTACGGCGAGAGCAAACGACGGTGCGGCATGACCAATTTCGGGAGGAACATAGATTACAGCCGAGAGGCCAGCTTCGGTGATCATAGTCGTCGAGAAAAGTAGAGTCTTGAGGACGGTCCAGATGGACTCGGTCAGTGCCCGTGTTTTAGGAGCTGTCAGGTGATGAGTAAGGTTTAAACGGCTGGGGGACTGAAAGATATACCCATTGATTCGTCGACCGCGTCCGCCAGGTCGCTAGATAACCATCCTAATTCCACATTCCAAGATATGGACTCCAAGCAGAGGAATGTCTCCTGAACCTGCGGCAGGGCAAGTTTAGGTCGATGATCCACGAACAGCGATATGCTCCTCGAACATAACCTGGATAATGAACTCATATTGGACATTGCCGGCGAGGAAGACACCTTGTGCACGTCTCGGAAGGCAGGGGTTCCTGGCTAGTGGAATCGCATAAGTCGAAGACTACGGCAAAGCGAGCGTACAAAAGAAGCCTCACCTTTACATGAATTTTGTACTCGGGATGATGCTCCATGGATGATCTGAACGAGGAGAGAAACATCCCAGACATAAACGACTTGTTGATCGTGTGGACCAACGAGGTCAATGTTTGCTGCGGGACGGTCAGCCGTACGTTTACTACGGCAGGCCAATCTGCTCACAGGTAGAGGTAAAGCGACAAACTTCTCCGGTGGGACGGCCAGAAGTGCTTCGGCACATGTTATCAACGACAGCGTAAGAGCATCTTCCTCTGGGTTGGGCTTAAAGGCATGAATTTCGAGACTTCAAATGGGCATGCGCACCTCCGGCCTCCGTTTCAGGACGGAACTCCTTTCCCCACGAGTCTGAAGACGTGAACAGGTCGATGACGTCCGCAAAGGCGAGGACGATCTCGTCTTGAACCGAACTCTCCACGTCGCGCTGTTTCGATGGCAAGCGCTTTAGAACATCCTCCACTCCCAATAGCAACCCGCTGCAACAAGCTAGCCGCGTGATTGCATGGCCTCCTTCCAGACCTCTCAATATTGCCACCAGCCAAGCATTCAACTGTACATTCAGACTGGGCAGGAACAAGCCGGTAGGCGCATCCTTCAACAGATGAAGTTTAGTATGAACCGCGTGCCGAAAGGACGTCTTGAGGGCGTCAAGCTTGATGAGTGAGAATGGCCGGAACAACGGACTGCCGACGATGGTAGCCGCTAGCGGAGTCGGTGCTGGCGATAGTCGTGCAAGGTAGTGAACGATGAGACCCTGAAGTGTCGACAGAGGAGGGGTGGGTGCCGATGCCCTATGCAACGAGCTCAGCAACACGGAATACCCTCGTTCGGACGCTGACATGGCCTGCGACTACCCAATAGCAAGTAGCTATACCTCGGAACTAGCTGCAGTGTTTCTCCGGTGCCAACTCACGGTGCCGCGTAAGATGTCAAGTTCCACGCAAAGTCAAATCCTGCATTTCAAATATCCCACCCACATAGTCTCAGCTACTGCAATAGCGAATATTCTTAGACGACTCGCGTTTCCGTTCAATACGGTTTCTGGGGTTGACTAGTGACTGCTTAACCTTGTGACCTGACATTTCACGCATCGTAGCTACTCGCGGTCGTCGAGCTGTCCTGTATTACATCCGACAACAGGTATGACTTGCATAGCGATGATGATTGTGAGGACGTCTTGGTAGCTGCTGACATGTTTCAACGGTTGAAACGTTGATGACTGGTCTCGTCGTCAAGGAGGAGAGAATGTTACGTTGCAAGTGAGACAATGCCTCGTGAATGACCGTCACAAGTCGAGAACTAGGAGTCTGCCCATTTGACAAACGTATTCAGGTGAGCGTGAGGGTCGAGTTGATTCTGGAGTTGTTGCGGAGGCTCGCACGTGGACGGGTTCTTCGAACTACACGGGCTTATTTGGCCGTTGGTAGTGTACAACGCAATTACATTTATACTTTCCGGCACATATACATATTTGAAACAACTTGACGTTCCGCCCTGTACAGGACCAACATTTCGTTTGCCATTAAAACCCGTCCCAAATCTCAAAAAATCTGATGTGCTAGTAAATATGCCGAAAGACAACAGTTCACGTGGTATCGCATGGAGGAAACCCCTCTTCCCTCGCGCTCTTGCATACATATCGATCACATCAGTCCCAGTTGAGCCTTCCGACCGGCCCTCGACGACAACAACAAGCAACTGCAGTTTCTTTCCTATCCGCAAGCCTGCCATGTCGGCGCCATCACCAACCCACCTCTGATTCCCGTGCACCAGGACGACGACTAGCCGTCCTCATATCCGGTCCAGGTCCCATCTCCACAGCCACTTCCAATATTCAATACTCATCGTCACCATCATACAGGAACGAACCTCCAAGCACTCATCGATGCCCAAAACACGCCCGTCTTGCCAAACACTTCCATGGTCCTCGTACTGTCCAACCGCAAAGTCGCATGTGGACTTGCCCGTGCCACAACCGCGTCACCACCCATCCCAACAGCATACCTTGCATGCCAACCATACGTACGCCATAACCCGGGAAGACGAGGGAGGACTATGATCTCGAACTGGCGAGGATCGTGCTGTGGGCAAAGCCGGACTTGGTAGTGTTGGCAGGTTGGATGCATATCGTGAGTCGTTTTTGGAGGTTCTTAGGGGGTCCCCGAGGATCGATGACGAGGGTCAAGGACCAGGTGAGACGAACAGTAACGACGATGAGAGTCCGGTCTCCACCGGTCCTATCCCCAGATCAACATCCACCTTGCTTTGCCGGGTCGTTTCGACGGTGCCAATGCCATTCAACGGGCGTATGAAGCATTCTAGCGCGGTGAGGTCGATAGGCTAGGTGTCATGGTTCGCCGCGTCGTCGCAGAGGTCGATATGGGCGAACCTCTCATCGTGCGCGAAGTCCCGATCGAGAAGGGCGAATCAATCAAGATGTATGAGGAACGGTTGCATAGGGTCGAATGGGAAATTATCCTGCAGGCAACGAAGAAGGTACCAGACAAGGTCAGGCCACTGCTTCCGGAAAGCATGGACCTTGCGTAGACAAATCGTGAGTGCATTAAAATACTACAGTAGACTACCTGACCCTACATGGTGTGTGCGCTGTCTTTTCGTTACCATCCCAAGTGGAGAACGTTATTCGATGCTATGGTATACTCCACTAATAGCTTTTCAGAACGGGAACCGCAATGCGGACTTTATCCTATGGTCAACACTCGATCAGGCGGCCAAAGAAACACTTACCCCCTCTACCTGTGCAGTACGAAATAACACATCCTTGCCATGTGAAGAACGTATGCAACAGGACTCTTCACAACACATTCCTGGCGGCCGCACAACGTACGACCGACCACATGTACGATGAAGCTATTCTCATCAGAGACTCGGTTTGCACAGCTCAGCGAGGCATCCACCACAGGCCGACGAGACTATTGTCCTCGAAATATTATCCGGGGGTGGGCGAGAGGGCAATCATACTATGAAAAATGACTTTTGAGAGCCCAGCCCATCGACATCCTTCCGCGAACCCATTTGCACTCTGTCCTCTTACCTTCCACATGGATGCCCGACTTCTGTAACGTCTTCAAACCACCTCACCAATACCCGGAGGCGCCATGCGGTTACATCACTGCAGCGCAAGCGAAGATCCGGCCGTAGTCGTGCGTCGGTAAGTGTGGTTGGCAGGGTTCGGTAGTATATCTGAGCACGCGAGGGCGGGAGCATTGTCGGGGAGGCGGTAAGGGTAACATTGGGAGGAGATGGCTTGGTTCTGGTGGCGACTGTGGTTGGAGGGCCACGTTTAAAGCGAGGATCATGGAACGAGGATGTTGCCAAGGTATCTAGAGTGGTTTACACGAGGTTCCAGCGGCGTCCAGGTACAGGGGCATGGCGATGTATGCCGAGCAAATGGTTGACATGGTAGTAGCAGTATTCACGTCAGCAAATGGAATCCAAGCAGGCAACAATATGAGCTGCAATCAATGACCATAAGACTTACTCTCAAAGCAAACGACGTCCCCTGTCGCCAACGCAGGAGGTGCATCTGGGTCCATTGGAATCCGTACCTACCCCAGACCTCCGCCGTGTCGCGCCTGGGGGTTAACCGACAGACACATCCCTCTTCGTCTCCAAGTGTAAGTTTGAGTATAGACGATTCTTGACCCGCATGTGGCTTCACTCTTCACTTTGACTGTGTCTGCGCCCCTCGACTAGGAGGACAGCAGCGAGGACGTTGACCTTGTGCGAGTTCTTTTTGTCGCACTTCATCTTGCCAACAGAGGGTGTTACGAAGAGACGAAAGAGAGATAACAGTGTGCAAGCTGAACTAGAAGTTTGGAAACCGGGTAACAGACGATGTATTCCCGTCGGAATACGCTGTATCTTGCGTTCCGCACGTAGCCTGTGGCTGAGACTGCGATGTGAAGAGAAAAGAGGGAGGATTTGTTGTGTTTACGCTTTTCTTCGAGGGCAGAGTAGCCGCTGGAGTGGGGGGTCACGTAAGGAACGTTCTGAACGTCGGGGGCCGGGGTGGCGTCAGACCTAAGGAATACGAGTACAGACCAGAGAAGACATGCCACCATACCATCGTCATCCCATGTCTCTCCGTCTGCATCATCAATCCGTCCTCTGTCCTCGTCTGTATTTTTGAAAATTATGTTGTGATACAGAAGAGATATTCTTCTGTTAGCTTCGTCGAATGTTGCAGCAGCAGTGGGATACACCGGGGAAGGGTCTTAGGGTGGAGCGTAGGGCAGCGGGGAGGCTTGTCGATGTGCTTTCCGTCGTCTTCAAGACGGAGGAGCCTGTGTCCCTTGCGAAATCTGAAGTAGGAGGGACACACCAAGGAAGACACGGTAGTACACCATGATGACGCGAATATGATGGTCACTATCGCACTCCAAGTAGGATGGATACTTACCTGTCGTAGGATGTTCTTGAAATAGTTGCAGCTAAGTGAGCCCAACATTACAGGACGCGCAAGTATTCCGGTTGTCAAAATAACGCTCTCTTCCAAGGCTGATATGCGTTCGCCCACAGCTGTCATAAAGGGCTAGTTGACAGTTAACTTATCCACGCATATAGCGTTTAGGTTGTGCTCCTCGATCGTATGGAGATACCCTAACCAGAGCGGCACGATGAAGATGCCCGTGCTGTTCACTGGACCACACATCATTTGACAATATCAAGTCCACAGGGCTGACGCCAACAACTCATCGTGAATATGATGATTGGATTGCAGACGCGCTGCCTAACGAAGACACGCAGGTTAACCAAACCACTTTTGAGTATCGCGGAGACAACCAAAGATTTGTAGACGATCAGGTGATCTTACCACTAGTATACGTATACGTACCAAACGGGCTGGGAGGGAGAGCACTCTCCACAGTCCGAACTGCGGGGCTCCGCTCGAAGCAGCATAAGCGACGGACTGGACACTGTGCATAAGAGAGCAGTGTCACTCTGAGAGAACGGAGTCGACCCATTGCAAGGGAAAGGACGAGATTGTGAAGGAATAAGGAGAGTATAGGTGACTGTGAATTTAGTCTTGATCTGTCCGGTCTCTCGGTGTACTCGGTACCAGGACTCTCGAGCTCCGCTTCCGGAACGTGACCTTCGACTTTGACCGCATAGATATCTCGTACATGCTTCGCTTTCGATGCAAAAAAAAACGTCAACAACGACGGGGGAAGCACCAAATGCGAAACAAGTCCTCTGCCACAGTCCTACCCAACTCGGTTTAGGATCAATGACAGCGATCATCCCGTCAAGGTTTGTTGTCGCGCGGACGGATATGCGATCCCTTCATCTGTTTCACGGAGAGGAGGCATAGGAATAGCATGTTGGAGGCCGGTGAATACTGCCAAGAAAGATGAAATGTACAATTGCGTGATTTCTTAGCAAACTTGACATCCGTTTCTCTTAAAATCCGTTGGCTCTTGGATGATAGAGCATGAGGCATGCTTAATATTTGGTCCGAGATCATAGGGGTGGATTACATGAGCACACGTGTATCAAGCACCATCCGTGGGAACTGAGGAGATTGGTATCGATCCAACTGCGGGTCGTCGTAAGTACAGTCCTACCTGCATTACTACGGTGGCGGCCTTTACGGTGATCTTCTACGCGTCTTACGCTCCGCACTGGGAAGTATAAAGGATCGTAGCTCACATTTATATGGCTCCTGGTCGTATCAAAAAGTGGTTCAAGTCGCTCCCGCTCGCGGGCGGCAGTAGTTCTCGTCGCTTTGTCCAGCGCGATGTAGGTGACCTGGCCCCTACCACAACCGAAGCCACGACTGCAGGTAAGACTTTTTTTAACCTCGGACAATGAGAGGCGCTTGATGTTGCAATACAGCAGCTAGTGATCCCACTGGTGGTGTGGCTAGTCCAGTTCCCGCTCAGACTGAAGCTGCCTCTCGAGGTATTCTTGTCGCATATGGTGAATTCCAACCTGTTTAGTTCTGAGTCCCAGGAACTACGTCTTCTCAACCTGCCTACCGCCTCAATTCTAAGATGGCTAATGAATACATGAAAAATATTAAGCGCTTCCGAATTCTGGTCATGGGTAGAGCAAATGCAGGTAAAACTACCATCCTCCAGAGGGTCTGCAACTCTGCAGATAAGCCGGAGATCTTCGACGGGGAGGGAAACAAGGTATATTCCTGTAAGGTTGGTGATACCTGTCTGATTTTTTTCAGATTGAGGATATTATTGTGCAAGGCACTCTGACGGTAAGCTGTGACTTGGACTGATAGAAACACATGTTAGAACTACATGTTTCTAGCGTGGTCATCATGATATTAAGCATGAGCTTGTATTCAAGAGCAACCCAGGCTTTGTATTCCATGATTCCTGTGGATTCGAAGCTGGCTCCACACAGCAGTTTGACCAGATGAGGAGTTTTGTGGTTGATCGTGCAGCCACAGAGAAGGTGAATGACCGTGTTCATGCTATCTGGTAAGTAATATCTGGGTGTGACTGCAGGCTAACTTAACAGAAAAATTTAGGTTTTGCATCCCTATGACAGATTACCATAGGACAGTGACTGCTGCTGAGAAAAAATTCTTCAATGAGTGTGATACAGGGCATGGTGAATACTCTTGTTCAGATGTTGTTGGCATGCATGACTAAGCATCCACCTAGTCCCTGTGATAGTGTTACTGACGAAAGTGGATGCTTTGTACCTGACTGCTGTTAGGGAGCTTCTGGATGATGATCTGACAATAGTTGAAGCAAAGGAGAGGGCTGCAGAAAAGCAGGGAAAGCTATTGGAAAAGTGGCTTGCACATGTGAAAGATGAGCTTGATAAGTGCAAGTACCCACCTAAAGGATATGTGACACTTCAGAGTGGGTATTGCTTCACTCAGGTATATTGCTGCTGGAAATTGCTGTTGGCAGAGATGCATCAAGAAAAGGCAGATTGCACTGTTTTGATGGAAAGCACAGCAAATGTCATGAATGAGGAAGGTTTACAAATGATACTGATATCAACACAGCAGTCAAGTATTCTGCTGTGTATTGAGTATGCTGTGAGGAGGTAAGTAAGCAGTTTGATATTTAGAGGAATACTGATATTGGGAAGGACATTGAGGAGGTTTATGAAGTTGGGGATGAAGGATAGGCTTCAAGTGAATGTGAAAATGTTTGAATGTTCTTTGCTGGTCTGGTTTCCAAGTTGTCAAGTGAGTAGCTGAGTGCCACTAAGATCTATTACTCATGAGGATCCCTTGCTATATTCATATGCACTGTTCAACAGTATGTGAGTGATTTGATGTCCTATGAAAAATGCCAGCTGAGTCCACCCCACATATGGCATGTTGATGGCTTCATAGTATGTAAGTGAATTCATTCCATGTTTAACTGGGGATATTTATTGAATGCCTGTACTTCAACTATCCATGTTGGTGCCATGACAGTATGTGAGTGATTTCATGGCATGTTTAGCTGGATCTCTGCTGAATGCCCTCACTTGCACTCTTCATGTTGGTGCCATGACAGTATGTGAGTGATTTCATGGCATGTTTAGCTGGATCTCTGCTGAATGCCCTCACTTGCACTCTTCATGTTGGTGCCATGACAGCGAGTGAGTGATTTCATGGCATGTTTAGCTGGATCTCTGCTGAATGCCCTCACTTGCACTCTTCATGTTGGTGCCATGACAGGAAGTGAGTGATTTCATGGCATGTTTAGCTGGATCTCTGCTGAATGCCCTCACTTGCACTCTTCATGTTGGTGCCATGACAGGAAGTGAGTGATTTCATGGCATGTTTAGCTGGATCTCTGCTGAATGCCCTCACTTGCACTCTTCATGTTGGTGCCATGACAGTATGTGAGTGATTTCATGGCATGTTTAGCTGGATCTCTGCTGAATGCCCTCACTTGCACTCTTCATGTTGGTGCCATGACAGTTTGTGAGTGATTTCATGGCATGTTTAGCTGGATCTCTGCTGAATGCCCTCACTTGCACTCTTCATGTTGGTGCCACTTGCACTCTTTGTGTTGGTGCCATGACAGTATGTGAGTGATTTCATGGCATGTTTAGCTGGATCTCTGCTGAATGCCCTCACTTGCACTCTTCATGTTGGTGCCATGAAAGGGAGTGAGTGATTTCATGGCATGTTTAGCTGGATCTCTGCTGAATGCCCTCACTTGCACTCTCCATGTTGGTGCCATGATAGGGAGTGAGTGATTTCATGGCATGTTTAGCTGGATCTCTGCTGAATGCCCTCACTTGCACTCTTCATGTTGGTGCCATGACAGGCAGTGAGTGATTTCATGACACTTTTGGCTGTTTCTCTGCTGAATGCTCTCACTCACACACCTCATGTTGATGCTATAACAGCTTGTGAGTGATTTCATGGCATGTTTAGCTCCACATCTACTGAATGCCCTCAATTGCCCTCTTCTTGTTTGTACTATCACAGAAAGTGAGTCATTCCATCCCATCTTTGACTACATCTCTGCTGAGTCTGTATTTCTGCTCTCTTCATGTTGGTGATATACCAGAATGTGAGTGAGCATTGAGACACAGTGGACCCTTCCTTCTTACACTCCCATATCTACATATTCTCTATTTTCTTATATATTTCACTCAAAAGCTTGTGAGTAGTTCAGGCATGTCACCTTGAATGTTTGCTTATTCCAACCCATTTCCTCCAACATTATACAATAGAATGTGTGTCATTCCATGATTTATTTAGTGGCCCATCTGATCACTACTGTCCATGGTTCCCTTGGTTTGATCTGTTCTTTGACAGGAGGTGGGTATGTTTTGAACAGCCATGGCTGCATATTTCTCATGTTTGTTATTTGAACTTTTAGCTTGTAAGTGTTGGGTTGCTATCTCCCTTTATCCAAGACAAACATGTTTGATCATAGCCCAACTTTGATGTGGACACCAACATCCCAATGCCACCTCTACCCAAAGATGTCACTTTGTTGGGGAAGTTCCCAACTGTACAGTCAATAGCTGAACATGCCATTGGTAACAGTTTTCCATTGCCTGCTGAACATCCACTCACTCTTCTAGGATGCTTACTTGTTGCTGAGCATTCCTACTTTCTAATGCAGCATGGGAACCACACATGGGAGGAAGTTTTGGCATTGGCTGTAGAAGAATACCAAACCTCCAACATACAGCCTGCCATTTCCAAGGCTGTCAAGGCAATTTTTTATGATTGCAATGGTAATATGGATGGCCTGTGTGAAGGTGTTATCAAAGTTGTTGTTGAAAACCGCATGTGTAAGTGGGTATTATTATTATTTGTGCAGCATTTATTTTGACATATTTTTAGCAAACAAGCTCTTGATGAGACCAGTAGCCAGTTCTGCATAGGGACAGAGCATTCAGGTGTTGACTACAGATATGGTGAATGTAACAGTGAAAATGTCAGTTAGCTTGGGTACTCCCCATGAGTCATGTTGACTCTTGAGGTCCCCATAAGGTGATGTTGGGAGGTCATCTGAAAACCACTGTTTTTGGGCCAGTGGCCAAAGTGAAGTCTTAGATGAAACTAATGCAATAAAAAAACTATCAAGGTCATGAAGGAAGTTCCATCACAAGAGTCTCAAGCTTTGTGCAAAAACAAGAGGGTACCCCCCAAAACCCCTACCCCTACCCTCCATGGGAGTAGGGGTAGCCCTCAAAGACCCTGGGGTTTACCCTTGCTCATCACTATTTCAGTCAGGCAGCAGGCAAGCTAGACTTGCTTAAAAAGCTCCTTGAGCAAGTCTACAGTAGTGAGTGGCAAGCAGTACCTGGGCACCCCTCACTGTCTCATGTAGCACTAAGCCAGTTTTTGTTGTGCAAGCATGCACATCCACACTGGCCATTACAGTCAAACTATTAATGAATGACCAAAAGAAGGCTTTTCCAACCTGCACATTTCTGAATGCTGTCTGTGATTATTAAATTGCTATATCAATCCTAAGCCTATTGTAACTGTCTCAACTGCAGAGTTTTGATGTCTACATTGTCTATTACTTCCTATCATCTGCAAAACCTGTAACAATCTGTAGAATACTTAGTAGTCACTAAGTAGAAACTACAGTACTACAAAAAATGTAAGTGGACACTACATGCTTATGTAATATGGTGGCTATGCAACAGCACACTGGTTGTTATCCCCAACACTTCCCCTCAGATGGTAGTGTGTGTAGGTACTCAAGAAGATGAAAAATAGGTAAAAAGAAAAATACTTGTATACAGTGGCTCAAAAAAGTGTCCCAATGTTGGGTCATTTTGCAAAGATCTCTTATTTGTGACTGGACTACTGAGAATCAGTTCATGGGCCTGCAGAGTGTCTGAAAGTACTTGGTCTTGGTATTCCAAAACTGCTTTTGTCATATGATTTGGTTTCCATGGTGACAAGATATGATCATTTCAAAATGACAGCTCATTGGGACACTTTTTTGAGCAGTGATTCTAAATTATAGTTTTAGTATTTAGTGTGTCCTCCCTTTGCCTTTATCACTGCTTCTAGTCTCCTAGGCATGCTTTCTATTAGTCCCTGACACTGCTCCACCTCTATCTTGTTCCACTCCACTTCAATCCTCTCCCAAAGCTCCCAAACCCCCTTTACTGGTGCTTTATAGCTATTGAGCTTCTTTTTCAGGATTTCCCATAGATGTTCAATGGGATTAAGGTCTGGAGACTGTGCTGGCCAGTCTAGTACCTTGATATCTTGAGAGTCAAGCCAGTTCTGGACCCTTTTAGAGGACTGCTTGGGGTCATTATCTTGTTGAAAGATAATGTTCTCCCTGGGAATACCAGAATACTCCATGCTGGGAAGCAGATTCCCCTCCAGAATAGAAACATACTGCTCAGCATCCATCCTCCCCTCAACCTCTGCAAGTATCCCCACTCCATTCCAACTCATACAACCCCATACCATCAAGGAACCCCCTCCAAACTTCACTGTCCCTTGCACTTCTTTATCCTGCAAAGGCTCACCTGCCATTTTCCACACATACTTCCTTCCATCTGACCCAATCCTATTAATCTTGGTCTCATCTGACCAAATAACTCTGGTCCAGTCCTCCACAGTCCAGTTTTGATGCTTGAGTGCAAAGGCTAGTCTCCTTCTTCTATGCTTGATAGACAAGAGTGGCTTCTTCTTCTTGACTATGGCCTTCATAGATGCAGCCTTAAGGAAATTCTGAACTGTTTGTGGAGAGATAGGATGGGAGAGAGCAGAGTTGATAAGATGAGTAGCTTGGACAGCATTTTCTGCTCTTCCAGTAGTAATACTGGATATAATCCTTCTTCTATCAGTAGAGGAGAGCTTGGAAGGACGTCCTAGTTTAGTGTTTTCCTTCTCTGGTTGGACTTCTCTGATGACCCTGGCCACAGTAGACTTCCCTAGACCAGTTTTAGAGGCTATTTTGTGACTAGAGAGACTGGATTCAGAGAGAGAAAGGATATTTGCTCTAACAGAGTCAGGAATAGGCTTCATGGTATGGTAGGGAAGCCAGATTGATGGGCATACTATTTATACTGATCAGAATGATGTAATTTACATAACTACACAGGGCTGAAGCACAGCATCCATCAGAAGCTGTCAAATTCAAGTGCTGTTACTAAATGATTATTTACAAAATCTAGGGTCAAAAAAGTGTCCCAATGAGCTGTCATTTTGAAATGATCATATCTTGTCACCATGGAAACCAAATCATATGACAAACACAGTTTTGGAATGCCAAGACCAAGTACTTTCAGACACTCTGCAGGCCCATGAACTGATTCTCAGTAGTCCAGTCACAAATAAGAGATCTTTGCAAAATGACCCAACATTGGGACACTTTTTTGAGCCACTGTATGATTCATATGCTCCTCATTGACTTAACTCTCCCTCCAGGTACAAAGTCCTTGATTCTGCTGCATCAGTCCCTTTGCCCAACTTCATGGCACTGTCACAAGTGTCCTATGACTGGGCCCTTGCACTGAAGCCCCAGGAGTCCAGGCATGATTGCAATCACCATGTTTTACCTGTGGTATTCATGCATAAGCTTCATAAGTCTGAGCTGGAACTTGACTAATTGCTCAATGCTGATACTCTCACAGATGAAGTTAATCTTGTCAGTGGCCAAAAAAATGTTCCATGGAAAACTCTACTGGATGTGCTCTACACTGCTCAATACACAATCATGGATTGGCCTGCTCATGTCCCCACTGTGGGCCCAGATTTCAACATCAGGCACCTCAATGCTGATGAGCTCCATGCTCTTGTTGTTCCTTTTCCGAAGGAACAAATGGGAGTGGATTACCATGCCAAGGCTCCAGGTGAGGAAGAGGATCAAGATGGGCCTATGATCGTGCCAAGTTCATCATTCCATCTCAAGAAATGGACACCTGGTAAGTCAACTCCAGTTGGATAATACTAGTCATCTGATGAGTATATTTCAGAACAGTCTAGGCTGTTTAGGCTGGCTGATTCACAGATGTTTAGCATTCCACTTGTTGTAAACATGAGCAATGAACCACTTCATATTCTCTCAGATTCTCAGGCATTCCTTAGAGCACTTCCAAGGGGTCTACTTCCTCCCAGGAATTGGTTATCATCATCCCTCCCTCCCTCCTCCCCACCAGAGGAGTTGCCACAGCCTGCACAATCAAACCCCTCATCTCCCTCACCAACTGACAAGTCACCACAGCTGCCTGTAAGGAGGCATGTACAGTCAGTCTCTCATTGTCCTGCATGCTATTCCACACCTGTATCACAGCATACTGACCATGTGCCACATTCTTGTAGTGATTCCCCTACTCCTCACCCCCAGCATCATACATGCAAACATCATAGGGACCATCAATTCAGTGAGAGTGATAATGATGCATCCCCACCACAGGGAAGGAACCATCATAGGTATGTCCTTGTTCTAGCTCTTACTCTCCAATTAACATGTGATGGCATTGTTTGATATGTCTATTGAGACCTTCCACATAAGCAACACCATGGCTATGATTCAGATGATGACCATCATAGACATGACTGCTATACAGGCTACTGAGGTATGTTAGATTCCTGTCTAGTGTTTACTGGCTTATTATAGGGAATAGTACCCCAATGATACCCCAACTGAATGCCCCCCATGTGGAGCTAGGTGCTATACCCCTGAAGCCTTGAGTATTTTTTGGACACTGGTCTTGTTGACTGTCAGTCAAGTTCTTCACACTTTGTGTTTTCATTTGCTACTCATGGCATGAGTCAACTATTTTTTGATTATTCACCTTGTGAATTTATTCAGTATCTGTGAATTTAATCATTATCCTCTGGTATGAATTTATTCATTAGCCTTGATTCATTAGCCTTCATGAATTTATCTAGTAGCCTTTGTGAATCTATTCAGTAGCCTTCATGAATTTATTCAGTAGCCTTTGTGAATCTATTCAGTAGCCTTTGTGAATCTATTCAGTAGCCTTCATGAATTTATCCATCAGCCTCTAAGAATTGATCCATTAATAATGCTGGTGATTCTCCATGATAGACTGGTGATTCTCCAAGGCAGACTGGTGATTCTCCATGATAGACTGGCAATTCTCCAAGGCAGACTGGTGATTCTCCATGACAGACTGGTGATTCTCCAAGGCAGACTGGCAATTCTCCATGACAGATGGGCAATTCTCCAAGGCAGACTGGTGATTCTCCAAGACAGATGGGAAATTCTCCAAGGAAGACTGGCAATTCTCCATGACAGACAGGCAATTCTCCAAGGCAGACTACACAGCAAACATTTCAATTGTGGGAGATTGTCCAGATGGGGAGGGAGATCTGTCAGTATTCAGGGCAGGTGTCAATCCTCCACATTGATCTGGCATTTTTCCATGCCAGGTTGGCAAATCTCTTCAGGAGGTTGGTGATTCCCCACACCAGCCTTGAGCATGCCTCTCTGCTCTGCACTATGGTTCATCACCCACTTATTCAATTGCCTGGAATTGCCACCTTTATCATTAGGATCAAAGGTGAAGCTGCAAAAGTTTATTGCTCATGTCCTCTACCCTACAAAAGCTCTACTGTAAGTTTGCCCCCCTAAGCATTGACTGCCATGCAGCCTACTGTGCTACTAGTGCCCTTACTTTATCCTACCATTCTTGTCACCCTCCAGTAACATGTCGACCTCCAGTGTCCTGTCACTGTTGTCAGGGGCTGCTTGTTCCTTTGCCATGTCTGATTGCCCTAGGCTCTCACCCTCCAGTGGTCATGTTGGCCCTTTGGGCAACTTAAGGATCACTCATTTAGCATTTGGGAAAGCATCTCATGCTTTGGATGGTTTTCTCAGTGCACCAAGAAAGATAGGTGAACCCATATACAAGGGAGTAGTTACCAAGTTTAGCATTGATTTGGATGGGGCATGTTCCTCCTTGGCACTGATGAATTCACTTATTGCTCTTATGGTACCCTTAGGTTCATTGGAATAGATTCAACTTAGTGCATCAGCAATGACATTTATTTTTCCAGGGATGTGAATAATCTCAAAGTCGAAGTCAGCTAGTGTTTCAAGCCAGCAAGCTTGACAAGGGGATAATTTGTGCTGTGTTTGAATCCACTCAAGGCCTTTGTGGTCTGTAAAGATGTGGAATTTTGTTCCTTGCAGTAAGTGCTGGAAGCACTTCAGGGACTCTACTATAGCCAGAAGCTCCTGTTCATGTACAGGGTAGTTTTGTTGTGTGGGATTAAATTTGCCTGACCAAAATGCAATTATATTTCCATTTTCAAGAGTCTCACCTTGCCAAATTACACCACTTCCTCCTGATAGACATGCATCACAGGAGAGGTTTATGGGGGGGTGACCTGGTGAGTAGTCAATCATCTTACACCTTGTTTCTTGGTGCTGGTGAACTAATTCTTTTACTAGGTCAAATGCCCATTGTTCAGTGAAGGACCATTGCCATGGAGTATTTGGTGCTGCAAGCTTATGTAAGTGGCCAAGTGGGATTCTGACACCCTCGCAGCCTGGTGCAAGGTATCCTACAGCGCTGATGAATCCTGCAAGTAAGTCTTTGTTGGTTGGTGTTTTCCAGCTAACAATTTTGTTGACCTTATCTGGGTCCATACGAATTCCATCCTGGTCTATAACATGTCCCAGTATTCATAGTTCATCCATAAAGAATTGTAGTTTATGTTCACTTAAATAGAACTTATGTTTCCATAGTGTATCAATCACAATTTTTACATGCTTAACATGATCTTCTGGAGTGTCTGAATAAATCACTATGTCATCAAGATATACATCCATGAAGACTCCAATGTGTGGGGCAAAGATGTGGTTCATTAAGGACTGGTATGTAGTGCCAGCATTGCAATCACCTATTTGCATGACATGACTTATCATTGTCCCATCAGGTGTTGTAAATAATGTCTTTGGAACGTCTTCAGGTCTGATGTGAATTTGTTCATATGTGTCTTTCCCATCAAGCAAGGACCTGTAGGGATGTGAGACAACATTTCGGAGAATAGCCTCCATATCTGGTAGTGGCGAAGCCAATTTCTGAGTGTTAGCATTTTGCTCTTGAGTATCAATTACAGTGCATAGATGTAGGGTACCATCCTTCATAGCTGTTAAACATGTTTCCTGACCAGAAGTCCAAGAGTGGAGATTGAAAGTCTGAGAACTCCGAAGGGGGTTTGGGTTGGAATTTTGAACTCTGGAGTTCCGGAACAATCCATATCTAGGGGACAGAAAGACAGACAAGGGGGGACACTACCCAATTGGCCTCAGCTTATGTGCTGTGCCCTTGGACAAGTCTGGGTATGTCAGGAGGTCAAGGAGGGTAGACACCAGGGTACCAGACAGTCCAGGAGTTTAGGACTGAAGTCCTCAGGTGTCAGACAAGTGTTCGGGTGTTAAGTTGATTACTAGACTGAGGGCTACAGTACAGAGCCAGGTAGGTATATATACTACAAGTCCGGAAGGGCAACTACCAGAGTTCTGGCAGTGTTGGTAATCCTAACCAATGGCTATGTACAAGTATTACCAAGGAGTGACTAAGGAGTTTAAGTCTGGAGACCAGTCTGCCACAGGACAGACACAGGTCTGACAAATACCAAGTATTAGTAAACAAAGCAAATGAAGGTTAATACTAAGCTAAACATAGAACAAGGCTGCAAGAGAAAGTTCTCACAACTCTGCCCTGAACTAGAGTTCTTCCCATACACTCCAGAGTTTTCCCATGCACTCTGGAGTTTTCCTGCACACTCTGGAGTTTTCACATGCACATTGGACCTTGGGTGGACCAGGGTGAGGTGGACCTGCATGATCATGACAGTAGCTTTCTTTAGCATTAACATAGGAATTGCATTGGTGCCACTACTAAATTCCCAATGCCCTGTTCAAATGTAGTCATCGCACTTAGCATGCCAGAGAGGTTTGAGTGGCTCTGGGCAACAAGAGGGTCTCCATGAGTATACTTTATTTTCGTCAATAAGAGGAATAACATGGTTAATATCACGGAGAGGGGGGAGTGGGGTGTCAATCACTTCTTTGCAGATGTCCCTCACGTAAGCTTGCAACTCCTCTTGGAGTTTTTCCCTCTCATCTCCCATAATTTCAGCTGCATGGGACTCCAATGTGATCATTTGTACTCCTCAAATAGGCAATGATGCATCACTTCACACTGTCACCTGTGCTGGGTTGAATCTGAGCAGTATCTGATGCTAGAATAAGAAAGGCATTCCTAAAATGAGATCATATGAGTTGATGTTAGCTATGTCCAGGGTCTGTTTCTCATGGATATTCTGATAGGAAATCCATGGAGTCATGGTGGCTTTTACCTTGCTCTGGGATCCCGAGACTGCAAGTTGGAGATTCAGTGGCCTGTCAAGGACATCCAAGGTCAGCTGTAGTTGATCAACCAGTGTTGTAGAAATGAAGTCAGATGATGATCCAGAGTTGAGCAGTGCTCAGCATGGCATGTCATTAATACACACCACAACCACAGTTGGTTTTGGGAGTAGCTGTGTGACTCCATTGATTTGAGCAGCATTCCGTTCAATGGCATCAGTTCCAGCAGGGTAGTTTCCATCGGAATTTCTTGATATCATAGATGTGCAAGTCAGTGATGTCTCTCTCAGGCATTCTGGGATAGTGGGGGTAGGGCTGTGCCAGTGTGGCTCTCATCTGTCAAAGACTAATTTGTCATAGCATTTTGTTTTCTGTAAATGCAACCAGCACACAATATCAAATTCTGGGTCTATGAGATTTCCATAATACACAATATGATTGTCAAGGGTATAATGATCAGAGAGCAAGTACATATCTGGACTGCCATAGTCCTCTATCATGAAGCATCTGGGCTGGAATGGGGAGTTCCCTGGGTCAATTTCTTGGTCAAGAGTTAGTGGCACAGCATCATATAAAGTGGATATTGCTTGTGCCTTAGTGAGATCCCTTTTTGCTTGTTGAAGTTCAGTTGTCTCTGAACAGGTAGTGCCAATAGCAAAAAGTCCCAAGTTGGAACCTTCTTCGATAGCAGCTAACCTGACTTCTGCTGGGGATAGGTCAATATTGTTTAGACATACATGGGGTCCCTTCCATTTTCCCTGGGTCTGCCACTGCTTTGGGCAATTCCATTCAATATGATCAGTTCCCTCACAATTGAAGCATTTCCCTTTGGTGCGAAGGTGTTGCTTGCATTCTTTGTCACCCAAGGCTGTCTGCTGAGAGTTTGAATACTTCAGAGGATTGCAACCACCCACAGGATGCCCATTATTAGGAATGTTACTGGGTACATTCATTTTAATGGCTGCAGCACATCAGCAAAACCCCCCCCTCTATACAGGTCTGTACAGACCACAGACCCACAGACAGGTCCCCCCCTGTACAGACTCTGTACAGACCTGTACAGACCTGTACAGACCTACCCCAGATTGTTTCAGTACTACAGATTCTCACCACTCACATATGTTGTAGTTGACCAATAATTGAATCATATTATCATAAGCTACCTAAATTACATGTCAAGGTACAAGGATATACATATCTATCTATACTAAGTGGTCACTTATTACTATTAGTAGGGAGAGGGTACCCACCATAAGGGTGGTGGTAGCAAAGGAGGGTGGTGAGGGAGGGACGATGTCAATGAAGATGATGGTGAGGAAGAGGGATGGTGGTGGTATTGGAAAGAGATGTGGTGTGGGAGTGAGCTGGGTTTAAATATCCATTTCTGCTTACCTCAGCAACTTTCGAAGCCAGCTGTGTGGGTTGTGTGGCACACCTCTATAAATTTCAAACTCAGATTCAAACTTTGCCAAAAATGAAAGTTGTAGCCTATGATCACAGGACCATGGGAATATTTTTACCTTAGTAATATCTCCTTTTTTGGGTGAGATATTTGCAAAGTTCTCATGGAGTCCCAGTTTGCAAAAATAAAAAAGTGGCTGTACAGTTATGATGTCATAACAAAAGTTGTAGTGTATGATGTCATGATCATGTCAGTATGATTATCTCATCAATATGTCTATTTTTGGATGATATATGGGCAAATCAAAGTTTAGATCTGTGGTGTCTGTGGGTCTGTGGAGTCTGTAGAGTCTGTAGGGTCTGTAGGGTCTGTAGGGGTCTGTACTTGGTCTGTGGAAAATCTGTACCATCTGTAGGTCTGTGCCTCTGTACCAAACCCAGGGTTTTGCTGATGCACTCAGCTGATCCATACTTTGCCTTCGAGATGTGTAATTCTGGTCATGTGACTGCTGAGGCCTATGGCTGCAATCCTCATCTATAACATGTTTCACTTTTTTGTACCTTACACACTCTGACTCGAGTGTTATGATTGAGATGGTGGTGGCATCATAACCATTTCTGGTGAGTTCTGCACATAAATATGGTTGGCACCTTCTCCAGAATGCTAGAACAACATCCTTGTCACTGATATCTCCAACAGTGTCAGCAATTTCTTGAAGTTTCCTGAGGAAGTCTAGAACAGAATGTCCATCTTGGTGGCATGCATCAAATTTATCATGCTGCTGCATTCAGAAGTCCACAGGAAATACATAGTTGAAGAGCTCCTCAAAAAATGTCAAGAGGTTATACTTCTTTTTGAGGTCGAGGACATTTTGCTCATAGAATTGGTAAGCACATCCATCAAGGTACTTTCCCATGACTTTGATACTCTTCTTTCGGTCTAGGTGGGCTCGTTTTACCCAGTCACATAATTTGCAACACCATTTCTTAAACAAGCCAACTTGTATTTCACCATGGTAAGTGAACAGCAGGTCTGTCAAGACCGGTTCTCAACGGTCTCCGAGGGGGTCCGAGGGCAGAGGAAAGCTAGGGCGAAAGTCCGGGTAGTCAGAGTTTAGCGTACAACTTAGTACACTAGTTTCCTGCCGAGTCCCAGAGGTCGGAACTATCCAGAGACTGTCTGGAGTTGAGTGAGATTGATGAGTATCTTATTCGATATTCGAACTGATGTGCTATGACGTATGTACAAAGCTTTTATAGTACAGAGAAAAGTCCAATGCAATGTCTGGGATGTAGCGACTACCGGAGCGCAGTACGGATGAATAACAATATTAGTAAGCCATTAGTAAGGTAAGTCGGTAGTCACCGGATAGCCAGATGGTACAGGGATTAGTAAGACATACGGGTACGGTAGTGTAGCGAGTCACTTAGAAGTGCGAGAGAAACATACTAAATATGGAAACAGAAACAGAAACAGATCGTAAGTCAAATCAAAGACGGAATGGAGTTTCATGACGGAAGCCCATAGGGCTAGAATGACAACTCAGATGGTTGGACTGCGGTCCGGACCTTACGCGCGCATCACGGATGTGACAGTATCCCCCTCTTAGGGCCGAGCCCTCGAGGCACCTGTTGTGCTCAAGCGTCACTTCGGAGTTTCGAAGTCCGCATTGTCGGAGTCCGAAAAAACTTCACGGTAAAAAGAGCTCGACAGGGTTTTGTCAAAGTCCAGACGCCCATTCCTAAAACTCCTAAATGCTATGGCTCCCACTCAATGACTTAAGTCTTCCCTCAACCCCACAGGCATCGCCTGGGAAGTCCTCGATGACGAACTACTCCAAGAATATCCGGACGACCCGCCGATTATGAAGATGGCTAAGTTCGACGAGCGACAACATCGCCAGCGTGCTGCCATGCAGGCAGCAATTGAAGAAGAAGAACGCTGGAAAGCCGAAGAGGTCCGGAAAGCGAAGGAGGCCGAAGAACGTTGGAAAGCCGAGGAGCATAGAAAGGCTGAGGAGGCTGCTCAGAGGAAAGCAGCCGAGGAGAGGAAACTCTGTGAGTTGGAAGCGGAGAAGGGGCGTCTTGAGGAGGAGACGCGTCGGGCGCAGCAGGTGGAGAGCTCAACGGTGCATAACAATACTTATCGTTCTAAAAACTGTACTGACAAGTCCATAACCAGTCTCAGCATGTCGCGTCAGTCGGAGGACAACCCGCAGAGCAGGCTAAGGCTTGCTCTGCCTGTATCAAGGCCAGGGAACCGTGCGTGCCGGGTACCGGACGTAGCAAGTCGTGTGTCCGGTGCCAGAAGACGAAGGGCAAGTGCGACTTGAACCCGAAGGTGCTGGAGTCCGAGAAGCCAGCGTCGACTGCGATGTCTCCCCGAGGTGGAGAAAAAAGAAAACGGAGAAAGTCTGCCCATTTCGGAGAACCGGCTGACGACGAGGTCCTGGACGATACGCCGGACGTCGAGGTCATCTCAAAACCTCGCCCACCCCATGGACAAGCTCCGCGTCAAGATCCGCTGGTGGAGGTCCTGGACCATCGACTCGGAGAAATTGTCGATGCGATCCAGAGGAATACCGCGGCAGTGGAGTCCATGTCGAAGGAGGTCCAGGACTTGTCCGGGGTTCTGGAGGAGTCGTTCGAGGTTCTCAAGACCGCAACGACCAGCCTTGTCAACCGGGCAATGAACAACGATGACATTTAGTCGTTATTTTAGTTTATCCATGTCTGTATCGTACTTCGGATTTTCCTGTCCCCCCTCCCTCCTCTTTTTTTTTTTTTTTGAAATATATTTTCCGTTGTGTCCGTCTTAGAATCGAGTGAGCATGAGTTTTCATAGCATAGACGGAGTAAACTCCGAAAAGTCCATTTATTTCCAGGGTGGGACGGCGCTCAACGGACCATCCTTGTGGGGGTACGCTCTGTGGAAATCCACGACCAAGTCAGGGGTGTTGCTTAATTCGGTAGCTATGAGCCAGGACGTTTCCTCGTCCGTGCCTTCGTAGCCAGCCCACCTGACTAGATACTGCAGCAGACATCGCCTACGGTAGTCCAGTTTAGAGTCTAGGATTTGTTCTACTTCATACTCTGGTTCTCTGTCGATTTCAATGGGTGGAGGTGGAGGTTGGACACGGTTGGGGATGGTATTCGGAGTTGCTGGTTCCAGTTGCGAGATGTGGAACATGGGGTGTACGGACTTCATAGCATCAGGTAGTCGGATAGTGAAGGATAACGATCCAACACGAGCGATAATGGGGTAGGGTCCCAGATTCTTTTCAGAGAGTTTCTTCGAGGGTCGAGTGGACCTGAAGTACTTAGCTTTGACATATACCAAATCTCCAATCTGGAAGTCTGGAGGTGGAGATCTTTTAGCATCTGCCGGGCCTTGGTATCTCTGCTGAGCTTCCTTCATCTCTTCTCATAGGAACGTATGCAAGGAGTCCAAGTCCACTGCATAGTCTCTAGCTCGAGAAGATGTCAACTCTCTTTCTGGGTGTATGGTAACATTAGGATGATAACCCTTATTGGCAAAGAACGGTGAAACTCCGGTTGTAGCACTGGGAGCGTTGTTGTATGCAAACTCCGCGAGTGGTAGCAACTCGGACCAGTTGTCCTGTTGGTAATTACAGTAAACCCATAGGTACTGCTCCAACGTCTGGTTAGTTCGTTCGGTTTGACCATCGCCTTCAGGGTGATATCTGGAGGTGAAATGGAGCTTCATATCCAGTGCTTTGCCCAGCGACCAGAAGAAGTGAGACACGAATTCCGTGCCTCTGTCGGAGGTTATGTGTGAGGGAACTCCGTGCTTGGAGAAGACATGGAGTAGGAACAATCTAGTGAGTTGTGGAGAGGTGATTGTATCTTCGGTGGGGATGAATATAGCTTGTTTCGAGAGACGGTCTACGACGACCAGTATAGTGGTATGGTTTCCGGAGTTTGGTAGTTGTTCGATGAAATCCATCGAGATGGAATTCCAAGGTCTCTCCGGTATCGGTAGTTGCTTCAACATACTGTACGGTTTGTGTCTCGGGGTTTTAGCATGCGCACAGGCAGTGCAAGACTTGACGTAGTCTTTGATAAAAGTCTGAGCATTTGGCCAGACGTACTCACGACGGACGAGTTCGAGTGTTCTGTTTTGTCCGAAATGACCGGCCAAGGGGTGGTCATGCTTGTAACGGAGTACGCAAAGCCTGAGGTCGTTTGCTTCGGGGACATATATACGGTCATCCAGACGTAAAAGTCCGGATTCATCCACCTGCCAACGGGGGTTAGATGGGTCAGAGAGGTGGAGTTGGCCGAGTGGGTCGGATGCTAAGGCAGACTTGATGTCTTCATGGAGTTTCTCAACGTCCATGATTATACTAGCACGCAGTACCGGGCTTTCTAGGTAGGTCGCCTGTAACGAATTGGATAGTTGTTCGGTGGTGAACACCGGTCGGAGGTTCTGTGGGTTAGCTTGGGCGTAGCCCCTATCCCCCTCTTTGGGGTAGACGTCCCATCGTCTAGTCAAGGTGTTGGGCTTTGCTCCGAGCTTACCGGGGTGGAAACGAATGACCATATTGAACTGAGAAAGGTACTCAGACCAACGTGCTTGGCGCCTGGTGAGCACTTTCGAGGTAGAGAAATACTCAAGATTCTTGTGGTTGGTAACGACGTCAATGGTGTGTGCGGGGCCTTCAAGGTAATGGCGCCAGGTCCGGAAGGCTTCATGAATAGCCAACAGCTCCTTGTCGTGTGTGTCATAGTTTAACTCCGGGGCGGTCAAAGTCCGGGAGTAAAACGCTACCGGTCGTACCTCACCATCCGGGCAGGTGACGGACAGAATGCCAGCGACAGCATAGTCCGAAGCATCTGTTTTGACCGTGATGGGAAGTCCGGGCTTGAAGTGAGTCAATATTGGAGCCATGGAGAAAGCTTCTTTGAGAAGATTAAAGGACTGGCGACAATCCTCGGAGAAATTCCAAGGTGCCCCCTTCCGTGTGAGACGTGTTAGTGGGATCACGATGTCCGAGTAATTGAAGATGAAATGACGGTAGAAGTTTGCAAAGCCGAGGAAGGACTGAATGTCCTTCACCTTGCAAGGTTCAGGCCAGTCACGGATGGCCTTTACCTTATCCTCGGACATTGACAATCCGTCGGGGGATAAGAAGAAACCGAGGTATTCCACAGACTTGGAGTGGAACTCGCATTTCTCTGGTTTGGCATACAAGCCATGCTCCCAGAGCCTGTGGAGTACCTCATGGACATGTTTTTTGTGGTTTTCCATATTATCAGAATAAATAAGGATGTCGTCTAGGTAGACAACGACGCATACATCCAGTAGGTCCGCAAAGATGGAGTTGACGAAGCGTTGGAACACTGCAGGGGCATTGGTAAGTCCGAATGGCATCACGAGCCACTCGTAAGATCCGTAACGGGTTCTGAAAGCCATCTTCCATTCATCTCCTTCGGCGATCTGCACCAAGTGGTAGGCGTGGTGCAGGTCGATCTTAGTATATACCTTAGCCCAACTAGGCGAGTCGAGTAAGTCCGAAATGAGAGGTAACGGGTAACGGTCCTTCTTGGTGATCTTGTTGAGGCCCCTAAAGTCAACACAGAGACAAAGTGATCCGTCCTTCTTTTTGACAAAAAGGACAGGTGTGGCATACGGGGATGATGTTGGACGAATAAAGCCGGTAGTGAGATTTTCGTCGATGAAGGTCCGGAGAGCAGCAAGCTCAACAGATGAAAGCGAGTAGAGGGTTCCCAACGGCGGAGTAGTTCCTTCCTCCAATTCTATCTTGAGGTCGAACTCCTGGTGAGGTGCAAGTGTAGCTGCCTTGGCCTTGCTGAACACATCAGCGAAGTTGTGATAGTCCGGGGGTACCGATGACAAGTCTGGGGTATCCTGTACAGTGGCAGCCCGGAGTTTGGTAATATCCTGAGGTCGAACCTGGAGGGAGAACTGGGTTGAGCCATCTAGCTTGCAGGCGTGGACGAAGGCTGCTGCATTGACAAGGGAGATGTTAGGTGCTCGGGTGCTGGGTGGAGAGGAGTTATTGACCGACTCGGGAAGGGTGATTTCTGGAGAGCCCAGGGGGGCATCTACGGGGTTTCTCGGAATTGACTCTGAGTCAGAGGGTGACATCGGCGCTGGCAAACGAGATGTAAGGTTTCAGAACTTAATACTGCTCAGTACCCAATCAATTGACGGATTGTAGTGGGTGAGCCAGTTATGTCCGAGAACAATCTTACACTCAGAATCCAACGGAGTTACATAAAAGATCATGTCAGTGATATCTCCGGAGGGGAAACGGACTGAGAGGTTTGAGGCTTTAGTGATTGATGTCGTTGTCACACCGTCGAACAGACGGAGGACGAGAGGTGGGATGGAGTAGGTTGAAAGACCGTGATTATTGACGAAAGTAGAATCTACAAAACAGTGGGTCGAGCCCGAATCTATTAATGCTGGAAAGTCCGGAATATTATACGAGTCGAGGGTGACAGAAGGTTTTAATGAATTCGGATTTAAAAGAGCGGATGCGTTGAGGCGTGCCTCCGAGGGTGCACAGTCAGTAACAATGCAACTCCCAGGCTGTGCGGAGTTCTGAGAGTTGCACTCTATTTTTTTGCCTCGGCGGAGGCAGTCGGTTTGGCTTCCGACTCAGTAACCGTGGTTGCGCGAGCCTTAGCTGCGCGAGATGTAGATTTAGGGCACTCTTTGGCCTTGTGCCCGGGGTTCCCGCAGAACATACACAGGTTCTGCTCAAAACGTTTCTTCCGCTCGGCAGGTGTCAACTTGCCGTCTCTACCGAGCTTGTTGGATAATGTGGACGGTGCTCCGGAGTTCTGATTGTTCGGAGGCTTGGGGTTCGGAGTTTGCTGGTTACCACCAGACTGGGGGTTGGCGTTACCAGACTTCTGCTTGTCCCCCTTGTTCGAGTTGGCCTTACCTCCGGAGTTGTTTCCAGAGTTGTTGCCGGAGGACTTTGCTTGACGAGAGACTTTGTCCTTGCGCTCCCAGTAGCGTGCGTCAATTTCTTGGGCTAGTGCACGCAACCCATATAGAGTAGTAGGTTTCCCAACCCTACTGATTTCGTCTTTGATGCAATCCGGGAGTCCGGTATAGAACAGGTGGCGGAGAGCGCCATCTCCATAACCTCGGACTTGTGACGCCAATCTGTTGAAGTCAACCACATAACGGTTTACACGATGTGTCTCTTTCATGTGGAGGTGGTCGAGCTGGTGTTCGGCGTCTGCGACCGGGTCGTGTGGTCCAAAGGTTGTCTGGAGATCTGCTACAAAGTCCAGCCAGCTGTCCATCCAGAGTGGACGGTCTGCTGGATCTCCGGAGTTTAAAAGGTCTGGCTCGAACCACTCGAGAGCCATTCCTTTGAGATAAGATTGGGCGAACGTGACTTTGTTCCTGTCCAGGCAGAAGGCCTTGGGACGATCTTGAAAGCACAGTTTGCATTGGACTAAGAATGTCTGGAGTTTCTTTGGGTCGGTTCCGTCGAAGGTGTCCGGCTCCTGGACCTTAGCACATGAGGACGAGGTGTCGTCAGAGCGACGGGTAGAACGCGACAGACGGTCGACGGCTGTTGCCAAATTTTGCAAGACCGCCAGTTGGGGGTCTAGCTGTTCTGGGGTGTCGACGAAAGGGTTTCCTTCGTCGTCGTTGTCGTCATCTCCGGGACCATCGTCTCCTGGACCGTCATCTCCGGGGTCATCGCCTCCGAAGAGGTCTGGGGTTGGTCGCACCGTGGATGAGGAACGTCTGTTAGAGGAGCCGGTTCTAGGAGTCGGGGTGGCGAGGGGTTCACCCCTGGCAGAGAAACTTCGAAATTGGCTGACCGACGGTGGAGGACGTTGGCGGCTTGCTAACGCGATACATGCACTTGATTTGTGCATATCGTCAACCGCAGCTTGTTCCGAAGCTTCAACAGCCATGGAGCAGGAACGGAGTCAGGTAGTCATAGTCATTGGTATAGGGGGTTTCGTGGACTTGTGCAAGGATTTGAGTTCGAATATACTGTCAAGACCGGTTCTCAACAGTCTCCGAGGGGGTCCGAGGGCAGAGGAAAGCTAGGGCGAAAGTCCAGGTAGTCGGAGTTTAGCATACAACTTAGTACACTAGTTTCCTGCCGAGTCCCAGAGGTCGGAACTATCCAGAGACTGTCTGGAGTTGAGTGAGATCGATGAGTATCTTATTCGATATTCGAACTGATGTGCTACGACGTACATATGTACAAAGCTTTTATAGTACAGAGAAAAGTCCAATGCAATGTCTGGGATGTAGCGACTACCGGAGCGCAGTACGGATGAATAACAATATTAGTAAGCCATTAGTAAGGTAAGTCGGTAGTCGCCGGATAGCCGGATGGTACGGGGATTAGTAAGACATACGGGTATGGTATTGTAGCGAGTCACTTAGAAGTGCGAGAGAAACATACTAAATATGGAAACAGAAACAGAAACAGATCGTAAGTCAAATCAAAGACGGAACGGGGTTTCATGACAGAAGCCCATAGGGCTAGAATGACAACTCAGATGGTCGGACTGCGGTCCGGACCTTACGCGCACATCACGGATGTGACAAGGTCTTCCTTCAAGAATGACTGCTGATATTTCAATTTATTTAACTTAGCACAGTAGTGCCATTTCTTCTTGTGTTTATGGGCCTTAGTATTGTCAGAGTGATTGGTAAGTATGGACGAGGGCTCTTCATCTAGAAAATCTGATCTGAATGAGGAATCATCTTCAGATGACAATGACAATTCATCAGAAGAAGAGTCCAATGAGTGGCTTGGTGCAATGGGTTGTCGATTAGGTCTATGACATCCCTGTTTCATGTCATCTGAGTGTGAAGAGCTGCTGTTATTGCTGGGGTCCCCATGCATCACATGAAGCATGGTGCTTTCACATGGGAATACAGATGATGCTCAGAAAATGCGAGCTTCTTTATTTAGGTTTTCTTTATTCTTCTGGCAGTGCAGCTTTACGATCTTCTCACGATTCAGCAGTTCTGACTGTTTTACAGCTTCGGAATTCAGCTTGATGCTTGTGGTGGATTCCTTTTGTGTGCATTGTTCCCACTTGATGTCAAGTCCTGAAGGTCCTGGCCTTACAGACTCACACTTTTTCTGTCACTTTAAGGACTCAATGATTGCCTGTTGCTGGTGGATCACCACTTCAGCACTGTCAAGCTGCTCAACCAGGCCAGCTTCTTTCAACTTGGTAAACATGTGTTCAGTTGGTTCTCACTTCAAGAACAGGTTTGAGTCATCTTCAACTGGTGGTTTCTGAGGCACTTTAGTAAGTGTGGGGTCCTCCACTTTTCCTTCATTTCCATAGTAAGTCTCAGTGCATCTTTGTCTGAGGCAGGCTGACTCAATTTCTTGTCCTTTGATAGGTCTTTATTCTGTGCCATAGCTGACTTTCCATACCACTGTGGTAAAGTTCACCTTAATTCTTCTTTGTTCTCAATGAGGTCTGACCTTAGTAACTTAGCACTGAGTTTGTTCTCATCTTCACATTTTGAATTGATTTCAGGTTCATCACGCATCCATGCAGGCCATCTATTGTGGTCTAATAATATGGAAGTTCATACTATTGAAACATTACTGCATGCAGGTGAGCAGGGCTTCTCAAAGCCATCGTTAGGCCCAGCATGTGTGTCTGCTTCCACTCTGGTGACTGCTGGGGGGTCTGGGGCACAGCCACATGGCATGCTCCTGAGCTCATGGACAGGCTGCTCGATGGTGTCTCTCAGCATGTCATTTGTGCTTCCCTCGGGGTTTCCAAGGTCAGTGCGGCCTACCAGGGTATCACCTGTGTCCTAACGAATCCATGGGGTTTGTGAGCTGGGAAGGGAGTCTCAGTGGGTACTTCTTCATCATGGTCCACACCAGTGATCCCTCCAAATTGAATAGTGCCAACCTGCTCTGGCTCAATGGCCCAGAAGTGGTGCCTTATCTCAGCATTGATGGCATTTGGGTTAAATGGGGAAGAAGACATTAGTAACAGGTTCAACAAAGTAACTATGCACCAGGTGATCAAGCCAGTGGCAAGTGGGCAGTCATCAATGCCAGGTGGGTTTGTTTGGGGATGGTTTAAAGAGTAAGCAGAGAGTTTAGAGGCAGTTCAAAATATGTGACAGAAAGGGTAGCTTTCAGCCACATGGAAGTCTTATCCTCAGTAGAGGAAACTTATGAGGTTCAGAAATAACTGTCCAAGGATCTCTGTTCGAGGTAGACTGGGGAAAATACATCGAGTATCTAAGGCTTTATATATGGCGAGAGACAAATGAGTATCTAAAAAGTGAAGGATGAAGGAAAAGAAAGAAAGGTTGACAGGAGAGTGAAGTGAGCAAATTCTGAGGCAAAGTCGAGAGGTATATTCCAAGGCATTACAAGCCACATGTTAGGGGTCATGCCTTTTTGGGCACAAGTTATCATCCACAGGCATGTGATACCTCTGCCTAGTATATATGCTGCTATGGAAAAATTTACATAGTCTTAGTCTTATATATTTTCATACTTGTGAATACCATACAGTACAGTTCATGAGTGTGAACTTAAGGCAACAAACCTTACAATTTTTTGAACTCTCATCAAGTATTCACAATATGAGTTGCACAGCTACTTGCACATATGCCCACACAGCAAAGTTAGGCCAGAACAAGCTGCCTGACAGGGGGAATCCCCCTCCAGACAACAATAGTTGTCAAGCCCCCAAAGGACAACACAAGGTCCAGAAGAACAATAAAAATACAGAAGAATCACAGCTGCCAGTTGGAAGCACCAACAAAGGGAAGAGCACTAGGCAGCTCAGAACTGGAGCACTGGATGCACACATGCCTGGAGGATTAAACACCTCAACGATGCTGGGAAGCAGCATCAAGTGAGCTGCAAGAGAGAGTACAGAGGTCATCAGAGACTTGATGAGTCCCCTTACTCCTCAGCAAACCAAGTTAGATAACTCATGGATGCCTTCTGACCCCATCTTAGTATGGAGGACTCAAAACCCTCCAATTGAAATATATGATGAAGGTGAAACACCTTTGAGGAGAGAAAACATCAAGAGGGATGCCCCTATCGACCCTCACATGGCCTTTGAGGCCATGAATGACTTTCTTGAAAGTCTTCAGTGACAATGGCTGGAATATGGGTACAGCCCCAAAGGCTTCAATAACCATGGGGTAAACCCCAGAACACATCATGCAGAAGAACTTGAAAGGTATAGGTGGGCTCTCACTGCCAAAAGTGCGAGTAGGACAACTACCCCAGATGTTGAACCTATGCTCAAGAGAGGATACTATCCCTCAGTTCTGGCTGGGAATGCCAGTGAGGAGGGAAAATCCTCCAGCCAAAAGAACAGATGCGCTTGGCCAAAGGGGTGGATTTGCCCCTAATATGCCAGATTGCCCTGCATACTTCTTGAGACAAGACTTGGATATAATCCAACAAATGTTTGGGAATGAGTGGGGGGCCACAATACTCCATCAGATGGCACAAGACCATACCATCACAGCCAGAAATGCCACTGCAGGAAACAGGGATAATACCCCTGAAGAAAATAATAGGATTGAGATGGCTGATGACCTATATGGCTGAAATGAATATGGAGGTAGACCTCCTGGGAGAGATGAAGATGGAGGCAGTCCTCCTGAGTGAAACAATTACAGAGGAAACATCCCTGGTCAAGGTTTCCCTGGGGGCAGTCCCCCTGACAGTGGCCCTCCAGGAGGAGGACCACCTGGCAGTGATGATCCTGAAGAAGAGGACAAAGATGGTCCCTGAGGGTATGGGATTGGGGGACAGTGCATCATCCAAGGAAACCAACCCAACTATCTAAGGGGATTTACCCCAGGGAACATGAGATATATGGACTTTATGCAGAATAGATATGCTCAGTGTATCTGGGAACAAGTTGGTCTACTGATGGGACAGGTTGGACCTGAGGTAAAAGCAATGAATCTGCCAAAGCCTGGCAAGTATGGAGGTCAAGATGACCTGGATAAATTCAATGACTGGCTGGGCCAGATATTAAAGTACTTCCATATGTTCAAGGTCACTGGACCTGATTGTGATGAAGATTGCATACTGTACACCAGGCTGTACCTGGAGGGTCTGGCCTCCCAGTGGTATGATCAAGAAATCAATTCACTGAACTGACAGATACAACACTGGACCTTTGAAGGACTAATCTGTGGATTATTCAAATGATTCATCCACAAAGTGTTGGCACAGAATGCAGCTGACAAATATGATCAAACTAAGTTTGAGTATGACAAAGGAGCTCTTGCATACTATAATGACTTAAAACGTCATGTGCACCAAATGGTGCAACCCCCTGACAATTACTCATTCAGAAGGAAGTTCCTGCAGGGACTACTGCACTCTATAATAAAGTCTATCTTCGAAGCTCACAGCATCTCTGTGGAACATTCAATGATTGAGGGAATCCTAGAGGAAGTATGGTGCATGGAAACAGCACAAAAGGCAGTGAACATGCACATGAGAATGAGCCACATCAGCTCTGGAGGGAAGACCTCCCAAGGATGAAGTGGTTTGCACCTACATGGTAATAAGAGCTTGGGAAGCTCATCAAACAAAGATACCTTTAAGTACTTCCAGAAAGGAAATATGTTATATCATCAAAAGATGAACTTCACACCAAGAGGCACTGAAGTCGGAAAGAAAGGTGGGCAGTTCCACTGGAAAGATGGGGAAAATAGACCCCATCAAAAGGAGTGGGAAAACCCACAACAGAAGGGGAAACAACCCCAGAAGTTCATGCACAGTGTGACATGCTATAACTGCTCTGAAGTGGGGCATATAGCCCTGGATTGCCCTCACCCTCGAAAGGATAAGGGTAAAGCAACATCAAAGCCACGACTGTATGCAGTCAATGTTCAAGAGAATGAAGGGCAACAAGTCCCCAAGAAAAGTCAGTTGGAGGAATCCAATGAAGGAAAGATCATTGATGATGATCAGGAAGGAGAGACAAACAAGGAAGAAATATTAGATGATGAGGAAAGCCTCATCAATGAGTACAAAATGTACTCAGAAATAAATGATGATGGCAAGCCTGTCACATACTTTGGGGCTATGCATCAGGAAGATGAAGCATTGAGCTCTGACGATGTAGTGTCCTGCACTATGATGTGCATACAGTACGACAAAGAAACCTCTTTGGTGGAAGAAGTATGCTCTGAGATGGAGGATAGTACTGTGTGGACAAAGGACAGAGACCCCAGTCTTTGTGAGGATGAACCTTGAGAAGAGAAATGGGAATGGTCAGGCTTATATGGAGCCATACATGAAGGATCATGTGATGAATGTTGACACAGAGTTGACCATGTAGCTGAAGGGCTACTGAGCAGAGATCACTCCCTAATGAGGGTGATCAAAACACCAGATAATCATGCTAGGCACAAGTATTATCAAGGAGTGAACGATGGAAACTGTATGCAGTTATCAGATATGGAACAAAGTACATTGCACACATGAGCTGTGCTCCGAGAAATGGCCTCACAACTATGACACCAAGAGGGACATCATATGAATGCCCTCAGGCAAGCAATACTTGCACAACAATACATGTGGAGGTTACCAGGGCGACACCAGTCGATGACAGAACAACTGGATAACATCATATCTGACCTTTGACTTCAAGGTATGCCTCATGGCAATGTTGGGATATACCCCAACACTGTCATGATAGACACTCCATGGGGAAAGGTCTGGGTTAGCCGAGATAATATGATAGAGCATTGCCCAAATATTATGTGGGACACAGAAGGACCACTATGGAGTGCATCACTCAGAGTGATGGACAACAATATGGACTTCCAAATGGAAGAATCCATAGAATGCAAAGATACGGTAGATAGATTATCTACATGGAGTTGATGGGCATGGTCATCCATCTATGGTGCTATTCACGAGGACACCTCATGTCCAGAATGTGCTTGAAGAATCAAACATGTCTCAATGGCTGAAAGGCCTATTGCACAGCCTGCCTGTGCCTAGAAGACCTTGGGGGTCAATAGTGATGGATTTCATGGGACTTTTCCCACCAAGTGATGGACATAACTACCTGTGGGTAGTCCTGTGTCATCTGATGTTGATGGTACACCTAGTACCAGTAACTATGACTATTCAAGCATCTGAGCTCGCAGGAATGTTCATAAAAGAGATAGTCCATCTGCATGGACTGCCAGAGACAATAGTCTCAGATTGAAATGTGAAGTTCACTTTGGCATTCTGGTGTGAAATGCACAGAATGCTGGGAGCCAAGCTCCTTATGTCAACAGCATTCCATCCACAGACTGACAGAGTGTCTGAAAGAGCAATAAGAAATGTAGCACAAATGCTACAGGCAATGGTCTGACCAGACCAAAAAGACTGGACATTGAAGATGCCTCTGGTCAAGTTCACAATTAACTCAAGCATAAGTAGCTCAACAGGGTTTGCACCATTCAAACTGAATTATGGGTATATGCCCGATATGATGCAGCACATCAGAGAGGGTACACCCTCAATGGCTCCAGGAGTGAAGACATTTGTCAAACAGGCTCTAGAAAATCTAGAGATGGCTCATGATGCCATCATTGAAAGCAGGATAGTACAGATGTACCATGCTAATAAGAAATGAATGGAAGCATCCAACCTTCAAGAGGGAGACCTTGTGTATCTCTCCACACAGAATTTGAGTGTCCCAAAAGGATGTGCACAAAAACTCGTGCCTAAATATATTGGACCAATGAAGGTATTGTGCTGTGATAGCATGAATGATACCTATGCACTAGAGTTGCCTGAGCAACTAAGGAAGAGGTGCATACACCTGATGTTTCACATTGGGTTACTGCAAAGGTACAAGCAGAATGATGACATTCTGTTCCCAAGGCATGATGCCCACACATTCTATGATGTCAGTATGACTGATGAGGAAGAATGGTTAGTTGATGAGATAACCACTCACTGGTGGACGAATAACAAGGTAGAGTTCCTTGTGAGGTGGAACCTTGGAGATACAACATGGGAACCCATGTCTAATTGCAAAGAGCTCAAGGCCCTAGACAGGTACCTTGAGCTCCAAGGTGTACAAGACATATGCCAATTACTCCAAAGGGTAAAGAAGTATGCATAAGCATATGGTAACCACTTAGTGGTTAGAACATAGTACAAGACTACTAAATGGAATCAAACAAACAAGTACAAAAAACAAAAACAAAAATAAGTAAAAATAACAAGATGAAAATAACATCATCAGCCTCGAGCACAGCATGGTTACTATAATTAAATAGAGTATTTAGTCTTTCCCCAATCACGCTTTCTTTTCACATGTACCTGCCTTAGTTGGTCACATGCTTTTCTTTTTTTACATTACCCTGCTTTTCCTTTCCTTTCTCTTTAACACTCACTCTGTTCTAGTAGTCGTAGCTACAATGTCCCCTCACAATCACCATTGCAAACGTTCCCTGAGCCCATACCACTCACCCACCCCTGACCCTTGCAGGTCTGTCATGCCTCAACAAGGCAGATCTCTCTTGCATTCCAATGCATACACCAATGGTTCACCATCTCCACCCCATTCTCCTGCTGACCAACACAGCTTGCATACAGTCAGTAGTGGCCACAAAAGGCCATGTTCTCCCTCCTCCTCCCCTTCTCACTTGTCATCCCACAGGCATGAACACTGCAGGGATAAATGTTCCTGCCTGTACTGGGAGTGTCACCCCCAGTTCCCTTTCTTGCACCATCACAGTGCTTGCGAAACTTGTGCAGCCTATGCACTTCATCTCTCTCAAGGCATGGCCTTGTCAGATGCAGGCATCATACCTGCTATTGTCACTCTTGCTGACAAGACCACACGTCTCATCAAATGTATGCCTTATGACAAGTTGCATCATCACATCAGCCATCTCGAGTGAGAACTCAAAGATATCTCATATGACCTTCATTGTGCTCTTCAGAAGGCCAATGACCTGCGTCATGCACCTGACTTTGGTATGGAGGATAAAATTACCTCCACTGGAATATATGATGACATTCCTATGGTCATCAATACTGCTGTCCAGGGAACTCTATTCCCTGAGTTTACAGGGTGCAAGAACCTGTATAGAGTACTCTGCCTTGGACAAGGCAAGGATGGTGTGAGGATGGTCCTCTTTGTGAGGGTCAATGACAACCTCTACACTTACAGCGATGAGAGGCTCAGTGCTGCCCTTGCCAACATCCATCAGGGGACCCCCCCTCCTGTCCCAACCAGGCAACACCTCACTGGCCCTGTCACTAGATGGGACAGAGGGATCATGGGTCCCATTGGACTCATCAACACTGTGGAGGATATCTGCAAACTGTACACCCAAGCATATGATGAGCCTGAGGAAAAGGCTCCCTGCATCCATAGGGCACAGGATTTAGTTACCTACATCAACTTGTGGAAGAAATGCAAGTTGGAGATGAACAAGGTGATGAACCTCATGCTTAAAGAATGGAGGCCACCTGCTTGGGCCTCCCAGAAATTGTGCCAAAAGAGGGAGGTGCTAAGAGATAAAGAGAGAGCATGAAGGGAGGAAGATGCCTCTGGACAATGACCTGCTGGTGAACCACCAGCCCTACAACAATGGCTAGAGGATTTTTCGGCCACCCCCTTGCCAGAGATGGAGCAGAGGCCCATCATTCCTCTTCATGACTGTGTAACAGTCGAAAACCCCAGGGCCTCCCAAGCCCCTGCTTCTCATCAAAGACCCCTTACTAGGGGTCAACCTTTTCATCCCAGAGGAGGAGCACAACCCTCTGGTAGAAAGACAAGAGGGGGTATCCCTGAACTACCCCAAGAGGCACCCCCTCTCGATGCCCCAGTCCAGGACTGGGTAAGGTTTATCCAGATGTACCAGTGTCAAGTTCGGGCCTACTCCGACAATCTCCAATGCTCACAGAGGCTGGGGGACATGTCTGGAGGTTGGCCAATGCATACTGATGAAGAGCAACAATGGCCAAAGGGTGGCCAATGGTCATGACAGAGGTTCAGGAGAGGGCATTGGGTTCAGCTCATGTGCTGCCCCCTTGTATGAGCCCAGCCCTTGGATTTCAGAGATAGAGAGGAGTTGGTATTAAGCTGACAACAGAGGAGAAGGCCAGTCGAAGACTGCAGAGGGAACTAAGTTGATATTCATACTGAAGAGACACCACTGAGTGTGGTGGGCTTATATACAGTGGTCATGCCATTGAGGTGGTACAGTATTGGAACAATGGAACTAACATATGGAGTACAGTAAAATTTCAAGGGACAGAAATGTCAGAAAACTTCAGTCAGGGTATGAGCACAGAAGACGGAGGCAAGGGACAGGACAAAGAACAAGTATCTAAAAGGAATAGTGTGGAATGGAGTGTCTTCAGAGCACCCACTGACAACCAATCAGATGATAGGCCAAAAGCCTAAACAGGAAGCAACCCTGCACCATACCTAGACCGGACTGCTGACCCAAAAGGAAAGTGACCCCTAAGTCAAGGGAGGATGTCACCTGACCAAGAGACACTAGTCACATGGTAGTGCCAACAGAGGCTGACAGGGTCCGACAGAGGATGGGGTGGGGATGCGCTGTACAAGTGCTAGAGCAAGTGGATAGGGGCAGAGCAGAGCAGAGGAGAACCAGTGATAATGGTGGGCCAGGACAGAGGCATGGGCATGACAACCAGAATAGGTACAGTGGTTCAGATGAGAGCTCTGAGCTCTCTAGAATGTTCCCAGGGGTGCTAGGTGTTAGTGAGTGCCCCAATGATGATGAATGGGAGATCAGTCCTCCCTCCACCCAAATGGTTCAAGGGTTCCTCCTCTATGAGCAACTAGCTCCAGTCCCCAGAAGGGACCATGACTGAACAGTCTGGTTCTGGGAGCTAGTTCACCTCCTGGCAGCCAGAGGTCACTACAGGGCCCTCCTCGATTGGGCTGAGGTTTCCCCTTGCACTGGACCTCAGGTTCCCTGGGAAGGGACCTTTTCCCAAATGGCCACTATGGCTGATGTTGCTGCTTACTTAGCAGCTAATGGCATCACACCCCACACTGCCAACAACACCATCACCTGGGCCTGCAGGGTGGGTAATGAGTATATTACCTGTGTTGTGAGTAATGGGGGGGACCAAGACCCCAATGTCCAGGCCATGATCAACCTGCTGAGGGCAGCCATCCACAACCCTCACCCACTGAGTGAGAATTGGTCGGTCAAATGGGTCAACCAGCAGGCTCAGGCCCTGGGGATCTCCCCAGAGAGGATTGCAGCATCAGCAAAACACCCTTTTTGGGACAGTGTGACAGTGGCTACAGTGTCACACAGCAGCACAGGGCAAACTTACAGACTACACAGCACTTCAATTAGAGCCTATACTGCTGTACTAATTATATAGACTTATTGTTTAGCCCATGTATATCCTGATTGAAATAAATTTGTACTCTAATTCATGGTATTTTACAGTTTTTTGGTCACTGTACAGTTGGGGACCTATCTGTGGCACTGTGGCAACTGTGGGTGGCTGTGGGTGGCTGTACAGCCCTGCACAGTAAATCAGTGATTTGCTGATGAGGCCCGCATGTTTGAAGCAGGGGAGGTGTATATCCTCCAAGAGTCTGCTGTAACAGTGGCTCTTTATGACCTACCCCATCTCCCCAGAGGGGATGATCAGGGTATGAGTGGAGATTCCCCAGCTGGGACTTGGGAAGCTGAGGAAAGAGAGTTGCCAGACAGGCCAGCACCAATGTAGAAGGGATGCTATACCTTTGGCCCTGGTCACTACATCAGCAAAACAGCCTTTACCCTAGCCAGAACTGGACAGAACTGGCCAGCTTTTGACAGCAAGGTACCTAACTGGCTAGACCTGTCCAGAGAAATAGGGGTAAGGGATCTCAACAATTGACATCTAAATGCAGGTTGAAATTTTGATGATGCAATCTTTATGATAGTGTCAGCTTCTGGGTCAATTTTTGTGAGGACAGAAGCAAATGTGACTGTGTTGTGTACAAAGACATTTTGTAAGGACAAGGGTTAGTTTGCTGATGTATATATGCTGCTACAGAAAATTTTACATAGTCTTAGTCTTATATATTTTCATACTTGCGAATACCATACAGTACAGTTTGCGAGTGTGAACTTAAGGCGACAAACCTTACACTGCGATTCATTACACTAACGCATCTCTAGGTAATGACATTTGTGAGCCTCGGAAAACAGTGAAGTTAGGACATATATACGTCGCTATGGATACTCCACAGGATCATTCCCTCCCGGACACTTGGGATGTGCTGCAGCCAAGATCACCACTTACAAGTTGCTATTCATAAAACTACTGTAAAACTTCCGGGTTGGGATCGTCTGGGTGCAAGGTCTGCCAACATCGCTGCAAACGTTCTCTGATTCAAATAATACATGGGACGATACAGTATTACTCGACCTACATACTAGCCACTCGGTGGCATAGTCAATCAATATGATCCATCTTCACCTCCTAGTGGTTCATCCTGTGAATATAACCACCAGATGCCCGGTCCAGTTCCTCTTCGAGTTGTGTCCAGTACAGATCAAAATGCACTCCTGGTCTGTGCAAGCCGCAATGATTCCTGAGCAAAGCACTACTATAGATCGCATCTCCAATGCAACAGTATACAGGACGTACATACCTATCTTGGTATCAAATGTGATGTGCGCGAGAGGCTACTAGTAAGATAGCCTTACATGTCGGCGTCGCAACTGAACATGAACACAGAGAAGCGCAGTTTCAGGACGTCATCTTCGACCCTTTGAAAAAAAAATCAGGATCAAACTTATCCATGCCTTTTTTATATAGAGGAAATACTAAATGCGGTGCTAATCACCAATGCCCCACAGCTCATACGGACCGAGAATCTGCGGAAGAGCTCAAGTTTGTTTATTTAGCTTCGAATGACTTCGAGCCCCCGGATGATGAGATCCTTTTCATCTTGTGTGTAGAGTGGGTTGTTCCTAATATTGTATTGTCGACCACGTAACCATAGAAGGTCTCTACGTTGGAGGCTAGGTTGTATCTTCCAAGGAGAGATAGCTCGACCACCTGCAGGTAAGTAGATGAGTCAGCACCGCGGCCGTTTGACAAGTTATCCCACTCGTTTCTAGTCTTCTCCAATTTGAAGCTGAGGAGGCAATCCATGTATTCCTCCAAAAATCTGTCAAAACCTTCGTCTTCGCTTGTGAACATAATTACATACGTAATTACATACCACATCTGAGATCTGAAAGACGGCTGCATTACAGCATGCGCTTCCTACAGTTTTTGAATTGGTCGAGTGCTCGACGGGCGTCGTTACTCATGTTAAGCGTTCAAGAAGTGACTTTTTGAGTGCTTTAGCTTTACAGATGCATGTTCTGCTCGGTCAGTTTGCTTAGCACAGAAGAGACAGTACCTTCGATAATGGCAGCTTCTGGCCCACGAGCTAACGGAATGTCTCATGGTGATAAGTCGACGCCGACACTGATATAGATCTCCTGCTTCCAGTTAGTGGGTCCTCCGGAGTGGGCGGGCAACCGGGATTATTGAGTCCCGGCACTATGGAATTTCCACATAGTTTGAGCCGCCAAGGATCCCTCTAGATAGATAGAGATGGTACTAACATCTCGCTATGGTGGGTCATGCCCCAGGAAACTGGCGAGCTGTTTGAACTGCTGCAGGAGAGAGAAAACCTCCCACCTACATACCCTCAATTCCCTCTCATTCCCTACAAGCCCATTTCTGCATGCAAGAACAAAGAGTAGCCACGTCACTCACGGAACGGCACAGTGTTAAGCACACTTCAAACAGTGGGGACAAAGCCAAGGCACACGATTGCATGCAGAAGATTAAGTAATGAACTGTATAATATACAATCTCAGTGATCGTTATGACTCTACCTCAAGTACCCGTCGCCTGGGGGCCAACACTCTACTCCGGCCCGAGCTTGCATATAAGGCCTCTGACTCTCCCAGTTCACATGGAGAATAAGGAGCGGCGTCAGTAACCTTATAAATGTTGGCGCTTTCACCGAATGTCGATGAGGGAAGCATAAGAACGTTGGAGGGTGTACGAGTGAGGTATAATCTATGCAGTGCATCCTCTGCGGCCTGGTAGTAACGCACAAACTAAGCAACATAACTGAGAAGGAAAAGAAGATATGTACCCTGTATTCAGCCATTTTCAGCGAGCTACCAAAACCTTCTCCGAGTTTGTCTACGCCGGTATATATCCCAACGACAAATATCGGAGAGTTGGAGAATCGACCCGTTTCCTTCAATAACCTGCAATATCGTCAACGCTGAACAACGTATAGTCAGGCGTCGATGGATCACGCTACCTGGATTTAGGAGGTTCTCGTTGGAATTTCGCTACGGTTTCCATGAGTGCACGTTTGGGGTCGCGGAATTTTAGCATAGCTCGGATGTCCACGCGTCGATTGAGGAAGAACGAGTGGACGAATTTTCGGGCGGAGGCAAGACATCGTTCTTGGTATACCAATGCGGCCAATGCGCGTGGTATCGAAGCAAGTGCGTCCGAGTGCAACAGCGCAGGCGAAGTAGGCGTTGCAGGCTATGGAAACGTTTTCATCGTACGATGACAACACATAATCTGCTAGAGGAACGAACCTGCCTGTGCCAACGAAGGAGCGACACGGCGCCCATTTCCTGTGCGACGCTTGCGCACGTGAGCGGACCGACGTGGGCACTGACGGCAGCTTTTAAGACACGGGTAGGGAGGTGTGGATATGTAGCATGCAGGTGTTCAGATGCAAATAGACCCATGAGCGCGTTTCCGAGGACAGCCAAGTTCGCGTTATTGGGAGGCGGTGGGCTCAACGGGTAATATCTTGCATGCAAATCCAAGAACGACTTGTGCGTACAAGCGCGCTGAACGGCAGTTGGTTTCGTTAGCACGGCTCCAAGACCTATTCGATGAGAGAAGGCCATGAGTGCCGAAGGCGGAGGCGGCTGAAGGGCAGCCCATGTTTCGGGATCAAAAGTGGCTTTTTTTGTTCTGAGCGTCGCTTCTCTGGGTGGAAAGTGTTTCAGATGCGCTGTGGAGACAGCCAGCGACGAGGACAGCCGTCTCGAGACATGACCCATCGAGAAAACAGTCTGAGACTTGTTTTTCGCTGGCGTGCCGGAACTGCAAAAATGTCGCTCGGAAACAGCCGTCGGCGTCAATTCAACGGGTCGAAGTAACGGACAAGACTGCCCACACGACACAACCGTCGTTACTTGGCACTGGTCGCTACTGAGTACCGCGCAGCGTATTCGGTGGTGTGCAGCAAGCCACAGATACTCGAAACGGAACTGACACAGCCCCGACAACCCACACCTCGCTGAGCACGGCGAACCCCCCCCAACACGCCAGAACACCTCGTGTACGAACAAAGACACAGACTTTCTTTCCAACCATGGCAGTCATCTCGCTGCCTTTAACTTTCACCAATTCGTTTTGGACCCAGGACTATCGCAAGGGGCTCGAAGTGCTCTATGGTAAATTAGAACAGGTGCGCACACCCCGGCTCATGTTGTCCTCTCCCTCCTTGACCCCTTGGTTGCATGGCAGGGAGTCGCCGAGAACGACGAAATAGTCGCTTTCATTTCGGTATGACAGTCTCCTCCCTCTACCGCACTCTCTCATCACACGTACTGACTATGGCTATAACTCCACACAGGCCCGTGCCCAGGCAGAGAACCAAATCGCAAGTGCTCTACTCAACCCACCGACCATCGGATCACCAGGTACGTCCGCTACCTTCAATGCCTAACGTGGCCGCTGGCGAACCGTGCTCCAGGCGCTGGTTTCAACAGGGATGACGGCGCGTCGTTGCTTATGACGTTCCGTGGCCTACAGGACGAATCGATCGCCCAAGGTAAAATTCACAGAGAAATCGCAAGGGACCTTCGAACCCTTGTAGCCGAACCATTCAATAAATGGGCTCAGATGTACAAGGTACGGTATCGTGTGGTGATGATGTGTACAGTAACAAATATGTACCGGCTCACATCGACGAATTCAAATTCAGGAACAAGTGTCGTCTAATAAAGGGCAAGTGCTGCACTCTTGGGTGCGCGCTTACGAGGATGCACAGAAAGAGGTGTGAACAGTGTTGTCTACAGATGACTTCGATTTTCAGCCTCCGTCGCACGTTTTGCAGGTCATCAAACTGAAAAACTCGTATTTGACGAAGACTCGTAAAGCGGACGAGGCAGAGGACGAGTGCGCTTTGATTCTTGTTTATCGTTTCTATTTACTCAGAACGATGCCTTAGAGCACGGTTTGCACCCGGAGGTGATGTGAGTGACCACTACACGACATCTCCACACCTTGCGCCTCGCGACGCAACACGTACGCCGCAACGCTCCGCAACCGTTTCCGAACGAATTTCACAGAGATTTAAAGAAATCCAACGCAAAGCTACGGGATCCATCAGCTCCACTACGAATGAATCTGACACCGGCACAGACGTCGCCGAAGGGGACAAAGAATTCCCAAAGGTGGATAAGGGTAAAGGAAAGGCCACGGAACTGCCCTCACCACCTCCAATGTTTCCTCCGCTGCCACCTGCCAAACTAGATACGTCACCACCACCACAGCCCCCAGCCGGCCCGGCCCCGATCTCAGTGGCAGGGGTTCCCTTCCCGGCCTCGGCTCTATCGACTTTGCTCACTCGAGCTGCTGCTGAAATGCCCCTTCGGCCGGTGCGATTCCCTCTTCTCGGCGAATACTCAGATTGCTTCTCCGGCGCCGAATTTGTAGAATGGCTTAACAAGAACGTTCCTGCGTTTGAAGGTAACCTTGACGTGGCGGAGGAGGCGGCGAGGGAGCTGACTCAGCGCGAGGGCATACTGCGTCGCGTTGGAGAGTTCGGAAATGAGTTCGAGTATGCGGACGATGCCTATTATCAATTTAGACCCAAAGTAAGTTCCCGCCTCTCCCGCGGTCGGAATGAATGATTGGATTGCCTTGAAGGCGTTTGATCTCGAAGGCAAGACTCCAGACTCAGTCAATCCACCGAAACGCAGCCAGATTGCGGATAATTTATTGAAACGGTCGAATAATTTGGTAAACGTCGTAACCAAGGCTTTGAACGCGACTTCCCAGAACGAACCTCCATATGTGAGGTTACGCCAGGAAGCGGAGGAGGCGGATAAGATGTATCGCGTTGCGGTACGTAAGCTGGATAGGCAACGGCTGAGCTTGGAGGAGCGAATCGAGGAAGTGCTGAAGGCGCTCCAGAGAAGCGAGGCCGAACGTTTGAGGGCTGTGAAAACTGGTCAGTGTTCCTCGTGAATCTCATGTACACGCGATGCTGATCCATTCCATTGGGACCTCATGTAGTTCTTCACCAATATCAAGGAACGCTGGCCAACCTCCCTAAAGCACTCGAACCAACCCTGGAACGTTCCGCAACATTCATCACCACCTACCAGCCCGAATCGGACTTGACAGCACTCATTGAACGATACCGTACCGGCCCGTTTCGGCCCGTTGCCAAACTTTACGAGTCCGTCGCACACGACGAATCAGATGTCGTGTTCGGTATTGATCTTCGCAAATGGGCCGAAGGCGGGTGGTCTGCGCTCACCTCTGGCGAAGAAAAAAAAGATTATATTCCTCCTGTACTCACTGCACTTTTGAATGCGCTAAGATATGCTTATGTGAATCTTCCTGATGATAATGGTATGACCTTTTTTTCTCTTTGCATGCACGGGCTGATATAATGTCATCCAGAGAGACGAAAATCGTGGATATATGATGTCCCACTCCCCGCCGTTCACCATCTTCGCGAAAGCTTGAATGCCGTTCCGCCAGATCAACCTTTCTCACAAGAGATGCTTGCCAGGTTCGACGCGCCTACTCTCGCGGGATGTGTCAAGCTCTGGGCTCTTGAGCTCGATCCGCCTTTGATGCTTTGGGAGGGCTGGGATGAAATTAGGAAGTTGTATCCGACCGGTATGTCTACCTCATTATGCGCATGTAAGATGCTTGACACATATTTGGGTTGTGGTCGATAGTTGGGTCTTCCAAAGTCGAAGACGAGTCGTCGGAACAGCAACATGTACAGGACCTACAAGCTGCTTTGATGCACGTTCCAAAAGTCAATCTCTTCGTCCTTGACGCCATAGTAACGCATTTGCACAAGTGAGTGCATATTGCGAGCATAAATGCATCGTCGTTACCTGCATGCTAACCCGAAACTGTTGTTAACTTAGACTTATCGACGCGACAAGCAGTGAAGAGGACGACGATGTCTACATTACGAAGTTGGCGTTGTCGGTTGGCAGAAGTGAGTATGTCAGTCGTCCCTCATTTGAATATACCTCCTGACCTCTATACGTAGCAATTATTCGACCCAAGGTCGAGACAGAACTCTCGATTCAGGATCGTCACCCGACATGTATGTCTTTCATACTAATGTCATTGGCGTCAATGACGTCTGATCTCTGTGGCATAGTATTGCTCATTGACCTTCTCAAAAATTACGATTCTATTCTCCCTCCGACGATCGAACGCAAGAAACGCGAATCAGAGCGGCGTGTACCCGTTAGGAAACGCACTGCTCCTGTGGACATGAGAATAAGTAGAGGCAAGCTTTCCGTGGGGAGTCCGTCGCGGGAAATTCTTGCTGCGCAAGAGCTCGCGGCGCACAAGGTACCTGCTGCTACTGCTACTGCTACTGTTATTGCTCCAGCAGCGGCGAGTGGGGATAGATCAGGCGGCCCGCCGGCTCAGGCCACCGCAGAACCCGAGCCCATCGAGCCAGCACCGGTCCCTGACACGGACACGGACACGGAGACCGAGGCCGTTGCACCGGAACCGGAACCCCAACATGGGAATAGTTCTCCATCGTCGGTCGTCGAAGATCAGAGCGAGCCACCTCGTCCGACATTCAAAGAACCCCCTCCAGAACCGGACGATGTACCACCCCGCCCATCGTTTAGAGAACCCCCTCCAGAGCTCGACGACAGTCCCTATACCCAGCCGTCGTTCGTATCCCCACCCTCGTCGCCACCGAGGACAACGCTCCCTATTGTGGACGAAAAACCCGTCTCTCACGCCGTTGCTGTAACGCCTGCGACACCACAGAATCCTATCAAAGCTCTAAGGCGCCATTCAGCAGTCCGATCTGGGAGCACCTCCCCTGCACGCTCTTCCCCTTCATCTGCTGGGAGTGGTGCTGGTGCTGCAGCAGACGACCAGCCCCTTAATCCGGGTCGTTCGGGTTTGTCCAGACACACCTCCGGACAGAACGCTGTGCGTGGGCCTCGAATTACTCGTGGTCCCAGGACCCCAGGTGGTGGAGGAAGCGTGAGCAGTATAGTCGCGAATTTCAATACTCGTACTGGGGCGGTTTCACCACCCCCTCGGTCATCGTCACCGGGACTTAGGAGGATGTCAGGAATTGGTACTGGATCGAGACCGTCGTCGATGTTTGGTGGAAGCGGTGCACAGGGACGTGGCGTAGGTGGACGTGGAGGCCTCTCAAGGAGAACCATGGCGAGCGATGCAGAGGACGACGTTGTGGATAAGTGAGCACGTTGGTGGAGGTTTGATATCTTGGTCAATTTCTACTTTACCTCAAGTTGATTATGATACCGATCCATGCGAACATCTGCTCTACCAAGAGTCCGATTTCAGTGTTCGCTTTTGCATGAGATGAATATAATTCATTTCCGATAACAGACCACAACCGTTACATGAAGTATATCGTAGATTACCAGAATAAAGTACAATGAAAATACATAGCCATAGCAAACAGGAAATCTAAACCTCTTGCGAGGCACCATCCTTTTTGCCCTTGTTCGACTTGGATGGCAAGAGTTCGGGGTTGATGAAGGGAACGACACCACCCTGACTGATGATAACATCCCCAAGCAATTTGTTCAACCTGTGACGGAGTGAGTGCGTGAACCGGTGCTGAAATGTGAAGACATACTCTTCATCATTCCGAATGGCTAATTGAAGGTGACGAGGGACAATACGTTGTTTCTAGAATAAGTGTCAGAATGATTGGAAGCGTGGCCCGCAAGCACAGGGAACGGACCTTGTTATCACGCGCAGCATTACCTGCCAACTCCAGAATCTCAGCAGCAAGATACTCCAACACAGCGGCCAAGTACACTGATTCGATGCCTGTAAGCTGCGCCTGTCTAACCCATCCCCCTAAACCGACTTACCGGGTGCACCCGCACCGACACGTTGTGCGTAGTTGCCTTTCTTTAGGAGACGGTGGATACGACCGACTGGAAATTGGAGACCGGCCTTGGTGGATCTGGACTGCGCCTTGGCATCGCCACCGGTTTTGCCAGAAGAAGACTTGCCACTGGAGTAAGAGCGTCACAAAACCATTCCAATGCTGCGGGGGAATCCAACTAACGCTTTTCCTTTTCCGGACTGTTTTGAATCAGGTCAACGAGGAATACAGAGTTTAGAGACGACGTCCATACCATGTTTGAGAGTTGGGTGACGTGGTAGTGGTTGAAAGTGAAGGGATTGATGCTTCGACGCGCCCAGCGCGACTAGGTATTTATTGGTCCACCAGAGGTCGGAGTTCGAAAGGAAAACCACTCAACGCGTTCCTCACGTGACTAGTGACGCGTTGACCTGAATAGGACGTGAATTCCCACGCGTGTGCAGAGGAACGCACTTTCCTTGGAATGGAACGTCGGATGCAGAGTTGAACGGAGGCCTTGAGGTGAGCACGAGGGCTTGCCAAAAGAAAGAAAGAAAAAAAAAAGGAAAAAAGAAAAGAAAATTAGTGAAAGTCACCGCCATTTCCCCGTCTTTCACGTTTCAACCCGCCGTCGTCGTTGAAAGTTGAAACACTCAGAGGTAGGCAAACCGCCAACCCATGTCGGCATCAGGTCCACCAGCAGGTGTACTACCAACGCCAGCGACCACGCCGCCGCTCGTTCCAACACACGATCAGGTCGGTGTTAGGTCATTTTTATACCTTACGATTGCGCGCTAAATTCAGGTGCATGGGCGTGGCTCACCCACCCGGCTCATTCCAGGTGGTCGTTTTGTATGTCGTACGTTTGACTCAGTGAACGGTCCACGTCGGATTCTTGACATGCAACTGTTGGAACCCAGACGGTGGTTTATGTGGTCGTTATTTTTGGGATATGGAATATCCCTGGCGCTCGAACGCTCATCAACCCTCTCAAACTCTTCACCATTGGTTGGCACGAACTATGTCATATCATTGCTGTGGGTCACACTCGAACCTCTGGACGACGCAACGTTCATTCTTCGCGCGCACCAGGCTATACTCACCGGCGGCACCATTGCCTCAGTGACAATAGACCCGTTTCTAGGAGGCGCAACCCTCGTAGAGGGTGGCAAGCCACCCATCATATTATCTGCTGGATACATTGGTTCGACTATTTTCGGTGGGGTTTTCATCCTTGGCGGATTCGATACACTTGTTGCCAAGATTCTCAGTTTCGTTCTTGGTATTGGTTTGGTTGCGCCCCTCGTTCTCGTTCGCGATAAATTGTGAGTCACTCGCATGCTCTTCGGTGGCGCACCAGTGTTCTTCATCTGCTTGCAGGACGATTCTACTGACGGTGCTCTATGAAGGACTTGTGGTCGGGTTCTGGTTTATCGGGCATGCGTAAGTCCTCATGTCTCCTCCTGAAACTGGGGCGTGGGACTTTATTCTCTGCGGTGTAGCCAGGCCTTGCGATGGTACTGTCTGTTTGTCGGTGTCATGAAGTCAGTCCGATCCTGTGCCTTCTGCGCCACGGTCTAACCCAAACCTGTAGTGTATTCTTCGTGATCTGTGAGGCGATCAGACCCTTGCTGTTGTGCATAGGCTTTTGTGACATGTGCCGCAGGGGATATTGCCGATGATAAGTTCTTCCGCAAGGCCAATGATTCAGATTGCACCCAATTTTATATTATGTTCCCGAGCCTCCCTGCTCATTGTAAGAAGGTTGTGTATGTCTTTATGTTTCGTGCTGACATGTGTAGTTTGGGCTTGCTTTTGGATCATCTTCGAGATTGGTATATGTATTGCGTTCCTGCTTCTTGGTATCGTATCTTTCAAGGTAGGTTGAACATCATATCGAGTCGTCATGGAATGACTCCATCCCTGTGACAGCTCTCCACAGCTGATATGGACACGCAAGCGGGTAAGAAAGCCTCTGGGACTATCAGCTTTCGCATTACACCTGACGATATACACAGCCGTTTTCCTCCCTACCTGACGCATGGTTCACGATGAGGAACGTTTCAAAGTCACGACATACCCGACTACCACGTTACAGTCATGGACACTTGTACTTTGGGAAACGGCGTTTTCTGTATCTTTTGCTACCATCATCCGCACGTATCTATCGCTGCATTGCATACTTGTTCGCATTCTTACCACACTTAGTGATACTGATGACTACCGCTTTGGCCACGTCCGTCCAAAAGACTGTTTGATAAATTAATGGTACTATTCACGCTTACCTTCCCAAGGACAGAGTCATCGATCTAAAGAAGTCATGGAAAACGTCTACAAGATATGACAGATTCACGAGTGCATTCACAGTAGCGGAGGTTTGGGACCATTATGGGATGAGGGATCTTACTACGAGCCCCGGAGAGGGGAGGACAGCGTATATATGAGGTTCAGATGCCGGCGGTGACGAAAGGTAGCACTATGCGTTGGACCAACCCCCGGTGTCTTTTCGCTTTATCACTGGCATTTGAACATGGTTCGGTGACGATCAACTTCGCTATGTCTTGGCTGTACCCCTCTCGAAGTTCCCATGTGAGTCACGCAAACTGGAAATAACTCAAGAAGAGGCTACGAATATCTGTGACGCTACCACAAACGATCATGACCGTCTAGGTTACAACTTTTTCTTCGAAGGTGTTCGTTGATGTGGCAGTGTAGCAATAACTTGCCCCTACCCTTGAAGGACGTACATACCACCACCTCAGAACTCACTTCGAATCGACTTCCTTCCCGTGTCATTACTCACATCGGAACTATCATGACGCTCGGTCCTGCTACTGCGCTGAGATACAAGCTCGCGCCCTACGGTAAAGGAATGCTCGGAAAGGGTTCCTATGTGAGCTCAAGAGACACGTCCGCCCCGCGGCTCACATCACTCATCGATCTGACTTGCGAACGATGATCAGAGCATCGTGTATAGGGCAACTGAAGAAGGATCCGGTAGAACCGTGGCCATCAAGAAATCGCGAGTCTCCAACCTGGTCAAACGACCCACCCTTCAACACGAGACCCGTTTACTGCAATTGCTGAAGGGCCAAGCTGCCATTCCTGCCGTGTATGGATACGGTCAATTGGAACATTTCGAGTACATGGCTATGGAGCTTTTGGGACCAAGCGTCGCACAGTTGCGGAAGGATGATGCCGGTGTGTCGGTGAAGACAGTCATTCGCGTCGTGGATCAAGTAGTATGTTTGACTTTGAATCCAGCTTGGTTCGTGCTGTATATACTGACGGGCGAACCGTGCGTAGCTCGCAGCATTGGAACACATCCATTCTCTTGGCATTGTGCACCGTGACATCAAACCCGATAACTTTCTTTGCGCACTTGATGATCCATCGACGATCAAACTCATTGACTTTGGTATCTCTAAACCCTTTTCCCGAGACAAGTCTGCTGCTTTGAGGAAGTACGATCCACTCAAGGAACGTCGACATATCGTTGGAACACTTTACTGGGCAAGCTTGAATTCCCACAATGGGGAAGGTCGGTGTAGCATCACGTGTCTCGTGGAAGTGACAATCCTTTCTAACTTCAACTTATCGTGCTATAGATCTTGCTCCACGAGATGACATCGAATCTTTGGCCCTCGTTGCCCTCTTCCTTCTTCGCGGAAACTTGCCCTGGAAACCTCGCCCGCGCATGGAGTCTCAACTACGTTCACAAGAGACTGTCCGAGTCATGAAATCGGCTTGCTCGGGCCCAGATTTAGCTGCTGCTTTTCCTAGTGAATTCGGCGAGCTGCTTACGTACAGCCGCTCTCTAGAATACGACCAGTTTCCTGACCACGATGCACTTAGGAAGTCGTTTACGAGTCTGGCTGACAGGCTGGGCTTCTCTCTCGGCGATGGACCACTTGACTGGACACCTTGCCACCCCCAAATTACCAACCCGATTCCAGATGAACCCACTATCACCATTCCTGACGAGGACGCGGAGGGTGACGGCGACGATGATCTCGGGGAGGACAGCTACTACGGGACCGACGTCGACATCTGGGACCGCCAAGGAGAGCGAGACAAGGACGTGACTTTACCCGCAGAACAGGAGGTCGAGCTCGATAGCGTCACCCCGCTGATCGAGGAAGTGCAAAGGGATTGAACCATTTTGGGTCATGCTGCAGATTTAAGGACCTTGTCTTTTATTAGCCGCCTCTCAATACGCATCAGGAATGACTGCCATGATTGGGTAGCGATAGATGGATGGTGTCGGACGGAAAAGATAAGGGCCACTGGCTCACGACTGCACACCCACTCCCGCTTCCACCACATGGCAGGGTCAAAGGAGGTTTACTTTGAGACTCTCCGTCCCGGTGATATTATCTTCGCGGAGATCGTCATCGACCCCAGAGACACTGCTGATCCAGGATCTACGACAGCGAGAACGTAAGCAGAAGTAGTGATCGAAGGACATCTGTATAACCCCGTTGTCGAACAGGATCGCTGAAGGGGAACCAATCAGACACCCCTGCGTCGTGTTGTCAACGGGCACAGACGGCGTCGAAGTCACCTACATGGCGACTTTCAAGGAACGGTCCTCTCTACCCAGGGCCTTGGACAAATCGATGTGGTATCCAATTTCTCCCGCGCCATACGAAGGATTCTTTTACCCACCGCTTCCACCGCGGTGGAATGGAAAGGCACAGTGGGTTTCGCTCCGAGCCAGGCATCCAATCGCTAAGCGGAGGGTACGCTAGTCTGATATGACTTATTGCGAGCAAGTGCTCAACGTTCGAGGGACTGACGAGACTATTATGACAGGTCAGAAAGTTTGATGAGACATTCCCTGTCGCCTCACTCAATGTCATCACTTTGCATATGCGAGCTTGATCAAAGGCCCAGGTGAGCATCAAACTCTGCAGATACTTGTCCTTGTGAACTAACTTCCTCGAGTTGGCAGCACGTTGGACTTGAAAAGAACTGAGTTGTCATATCGGGAGATTTGCAAAGATTGTTGAACATTGAACTATGGCCATGCGAACAACAAATAAGTGAAACGATGTCCTTACCTGTTGGAACCTGTGTGTGCACTCCGAGATTGTGTTCTTGTAATTGTACATAGAAGATTTTCGTTGTTGTTTGGGTCCCAAGGATGCAGCAAGCTGGAAGCAACACGAAATTTAGCTTCGGAACACTCTCTGGGTGCCTCCTCACGAGGGGGGAAGACACAGCTGTAAATTGCAGATGCGGTGTGAACAGCTGACTTACCGAGTCTGCCCGTTCGTTTGCTTGTAATCTACTACACCGCAATCCTTTCGGCTCCGGCTGGTCACAGGCTTCAACGCACAGGAATGTTGCTAAACAATGCTTTCTATTCCATGTACAGAAGGCGAAGCAAATTCGAAACCCAATATATCAGGGAGATCGCCTACTTATATCGACACACGACAACGAAGTCCGTTCATCAACGCCATCATAGGGATACGATTCAGAATCATTATGGGATAAGTCAAGGGGCGTAAAGAGGATACCATAGAACGACAGAAGAGAGCGTGTAAAGTCGTACACATTGCATGGGAGTAAAAAAATACGAAGAAAGCGTCAGCAAAAGTAACTTTGCATCATTTACGAGTGGCTCGCCGTATGAATCCCGCTAGGAGAAGCGTCCCGAGTGCCACAGCGCCTCCTGCAAGTGCCATGCCCACGTATCCCTCTTCGGAAGGTAGGTCAGCTTGCTAGTCGGGACCAGCCACAAGCGTTGTCGGCGACGACGTACCTTTAGTGACGCCCTGTTCGATGAGAGCGGAGAGGACTCTGAGCTTGGAGATTGCCAGGTTCTTTCTCCAATAGAAAATCTACAGACGAGGGACGTCGACGTCAAATATCCGCGACGCACAAAGAAGCGAGATGAAGAAGCGCGCACCATTGAAACTCTTTGCGTCCTCGTAATTTCCCATCTTGTAGTATCCAAGTGCAATATAGTACAGACATTCTCGGCGTCGTGTAAGTTCCGTCCTGTATATGTCTACATACATTGAGGTAAGCGGACCCGCCTGTTTGTTCTTCCCTGGACGAAAGGAAAGGTACCTTGTAATAACCGCACGCCTTCTACTTGATGGTCGCGAACGGGGCTCTTGACGAGACCCCATGCATAGTTAAATTTGGTCTGTACGGTGACGTGGGACTGAGCGAGTTCTTTCTGGTATTGTGATCTTAACACCTGAACGGATGAGAACGACGTCAGCGTTGAAAGAACCCGCATACAGCGTGGTGACACAAACCTCTAGCTCATCATACGAGAGCGAGACTTGCGCGTCTGCTGCGTAGGGGAGATCTGAGGACATGTTCAGTGTTCAAGAGCAGAAGTACTGCGGGTGCTTGGAGAGGTCTAATGGTAAGGGGTGCCAGGGGTCTCCCGGGGAACTTGTGTTTGCAACTCCGGACGAGCGTCTGTGTCGTTCTCAAGTAACTACCAACCCAACCGACAGCCACCACGACGATGATGGCAGACACAGGAGGTAAGTTGATCTAGTTTCTCTGGATACAACGTGCTCGGGTTCACGGAGGCAGTCAAAGTTGGCTTGTACTCGAAAAGAGGCGACGGAGGTACTTGTGACCTTTTTTTTGGCCGTCACTTTATTTTACTTTTTGCTTTCTTTCGTCTTCTCCCCCCCTTTTCTTTACTTTTCATTGTTTCCGTGGACTAGGCGGCACGCTCATGCTGGTGGCATCATCGCTTTTTGTCGGCACCGCTACGCTTTACCGTTTCTTTTCATCTAGCTAGCTAGCCTCGTGGGACGGGCCACCATGTCCCCATGACGCACACACCCCCCACACAACCCGACTCCGCTGAATCCAATCCACTCAGCGCCCACTCATAACGCAGATTTGCTCACCACAGATAACTTTTTTTTTTTCTAGAACGCTCGCACCGGGACGACAGAGACCGTCGGAGCAGGCATGGCGAGGACGGACATCGCGATAGAGAAAGGGAGTATGGTCATGGCCACAGGGATCGTGGTGATAGAGACAGGGAGCGAGACCGAGACCGAGAGCACGGACATCGAGAGCGGGACAGGGACAGGGAGAGAGAGAGATACCCGCCCAGGCGTGACGACAGGCGCCGAGACTATGGAGTCCGTGGTGAAAGGGAATTCGAAGACCACCGGCGGGACGACGATCGACGCCGCGAGTTTAGACGCGATGAGGATCGTGCTGGTGGCCATCGTCGACCGCGCGAAGAAGGTTCACCCCTTCGTCGTGGGCGAGGAAAAAAAGAAGCCGGTTCTCCTGAAAGGAGATCTCCCACCCCAGAAGGATGCATTCCATTGTCTCAGCGCAGACGCAAGGCTTCAGGTTGGGACGTCCATGCTCCTGGATATGAGCAGTATTCTGCGATGCAAGCAAAACAAACAGGTCGGTTGTATTTTCCGGTCGAGCTCCTCCAATTCTCTGAACTAGCCCACCAGGTCTCTTCAATCTTCCCGGTGCTAACCGTACCCAGGTTCCACCTATTCTTGGTATCCCAGGTTTACCTCCCCCTATCCCAGTCCAAACGTTTGGCATGGGCATTGGCAGCAACCCTAACTTGTCTAGACAGTCCCGTCGCCTTTACATTGGCAGCATCACACCAGAAGTCAACGAACAGAATTTAGCTGAATTCTTCAACAGCAAGATGATTGAAATGAGCATCGGTACAGGGGGCCCTGGCAAACCCGTACTTGCAGTCCAGTGCAACTACGAGAAGAACTATGCATTCGTCGAGGTAGGTTTCTCTCAACTGCCTCACGTACTGGTGTTCATGTCTTGAACGACCTAGTTCCGCAGTGCTGAAGACGCCACGGCAGCAATGGCATTTGATGGCATCATCTTCATCAATGGACCGCTTAAAATTCGTAGACCAAAAGATTACGGTGGTCCAGAGCAGAACTCCCCTAGTATACACGTCCCAGGCGTTGTTTCCACCAATGTTCCAGACTCGATCAACAAAGTATTTGTCGGTGGCTTACCAACTTACCTCAACGAAGAGCAGGTACAGGAGTTGCTTAGGAGTTTCGGCGAGCTCAAGGCTTTCAACCTTGTACGCGAAAATGGCAACGGTGTTTCGAAGGTGTGTATTTCACGTGCTTCCCTGTTTTTACGACGATCAATGCTGACGATCTTGATAGGGTTTTGCATTCTTCGAATATGTGGATGCATCTGTTACTGACGTGGCTATTCAAAGCTTGAACGGCATGGAACTCGGCGACAGATACCTCGTCGTGCAGCGGGCCTCTGTCGGTGCCAAGCCAGGAATGCCCAATCTGCCATATGATCAGTTCCCAGAGATACCGCGCCCCATTATGCCAGCTGGCGAAAACAGCACGGCAGATGCACGCATTCTTCTGATGCTGAATATGGTGGTACCGGAGGATCTCATGGATGATCAAGAGTACGGTGACATCTACGAGGACGTCAAAGACGAATGCTCCAAGTACGGTGTCGTCGAGGACCTTCGTATTCCTCGGCCCGTCAAGAAAGACAAGACGAAGCAGACACCTGGCGATCTGGGCTTTCAGTCTGCCCTGGACGCGCAGCGCGCGGATGAGGCTGCAGGTGTTGGACGCGTATACGTCAAGTTCACACGAGCCGATGAAGCGCAAGCAGGACTCAAGGCACTCGCTGGACGGTCGTTCGCGGGCCGCTCTATTATTGCGACTGTTTTGAACGAGGACAGTCAGACGACGCCACCTCTTAACCTAATCTTTGCACCTCAGCCTGCGGCCCCACCTCCTCTGCCCATGTCTTGATGGACGGCCCTCATCGGCCGACGGAAATTTAGCTCTTGCACCTAGCATGCGCACACGCACGTTGACAAAGAAGCAAGTGCTGGTGATGCCGACGCTAAAAGTAGCTATGTGTTGATTTCATCTACGTGTGTATGTCGTGGTACCTTCTCTCTTCCTTTCGATGCTCCTGTCTGTCCATTTTTCTTCTCGTTGCCCGCTTCTGCTGCCGCGCACAGTGGTGCGGCTGTTTCTTTACAGCCCAGGTCGAGATCGAGATTGTATAGTGTTGCCAGTCTCAAGTTCTATGGACTCTTTTGTGATGCGACGGTGCGTAGTCACTGTGAGTCTATGACAGCAGCGACAGGGTAGCAGCTGGAGAGAATGTGTCCCGCCTCATTAGGCTTAACCTGAAAGTAGTTCAAGAATAGCGATGGCCATATGAAGGGTTGTCGCACTGCTATTTGTTTCCCTTGCATAGTTCTACTCGAGGACAACAGTTGGAACACGCAGGTGGCGGTTCGAAGGGAACGCGGGTATTAGGCCGGCACAGGTTGCTCAAGCGCTCAAGGACAGCACGTGGCAGTCAGAACGGTAAGGCTCTGGCGTGGGTCGTTTCAACCGTGGTGACCGGGACTTGATGTAGCTCGTTTCACCGTCCGGGCCACTTGCGGGTTTACCTGGCGTGATTTTCGGTGATCGGTCTGGGATCTACGACGAGTACGACGGTGACGGTTTTGTTCGAGTCATAAGACACTGGTCAGCAGTTTAGCTGACTCGCTGACTAAACTGATCAGTGGCTGTGGATTAGGTGGAGCCTGATGTAAGCACAAATAGCTAAAAATATATAGGTAATTCCAAATAGACTAAATTTGCACTTCGCCTGGCCACTGAGCAAGTTGGTACTTGGGTAGTGTGATTTCCGTGCCAATGTCCAGATACTTGTAGTGTATCATGTCCGAAGTGTACGAACGTGGACACCTATCGAACGTATGAGCACCCGTAGTACCCATCTGCTCGCTCTGAAGTGCTAGACAGGGGTTGCACGTCCCGCCCTTCGATCGTTCCATCTCTCGTCCAGCTACGTTTCATGGTGGTGAATATGACCGCACGACCTATCAATTATGAGAGAGAGCCAGACGTACCCATGCCCGCTTGCAGTCCCGATATGCCTGGAAAAAATCCTGGCACTTGTCTTTGTCGTACTGATTTCTGTCCATGCACTTCAGCGAGGCTTTGGCTGCATCTTCGCACGGGCTGTGGAGATGTCATTGAGTGGATAGACGTGCGAGGTCAGCTGAACACCGTACTCGGTGTGTTTGCTGTAGGTCGTGCGAGCCTAGCAAAATCATTGTGCAACCGTGAGTCAGAGAAGTCGGTTCACGTCGTCACGAGAGACGAAGTCTATACCGTAAACTTTGAGTGGTAGTCTTTCGGTTTGGCATTGACGTCCGGTGGAGAAAGTCTGTCTGTGTCTGACTCGATCATGGCTGGAATTTGCAAGGACTCGGGTTTGATCGACGATCGTGTAGGTGGCGCGGAAAGAAAGAACTCGCCAGCCGTGTCGTATCCAAGACACGGTACAATCATGTTCCACGAGCGTTGACGTCGTTCGTGTCACAAGTAAACTCTTGGCCAACAACGGAATCTACTTTGCGCTATGACCGGTCCCGTGGTACCAATTCGTTTATGCCACCAACCCCACACCCTCATACATCGTCACAATATAAAAGAACGGCGAGGGCTGAAGACGCTCGTTTGACCACAAGTTTCGATGTTCTTCCTCTTATTCAGACTCCAGATGTTCCGCGGTGCGAAAGAAAGTCATGGATCGCAATAAAACGGTGCAGTTTCCCGGCGATACCATCGCTGCATACTGGATCCGTGAGTCTGACCTTGGGGGACTCGCACGAGCGTCGCCTGAAATTGGTCATTTACAGTGTTTGTGGGAAGGATGTCCAACACTGCAGCGCTGACGGTACTGATTTATGAAAAGTGTGAGTCGGCGAGTCCCAGTTTACTCGTTGCTAACCCTTCAGGCAGTCCTCATCCTCCAGGAAGAGGTATCGAGCACAACAATTTTTTCTCCGAGTCGCTAAATCGTGCGCAATTCAGATCGACCTCGTCTGGTGCAAGCGAAAGAGCTGGATTACTGTCTTTTACTTCTTCGTGGGCATGCACTCTCTTGCCGTTAACCCTTCCAATTCACTCAAAGCATAGAACTCATGGATAGCCCCTCTTTGGATCGCATTCCAGTTAAGTCAGTGTTGGTCCGTGTAAGAATTACTTCGCAGCTTATGCCTGCTAGCGATCGTGGCCCTGACGGGGACCTCAGCAACAACGGTAAGATTGCCACCTTCCATCCACCCAATCAGGAACTTAACCACTGCTTCTTAGATGTGCGATATGATATTCTCTCCGTGTCGTGTTTTAATGATGACTTCAGTTGTATTGTGACGATATTGGGTAAAAACGTAGTGTGAGTCCCATGTGAAAACGAATGTCTGTGAGGGCTAAATCCTTCCTCCCAGAACGCTCCTTATGACACTCTCGGTCCAAGGTGAGGTCCCCTGTAGCACATCAATATTTCACTTGCTAATCGGCGAGCAGTGGCCATGCAACTCCGGGTGAGTTTAGCCAGCCCTGTCGTGACCTAGGCAAGTAACTGAAACCCTGCGTCATTCTCGGAAATCTGTCCAGGTATGGGCGATATATGAACGAAGTCGCAAGATTCTCTGGTTCCTTATGATCCTTCTCTCTATCGAATGCTCAGCCATGGTCACCCTACTGGCAATCATGATTGCCAGGCTGAAGAGTGTGTCACGTATCGTCCACATTATTCTGTAGTAAGCCTCATGCAGCTGGTCCTATCTAGCGCTGCCGATAATCTCATCGCCGTACGGATGTGCTTTCGAAACACTTCCCCGTTATTCCTCGTTCTTCTGGGTCCCGGCGATAATCATTGAACCCATTCTATGTGTACTGGTTCTCAGGAAAGCACTAGGCCTACTACGTGCACGGACAGGGCTATCTGCCCTATTAGCACGAGACAGGTTAGGCAAGCATTATGTCGATGGTTCTTGTGGTATTACTGATGCTCGTCGTTCAAAATTCGAAGCTTGGTGTATTTCTTCGCGTGAGTCGCACTATTCATTCAAAGGGGTTTCATACTTGAGACGGACTCCTTGGCTCTCGAACAGGGTTTTTGCGGGTCTATTATCTATCCTGGTAGCATGGCTTATTGACCCTTTAAACATCGTGTATTTCTTCCCGTATGTGATCCCAGTTTTCTCCCACTCCGAGGAGTTCCGCACATCACTCTACCGAGCAGCTGGGCCATCGCCTTCCCGTCGCTACTTGGCTGCCGTCTCCTTCTCAATATACGCCGCCATTTCGAGTCTGGATGGAGGTGTGGAGAGATCGAGATGTCGACGTATCTGGTTACGTGAGTCTTGTTCACCGTCCAGTGAGACGTTGTATCAACAGATACTAACTGTTGCGTTTGTCGCATCTCGTCACCTAGACGAGTCCAAGCAGGAGACGCTGTACCGGATGGTTCGGATGCGCCCGCTGTGACCCGCTCTGTGAGCCGGGTTTGAACAGCTGCTTTCGCTACAGGCCTTCAGATATTCGCGCATAGTGGGAATAGAGTACAATGGGCTTTTAGTGCCAGTAGTTTGCAGCGAAGAACCAGATCATTTCTGCATTGCGTTTATATTTGTGGGTTTGAACACTGTAGGAAGTTTGTGTAGAGCTGTTATTAGCGATCCAGGAAACCGGGGACGGAAGTGCTGCTCTACACAATCGGAGGATTCTATGCTGGGAATCAGGGAACAACACTGTGATACCCTTGAAGCCATCGGTATGCATGTATGTAGGTATAGTTTGTACGTAGGCAAATTCAAGCTCGCTTGTCTGCGAACGTCACAGTAATGTCTACACAGGTAAGTGGGCGCTTTCAGGTAGAGAGCCAGGGCGGATTCACTGAATATGTGAGTCGACGAAACAGCGTAGGCAGCAACAGCCATGGTAGCCACAGGTGACCGAGCTCCGTCCACTGCAGGTATGGACCACTTCTAATGCCCCAGCCGACCGACTGGTCTTAAAGTACAAAAAAGTACGGAATAGACATTGACCGATTTACTGATAGGCTATTCTCTGCTGTCCAGGCTGCGGCCCGCCTCTCACGCACGTCATGTCGCATGCGCCCCTCCTCTTCTCTGCGTCCTCCCCCATCAGAGGCGTGCCTCACTACAGCAGTGGCACGAAAGAAGTTGTGAAGGCACTTTCTCAGAGAAGATCCCAGGTCCCATATTAGTCCTGTGTCGTGTACTCTTGTCTGATCCTGCTAGATATTGTCCTCTACCACCTCGACACGCCCGCGGCAGTATTACGCACTCTGCGGACCGCAGGGCCTACCACCCAACATCCACTGCACATCGAACACCCCGCACTGCCAAAGACATCGGCGCTTGTACGCGTCGTCTCGGGGATGCGGTGGTAGTTGAACCGCATGATGGCATTGTCGGACAAGTGTACAGGAGGTCACTTTGCACGTGCTTGAGAGGCCATGCGCATCCCTGCAACTGATGTAACGAATGCCCCGCGACATGTATTTCTGCAAGGCGGCGATGACTCGAGATGTGACGGTGCTGTGATATAGTGGTCCAGCATTCAGCATGGACAGCCGCCGCAGGGTGAGCCTTGGATAAGCACAGAACAGGGTGTCTGCGCTGACAAAATTCATTGCGACAGTACTGTGGAACTGGAAAATCGGGCTCAACGCCGGTGACGTGCGGGAGACGACCACGTCTATTTTGCAACGGCCATTACTAACCACGACGACCCGGAAGACGTGGGAGAAGTATCCGACCATCTGCACTGGGATCTCTGCAACTTGATACCGTAGCTTGCATGTTCCAGGCCTCTGGTCATCATGAGTTCGGTGTGGGCAGGGACGTGGATGTCCAGGTCGGAGGGGGTCCATCCCGCTCCAAGGTCGGGCTTCAACGTTCAACAGGTGCAGTGCCGTGAAGCCAGAAACTACAGCGTCGCACACTCTAACCCCACTCGTTTCAAACTTCATCACCAGTTGTTTGAGGTGAGTACCCTTGTCAGCAGGCTTATGCTCGTCAGTTTATCTCACCATTGCAATCAGTTCATCGACTCCGTAGGGAACAATGGTGACGAGAATAAACCGCCTCCCGAGGCATTCTCCTTCGAGCAGTGGCCTCTGATTAAAGAGTGGAACCGCCCCGAGCTTCTCGCTCTGAAAGCCATGTACCGCATTGTGCCTCTGCCGGCCTGCGACCTCGCAATCCAATTCTCCCTGTGGCACTGGGCGACTGCAGGAGGCAAACGTGATGTCTACGGAGGGGAGATGGGATCCATCCGCTTGCTTGAGGTCCCATTCGGCTCCTCTTCACTAAACAGAAAGAAAAAGGTCGCCCTTCACCTCGGAACGGATGATGTTCCCTCCAAAAAACCCACTACGGCGTGATTGCAACTGGACACCTTCCACCGAACCAAGGGTTCGTGTTCCCGTTGCTCTCCGCCTCTACATCCTGCACTGTCGTCGTTTACTTTTCAGGCGCGTCGCGTCGGTCATCGTTTACTTGGAGCCTGGCTCGCGACATCATGAACTACGTCCCGGTCCTGTAACGCGCGGCCTCTGTAGCACTAAGATTTTTGGTCTTGTCTGCGTCTTACTTTCTATCAATACGGGCCTGGACCTGTAGCACAGCAACTGCAGGACTAAATGCATGGGCTCCTCGTCTTGATTCACTGGTGATGTTGCAAGCAAGGTTCTGGCCGGCGGCGGCGGCGTTGAGATGTGGTCAGTGATAATACACTCAAAGTGACTTGTAGCCACAGGGCACACGATGTGTACAACGACTAGGATACACGATTGCACACGCCCATTCCAAGTCGTAGTACCTCCGAGTCACTAGACCAGAACACGGAGACTAACAAAATAGCTTACTACGTGGGCATGGTGTCTACATGTACGTTCCACAGTTTTTCTAGAGTCCTCTTCAAGACCCTCTTATCGTCCTCTTTTGTGATTCTTAAATCGTTGGACACCCTACCCTCCAATAACTCCTCGTTGAGGTTTCCAGTAGGATAGGAGACTTCTCCGTCTGCACCCCCCCAGTCAAAATCGATCAACATCACAGAGCCCTCTTTGCAAAGGATATTTGCATCCCGCAAGTCTCCATGGACAAGGCCTGCTGAATGAAACGTGTCCATGAGCTTCTGGAGCTCGTTTGTCCAACGGTCTCGGTGAGCAGCAAGTTGGGTGGACCGAGTAATTGAGGCCCCAGACTCGACATATTCCATTGCAATAGCATACCACCCACCAGGAAGTTGTTCAAAAGCAAAGATTCGTGGTGCACAACCCAATCCGGCACAAATATCATGCAACGAGATGGAATACCGTCGAGTGAACTTGATGAGGATGGATTGTTGCTGCGTCTCCGCGACATATAAAAAGCGGTAAGGTGGTCTCGGGAAAGAAAGACTGAATCTCAAAATGGAAATGGTCGTCAGAGGGTGGGTACTTGCGTAATTTAGAGACTGCCGGAAAACCACGCTTGGCAATCGGGAGCCCAGAAGGGGGATTATTTTGGAGTTTCTCGATATCGCGGAGAGCCTGAGCTTGGAACACTGATGCAGCAGTAAAGGCCAGATAGAGTAATTTGCGGTCACGCCCATCAAAAGCCGTTTCGATGCACGAGTACATTGATGTCAGACTAACGAGCCTGAAGCGCTGGTCGACCGCAATGACAGCATAGAACCGTAACCTGTGTCCTAGAAATGTTCGGACGACATCAAAAAACCATGAAACGCAGAAATTTCCAACTCGCCAACGATGATTAAACCCAGACACGGCACTCTCCATCCTAAATAGATTTTGCGATGGACCTCCATTCCCTTCACACTCAGACGCGCGACATAACCTGTAAGCTCCACCTCAGGAATTACTTGGATCCCTGTAATCCTGTTTTTAAACTGTACAACCATCGTGCCTGCGCCATGAGCTGCAATATTATGGCCATCACTTCTGACAGAACCAATGGCAGATGCATGAAGCGGGGGAATTTCGATACCTCGACACGCCTTGAAGATGCGGTTGAGGCAGGGTAAAACTGCTTCCCTCCGGCTATCTTCATTAGCATAGTTTTCGTTCATCTTGCGGGCGAATTCGTCCGCCTCGCTAGCCAACTTTGTGGTGTCAATATCAACCAGTCCAGGAACATCAAGGCGACCATCCATGATGTCTAGGAAGTGTCCAAAGCCTTCGTAAAGAAGAACAGCGGGTGCGACGTCGTGATCCGGGGTTGGACGATCATCCAAGATCTTCTCAGCTTGATCCTTCTGAAGAGACTCGAAGAAATCTGGTGTCCCTGCAATTGACGGCGGGTTTGTGACGATTTTAGAACGTTTGGTACGCTCGTAAAGATCATCTAATGTAGGAAGTTCACGTTTCTGTGGAATGACTCTGGCTTGGATGCAGAAGATGCAGGACAAAAAAGATCGAGCAGGAAGGGTCGGTAGAGTTTGGCAGCGTTTTGGAAAGAGAGTGCAATGAAATGTCAACTTAAGTTAAGAAAGCGTTGATGGAGCGTACCAGGGGGTGCTCGTACCAAAATGTGGACGTGCTCATCCACCAGAGCTTCACTGAAAATCGAAGAAATCTTCTTCACAGAGAGTAATTCTTCACCGACTGTGGGTTCTGGCGTAATGGCGCCCACAGGGAGAGACACCTTCCAGACGGTGAGCTCCGAGGCATCAACATGATTGAGGCGATGGGACTATTCCTCCTTGATCAAGCGTTTGAGGGTGTTGATGGTTTTGGTCCTCGAAATCTCAACTTCGAAGATTCTTGACGAGTCATCACCAAATATAAGGCAGTTGAGCAAGAGAAGTTCCGCGGGGTCAGGAGCTGCGACAGGCCGGCTCACTTCGATATCCAGGCAATTGGTAAAAATTGGCAGCATTTTGGGAATAGAATGGAATGATATATCAACTTAAGTTAAGAAAGTGTTGATGGAGCATACCATGGGGTACTTGTACCAAAACGTGGACGTGCTCATCCACTAGAGCTTCACTGAAAATCGAAGATATCTGCTTCACAGAGCGCAATGGTTGAGCACCACTGAATGCACGGGTTTCATCGACTGTGAGTTCTGGCGTAATGATGCCCTCAGGGAGAGACACCTTCCAGACGGTGAGTGCCGAGGCCGGGACATGATTGAGAATCGGGGGCTGTTTCTCCTTAATCAGGTCTTTGAGGATGCAGACTTTCTCAGTCTTCGGAATCTTGACCGCGAAGATTCTAGACGAGTCATCACCAAGTAAAACGCAGTTGAGACCGAGCGTCGTGTCCATGATCAGTACTTCAGTACTCAGTTGTGACAGGCGCGAAGGGTTACAAAGCCGACTGAGTCATCTGAAAGACCTTCCCTTTGTGCGTATTTTATTTCGCGCACCCGTTGTTGGGAACAAGGCGCGGCCGGGTCGTGTACGGTGCTCGTGGACGCCAAATTAATATGAAGTGTGGTCGTCTTCGCCCATTCGGTGGCGATTAACTAACAAAGGAACAGACAATCGTAAGTTGATGACACGCCCTGCCGACCCCGAATTTCTTAGCCTTGCACTTTCTGGATGATTGCCGCCAAATCTCCGGAATGGAAGGCGTTCGAGCAAAGAAATGTCGAGGGTCACATTCAACTGGAAGATGTCCACTTCCGCTACCCATACGCAAATAAGGCACCGTGGGCAACGCATGATTTTTGGGGCGGATTGACCATGCTAACTACTACGAATAGGTAGCACATGTTGTTGCCATCAACGAGAAGCGCAAAAACGCAAAACTTTTAGCACGAGGTAAATTTGCAACGCGCCTCTTGAGTTTTCGCTCACTGCGAGGTTAGACCTGCCGTCCAAGCCATTGAATTCCGTCGCGCTGTCCGACGCTGACGTTCAAAGTGCTATGTCATTCGTGAAGAAAACTGATTGTGTCGAACGCCTCGGTGGTTGCGTGAGTGACCACGCCTTTGCTGAAGATACGGACGAAGTGAAGATGTTGCCGTGGTCCCGTCAACAAGTATCGACTGTTCTGAAGCGGTTGTTGTAGATACCAGAGGTGAGGTGTTTTCAAGGGCTACTATCATTGTACCAGTGTTGCAAAATGACCCAGAGTTGCAAAACATCAATTATAACACAACACACTTGGATTCAAGCTGTGTAATTGTTCAAGGAGAAGGTTATACCATAGCTTGAAAGGACTGTGTACTTTTTTTGAAATAAAATATGCTCATACAGTAGTAGGAGTCATTTCGCTGCAGCACAGGGGCCATTTTCAGAGTAATTTGTCAGGACTGAAGTCAAATCACACCAGATAAATCTACAAAGTTGTAATAAGTTTCTTCAGATACTTCCCCACTTCCCACGATTTTTTCAGAGGCAATCGAGAGGATATATGGCTTGCGATTGCTGTTGCAAGAAGCCAATGCAAGTGCGTGACAAAATGAAGCGGAGCAGTGCGGAGTGACAGATTTTCTCATTTTCTCCATATCAGGTCATTTGTCCGGAATGCGTCCCAGTGAAAACTGGACATTACCGGGTGTGACACCATGTGGCGGAATATGAATTTCAGCATGGCCGTGAACGTAAGACATATCTCGACATATTTCCCTATGAAACCTTGCAAAATATCATATTTGCGTTGTTTCGGGGCAGAGTCCTGTGTGACCCCATGTTAAAATTCTGTGTCCAACATAAAATATCATATCTACCTATATGTTAGGTACGGGAGTTCTTCATCATACAATGTTGTCAGTTGTGATACCATATGATCCAAATGGCTTTTTGCACCTCTCACCAAATATGCTCTTGTATGACCGAATCTCATTCCAATTTGCATACCATATTATACAGCATTACTAATACTGGGGCTAGTAGCTAGCGGTAGCCACTAGCGCGCTCTAATCGAAACCACAAATGCATGCTGCGAACGGGAGAACAAGTGAGGTGCTGCAGTGATGGGTATTAAACCGAGTGGAGTCCGATGCGACCGAAGAGGTATTACAGCGTCCAAATAATCATGCGATCGTGCGAGGGGAATATCGGGTCTAGTGAAGGGTGCTCATGCGATCATGCGGGGAAATGTCAAGGCTAGTGGAGGGTACCGTTGCAAATAGTCTTCGTGTCCCAATTATTGCTTGTAGCCTGTCCAGTGAAATTAAGAACGGCATAAACTGCAAAAGAAATACTTGCCAGGACAGCGGCCTCATCGTCATATGCCTGCGTTTTATAAGACGCCAAACGTCTTACAGCACGATTATGCTTACCTTTCGTTGTGCAGAAGTCAAGCTGTTGTAATACTTTTGAAATTCTTCAGTTGACCCACTCGATTGGGCTTGCTTGCGCCAGCGGTGAGCGCATAGATTACTGGAGAATGCATGAGTAAAACGTCAGTTGACTAATTGAAATGTACCGCCCGTTTTTAGTTGGTCCTGGGCGCATTTTTGCCTTGCTGCCCTTGGCAGACTTGTTGACTGATGCTAACATGGCATCGTCAACCGCAGCAGGCATCGTAGATAGCGTTGGTGTTGCAGCCGGCAGGATGGCAGATTCTAATTCGAGGATTGGCATTGTATTTGACGCTACGTTGTTTGGATCCATCGAGCTGGATGGCAATTCCTGGGTAGCATCAAGCAGAGGCAACCACGGAATGTCTCGCGCCTTGCTGGCGGCAAGTGCGAGTGCAGCACTAGAATATGCTAGTATCAGTTTCAGTCCTAACATTTGAAGGCCACTTACAGCAGGTCTATGGACATGACATTAGTAGTGTTGGCATCTTGTTGGATGGTCTCCTTCTCATGGTCACAGAGAGCATCAGCAAACGGAGACAGGCTTTCACTATCATGAGCCATATCGATGGATGATGCACACATCGCACTTGGAAGAGCCCTGGTGGTTGGCTCAAAGGAAGTAGTCGACAAGTCGGAAAGAGGTGGCGAGAGTGAAGTCGTTGAGGTGGATGGTGTCAGGTCACCTTCCTCTCTGTGTTCCCCTTGCAGACTAATGTTAGCATGCTCAACGTGAATGTGCATGTCACTTACCTTTGAAACGTTTCCCTGGTCCTGCCTCCGATTTGAAAGCAAACACCTTCCGTTTCATGCCAACATCGTCCATGCTCTCGCCATTGTTGTCGTCCTCAATTTTGGGTACCTTGCCTTTCTTCTGTTTCCACTTACCATTGTCATCCAACATTCCCTTCTGCCAGGCAGGGTATGTTGTGCTAGCGAGATAGTCGACTTTCCACCCATTATTAGCAAATTTGAAGTCCGGGAAAGCACTTTCCATGAGGCTGTGGATAAACTGCCGGCCGCTTGCAGAGAGTCTTCCCCATGTTGGAGGCACGAGCTCTCAGTTCACGAGCTCCACCCAACCTCCGCGAAGAACCTTGCAAATGGCTTTCGCTGTCTTGTATGAAGGTGGGTTGCCGTCCCTGTCTTCAAGATAGCCCATGGTTCCTCGCTGGCTCGTCTGACCGTCGGGTGACTCGAGGTACTTGTCCCAGTCTTCTCGATCCCAGAAGCGGACGGATGGATAGTCACTTGGTGTTAGTGACGACTGCAAAGGTAAAAGAGTGTTTACAAAGCATTACATCACTTTGCGAACGCGCAATGCAATGCAATGCTTTGCAATTGCAACGCCGAGGTCGATACGTTGCGTCGACATTGGGCGGATCGCGCATGCAAAAGGTAATGCAATGCGTGGCAAAGCCTCACTTTGAGATTTAGTAATATTTGACACTATCTAAGTATAATCCTAATAAGGAAATTCACACCTCACAACGCACGGTCACACCCGGTAATGTCCAGTTTTCACTGGGCTTCAGGTTGGGACGTCCATGCTCCTGGATACGACTCAACAGTATTCTGCCATGCAGGGAAAACGAATTCTCCGGTCGAGTTCCTCGAACCCTCTGAGCCAGCCCTCCAGGTCACTTCAATCTTCCCGGTGCTAACCGTACACAGGTTCCACCTATTCCTGGTATCCCAGGTTTACCTCCCCTATCACGGTCCAAACGTTTGGAATGGGCATTGGCAGTAACTCTAACTTGTCTAGGCAATCCCAGAGGTCAACGAACAGAACTTCTTCAGCAGAAGGTAATGGAAACGAGTATCAGTACAGGGGATCCTGGAAAACCCGTACTTACAGTCCGGTGCAACTACGAGAAGAACTATGCATTCGTCAAGGTAGGTCTCTCAACTGCCTCACGTACTTGTATTCACATCTCGGACGAACTAGTGGTTTATCAACTTACCTCTACGAAGAGTAGGTACAGGAGCTGCTTAAGAGTTTTGGCGAGCTCAGGGCTTTCAACCTCGTACGCGAAAATAGCAACCGTGTTTCGACGGTGTGTATTCCGCGTGCTTTCCGCCACTATGAAGACCATTTGAATGCGTAGGTAGCGGTTTGAAGGGAACGCGGGTATTAGGCTGGTACAGGTTGTTCAAGGACTCTTTCTTGCCGTTCTGAAATACTACACAGGGGTTGCTACTCTTCGATCGTTCCATCTCTCGTCGAGCTACGTTCCATAGTGGTGAATATGACCGCACGACCTATCCATTATGTGAGAGAGATAGACGCACCCTCAGGCTATATCATAAACTTTGAGTGGTAGTCTTTCGGTTTGGCATTGACGTCCGGTAGAGAGAGTCTGTCTGCGTCTGACCAGGTCATGGCTGCAATTTGCAAGGACTCGAGTTCGATCAACGATCGTGTCGGTGGCGCGGAAAGAACCCGCCAGCTGTGTCGTATCCAGGACACGGTGCGATCATGTTCCACGAGCGTTGACGTTGTTCGTGTCACAAGTAAACTCTTGGAATCTACTTTGCGCTACAAGCAGTCCCGTGGTACCAATTCGTTTATGCCACGAACCCCACATCCTCTTACATCGTCACAATATAAAAGAACAGCGAGGGTTGAGGACGCTGGTTTGACAACAAATTTCGATGTTCTTCCTCTTATTCAGATCCCAGATGTTGCGCGGTGCGAAAGAAAGTCATGGATGGCAGTAAAACAGCGCAGTTTCCCGGCGATACCATCGCTGCGTACTGGATCCGTGAGTCTGACCTCAGGACACTCGCACGAGTCTCGCCTGAAATTAACTATTCACAGTATATGTGGGAAGGATGTCCAACACCGCAGCGCTGACGGCGCTGGTTTACGAGGAGTGTGAGTGGGCTGGTCTCACTTTACACGTTACTAACCCTTCAAGCAGTCTTCGTCCTCCAGGAAGAGGTATCGAGCACGACGATTTCTTTCCCTAAGTTGCTAAATCGTTACGAGTCAGATCGACCTCGTCTGGCGCAAGCGAAAGAGCTGGATTACTGGCTTTCACTTCTTCTTGGGCATGCCCTTTCTCGCTGTTAACCCTTACGATTCACTCAAACCATAGAACTCATGGATAGCCCCTCTGTGGATCGCATTCCAGTTAAGTCAGTGACCGTTTCGTTTAAGGACTATTTCGCAGCCTATGCCTGCTAGCGATCGTGGCCCTGACGGGGACCTCAGCAACAACGGTAAGATTGCCACTTTCCATCCACCCAATCAGGAACTCAACCCCTGCTTCTTGGATGTACGAATATGATGTTCTCTTCGTGTTGTGTTTTAATGATGACTTCAGTTGTATTGTGACGATATTGGGTAAAAACGTAGCGTGAGTCCCATGTGAAAACGAATGTCTGTGAACACCAAATCCTTCCTCCCAGACTCGAACGCTCCTTATGACACTCTTGGTCCAAGGTGAGGTCCCGTGTAGCACATCAATATCTCATTTGCTAATTGTCGATTAGTGGCCATGCAGCTCTGGGTGAGCTTAGCCAGCCCCCTCGTGACCTAGGCAATTACTCTAACCCTGCACCATTCTCGGAAAGCTATCCAGGTATGGGCAATATATGAACGAAGTCGCAAGATTGGTTCCTCATGATCCTCTATCGAACGCGCCAGCGCGGCCATGGTCACCCTACTGGCAATCGTGATTTCCAGGCTAAAGAGTGTGTCACGTATTGTCCATATTATTCTGTAGCAAGCCTCACGCAGTTGGTCCTGTCTAGCGCCGCCGATAATCTCTTCGCCGTACAGACGTGCATTCGAAACTCTTCCCCATTATTCCCCGTTCTTCTGGGTCCCAGCGATAATCATTGAACCCATTCTATGTGCACTGGTTCTCAGGAAAGCACGAGGCCTACTACGTGCGCGGACAGGGCTATCTGCCCTATTAGCACGAGGCAGGTTAGGCAAGCGTCATGTCGACGGTTCCTGTGGCGTTACTGATGCTCGTCGTTCCAAATTCAAAGCTTGGTGTGTTTTTTGCGTGAGTCACACTATTCTTTCAAAGGGGTTCCATGCTTAAGGCGGACTTTTTGGTTCTCAATCGGAGTTTTTGCGGATCTATTATCTATCCTGGTACCATGGCTTATTGACCCTTTGAACACTGTATTTCTTCCTGTGTGTGATCCCAGCTTTCTCTCATTCCTATGAGCTCCGTGTATCACTACCGAACGGCTGGGTCATCGCCTTCCCGTCGCTACTTGGTTACTGTCTCCTGTTCAATATACGCCGCCATTTGGAGCCTGGAGGTGGGGAGATGTCGAGATGTCGACGTATTTGGTTACGTGAGTCTTGTCTACCGCCCAGTGAGACGTTGTATGAACAAGTACTTACTGTTGCGTTTGTCACATCTCACTCAGCTAGACAAGCCCAAGCGGGAGACGCTGTACCGGATGGTTCGAATGCGCCCGCTGTGGCCCGCTCTGCGAGCCGGGTTTGAACAGCTGCGTTCGTCACAGGCCTTCAAGCACTTTCGCATAGTGGGAATAGGGTACACGGGCCGTTTGGTGTTAGAAGTTTGTAGTCAAGAACCAGATCGTTTCTGCACTGCATTTATATTTGTGGGTTCGAACATAGGAGGTTTGTGCAGAACCATTATTGGCGATCCAGGAAACGGGGACGGAAGTGCTTCCCTGTACCACCGAAAGATTCGATACGGCTTGCTGAGCAGTAGAGTGAAGAAGTAACGTCAACAGTGATCGAGAAGCTCAGTGCTGAGAATCAGGGAACAGCACCATTATACACTTGGAACCGTCGGTATGTATGTGTGTAGGTATATGTAGTTTGTACGTAGACAACTTCAAGCTCGCTTGTCTGCCGTTCTCCCGTCACCACGGCTCGTCTTGGCTCAAATTCACAGGATCCAGAACCAACTTCCGAATCTCTGCATGATAGTCGTTTGCGTTGTCGTCCGAATCGGCAGGCTTGATCAGGCGTTCAATCATTTCGAGTGCAGCGTCCCGACCATCCAATTCGCGATATAATTCAATTTGAGCGTGGGCCCACGCCTTCACCGCCGAGTCGTTATAGGCGTTGTATGCCAACTTGATTGCACGGCGGCCCACCCTCTCGTGTCTGCCTTCCGTGATGATAAAAAGGGTCTCCATGACGTGAGTGAGGTCAACAATGAACGCAATGAATCGCTGCTGAACTACGTGTCTGAAGGAGGAATGTTTGCAAGAGCTCACAAGAAACAAAGCAAAGACGCACGACTGGCAGTAGACGCAGTAGGCCCACGATCCCAAAACTAGACCGGCAACAATAGGTATGACTATCGGAGCTGCGGGGTTAGCCAAGGCCCCCAGAACGGCGGAGATTGCTGCTACCAGTGACCCGCCACTGAGGGTACTGACAACAAGTATAAGTTCATAAAAATGTGTGTCAGAGTAAAAGACCCACAGTATACTGGCGGGGTTTGGAGCGTTGGGTACGTGCAGGTCTTCCACCATCTTAACCATTAGCTCCCTGAATTCCTTGCTCAACAGGTGCTTCATACATATTGTGAGCAATGCCCAAAAGACTCAAGGTGATGATTCCTCACCGGAGTTGGAAAGTTCCAGACTCTCACGATATCAGTGTGAATGACATACAAACATTCCCAGACCGTATGGTTGGCAAAGTTCGGACTTGACCTCAGAGCCGTCCAGTACCCTAGAACGACGAGTCAGTTTTGTGCGGCTACTTCAATTTAGTTTCCGGACTTTTCTTCCCAATGCTGCACGAGAACAACTTAAGCCCATGTTCCAACGAGAAGTGTCAGAAAAAACAGCTCACTCAATGGTCCCTTGGATCTTCAGAGCAGGATTCACTCTTTGAGCCATATTGCTGACAACTGATGGTTCGTGTGCAACCCATTGGGAAACCATGCTGTAGGTGAGTTGGACCAATTTCGGGAGCGTATTCTTGTAGCCCTCCTCGGCTGACCAGGCATCACTCTAGCATGAGCACGGACTCAAACTGGCTGTTCTATACACTCACTCGATACAGCGACATGAGGGAGGGTCTCTCCCGCAAGTGGGTGTATGGATTGAACGTAGTGCTCGTTCAGGATAGAACCCGCCTTCGAAAGGGCACTTTCCACAAGTTCTTCATCCTCTAAACCTCGATCTGACATATTCATCTCCACTTCGTTGACGAACTCGTCATATTTGGTAAACACAATGATCAGGGGTACTGTCAAGGTGAGCTCAATAGGATGAAAGCGGGAGAGGTATGAAGTTACTTGCTCGTTCCCAACGTTGCCTTTTTTGATCTCAAGAAGTCCTCGGCAGCCGACTCGAGTAAGCGGGCGCCGGAACGAGGAGATTCGAGACAAAACCTTCAAAATCGGACCTCAGGGAGCGGTACATGTATTATCAGAATGAAACCTACCAAACGGCATGAAGTCGGTCCTTCAAAGCGCCACTCCTCCTACTCAAGATGAAGCGTTTGGCTGTTTCGTAGTTTGTGTCTTCTCCAGGTTCGAATCCTCTGCTGTCATGGAGCACGAATAGTGTGTTCTCTGGCGATGTAAGTTCCGTTTCGATATTGGCTTCGCCGGGTCGGTAATGGGCAGATACCTGGAGGAAATTTGTGAGTGATAGAAAGGTGTCAGGTTGTCTGATCGAAGGCTTAACTGCTTTTGTGACGCCAAATGCACGGTTGATTAACGTCGATTTACCAACACCAGTCTGTGGGGTTATGAGGGAAAGTTTATAAATGTCAAACCAAAGTGTTCACACCTTTCCTATAACTAAGATACGGAACCTTGAATGCAACGGTTGGCCGGATTTGAAGGATGGTATATTTGGGCTCACCGAGGGCAGATCTGTAGGATCCTTTCCGTTGTTGGCTGTAGACTCTCATTCGGAGGACCGTCCGGGACATTTATTAGATCATCCTCTGGCTTTTGCTGTCCTACGGATCAAGCGTGACGTGGCAGCACATGCGGACGACGCACCTCGGGCTGGCCCTCCGGACAGACGCCAAAGACGATGGACATTCCGTCTTGTGTGATTTGTACCTCTGCTCCAACCGCGCTCGACAGTCCGTCACCGATATGAGGAGTGTCCAGGGCTTACCTCGTCGCTGGTGCCCTTGGCGCTCGCTAGTTAACAGGATTTTGGTATCAAGAGAGATCGTATTGTTTGGTTTGTACCAAGGCCAGTAGGACACTGCTAGCCTGACATGATCTACTTGGGATAGCACTCTATGGAAAGCGCGTCTAGACCTCGCACGCAAGTACGATGTAAAATGAGGCCTACATTGGAGTGGTGAATGTTGCTCGCAGGGTTCCGTTGGCTTCGCAGAATAGTTTGTGTTGTTCGTTGCCGACAATCAGTCTAGCATCTTTTGCTTCCGAACGCCTTGGTGAGGCGAATGTCACAGTAATGTCTACACAGGTAAGAAGACACTTTCGAATAGAGAGCCAAGGCGGATTCACCAGACACGTGAGTCGACAAAACAACGTAGGCAGCAACAGCCATGGTAGTCCAGGTGACCGTAGGTGGGACGCAAAAGGCTGCTATAGTGCTACTAGAACGATTCTGCACTGCCAGTTTGCCACTAGCGCTTATCGATATGGCACGTTGACTATGTATTATCGATAAAGTTCCGCGACCTTTCTCGTCTCCGACTTACACGTGTAACACGGCGTTCGCACCATACGCAAAACTCGAGCCTCTTGCGTTTACTGAGATTTCGCCATGGACCGTAATAACGCTATCGAGAAGAAATTCACTTGCTTCCGAGTGCTCATTATAGGAAGGGCGAACGCAGGCAAGACTACCATTCTTCAGAGGGTTTGCAAGACCACCGAGGTTCCGCAAGTTCGTGATAAGGATGGGAAGGAGGTAATTGGCCTTGCATTATAGGATCAAAAGCTACAAGTCTATGTTCATCGATTGTTTTAGGTTGACATCCGTGTACAAGGATCACTGGAGGTGGGTCCCAACTGTCAATCGTTTTTTCATAGTCGAATACCGACCGCGAGGTACTAGCGCGGAGAGCATGATATCGAAAATGAGATCACGTTTCGAAGCAACCATCGTTATGTTTTTCATGACTCGCGTGGTTTCGAAGCGGGTAGAATAGACGAGCTGAAGAAAGTGGAGTCATTTCTGGCAGGGCGTGCAAAGGCGCAAAAGCTAGCAGATCGAATTCATGCTATATGGTTAATAATGGCCCAGGCTTGTGGGATGGGGTTTCTGACCTTTGCCTTGGATAGGTACTGCATTCCAATGACAGACCGTGCGAGACCACTCACCACAGCGGAGGACACCTTCTTCTCCAGGTGTGGAACTAGCAATGGTGGGTAGTAAGGCTTGACCTTGGGAGGTACTAATCACTCGGTTTCGTGTGTGCAGTGCCAGTGATTGCTGTCTTCAGCAAAATGGATGGTTTGGATGTAGTTGCATATGGACAACTACGTAAAGAAGGCAAGAACAAACTGGATGCCAAGTCAATGGCTCCTGAGCGAGCAATGAAAATATTTGATAATGGAAATTACGTGCAATGTTTACTTGCAATGAAATATCCGCCACTGGATCATGTCTGCTTGAGGGGTAAGTGATTAACTTGCTGTTCATGTGTTGTACTATCTGAGATATATATGGCTCCAAAGAAATGGACAAAGAAAATGCTAACTGCAGTGGGCTAATTGAATGTACAGCAGCTGCACTCAATGATGAGACCTTGGAAAAATTGTTGGTTTCTACTCAACAGACAAATATGGGGATCTGTATCACATATGCAATAAATAGGTAAGAAACATGTGATTAACCTTGCAGTGTCTGATGTGAATTGTTTTCAGGACGCTCAGGAGATATCTTGGTTCCAATACAAAGGGATTCCAATCTCTGAGGTCAGAACATGGGTGGGAGATGCAGAAAGATTTGGCAGCGTGGTTTCCACATGTCTGGGTGAGATAATTTCATGGAGATTGAGATGACAGCTCTGATGTTCACTTTCTGATGATGCACTCAAAAGGTGAGTTGAAAATAGCATATAGTTTGACAATGTCTGCTAGGTGTGAGGACACCTTGGAGGGCCATCATATTCTGGAAGTTTGTGCACTGCCTGAATCATTACTGATTGTCATGTTATTGTATGTCTCCTGACAGGTTGTAAGTTCTCCATCCCAGCTTATGCTCTGCCTGGACTGTTGCTGACTGCCAGGTGATTGCATGTCTGCTGACAGGATGTAAGTGCCCCATCCCAGCTGATGCTCTGCTGGACCATTGCTGACTGCCATGTGATTGCACATCTGCTGACAGGATGTAAGTCCCCCATCCCAGCTGATGCTCTGCCTGGACCATTGCTGACTGTGATGTGATTGCATATCTGCTGACAGGTTGTAAGTCCCCCATCCCAGCTCATGCTCTGCCTGGACCATTGCTGACTGTGATGTGATTGCATGTCTGCTGACAGGATGTAAGTCCCCCATCCCAGCTCATGCTCTGCCTGGATCATTGCTGACTGCCATGTGATTGCATGTCTGCTGACAGCATGTAAGTCCCCCATCCCAGCTCATGCTCTGCCTGGACCATTGCTGACTGCCATGTGATTACGTGTCTGCTGACAGTGTGTAAGTCCCCCATCCCAGCTCATGCTCTGCCTGGACCATTGTTGACTGCCATGTGATTGCATGTCTGCTGACAGGTTGTAAGTCCCCCATCCCAGCTCATGCTCTGCTGGACCATTGCTGACTGCCATGTGATTGCATGTCTGCTGACAGGATGTAAGTCACCCATCCCAGCTCATGCTCTGCCTGGACCATTGCTGACTGCCATGTGATTGCATGTCTGCTGGCAGGATGTAAGTCCCCCATCCCAGCTCATGGTCTGCCTGGACCATTGCTGACTGCCATGTGATTGCATGCATGTCTGCTGACAGGATGTAAGTCCCCCATCGCAGCTCATGCTCTGCCTGGACCATTGCTGACTGCCATGTGATTGCATGTCTGCTGACAGGTTGTAAGTCACCCATCCCACCTCATGCTCTGCCTGGACCATTGCTGACTGCCATGTGATTGCATGTCTGCTGACAGAATGTAAGTCCCCCATCCCAGCTCATGGTCTGCCTGGACCATTGCTGACTGCCATGTGATTGCATGTCTGCTGACAGGTTGTAAGTCCCCCATCTCAGCTCATGCTCTGCCTGGACCATTGCTGACTGCCATGTGATTGCATGTCTGCTGACAGACTGTAAGTCCCCCATCCCAGCTCATGCTCTGCCTGGACCATTGCTGACTGCCATGTGATTGCATGTCTGCTGACAGCTTGTAAGTCCCCCATCCCAGCTCATGGTCTGCCTGGACCATTGCTGACTTCCATGTGATTCCATGTCTGCTGACAGGTTGTAAGTCCCCCATCCCACCTCATGGTCTGCCTGGACCATTGCTGACTGCCATGTGATTGCATGTCTACTGACAGGGAGTAAGTCCACCATCCCAGCTCATGCTCTGCCTGGACCATTGCTGACTGCCATGTGATTGCATGTCTGCTGACAGCTTGTAAGTCCCCCATCCCAGCTCATGCTCTTCCTGGATCATTGCTGACTGCCATGTGATTGCATGTCTACTGACAGGGAGTAAGTCCCCCATCCCAGCTCATGCTCTGCCTGGACCATTTCTGACTGCCATGTGATTGCATGTCTGCTGACAGCTTGTAAGTCCCCCATCCCAGCTCATGGTCTGCCTGGACCATTGCTGACTTCCATGTGATTCCATGTCTGCTGACAGGTTGTAAGTCCCCCATCCCACCTCATACTCTGCCTGGACCATTGCTGACTGCCATGTGATTGCATGTCTGTTGACAGCATGTAAGTCCCCCATCCCAGCTCATGCTCTGCCTGGATCATTGCTGACTGCCATGTGATTGCATGTCTGCTGACAGGTTGTAAGTCCCCCATCCCAGCTGATGCTCTGCCTGGACCATTGCTGACTGCCATGTGATTACATGTCTGCTGACAGGATGTAAGTCCCCCATCCCAGCTCATGGTCTGCCTGGACTATTGCTGACTGCCATGTGATTGCATGTCTGCTGACAGGATGTAAGTCCCCCATCCCAGCTCATGGTCTGCCTGGACCATTGCTGACTGCCATGTGATTGCATGTTGCTGACAGCTTGTAAGTCCCCCATCCCAGCTTATGCTCCACCTGGACCATTGATGTGATTGCATGTCTGCTGACAGCATGTAAGTCCCCCATCCCAGCTCATGCTCTACCTGGACCATTGCTGACTGCCATGTGATTGCATGTCTGCTGACAGGATGTAAGTCCCCCATCCCAGCTCATGCTCTGCATGGACTATTGTTGACTGCCATGTGATTGCACGTCTGCTGACAGAATGTAAGTCCCCCATCCCAGCTCATGCTCTGCCTGGACCACTGCTGACTGCCATGTGATTGCATGTCTGCTGACAGCGTGTAAGTCCCCCATCCCAGCTCATGCTCTGCCTGGACCATTGCTGACTGCCATGCAATGCATGTCTGCTCACAGCTTGTAAGTTCCTCAATCTAGCTCACATTCTACATTCATGATTACTGACTGAGAACTCATTTGCAGGTGGTATGTTACACTTCCACCAATCAACTCATTCCACTGAGTATCACTGATTATATATTATCTCACAAAGGATGTGAGCTGTTCACATTTCCATTCATTTAATTCTTAAACCTTCCTCCTTTTTTATTTTCATGACACTCTTTTGACCTTTGTTTACATGGCAACTTTTAGTGAGTTCTTCATTATCTGTTACAGGTCTGGTCAAGTTACATATTTCCATAGATGCACACACACTGGCTCCTATTTTTCTGTAACTACAAAGTTTGAATGTTTCCACACTGCCCATGTCCAGTCCAGTCTTAAATCATTGGTTAGTTTATGCATCTATGAAGATATTCAATTCTCACATTACACAGCTGCATGGACCCTTTATGAACAAAGTTGTCATTCTGGCCAGCTGTAGGTTTTTGCAACTGACATAAAATTATGATTTTGATATAATTTCAGCAATTCTTCTCATCCTTGAGCATTCATTCTATTTCTGGTATAACAAGCAGCCTGGAAATTCTTTGCTTTTTGCTCTTGAGCAGTACATTGGTTCTCCCCTCCCTGCTGTTGTTGATGCTGCTGTGGGGAAGGCCATCAAGGAAAATCAGGATCATAAATTCTTGTGCAATGCAATTCTTGATATAGTGTTACAAAATCATCTATGTCAGTGTTAATCCTCAAATTCAAAATCTTATAGGCTCATTGCCTTTATGTTAGCTTGCAGCTGAAATATTATAATCAGGTATGTAGCTGAAAATCACCACTATAAAGTATTTTATATATCATTTTATAATAGCAAATCCCAACAAGCCACTCATCAAGAGGGTTTACTCAGTGAATGCATGGATAGGATTCAAACTTTGGGTAGCACTTGAAAAATAGCTAAAAAGTTACTTAAAAGTAGTAGGTTGCAATTCTTGTGTAAAGTACACAAATCATGCTTTCCAGTCAGATGTGGGAAAGATTTTCAGTGCCTGAAAAAGGGGTTTGCTTGTGTACAGTAAAATGAGATATATCAAGTTATATACCCCTGTGAAGGGAAAATATGAACATGAGATTGCTGCACTGCCTATCTTTGATTTGGTCCAACACCTGTGAGTGTCAAGACCAGTTCTCAATGGTCTCTGAGAGGTCTGAGGGTGTAGGTAATTCTACAAACAAAGTCCAGAGCATTCAGAGTTAGCATACAACTCTTGTACACTAGTCTTGCATGTTGGAATGCAAATCCACACTATAGGCTAGCAAGGGATGGCTGGGTGGCCTAGTGGTAAGGCACCCTAGTACTAGTGGGAAGACCCAGGTTTGATCCCTGGTCTGGCCAGTATTTTCAGCCCAAAAGGTTATGAGCCATGATGGCACTGGAAACTGGTTCCTACTGGGAGCACACACAAGAGCCTGCCCTAGACTGGGTGTGAGTGTGGGATGCTGACCAGTGGGCTGAGTCAGCAGCACTACACTAGTGCTGGGCAGTGAGTGTGGCTTCAGAGGGAAGTGTTGGAATGAGAATCCACACTCTAGGCTAGTAAGGGATGGCCAGGTGGCCTAGTGGTAAGGCACCCCAGTGCTAGTAGGAAGACCCAGGTTCAATCCCTGGTCTGGCCAGTATTTTCAGTCCAAAATTGCAGAGTTCTGAAGGTTGGATTCTATCCAGAGGGGACTGGAGTCAAGTGAGATCAATGAGTATCTTAGTTGATATTTGAACTAGGTGGCTACAATGTATGTACAAAGGCTTTTATACTACAGAGAATGTTCAAAAGCAATGTCCAGGGTGTATTGACTACTGGAGCACAGTACAGATGATTCAGAGTATTAGTAAAGTACTAGCCCAAACCATGACATGGCTGCTTCACAGCTAAGTTGCCTCCCCTGCAGCTGCTTTGCAGCTGCCCCCCCTCCCTGGCTGCTTTGCAGCCAGTCACCCCCCAGCTGCTTCACAGCTGGCCACTCCCCTCCTTGGCTGCTTCACAGCTGGGCTGCCCCCCAGCTGGACTGCCTCCCCCCCTACCCCCCCTAGCATGGGGCTTTCATGCTACTTACTGCAGTGCTTATTCCCATGTACCCATTGAGTTCTTAGTCTTGAGCTAAATCTTACTGAATGCCAGCTGGTAAATAGTTCAATTGGATGTTGATACATTATATATACACATATCTAGTGACATCTATAGTATGGTACATCCATACATTCAATCCTCTAAAAACTTCATTGAACACCACATTTGTGGCTTTGTTTGTTGGCTGCCCTTGGCCACCATACAGTACTTTGATGTTCCTTGGATGAGTACATCTGGAGAGAGCCACATATAATTGTCCATGAGAGAATACAGGGGTCCTCAGGTCAAGGCTCACATGCTGGACTGTCTGTGCCTTGTGATTTGTTGATGGTCATTGCATAGGCCAGATGAACAGGGAATTGCAGACAGTGCAAAGGAACTGGAGAGTCATCTTAATTGGCATCCAGAGCCATGTGAGGGATCAGCACCACATCATTGTTAGCATCTCCATCCCTTCCATGCAGCACATGACACTCCAATATATGATGGGTGGATCTGACCAAGACCAGTCTGGTACCATTGTAAAGGCCATGGATGGGGTCCAGGTTGCAAAGAAGCATGAGGGGTGCATCAGGCTTCAACTCCAGTTCATGAAGAGGAAATCCTGATGGTTCAAGTGTGTTCAGCATCTCCCTTGGAATGTAATTATATTGGTTGTCAGTGACAGAGTCTGCACTCCTGTGCACAATCTTCTCTCCAGCAACTTTCCCCAGAATGGTGGAGTTGATTTCATGGACTTCAGCATTCCTGGCAGATAGAATGGTGTGATCCAAGAAGTACTGGTCCTGTGGAGGGTGGTTCTGAGCAGGGTTGAGGAGGTCTGCATACATGGCATTGATGAGGGAGTCCAAGTCACCACCACAGGACATGTGGGGTGGAAGTTCTATCTCTCCTTCTGTCACACCAATGTGCAACAGCTGCTCTGCCCACTGGTCACACTCAGGATCCCTTCCAAGTCACATGTTCTGATGGAGGTGATGAAGTTGCAGTGCAGGCCAGAGATTGGAATGACACAGAGTGGCCCCCACTATCTGCTCTCTGGAGCCATGAGGGACAACAGGGAGGGTTTGCCTAAAGTCTCCCCAAAAGAGAGTGGTGATTCCTCCAAATGGATGGCCCTCCTGCAGTAGATCATGAAGTGTGTGATCCACACACTCCACCACATGGTGATGCTGAGTTGGTACTTCATCCCAAATGATCAGGGCATTTTGCTGAAGCAGCTGATGGTTAAGGTCATCATTTTTGATGGCACAGGAGCTGCCCTCATGACAGGGAATGGGGATCTTGAAGTGGGAGTGTGCAGTCCAACCACCAGGGAGTAGGAGAGAGGCAAGGCCTGTGGATGCAACACAGAGGACAATTTTGTTGCTGGCATGAACTGAAGCAGCAATGAGTTTGGCAAGGTAAGTCTTCCCACACCCTCCTCCACTGTGCACAAAGAATGAGGACCCAACTGGCTGCTTCACTGAAGCCATGACTGCATCATAAAGTGCCCTCTGCTCTTGATTGAGGGTGGGCAGGCCAGCTTGCACAAAGTGATGGAGCTCCTCCTGGTCATATGCTCTCTGCTCAGCAATGAGTTTGTTCCCCTCATCAATCTGCCATTGCCTCTGGGGTCTGGGCATGGTAGGGAAGTCATCTAAGGATCATCCATTCCTGCTAAGACCCTCAGTGATGAGATGAAGGCCATAATCAAAGATCTGCTCCTCAGTGGGGTTTTCAATGCAGAGATGATGGATGAGGTGGTGGTGCAGATCATCACAGAGGTTGGCCCTGGACTCCTCCCACAGCACATGAGGGTCCACTGGATGACAGTGGACCAGGATGGTGACAAAGAGATGACACAATTGGAATCCAGTAAAAAAATGAGCAGCTTCCTGCAAGCACAGCAACCACTCCCTGTCATCCTGCAGCAGACCCAGAGCATGGCAAACCTCCTTGAAGCTTTCATGGAGGTGACCATTCACAGTATGAAGATCTTCATAGGAGGTGGCACCTAAGACATGAATGGTAAGCAAAAAAATCATAGCAGAGTGGTATGGATGAGAACACACACCTTTGACAGCAGTGAGCAGCAGGTGCAAGTAAAAGCATTCACCAGCAGTGGGAGGAATGGCATACATCCTTCCAATGACCTTGTACCTCTGATGGACCTTCCACTTCCTTTCAGTCTTCATCCACACAAAGCCCTTTGGGAAATCCTGGTAGAGATGCTCCCTTGCACCAGCAGCAATGAGGACTGGATCTGCATTGGCCTTGAACCATCCAGGAAGAGGTGAATCCTTGCATTCTCAATGACATCAGCAAGCTGATCTTCAGCATTGAATGCCACAACCTGATGGTCTGGGAGATGAACAAGCAGATGGTATACAGCTGGCCATTCCTGATGCATGGGGAACTCAAAGATGGTGTGGCAGGCTTCATTTGCAGAGATGTATCTGGCATCCAGGTAGGAGCAAATCTCATTGTGACCCTGAGTCTGCAAGGTGACATGGTCTGGACCCTTGTAGATGTACTTGTGGATGTACTTAACAGCCTTGATGGATCCACAGACCTCCAGGTTGATGTGACAGTCAAACTCCACCAGCAATTCTTGAGGATGAGGGACCACATGAGTGTTGTCAAAGGTGTCACCATTCTTCTCTACAGTCCTGCCATTCTGAGGGTGAGCATACTCTGGATAGCCATCCTCCTTTATGAGTCTCATCACAGAATGACTTTGGGAAGCACTTCTTGCAGACATTGATCTCCAGACATCTTTGTGGACTGCAGGGGCCATGGAGCATGGACTTGGAGACAACCTGATGGAGCTGGGGATGGAGGGCAGGGTCTGGGATCTGAGCTGAGATGATACATCAATCTGCTCCACAGTCTGAATCTTGTCCTGGTCCTCAAGGAAGATAAGGAGATGCATGTGAGGGAGGCCATGCTTCTGATACTTGATGGTATACACAAAACCTGCCACAGCTCCAAAGTGGCCATCATGAATCTTCATCAGCAGGGCCTGCTGCTTGGCATGGAAAACCCTTGCCACCAGGTCAGGATGATCCACAGTTTTCTGCCCTAACAAAGTGGGCAATGTCAGAATGAGGGGATGTGTGCAAAGCAAGTCATGTACATACCTGGAAACATGTTGTCCACAATCTCAGGCCAGCTCCCATTTGCAGTCATGGTCAGGAAGTTCATGCAACCAACATCTGCCATGTCAGGTGGGTGACCATCTGCCATCCTGTCCTGCAGCCCACCATACAGCTCAACTCTGAGTTTCTTCTGGTTGTTGGCAACCCAAGTGAGATTGGACTGGTCAATGGAGGCCCAGGCATCACTGACCAGCTGCTGGAACAATCTACCACCATGGAGGAGATTGGCTAGCTCCACTACAGGAGGATGGACATGAAGGTGATATGCATACTGGAGGAGCTGAGTCACTTTCTTGGCATGCAAATTTCTACCTCCAGGATTGTGCAGAGGAATGTTGAGATGCCAGCCCTCCTCCCCCATGAGGAAACAGAAGTACATAGTGCAGGCAGAGATAGGCAGGATGAAGTTGGCTGATGCAGTGCAATCCTCTGCCTCAAAGCCAAAGGATGATGTCCCTTTGAGCTCTAACCTCCTCAGATCCATCCCCAGGATCAACAGCAGCAATCTCCCCTACTGTTGGTAGGTTGTATCTCTGACCATCAGTGCCCTGCTGGAGTGTCAGACACACCCTCATATCAGTGTGCTCCTCTGTTGGTTTTGCCCTCATGATGTCATGTGCCTGCTTGTACAAAAGGGCATATGGATGATTGTCCATGAGGATGGTGTGGAGACTTAGCATGATGGCAGGGTCCAGCTGTGGATTGCAGCAAGTACATCTCTCTGTTGCCTCCTGAGGATCATAGATGTAGAGCTGGGCATATGAGGGCTCCCCCTCAGCCTCTGGTAAAAGGGCCCCAATCAAGTGGTGAAGGGAACCATGGACATGGAAGGACATTGGCCCAGACCCTTGAAAGAGTCTGAGGTTCAGCATTGACACCCAAGGAGGTAAATGCCAGAGCAGCATTGTATTGATGAATTTTATCCCTAAACCTTGGGTCCTCAAAGTGTACCTGCAGACCTGGGGGCCATATCCTTATAGGAGGGAGATTGACCTGGCCCTGAAGGCAACACATGCCAAAGCATGGCCTTGCATTGCTGGAGTTACTCAGCCTTTCAGCCATGAAATGTAGAGCATGGCAATTTGCACATTGGATACTCATAGGTCCAAGATAGTGGGGCTGGATGGGCTCAGCATATGGCCTGCCACCAGGTGGGAGATGATGTGGTGGCAGTGGATTGGGTGGGCCAGGAGGAGGGGGAGGGTCTGCACCAGGGGGTCCAGGGGGAGGAGGGGGGGAGGGCCAGGGTCTGCACCAGAGGGTCCAGGAGGTCAAGGAATGGGAAATGCCAGATCATTGGCACCAGGATTCTGTTCAGCAGCTCTAAGATGATGTCTTTCTTCATCCTCAGCATACTGTTCTGCTGAGAGTCTTCCAAATTTATTGAGTGCTTGGGACAGGTGGTGCTGTTGCTGCAACTCTCTCTGATGCTGAGCATGATGTCCCTCCTCCTGCAAACAAATCTACTGTTCTCTCTGCCTCTGCTGGTGCTGTTGTTGTAGTAGCTGCTGCCATACCCACAGTAACTGCAAGTCATGGAGCTGTCCCATTTCCTCATCATCATGGATCTGGGCACCCCTTTGTCACCTCCTACACCTCTGTTGACATTCTGCATGATCCTACTCAAAGTTTTGCTGGAGGGCTGCTGCATAATCTACTCATGGAGGGTGAATACCAGCAGCAGGGAGCAGGTGGGGGTGAGCTGGTGGAGGGTACCCAAAATATTGCCTATGCATTTCCTCCATGCCTGGCTGGACTGCAAAGGGAACAGGTGGAGGGAACCCATGAGCAAGGGGAGCAACAGGATGCATGGGGTAAGGTGCAATGGGAGGTGGATGATGGAGTTGAGGGGGTGGATGAGAGGGGATCATAGGGTGCATGTGCTGAAATTGTTGAACTTCATGGTGTTCAATAAGATGACATGGCAGACCTGGATATTGAGCAACAGGGAGAGGAGGATGATTTTGAAATATCATTGTTGGTTAGCTTTGATTATGCTATAATCTCTTATGAAAGTATACACACCAGAAGTGCCTGGGGAAGACCTGGTGGAGGTGGTGCAGCAGCTTGTGGGTAATGATGTTGAGGGGGAGAGCCTAGAGTATGCTGGTCACACTCAGGTTGGCAAGTAGTATCACATGCTTGGTGAGGGGAGGTAGGAGGGGTGTGCCCTGGTGTGATGTGGAGATTAGAGATCATCAGAAATTTTTGGGGAAAGTGACTTACATGAAGGATGGAGAGTGCAAGTTGGTCCAAAGGTGGGAAAGAGCCAAGGGAAGGGGGGGAATCCAAGTCCAGGGGGAAGGTACAAGGGGAACAGCCAATGCACAAGGTGGACTGTGCTTCACTATCTGTGACTGACCCTACTTTGCTAGAACTCAACATATGACAGAGAAAAAGGCAGGAAGCCCAAAACAAAATTGAATGGCCACTCCAAGTAGGGGTGACCCCACTTGACCTATACAGCCTCCACCAAACATGTCTCTACTCTGTTGTGATGCCAGAGATCCCAGCCTCAAAGAGGCCTCAACAACCAGCAGTCATGCAGAGTTGAATCTACACAGCCAGGTAGCAGGGGCTTGGCACCACCTTGTTTTGGTCTACAGCTTTCACTCAGTCACCTACAGCAAAGCAAGCAGCCACCTGCAATAGACTGCTCAGCAAGGAGTACCAGGAAAAGATCTGAAGACCATGTTAGAACATGTGAACTACTACACCCAAAACATTCCAACTGCACCTTGAACACCTAAGAAAGAACGATTACATACACATTCAGAGCAGGCAGACAGGAAAGGGGAAGGCATCTCACCACTCAGGCAGAAGAACCTGTGCCAACAGAGCACAAAGTCTGGGGGAAAAGAGGCTGTTCCATGCACATAAGCACATTATCACCCTTGTCATTCACACAGTGGTGCTTACATAGTCTTATATAGTGTTGTATGCTACCTCTACTGTATATACTGCAAGGTGTCATGACTGTGCTCCTGTTCTAACCTGACCTGCACCACCACCGACCATCCAACCCTTGTGGGCCTTCCCCTCCTGCACTGGCCCTTCTCCACTCCACTCCACCCCCATCTGCTTGCTCTAGCACTCGGATGGTGCATTCCTGCCCCATTCTCTGCTGGACCCTGTTGGTCTCTGTCAGCACTACCACATGACTAGTGTCTCTCTGTCAGGTGATGTCCTCCCTTGACTTAGGGGTCACCTTCCTTTTGGGTTGACAGTCCAGTCCAGGCATGGCACAGCTGCTGCACCACATGGGATGGTGCAGGGCCACTTCTTCTTTAGGCTTTCGGCCTATTGCCTGATTGGTTGTTGGTGAGTGCTCCAAAGCTACTCCATTCTGTACTATTCCTTTTAGATACTTTCTCCTTATCCTGTCCCTCACCTCTGCTGTCTGCACTTGTACTCTGACTGAAGTTTTCTGACATTTCTGTCCCTTGAAATTTTATTGTACTCCATATGTTAGTTCCGTCATTCCAATACTGTACTGCCTTGATGGTGTGACCACTGTATATAAGCCTGCCACACTCAGCAGTGTCTCCTCAGTACAAATATCAACTTAGTTCCCTCCTCTGTGGTTTTTGACCAGCCTTCTCCCCTGTTGTCGGCTTAATACTGACTCTACTCTATCTCTGAAATCTGAGGGCTGGGCTCGTACAAGGGGGCAGTGTGAGTCGATGTTGGGATCAATGGCAAAAACAACCAAAAACCCAACACAAAGACAAAAAAAATGTGAGTGGTGGTTTTCCTAAGTGGTATCCTGCTTGAAGGACCTGTAAAATCGAAAGGGGAGGGGTTCCGTGCAGCTAGTGCAGAGGGAGGGGGACAGTCTGGACAGGGAGGAAGCTGGGAGACAAAGGGAGACAAAGATAATAGGCTCCTGTGAGCCTGAGGATGACTGGGAGCAAAGGAAGATCAGTGGATAGACCCTTAAGGGGGCCTCAACCACTGGAAGACAGAAGATGATGATGGAGGGGCTTCAAAAGCGATGGGAGATGAAGATATATTGCAGGAGGATAGTCTCCTGGAAGTAAGTATGAAAGTGACATATATTCTCTCTGGGCTATCTCTCTGATATCTGGAACTGCAGGGTTTATATACAAGACCAGAGCATAGCCTCCAACAAACGTGAAGCAACACTCTGTCAGCGATAGGTAAAGGGGTTGGTAAGGGATTGGTGATGATCAGTAAGGCTTTGTAAGGACAGGTAAGCGATTGGTAACAAAGTGGTAAGCATGACAAAGAACGTCAGTAAGCAATGTCAAATAAGTATGAGTCATGGAAGGAACAGATGATTAACATGCCAAGAGAATGAGTCAGGGTATTGGTCATGGCTGAGTAAGGGGTATGACTGAGCAAATCTCGATGTGACAGGTCAAGGCACAGTGATTCCAAATGAAGAACAGTGGGGGATCCTGCCAGGGGCTGAATGTTGGGGGTCTCCACAGGTGTCAGGGCATTGGATTTCGCATTTTCCCCCCTCTTCCTCCTCTGAAAAAGGGTGCTACATTGACAGCTAGTCTTCAGCAGGGTCTGAGGAAGATGGGGGACCATCCTCTCCCATGAGAGCAGGGAGAAGTGCCTCAAAATCATCATGAATGCGATCAGATAGCCTAGATGACAGTAACTGGTACTGAACCTGTTGCAACCTCAGAAGAACAAATGATGAGAGTGAGAAGTAGACGTTGCAGGGGGTGGGAATGAAGGATCCATATGCTTCTTCAACTGGAGAGACCAATACAACCACATAAGACCTTTCAAGTCTGACAACAGACTCAAAACGACCAAAGAATGTCCTCCTGGATGTCATACTGACAAGGAGAACATGCTGTCCCAAAGAGATGGCTTGGGAGGGAGTGGACGAGGGAGGGATGAACCAGGATGCTTCAGGGCAGAAGCTAGTGAGAAGTCCTGGGAGATATAAGTAGTTACGCTCCCTAGCACAGGACATGTTGGAGTTTGAATCACCCCTGTGTGATACATATATTGGTGCGAGTTTTTACTTGCTTACATAAGCACTTAGAGTGCACATAGTACTACACTTTTGGTACTGTTCCCTCAGTAGTTGAGTCACTACTGAGGGTAAGTTCATATATTCTTTACAGTAAACTACTTACTGATCCCCTGTAGCTGCCTACAGGTATATCTAATATATTAGTAGTTGAGTCACTACTGAGGCTGCCTACAGCCCTTTTCAACAGGTTATGAGCCCTGCCTAGTGCAGAAAATTTTCATTGTAGGCAACTCGTGGTCGACTACTCAAACATGCTACGAAATATCTCTACTACACTCGAAAGTAATAGGAGAACATTCTATGGACCTACCTGAGCTTGCAGAAGATGGCTGCAACTGGCAAACCTATGGCAGTTGGGTGCTGAAGGCTATCTCAGAAGACAGCTTAATGGGTCACCTAGACAGGTCTGAAACATGACCCACAACTCCGAAATTACTACAGGAATATGGTGCCGGATGGACACCACGAACCAACGAGGAACGAGATGTCGTCACGGCCTGGAAAACTGCTGACAACACATGGCATCAACAGGCCGCCATGGCCCACCAATACATCATTTATGGCTTACCCGACTCTACCCTAATGCTCTGTATGCATTTAGATACCCCTTGCGAGACATTTGCCTACCTCGAGAGATGCTATGGTTCAATTCTGAGACCAGAGGTTGTTGATGAAGCCGTACAACAGCACGACATGCCATACAGGCAGTGCGAAGCTGAAGTTAGCACTCAGAGTGCTGCCACCAGTAACAACAAACCAGAATACTCACCTGAATGGGAGGATGACTCCCTAGGCATCCAAAGCGACTGCGCTGAGACCGAATCTGGGTTCCTGACACCCAAGACCAAGGTTGCAGATGTGCAGCATGTGGAACCTCACTTACTGGTGGTTGAGGTTGGGGCAATGGACTCGAAATGGCCGGACGAAGGCATGGACACACCCAAAGCACCTGATAAGGGCAGTCAGTGTGCAGGCGATGAGGTCAAAGAGGACGAGGACTTACTACAGATGAGCTCTGAGGCTCTCGAAACTCGAGGGGACCTACCATTCACTACATGCGAACGCACCGAGACCCAGACTGGGCACAGGAAGCCCGAGACTGAGGTTGTAGACATGCAGCAAGTGGTGAATGTCCTACCCATGGTTGAGGTGGGGACTACAGGTCAAACATGGCAGGACAAATGCGCAAATACACTCGAAGTGTCTGACGAGAGGAGTCAGGGCACGGATGACAAAGTTGCATGCCAGAACTCACCTGGTGGTCACGAAGACCCATTGGACAGCCCAAGTGACTGCACTGAGACTGAGGCTGGGCATGTGAAGCCTGAGGCCAAGGTCGTAGACATGCGGCAGGTGGGACTTCACCTACTGGGGGTGGGGGTTGGGGCTACAGGTGTGACATGGCCAGACAAACACACGAATGTGCTCGGGGTGCCTGATGAGAAGGGTCAGCATGTGGACGATGTTGCGGAGCATGCAAACCTACCTGAGATGAGCTCTAAGGTGCTTGACCCTGTGGATAGCATTGCTGGACAAGCTGCTGGATATTCTATCAAATGCATACCACAAACACGTCTCGAATACAGTCAGCACACCTGGATGAACAGCAAGACAATCCTCAACATACCTGATCCCCCAGGGATGTGTGCCGAACCCTCTATTCCACATGCTGAATGTTCTACACTACAGAACAAGGCATCAGCACAAATGCGTAGCAGTACGAGCACGGAACTCGAGTTACCAGTTTATGCACCAAGGTACAACGAGGCACATATACCATACTGGATATTCCGGCCACCTGAGTGTGAAAATGAGAAGAACAACATGCTGCTAACTAAAGTGGATGGTCAGCATCTTGATGCGTACGCGAAATGGCCAAGTGCCATACCTGCAGCACCCAGGCCACCTCAACCCCTCTCAGCATCTGCAAAATGAATTGCTTTTATTGCAGGAGGAACCCAGCATAGCACTGATGTCGAATCGAAGATGGCGAAGCTGGGGATAAGGGCTACTACTGCCAATATGGTCGACATGCGAGGAAACTTACCAGATTCGGAACCATGCCCAAAGGAGCCTGATAAGGCTGAGAATACTGGTGGTGGGGGTGATGATGCAGTTAGAAAGGAGTTCGTCAACTCGTGTAGAGCCAAAAAATTGATGCTAGCTGATAGTGGAAGTCAGCAGGGAGAGCAAGAGGCAAAACAACCGAAGCGCTCACCTGCACCACCTGTAGCATCCCTGAATGGCATGATGGATGTGCTTATACCCCTCATGGACCGACGTCAATGTGGAAGAATCAAAGCGAAGGCCGAAAGTGTCAGCAATGCTCAAATGCAGCAAAACGCCTACCATACCCAAGTGGCCCTCATGTGGCCATTTCTAGCACTCCTCGCACTCTCGAATCGATCCCTAGACCCTGTAGGAGGGTTGCGGACGATGAACATATGCTATAACGAGGTCAGGCATGCGAGACGAACCGAAACAAGAGGGTGCACACACCAGATAGTTTGCATTCTCATGTGGTTGGTTCAACCCCTCTTCACGCCCATGAAACGGCTCAAGTACCCCACCAGAGGGTACAAGATGACGAAGAGAGGCTATAACGAGATTAGGCATGTGCGACAAGTGAAAACGAGAGGGGGCACGTACCAGACAGCTTGCATTCTCATGCAGCTGCTCCTGTTTCTCTCAGACCCCTCGAAACGACTCCAGAACATCGGCAACACCTACTGGCTGGAGGGGGTGCCTACTGGATCAATGTGGGATGATGCAAAATGGCCGAGAAATGTACCTATGGCCAAACAGCTGCCTCGCAGCAGCAGCACGAGGCAAGATAATGAGTACAGGGCCGAACGGCCAAACGACTCACCTGCACCATCCAAACCCACTCGATATGACCTCACGCACCCTCCTGGGACCTTCAGGAACTCACACCAACACGCTAGGATCAGGACGAGATCTAAAAACGTCAGTACAGTCCAAACGAGAGGCTGCACCTACCTCGGACTCACCGTCCTCACTTCACCACATGAGATGACGAAAATCCTCTGGAACATTGCTAACACTTACTGGTGACATGGGATACCCCCTGGACAAATGCGAAACATCGAAACACCTTCATTATTCGATACGGCGGCCTTGCGGCAACAGTACAAGGCCAGAGGACATGCACGTACCAAACGGATTCCCAAAATGGCAGTTGCCACAACACGTAGCACAGCCATGGCCATGACGCGGCACCTCGCCACCCTACACAGACTCGAAGCTGCAGTTGCAGCAATTATACTCATTTCTATTCTAATATTCAGTATACAGTTTTCTTTCAAGTTCTACATTCTTCACCCCTACCTGATCACACAGTGGAGCTTCAGGGGGTGTGTTGGAGTTTGAATCACCCCTGTGTGATACATATATTGGTGCGAGTTTTTACTTGCTTACATAAGCACTTAGAGTGCACATAGTACTACACTTTTGGTACTGTTCCCTCAGTAGTTGAGTCACTACTGAGGGTAAGTTCATATATTCTTTACAGTAAACTACTTACTGATCCCCTGTAGCTGCCTACAGGTATATCTAATATATTAGTAGTTGAGTCACTACTGAGGCTGCCTACAGCCCTTTTCAACAGGACATGAGCGAAGAGATTGTTGACGAGGCAGCCATTATGATGGGATTTAGTGAAATGGGCGTCTGTTGGCAGAAATGCTGTAGAAAATCATGGAGGGTGAGGATTGTTACCAAATTTGGAAGGAAGGATGGCGTGATCAAGGGCTACGTGTGAGCGTGGGAATGACGTCGATATCTTTAGAAATGCCCAAGATATTCGAAAAACCGGAATGCCGTACGTGAGTGCTAAAAAGGTTTGATCAGTGCTTGAACAGTTTCTTCCCTAGCGTTAAGGATTGTTCTTGTGTGAAGGATGACTGCTAGATGTACCAGTCATCTTTTTGCATTAGGCCATGTTCCTCAATCTCCCTTATTCAGCAAGACTCCATGCTCACATTGCCAAACACCTTTGGTGCGTGACAGCGGTGCAGGAGCTGAACCTGACACCCTCTCCCAAACCTCTGTCATGACCATTCACTGCAAGCATTTCACAATGTTTCTTTAGAAAATATTCTGAAAAAATGGAGGAAAGAGATACTCTTTTATTTTGGATGTTTGGAAAGAAAAAATGCAGAAATAATGTTTTATTTCCTTCCAAAAAAACATGAATTGATGCTAATACCACTTAGAGTAGAAGCTAATGGGCACTACCATTAATCCATGTTTCTGCACAGAAAAGAGAAAATTATATTTGCATTTTTTCCAACAAATTATCCAACATAAAAGAGTATCTCTTCTCTCCATTTTTTCAGTATATTTTCTGAAGAAAAATTGGGAAATGCTTGCAGTGATTGGCCACCCTTCAGCCATCATCACTCCTTGTTGGTACACATCAGCCAATTGTCAGCCAACATTGGCCAACCTCTGGACACATCCCCTGGCCTCTGTGAGTGTCGGAGATCATTGGAGTAGGACCAAACTTGACAGTATATTCATACTCACACTTGTATGAGTCCTCTTCCATTTCTTATACTAAAACCCTATGTCATGCAGACCCAGGCATGCACACAAAGAGAAACTGCCAAGAGGCTAGCCCTCATGTTCGCAAATCTGTGACATGTGCCCTCAGTCATCAAACAGTTTCACTCATTCTCCACCTGACATCATTCCCAACATGAAAGCGCTTCTCAAGCTGGGCCCTCCAAAACCCAGCAATCCGTATTCCACACCCCGCCACCACTTGGTGGCAACCCTTCTGATCCTGACCACCCTGACATCCCCGATGGTGGGTCCAATGGTGGGGGCAGCGGCAATGGGGGTATCCCCGAAGATCCAGCTGAGCCACCCAAAGACCCCCTCCTTGCCCTCACCAGGGCTATTCATGTGCTTGCCTGCTCAAGCCAGCACTCCGGAGACTTGACTCTGAAAACCAAGGTCCAAGAGCCTGACACCTTCGACAGCTCTGACCCAAAGAAGCTCCATGAGTTCCTGGTACAGTGCAAGCTCAACTTCCAAGACTGTCCAAAGGCCTTCCAAACTGACCGTGCCAAGGTGACCTTCACCCAATCCTATCTCAAGGGCATGGCACTGGCCTGGTTCAAGCCTGACCTCCTCAACCCCAATGACTACCTCAACCATCCACTATGGATGGACAACTATTGCGAGTTCCTTCACAAGTTAACCATCAACTTTGGCCCGCACGATGTGGTGGCCAATGCAGTCCAAAACCTCGAAAACCTCTCAATGAAGGACACCTCTCACATCACCAAGTATGTCATGGAGTTCGATCATTGGGCTTCACAGGTCAAGGACTACAGCGAGGGCACCCTCCGTCATTGCTTCTACACCAGCCTCCCCAACCACATCAAAGATGAAATTGCCCATGTTGGCAAGCCCACCACCCTCTCTGGGTTGCGCAACCTTGCCCAAACAATAGATGCCCAGTATTGGGAACATAAGGCCGAGGTATCCTGCTCCGCCAAGCCCTCCACCAAAAAGTCATCTGCAGGAAAACCCTTGGATGATAAGAAATCTTCATCAGCATCCTCATCTGCTCCATGCTCTGACAATAAAGGCAAGTCCAAGCAGAAGGACAGTCAGAAGTTGGATGCACCCAAATCCAACATTGTGCACCTCCTTGGCAAGGATGGTAAGCTCAACACTGCCAAATGGCAGTGCCACCTCAAAAACAACCTCTGTCTCTTCTGTGGCAAGGCCAGCCACTCTGCCAAGGACTGCCCAAAGTCCACCTACCATGCCATGAAAGCCTGCGCTGCCATGGCCGATGCTCCTCCTACTCCACCCACGGAGAAGGAAGAGCCAAAAAATTAGTCCACTCCTCCAGGGAGCCTGCATGGCCTGGAGGAAGCATTGACCCTGACCATGCACCTGCCATCCGACTCAACACATCCACTCTTTCTGATCCAAACTCTCTTATGCCCTCTGTCTCCCTTCTGGAACTTCCATTAGATAATGTCTCCACATTAGTCGACTCCGGCTCCTCTCATTGTTTCATAGATCCTTCAGTAATAAGTAAATATTCTGTACCTACGAAACCTGTTTCTCTGCCCATTCCACTTCACCTGTTTGATGGTAGCACAAATGCTGTAATCTCTCAGGAAGTAGATCTTTCCATCTGCTTTTCTTCTGGCAATGACACCTCCATTCCCTTTTATATTACTCTGTTGGATTCCTCATGCTCATTGGTATTAGGACACAACTGGCTCACCCACTACAATCCATTGATTGATTGGGTACTGGGCCATATCTCATTCCAACCACCATCACAGGGAATGCCTATGCCCCTGGCACCTCCATCACCATTGACCGCTACTCCAGCACCAACACCAACACCCTCCGATCCATCTCCCAACACTCCACCGCCTTCACCAAAGGCCTCCAACTTGCCATCTCCTCTGCACATCTCCCTCATCAGGGCCACCACCTACCTCTGTGCTTGCACTCTCCCTGGCTCTGTGCAGTTCAGTCTGCACTTGCACCCCAATGATGTCTTGCTCTGTGCATCCTCTGCTTCGCCTTCTCCTCCCGACCTTTCTTCAGTCCCCTCCAAATACCATGAGTTTGCTGATGTCTTTAGCAAAGCAAAAGTGACTGAGCTGCCTCCACACTGCAGCTTCAACCTGAAGATCGACATCAAGGAGGGGGCCTCTCCACCCATCAGCACAATCTACTCCCTCTCCCCACCTGAGCTTGAGGCTCTCCACACCTTCATTGACGAGCACCTCAGCTACAGCTTCATCAAGCAGTCCACTTCTGCCCACAGTGCACCCATCCTCTTTGTCAAGAAGAAGGATGGCTCCCTCCACCTTTGTGTTGATTACTGAGGCCTCAACAAGATCACAAAAAAGGATTGCTATCTGCTCCCACTCATCTCTGATCTTCTCAATTTGCCAAGCCGTGCCAAAATCTACAGTAAGATCAACCTCTTGCCATGCCTACCACCTCATCTGCATCACTGATGGCAATGAATGGAAGACTGCCTTCCACACCCGCTATGGCTCCTACAAGTGGAGGGTAATGCCCTTCGGTCTTACTAATGTGCCAGCCGCCTTCCAGTGGTTTGTCAATAACATCTTCGCAGACATGCTCGATGTCTGCATCGTGGTCTACCTCAACAACATTCTTATTTATTCCCATGACCTGGAGTCACACTGAAAACATGTAAAAGAGGTACTCCAATGCCTCTGCCATCACAGCCTATATGCCAAACCCAAAAAGTGCAAGTTCCACAGGGACTCCATCAAGTACCTCGGCTACATCCTCTCCCTGTCTGGACTGACAATGTCTGCTGACAAGGTTCAGTCCATCCATGATTGGCCTGAACCCTGCAAGGTCAGGGATATTCAGTCATTTCTCAGGTTTGCAAACTTCTATCATCAGTTCATCCGAAACTACTCCGAAATAGTTGTTCCACTCACCCACTTCACTCAAAAAAACACTCCTTGGAACTTTTCTGAGGAGTGCCACTCCACCTTCCTCTGCCTCAAAGATGCCTTCACTTCCACTCCCATCCTCACTCACTGGGTTCCTGATGTGCTGATCACTGTTGAGACCGACACCTCCAACTATGCCATCACTAGCATCCTCTCCATCACCTGCCCCGATGGTGAGCTCTGCCCAGTTGCATTTTACTCCTGCACCCTCACTGCTCCAGAACTCAACTATGACACACATGACAAGGAACTGTTGGCCATCTACAAGGCCTTCCACCACTGGCAACACTACTTGGAGGGCTCCACCACCCCGGTCGACATGGTCACTGACCACAAAAATCTCGAGTATTTCTCCACATCTAAAGTTCTGACCCATTGACAGGCTCACTGGTCCGAGTACCTCTCTCAGTTCAACCTCGCCATCCATTTCTGGCCTGGCTGCTTGGGGGCCAAATCTGATGTGCTCACCCACTGGTGGGATGTCTACCCAAAAGGGGGGGATAGGGACTATGCACAAGTAAACCTGCACAACCTTCATCCTATGTTCACCCAGGAACAATTCGTGTCGTCCCTCCATACCACCCACCTCATGGCCCCCGTCCTATGAGCCGCTATGGCCTGTGATGTTGAGAAGCTTCGCTCCAACATCATCTCTGCCCTACCCACTGATCCCACATTGGCTGCTCACCTCCCATCTCTGTCTGCTCCAAGATGGTCCATCGACCCCAATGGCCTCCTCTGTCTTGACAGTTGCATCTTCATCCCCAACGTCGATGACCTTCACCTCTGAGTACTTCAGTTTAAGCATGACCACCCCCTCGCCGGCCACTTCAGGCAGAACTGCACCCTCAAGCTCATCCGCCATGACTACGTATGGCCCAACCTCCGCACTGATGTCAAGAAGTACGTCAGTTCTTGCACCACCTGTGGTTGCAGCAAGGCTCAGTGTCACCACCCATATGGCCTTCTGAAGCAACTCCCCATCCCCAAAAGGCCATGGAACTCCATCTCAATGGACTTCATTGAACATCTTCCCACCTCCAATGGCTACTCTGCCATCCTCGTCATTGTGGACCGACTGTCCAAGCAAGTGGCGTTCATCCCGACACATGACTCCATCACCTCTGCTGACCTCGCCAAGCTCTTCCTTGCCCATGTCTTCTCCAAACATGGAGTACCTGCTCATGTCACCTCCAATCAAGGCCCTGAGTTCATGTCCCACTTCTTCCACTCCCTAGGTAAGGCCTTGAATATGTGCCTTCACTTCACTTCAGGCTACCACCCCAAAGGCGATGGCCAAACTGAGCACATGAACCAAACCCTCGAGTAATATCTCCACATCTACTGCAACTACCAGTGAGACAATTGGGCTGAACTACTACCCCTGGCTGAGTTCGCATTTAACAATGCACCTAGTGCCACTACCGGAGTCTCGCCCTTCTTCACTAACAAGGGCTACCATCCCAACCTGTCAGTCACCACTGACCATGACTTCACCTCCACCAGAGCCCATGACTATGTTATGGACCTCTCTGCCCTCCACAACTTCCTCTGCTCTGAAATGGCTGCAGCACAGCAGCACTACCAGGTTTCTGCCAATGCCAAGCACCTACCTCCACCCAAATTCAATGTCGGTGACCAAGCCTTTGTCAAGGCCAAGTACTTCTGCTCCACTTGGCCATCCAATAAACTCGCTGAAAAGTACTTAGGCCCCTTCGACATCATTGCCCAACCCAGTATGCACTCAGTCACCTTAAAGCTCCCTGACAGCATGTGTTCGGTACACCCAGTGTTCCACATATCACAGTTAGAACCTGCCTCAGTCAATCCCTTCCCTAACTGACACCAACTGCCACCTCTGCCAGTTGACATTGACAGCGAACTGGAGTATGAAATATCAGAAATACTCAACTCAAAGATAGACTGCCACTGACGATGTTGGCTAAGCTACTATGTCCACTGGGCTGGGTATGAAGGTACCAACAAAGAAACTTCGTGGCTGTTAGCCACTGAACTGGAAAATGCCACCAAACTCGTCACTGCCTTCCATGACCGATACCCACACAAGCCAGGCCCATATACACCCTCGACATGACCACCTGACAGCACTGACTCCCTCCACTATGTCTCCAATCACTTTCTGACCTGTCCAAACTTTCCCTGATTGCTGTCTAAACCCACCGCTACCTGTCCACCTCATTTTGACCTTCCCCATTCTCCTCTAAAGTTCCTCCCAGTACTTATGTTTCACTTTTTTCCAAAATGAACACACGTCTAAGTTTTAGTCACTGTACACTATTTACAAGGACAAGACACACAACACAAAAAAAAAAAATTCTCTACTACACCATACTCTTGCATATCCTCTTCACCCTCTGCATCCTTGATACCCTCACTCCCACTCTCCTCAGGCTCTTCCACTACTTCTGACCCACTCCATTTGATACCCAATGTCATGCACCAAAGGTGTTTGGTGATGTGAGCATGGAGTCTTGCTGAATAAGGGAGATTGAGGAACATGGCCTAATGCAAAAAGATGACTGGTACATCTAGCAGTCATCCTTTGCACAAGAACAATCCTTAATGCTAGGGAGGAAACTGTTCAAGTGCTGATCAAACCTTTTTAGCACTCACATATGGCATTCCAGTTTTTCAAATATCTCGGGCATTTCTAAAGATATCGACGTCATTCCCACGCTCACACGTAGCCCTTGATCACGCCATCCTTCCTTCCAAATTTGGTAACAATCCTCACCCTCCATGATTTTCTACAGCATTTCTGCCAACAGACGCCCATTTCGCTAAATCCCATCATAATGGCTGCCTCATCAACAATCTCTTCACTCATGTCCTGTGCAAGGGAGCATAACTACTTATATCTCCCGGGACTTCCCACTAGCTTCTGCCCTGAAGCATCCTGGTTCATCCCTTCCTCGTCCACTCCCTCCCAAGCCATCTCTTTGGGACAGCATGTTCTCCTTGTCAGTATGACATCCAGGAGGACATTCTTTGGTCGTTTTGAGTCTGTTGTCAGACTTGAAAGGTCTTATGTGGTTGTATTGGTCTCTCCAGTGGAAGAAGCATATGGATCCTTCATTCCCACCCCCTGCAACGTCTACTTCTCACTCTCATCATTTGTTCTTCTGAGGTTGCAACAGGTTCAGTACCAGTTACTGTCATCTAGGCTATCTGATCGCATTCATGATGATTTTGAGGCACTTCTCCCTGCTCTCATGGGAGAGGATGGTCCCCCATCTTCCTCAGACCCTGCTGAAGACTAGCTGTCAATGTAGCACCCTTTTTCAGAGGAGGAAGAGGGGGGAAAATGCGAAATCCAATGCCCTGACACCTGTGGAGACCCCCAACATTCAGCCCCTGGCAGGATCCCCCACTGTTCTTCATTTGGAATCACTGTGCCTTGACCTGTCACATCGAGATTTGCTCAGTCATACCCCTTACTCAGCCATGACCAATACCCTGACTCATTCTCTTGGCATGTTAATCATCTGTTCCTTCCATGACTCATACTTATTTGACATTGCTTACTGACGTTCTTTGTCATGCTTACCACTTTGTTACCAATCGCTTACCTGTCCTTACAAAGCCTTACTGATCATCACCAATCCCTTACCAACCCCTTTACCTATCGCTGACAGAGTGTTGCTTCACGTTTGTTGGAGGCTATGCTCTGGTCTTGTATATAAACCCTGCAGTTCCAGATATCAGAGAGATAGCCCAGAGAGAATATATGTCACTTTCATACTTACTTCCAGGAGACTATCCTCCTGCAATATACCTTCATCTCCCATCGCTTTTGAAGCCCCTCCATCATCATCTTCTGTCTTCCAGTGGTTGAGGCCCCCTTAAGGGTCTATCCACTGATCTTCCTTTGCTCCCAGTCATCCTCAGGCTCACAGGAGCCTATTATCTTTGTCTCCCTTTGTCTCCCAGCTTCCTCCCTGTCCAGACTGTCCCCCTCCCTCTGCACTAGCTGCACGGAACCCCTCCCCTTTCGATTTTACAGGTCCTTCAAGCAGGATACCACTTAGGAAAACCACCACTCACATTTTTTTGTCTTTGTGTTGGGTTTTTGGTTGTTTTTGCCATTGATCCCAACTTCGACTCACACTGACCGACTCCCCCCAGTGCCTGTCTCAACTCTGCCTGCGACCACCCCAACCCAACCTACTGGGGGCCACAACAGGGTTGCCATCATGTGCCTCACATAGGCCTGCATGGTGAGGGCTTGTAGCTCCATTGCTGCCACCTGTCTCCCTTGAACCATGAGCATCCACTTGTTGTACAACCTCTCAGGCACCCCCTGACCCAACCCACCTGACTCCAATGCTTCCCTGATCAGGCACAAATGGGCCACCTCAAATTGAGGTACCACTGGTGCTGGTACCTCCTCTATTTTGTCATCATCATCATCTTCGTTGCCGGTCCAACCCTTCTTCTTCCTGCTACCCTGCAAACTCCCTGTCCTGGCCCACTTCCTGGACCCACCTGTCGCCCCCTCGTTATCCTCTGTTGTGGCCCAGCTACACTTCTTCCTCTTCCTACAAAGGCCACATGACCGACCACCAGCCATTGCTTGACAGTCGCCTGCCTCACCTTGCTGTCGGCATCTGGCACATGGTGGCCTGGTCATGACCATGGGGGTCACCACCATCGTCCCAATCCAGACCCCAGTCGTTGAACTGAACACTGGGGTCAGCTGGGGTCTGTGAGGGTTGTCAGTTGGCCAGTCTTCAGGAGCAGGTACTACTCACCTGCCTGCTGACAAGGTCTGACTCTGGGCTCACAACTCACCCACTCGACCCTTGTCCTTTGTGACACTCTGCCACATAGCCTCTGCCTCTGCAGCTGCTGCCCATCACACCACTTCTACCTTCTTGTGCTCCACACACTCCTCATGATCCCACTTTTCTTTCTCCTCATGCTCTTGATGCTCCCTTTCCAACCAGGCCTCCTCTGCCCTCTGCTGACAAGCCTCAGCCCATCTCTCCTTCCATATAGCCTCCTGCCTACCCTTTTTGACCTCTTTGGCCTGCTCAGTTCCCTCTGAATCACTCATGTGGACCTCAAGGTCCTCATCAGGGACTTGAGCCCAGTCATGGATGGACACATCAGCATCTTGTTGGCTTGTACTTTGTCGCTGGCCAGACATGGTGAGAGAGCAAAGGAAAGATAGAGGAAAAAACTTTAACAGTCAAGAGATGTCCTTTATGTGGCCCATTCGTTCTCCCACCCAACCCCATTGCAGCAGTCATTTCCACCTCATGGCCTGCAGCCAATTACAAAATCAAACCTCATGTCGCTCTGGCCCCACTGCCTTATGGCCTTCAGGGGTTCAGGCCTTAAGGGGGGGATACTGTCATGACTGTGCTCCTGTTCTAACCTGACCCATGCCACCACCAACCATCCAACCCTTGTGAGCCTTCCCCTCCTGCCACTGGCCCTTCTCCACTCCGCTCTGCCCCTGTCCGCTTGCTCTAGTACTCATATGGCGCATTCCTGCCCTGTTCTCTGTCGGACCCTGTCAGTCTCTGTTGGCACTACCATGTGACTAGTGTCTCTCTGTCAGGTGATGTCCTCCCTTGACTTAGGGGTCACCTTCCTTTTTGGTCAATGGTCCAGTCCAGGCATGGCACAGCTGCTGCACCACATGGGATGGCGTAGGGCTGCTTCTTCTTTAGGCTTTCAGCCTATCACCTGATTGGTTGTTGGTGAGTGCTCCAAAGCTACTCTGTTCTGTACTATTCCTTTTAGATACTTTCTCCTTATCCTGTCCCTCACCTCCACTGTCTGCACTTGTACTCTGACTGAAGTTTTCTGACATTTCTGTCCCTTGAAATTTTACTGTACTCCATATGTTAGTTCCATTGTTCCAATACTGTACTGCCTCAATGGCACAACCACTGTATATAAGCCTGCCACACTCAGCAGTGTCTCCTCAGTACAACTTAGTTCCCTCCTCTGCAGTCTTTGACCAGCCTTCTCCCCTGTTGTCAGCTTAATACCAACTCTACTCTATCTCTGAAATCCAAGGGCTGGGCTTGTACAAGGGGGCAGCACACGAGCTGAACCCGACACCCTCTCCTGAACCTCTGTCGCAACCATCAGCCACCCTTCAGCCATCGTCGCTCCTTGTTGGTACACATCAGCCAATCGTTGGCCAACATTGGCCAACCTCCAGACATGTCCCCCAGCCTCTGTGAGCATTGGAGATCATCGGAGTAGGACTGAACTTGACACAAGGGAAACTCATAATACTATGGGGGGAGGTATGTGGAGGAGATGGGGGTGTGGGGGAAAGGGAAGAAAGAACTGTGGCACTGGTGCACATTGTATTTGTATTCAAATGTACTGCAGAAGCTGAGTTCAAAAAGCCATGTGGTTTTTTTGGCTCAGCTGAAATATGCAAAATAAGTGTTAGCTCAGGAGATGCCAGGTGTGTGTGACAAAAGTGTTCTCCCATTATATTATGATTGGTAAGGTAAGCTGGTAGTTGCCAGGTAGCCAGAAGTCTGATGATTAGTCATAGATGCTGGTATGGTGAATTACTTAGAGGCAAGAGAGACATATTCTAAATATAGAAGCAGAAACAGATACAGATCAAAACCAAGAACAGAGACAGAATGGGATTACACTATGGATTCCCAAAGGACTAGAGCAAGGCAAGAAGTGGCTGGGCTACAGTCCAGAGCTTGCACACAGTCACAGATGTGACAGTATCCCCCTCTTAGGGCCAAGCCCTCAAGGTGTTGATGTGTCTAAGTGTATGTGTCAGATTTTCAAAGTCCACATTGTTGGTGTCTGAAATTTTTTCATGGTGTGTAGCCATAATGGACTTCACAAGCATCCAACTCCCCACTCCCCTCTCATTATGTCTGCTTTGCTGATAATTGTTCCCAATGCCAAACCAGCTGATATACCATGGTCTATGCTGACCATGGAGCAGCTTACAGACAAGCCCAGGGACAGTGCAGCCATCAAAATGGCAAAGTTTGATGAATGTCAATGATGCCAGTGCACTGAGCTGCAGAAGGCCATAGAGGAAGAAGAGCAATGGGCTAGGGCTGCAGAGGCTGAGAGAGTCTAGAAAGAGAAGGAAGATGAAGTCCAGAGGAAGGCTGAGGATGCAAGGAGGCTGGAGGCTGCATGGCAAAAGTGGCCAAAGAGAAAAGGCTCTGTGAGCTGGAGGCTGAGAAAAGGTCTTCATGTGCCAAGGCTGGTGAAGAATGTATCCCCAGCACCAGTTGCAGCAAGTCCTGTGTCCATTGCCAGAAGAGTAAAGGCAAGTGTGACCTATTTCCCAGAGCACCAGAGTCAGAGAAGCCTGCATCAGCCATGATGTCCCCTCAAGGTGGAGAGAAGAGAAAATAGAAGAAGTCCATTCACTTTGGAGAGGCCAGAGATGGTGATGATGATGAGGCCATGGACAACACACCAGACATCAAGGTGGTTCTGAAGCCCCACTCATTGTGAGTGATACCACTGTCAAGATCCAGTGGTGGAGGTCTTGGACAGGCAGGTTGGAGAGATTGTGCAGGCACTTGAGAAGAACACCTCAGCTGTCAGGTCAATGTCAAAGGATGTTCAGGACCTCTCCAGGGTTTAGAGGAATCCTTCAAGGTTCTGAAGACAGTGACATCCATTCTGATGACCTGGGCCTCCAAGGACAGCATGGTATGTAGAAAAGGGCTGTAGGCAGCCTCAGTAGTGACTCAACTACTTATATATTAGATATACCTGTAGGCAGCTACAGGGGATCAGTAGGTAGTTTACTGTAAAGAATATATGTATGAACTTACCCTCAGTAGTGACTCAACTACTGAGGGAATAGTACCAAAAGTGTAGTACTATGTGCACTCTAAGTGCTTATGTAAGCAATTAAAAACTCGCACCAATGTATGTATCACACAGGGGTGATTCCAACTACAACACACCCCCTGAAGTTCCACTGTGTGATCAGGTAGGGGTGAAGAATGTAGAACTCAAAAGAAGACTGTATACCAAATACTGGAATAAAAATGAGTATAATTGCTGCAACTGCAGCTTTGAGTCCATGTAGTGTGGTGAGGTGCCATGTCATGGCTGTGGCTGTGCTGCATGTTGTGGCAACTGCCATTTTGGGAGCACATTTGTTGTGTGCATGTCCTCTGGCCTTGTACATTCATCAGCAAAATGACCAGTGGTACCAAGTGGTAACCAATGGTAACTGACAGTACCCAAGCAGTTCTGACTGGTCCTGATGACAGCCCATCCCTCTGATGTTGTTGCAAGGCTGCTGTTTTGAATAGTGATGGATTTTTCATATTTCATGACCATCTGGGAGGTATACCATGTTGCCAGTAAGTATTTGCAACATTCCAGAGGGGTTTCACAATCTCACAAGGTGGCAAAATGGGCATGGTGAGTATGAAGCCTATGTAGCCTCTTGTCCTGGATCTACTGATGTTTTTAGATCTCTTCTTGATCTTGCCACATCAGTGTGGGTACCTGAGTGTCACAGGAGGGTACAGGAAGTCCTTTCGAGCAGGTTTTGGTGGTGTGGGTAAGTTGTTTTGGCATATGGTGGTGCATGTCTCATCTCACCTCCTACCACTGCTCCCAGGTAGTCATTTGGCCATAGACAGGTTTGTTGGCCATTTCGCATCGTTTTGCATCGATTAGGCACCCCCTGCAGCCAGTAAGTGTTGGCAATGTTCTGGATTCATTTTGAAGAACTTGAGAAGAGTAGAAGCAGTTGCATGAGAGTGCAAGCTGTCTGGTACATGTGCCTTCTTGTTTTCACTTGTCTTGCACTCTTGACCTTGTTATAGCATGTCCATGACCCTCCCACAGGGTCCAGGGATCATTTTGAGGTTGCAAAGAGGGGCATAAGTGGCTGCATGAAGGCCACTCATGCATGGTAGGCACCCTGCCTCATACACATGTTTCTGACATTTTAAGCTCTTGTCTTGAGTCTTTGACATCAACACAGGACCATGAAAGTCCTAGGTGTTGGATAATATTGGTACTGGTTATCTGGTGGGTGAGGGCTTATCTGAGATAGGCTATCTATTTAGTCACCTGTGTGCACACATGTGCATACATATGGTAGATAAGCAGGATGTATAAAGCCAGGGACAATGGAGATATGATCTCCATCAAATTATCCCTAATCTTGGCCCATCCCTAGTGACACCCACTGAGCTGTCCCAGGGTCCAACCAACTATTCTCAACACTAGGAGCCTGCATGACACAGTTTGGAGGCAGTTTAGATGGTGCAGGTGAGTTGTTTTGCCATTTTGCCTTTCATTCTCCATGCTGACTTCTGCTACCAGCTAGCATTGATTTTTTGATTCTGCACAAGTTGACAAACCTGCTGCTAACTGTGTCATCATACCAACAACCCTTCTCCTCCCTATTGAGTCCCAGTGGCATGTGATCTTGCTCAGGTGGCAGTCACCTGGTCACTTGCAGCTGCAAGGACATTTCTTGTTCTCCACCCTGATCTTCCTCATTAGGAGGTGACTTCTTGGATGTGCACATTGACAGTATGGCCATGGTGCACTCTGGGTAAGTGCCTTCTGTGCTGGATACTGACCATAAGGGAACTGCATGGGTAAGGTAGGCATTTTGAGTTGTATGGGTGCCACTGACCCTTTCAGCTCTTGTCTTGATCCTTCTGTGATGGCATTGTAGTGGGGGAGTGCTGGGTGAGAGGCTGAGAGATGGGGTAGGGAGAGTTAGGGGTTTCAGGGTGCCAGGGGTCTGGGTAGCAGAGGGTCAGGTGGTGTAGTAGGACATGGTTGAGGCTTAGTAAGCAAACACACTTAGCATTGTCTCTGGCAGTTGGTAGAGACTCAAGCCCTGGTGAGTCCATCTGGTGATGAGAGGGGAGTTGGAACCCCAAGGAAGCAGACACTTCAGCATCTCTAACATTACAGGAGGTAGCAAAAATACATGGAATACGCAAACCAGAGGTACAGACAGAACTGGGTGCCAGCACTGTCTCCACAGAGAGCAGTCTATCAGCACCATCGACAGCAGAAGAAAACAACTTAGATTTGTTCACCCCATGCCACCCAACTATGAGTACAGCCCAGTACTCTCAAGGCAAAGGGAAACCAAGAAGCTCTAGTACATCAGCAGGTGCATATGAACTCATACTCTGTGATGTTCAACCCCACTATGACAGCAACAAGGTTGCCTCCCACCACACCAAGCAAACAAACACCCCACATTTCTCTGCTCCAGCAATGTCCTACCAAATCCTAAACATCAATGAAGTGGTGAAAGTAGTCCCACTCTTCAAAGGAGGCTATACCAATAAAGAGGAGCCAGTGGATTGGTTCACATCATTCCAACTATCACTGCCAACAACATGGACAGAAGTGATGAAAGTGGATCACTTTGGCCTACAACTGGCAACTGGGAGTTACATGGATGAGTGGTTCACTAACCTATCATCACAAGAGAAAGCAGACTTGACAACGTTAAAAGCTGCATTCTTGAAAAGGTGGCCACCAACTAAATGGCCAAAGTGGACAAAACTGCAACAGAGAGAACAAATCAGGGCATTGGTGCTAAAGGAGGAAGAAATAGGAAAATGGGTCAAGTTGGAAGGAGGGGGAGACTACAGACATGTAGTATGGGTGACAAAGGTCATGAGGCTAGCATTAAGCATGGGGGATGTCAAGGGCAAGTTAATCAAGTATGCAGTTGAAGAAGCACCAGCAAGCCTGCAAAATGAGTTGGAAGATGAGTATGGCAACTGGGAAGAGTTCATAGAGGCAGTGAGGAAGGTCAGAGTGAAGAGGTTACTAAGGAGCCAGGAGTCAAAGAAGGGGGGAGAACAGGAACTTAGGAATGAAGTCACAGAACTGAGACAGCAGATCAGTCAGCTCACAGTGCAACAGGTTCCACAAACACTGCAGGCAAGGCTGGTAACATGCATGGAAGGAGAAGGAGCCCAGCAGAACTATCAGGGGCTGTATGCAAGGGCAAATCTACCTCAAACAATGCTCAGCAAGGGCCCTGCAGCTCTGAGAGTACCACTCACAAGGAACCAAATACTGGAGAAAGCACTAGCAATGCTGCACTGCATGAACACAGAAGTAGGCAAGCAGCTGTATGAAGCCAATGTGAAAGCATGGCACCAGGCATTTGGGGAGGAAACTCTACCCTCCCTCAAATGACCATACCCCCTAAAACTGGGAACAGCCAGAGTAGGATCTGGAGCATGCTTCAACTGCAGGTTAGTAACCAACCCACTGCATGTGGGGGGCACCTGCCCAACAAAAGAGGCATTATGACTGCATGAGACCCAATGGCAACAACTGGTGGCAAGCATGTTGAGGAGAGCATCCCAAATCCAGTTCAATGTGACACCAGTCCAGTATGTTTGGCTGGCTGCACAGCAGGTGGAGTGCATAGTAGAAGGAGATGAACCACATGTGTATGCAGTGGCAGTGGGAGAAGTATGGCCAGCAGTGGGTACAAGTCAAGGAGATCAGTTGGAGGGTTTGTGGGACTGGCTGGTGGAGGGAAACTACTAGGGGCTGTGGAAGAGGATGGATTGATGTCAGCCCAAAGTAGGTATCCATCTGAGTCAAAGGAGCAAGGGTCAGAAGGAAGGGAGGTGAGGGTGTTAGAGCTGAAGTCTGAGGCAGAGGGGAGGAAATGGCTCAGGAGGGGCAAGACAAGCATGCAAGTAATGTACAGGACACTGAAAATAAAATCACTGATGTCTACATATCCATGGCATGGTTCAAGGTGGTGGAAATGAACCTTGGTACAGAGTAAATTTTAATGAAGTGCAGAGAATACAATCCAGGTTTACAACCACATGAGGATATGCTCCTCAAGGTCTACAACCCCACTGACACTCAATTTGAGGTGGTGCTGGGGTGACCTCAGTGACATGGAGTCAACAGAGCATGATCAGAAGTGACACAAAGTCAACTTCAGATCTGTGAGCAGCATGAAGCCAGCTCAAAGGGTAGCTGTGCCAGGAATCATTCAAATGTTTGACATGTGCAAGGGGTTATTTCATAAGTGGTAGTGGATGGTGGCCTCAAGTTGACGATAATTGCATGCAGGAGGGATGGCAGAGGAAAAGAGTCATGTTGATAAGGATGATAGCAGATGGTGAGAAACAACAGTGAATGACACTCACCATTGGCAATGTGCAACATGTGGAACAAGTCCTGTGACTTAGGTCTATTGCACCTGGGAATTCACCAGATTATATAATCAAGGAAGGTTGGGCTGATGCCAAGTCTCATTGCATGTGCTACATATTATTACCATTACACTTAATATTTTTATTCTTTTGTTCTTGACCTCAAGTCATGCATATGCTGCCTTGCCACTTCTTTGTCATACCTCAATCCTTGCTCATGCTGTTCATGCTCACCTCCCTGTCCCCAGTTTTTGAGTTGGCTCTGTGCCACTCAAAGATTTGAAGTTGACTTTGTGTCACTTCTGATCATGCTCTGTTGACTTCATGTCACTGAGGTTGCCCCAGCACCACCTCGAATTGAGTGTCAGTGGGGTTGTAGACCTCAAGGAGCATATTCTCTTCGATATATCAGAATTACACCCTATCCAGGTTCATTTTCACCACCTTGAATCATGCTGTTGACATCATACATAATAGATCTTCTGTTCTTATTTCTTGACCTTGAGTGCACCTCCTAGTCACTGGTGTGTATGGCTCCATTTCATCTTTTATCTTCAGGAACTAACTCTCATTTCTTGTTATGTACCAACCACAACTTCAAAGACCCTCACCCATATCCTCCATGGCTACTGCTGTGACCCACTTCAAGCCATTTACTTGACCCAACAACCGTGAGTTCATTCTTCTGCTTTACTTTTATTCAGGAGCTAACACACTCATAGCAAAAATTACCTTGCTGGACACACAAGCAGTTTTGCCTGCAAGGGCACTGGGTAATCACCTCCCCCAATGTACATAGATTTTGTCCCAGAGCCTCACATCATCAAGGAAGAAGACCTTCAACCTCGCACTGACAGTTGTTTTGGGCTGGTGGATTGCTTTCAATGGCCACAGTTGCATGACAAAGATTTTGAATATTCAGTTTGCATTCCTTGAAAAGATTCTCTTCCCTCCCTTGAAACCTGTGCATGCAAACCCCACCTGGATGGGGTGCTTTATGAGGAACACCAAGATCTGTGAAGGCCTGTATTTTGCAGGGGTACCTGTGTGGCTAGTTCATGATGAAGAATTCATCCCCCTGACTATGAATATCATCCACCCAGTGCAGCTGATGTTTCCTGACAATATTGTCAGGGTCATGTATTCAAAAAGGGGGGTGAGCAAACCATTTCCATCTATCTTCCATGGTCTGGGTGGCCTTCTCCACCATTATCATACTCATCAACTCTATGAAGGTACTCTCGCTGAACAACCTGAGCCCACAGCACCTCCATCCACTTCACAATCTTCCTCATCACAGCAGCCTTCTTGTGGTGACAAGCAGACCACCCAAAAACAAAACAGGGCCACAAGGGTTAAGGCCAGTGTGGGCCCTTCTCAAGGTATGTAATTACTATGCATAAATTTCTTTCCTGCCCTTGACCAAGTTGTAGTACCATCCCTCCAAAAATCAGCTGGTGGAGAGGCAAAGTGGGAAGAACCTGACCTTCTGGATATTCCAAAGCCCCATACTCTTTTTGATTCTGCTTGGAGGAAAGCTGAGAAAAGTATGCAGAGAGTCCAAGCCGGCCAGGTTGACCCTGGCTACCACTTCCTGAAGCTGACACTTTTTGTCAATTTGTCTACACCAGAATGGAAGAAAACATATCTCTTCAATTGGGTCTCTGCACATCCACTTTGGATCAGTCAAGTTGGTGTTCGCTCCCCCTCAAAGTTCCCATCCCCTCAGATGTGGAGGGACTTCCTCAATGGTATTGACACAGACCAACCCTCCTCCATGAGGAGTGCATCTATGAAATTGGCAGTTTGGGACATTTTGGGGGAAAATATTATTCATGCAGTTCAGGGTTTCACAGGAGCATCAGAAGAAATTGAGTGGAAAGGAATGCAGGTTAGTTTAGTTCCATTATTTTGTGACTGGTTCTTTTCATTTATATGTTATGCAGGTTTGAGTATCCTCCCTTTCAGATCCACCTCTCTGGCTCATTTGTTCCATTCTATGGGAATGGTATGAGCTCAACTTCTGCTACAAGCTGTATGCACTTGATCAGGTCATCATCCCCCATCTTTGGACAACAGATGAAGCCCAATTGGCTCATTAGGGCCTTCTTTACAGCATCTTCCCTGATGAGTCTGGTCTACTGATGTGGTTGGAGCCTTTACCACAGGAGTCACATGAGTTGGGCCTGTGTGCCAGTAGCATGGAACTTGCACTTCCATACTGGAACAGCTTTTGCAAACTGCTGTCTGGATGGCCTGGGGCACCACCTTGTTTATGGTTTCCTGCCAAACTGGATGGTCCAAGTGGCAACAGCACATTTTTTGAACATGCTATGTCTGCATCGCTTTTCTACATTCAAACTGAATTTGATTTCCTTGGATGACAACCTTCCCTCCCACATCTTTTCAAATTCATCTAATTTCTTTTTTGTAGTCAATAATATCCTTTTGCGTCGTTCTGTACTCTCATAAATCTAAATATGTCCTGGTATTGATACCATGTTCTGATGTCATACCATGTACATATTTGGAAGCAACTGAGTCAGTATCTCTTTGTCCTGTTTGATCAAACCTTAACTGCTAGGACCTGCATGTGCTCTTTTTCTTGCAAGCTCATCCTCCCTTGACACAGAGCTGCTGGGTAAGTATGCTCCTCCACTGTCTGTTCTATCTGATGCATTTTCTACACATAACTATCCTTTTGTTTGTGTTGCTGTGGTGATCCTGTCCTGGCCCAATTTTATATATATAGTAAAGTATATGAACCTCACTGTGAACTGCCCCACATGACTTCTGCATCTAGTTCTCAACCTCCATTCCCACTGCATCCTTGTCTGCAACTGGCAGTTTCAGGTATGTAGCAGTATCTCCTCAAAAGCCAATTCTCATGTCCTCCACTGCTAGATTGTCATTCTGACTGCATCCTTGACTGCAGTTGGCAGTTTCAGGTATGTAGCAGGATTGGCTTGCAATCCAATTCTCATGCCCTCTGCAGCTAGATTGTCATTCTGACAGGTTTGCATTCTCCCTGTTGGCTGTTGCACTGACTATCTGTTGACTTTGTGTCTCAGTTATAACCTGTTGACTTTGAGTCCCAGGCATATCCCTCTATTGACTTTGTGTCATAGTTTTTGGGTGCTGTATGGCAGTCCATCATCCAAAGCCTCACAGGTGTCAAAATGCCTCCCCTTCCAAGCATCAGAATGCTAGTACTACTTTGGATACTTCTAGTACCATGAGTTTTGCTTTTTGTTGTGCATTTGTGTACCCACATCATCAATCCAGGATCCCATCACCATGCCCTCTTCATCAAGTCAGCTGCCTGATGGAGTTCCACCCTCTCCCTCATCCCCATCTGATGATGAACTCTCTCTCTCCATATCTGCACCTCCAGTATGTCTGATTTATTTTTTCTGCAGAATGGTATTTACATTGACTTACATTCACTATAGCTTCCCTTGTTGTCATCTGCCTCAACTAGTCAGTTGCCATATGATCAGGCATTGCCATCAGGTCCTTCAGTATGTCTGGTTCCATCTGCATGATGTAAATGCATTCAACCTGTACTAGTACCCAGCCCACCCCTTGTTTGTTCCCCCCCTAGAGCTCATTACTGCTGTCCTCCAGGTACAAAAGCCACTGGATGAAATCACATGACCAAGTGGGCAATATTGTAGCCAATGGCATGTACTATCTTCATCTCCAGCAATGCTTGGCATGATTCTTCAATCTGCTTGCAGTACACCTCACACACCGCAAAAGGGCAAAACATTGCAACAGTTTTGTTCCTCACTGTATGTCTTCCTATGACTTCAACAATGGATATTCCAAGTCACATGAATACCTCCTGGATGTCACATCTGCCTTTGATGATGACTTTGACTTCTCCCCCTCTCCCCCATGTTCCCAGACCTGTGTATCACCTGCAGACACCTATGTCTCCACCCTCCAATCCCTTACTGATGCCAACACAGCCATACCTCCCAACCCCCACTCATCATTCAATGTCTGCTCTCTCTCTCTCTCTCTCTCTCTCTCTCTCTAAGGGAAAGCAAAAGGCACCACTGAAAAATGCCTGTACCTGGCCCCAGAACCAGTATATTGTGCCATCTGTAATACTCCAGACCCCACCTGGACCATTGGGCAGTAACAAAACAACCACACCTGAAGTCCCCGATGCACCTTGCCTCAACAAAGGCCTGCTCAGACTCTTGTGTAACCCAGAATAGTATGAGGGCTACATGCAGGTGCTTGAAGGGTTTGAGCAATGGGACAGGGAAGGATGGCACTCAGGGAGTGACCATGACTATCTACAGATGTTGCATCAAGTCTACCAAAGCATCACAACTACTGTTGAATGCACAGCAAACATCTTAAAAGCTGGCAACACTATAGTCAAGGAGTCCTCCCCTGCCACCATATTCATGGAGCAGTCAGGAATGAGGAATGTTGAAGAAACCCAGAACATGCTATGTTCCCTGATCAACATTGTTCATGTCCATTTCAGAAAAACCCTCATTCAGTCCTTTCACAAGTTTCACTCACAACTGAACCCATCTACTCCCCCTACTCATGTACTCTCCGGTTCCACTGACATGTGAACCACTGGAAGTGGTCCATTGTTTACAGAAGGAAAGGGAGTTCATGGAGTCAATGGCTGGAAAACCCTTGTGGATGGACCAGATGGTCCTGACACCAACCAGCTCATCCCAGATCATAGAAAGGAAGAACAGAAGGAGGGAAGCCTATACTCCAAATGAATGGACATATCTGCAATATCTTGCAGCAACAGGGAAAAAGCAAGCACTGCTGCATCTTCAATGAGGGAGCCATCAAGTGAAGAAGAATCTGTTCCAGGAGTTCACTGGGTCCACAAATGTAAACACCAAGAAGATGAAGAGGTTGCTGGATGAAAGTTCCTTTCAATCACCACACAAGTCCTTGGAGAAAGATGCAATGACCCATGGATTGCTGAAGAAGAATGTGTTACATGCTGGAGAGAGTTTTTGGTCAGAGTCTTCAACAACTGAGAGTTGTGGCACAACAATCTATACAATGCTACAAAAACTACTGACCCTCTCCCAGATAATGCCCTGTTTTACCCCATCAAGGCCAACAGTCAACTCTGGCTCAAACTTGGAGGATGTGTCCCTCTGGACCCCTACCATCCATTTTACAAACACACCTGCCTCAACTGTTGCAAACTTGGACATTGGTCCTGCCAAAACAGAAAAGGCTCCAAGTGGACTATCCCTAATGGACCTCAGGCTCAAGGACCCAGAACCACTTCCTGAGTTAGTCCTACTGGCAGACAAAGCAACTAGATACATGCCAAGGTTGCCATGCTTTGAAGAGGGGGGGTAATGTCATGTGCCATTTCTTACTTTTCCATATTGGATGGTTCCTGCCTTTATGTGTTTCACCTTCCACATCCTTATGATGCCTTGCCATGCCTCTGCCCACTTTTGTGGCAAGCACATGGACTCTACTGTATAATGCAGCTGTTTGTTGCTGTTTGGTTATCTGCTTGAGTGACTTGTAAAAGCAAAGGGGGAGGGGTTCTGTGCAGCTGGTGCAGAGGGAGGTGGACAGTCCAGCCAAAGAGGAGGCTGTGAGACAAAGGGAGATGAGAGGAGATGAAGATAATAGGCTCCTGTGAGCCTGAGGATGACTTGGAGCAAAGGAAGATCAGTGGATAGACCCTTAAGGGAGCCTCAACCACTGGAAGACTGAAGATGATGATAAAGGGGCTTCAAAAGCAATGGAAGATGAAGATATATTGCAGGAGGATAGTCTCCTGGAAGTAAGTATGAATGTGACCTATATTCTGAGCTGTCTGCTGATGTCTGGTACTACAGGGTTTATATATGTACAAGACCAGAGCATAGCCTTCAGCAAATGCAAAGCAACACTCTGTCAGTGATTGGTAAAGGATCAGTAAGGGATTGGTAAAGGATTGGTGATGATCAGTAAGGCTTGGTAAGGACAGTAAGCGATTGGTAAACACAGTGGTAAGCATGACAAAGATTATCAACAAGCAATGTGAAATAAACATGAGTCATAAAAGGAATGGATGAATAACATGCCAAGAGAATGAGTCAGAGTATTGGTCATTTGCTGAGTAAGGGGTATGACTGTGCAGATCTTGATGTGACAGGTCAAGGCACAGTGAGGATTGTGCCAGGGGCCAGATGTTGGGGGACTCCAGAGGTGTCAGGGCATTAGGATTTCACATTTTTCCCCCTCTTCCTCCTCTCAAAAGGGGTGCTACATTGACAACTAGTCTTCAGCAGGGTGTGAGGAAGGTGGGGGACCATCCTCTCCCATAAGAGCAGGGAGAAGTGTCTCAAAATCATCATGAATGTGATCAGATAGCCTAGATGACAGTAACTGGTACTGGATCTGTTGCAACCTTGGAAGAATGAATGATGAGAGGGAGAGGTAGATGTTACAGGGATTGGGAATGAAAAATCCATATGCTTCTTCAACTGGAGAGACCAATACAACCACATAAGACCTTTCAAGTCTGACAACAGACTTGAGACAATCAAAGAATGTCCTCTTGGATGTCATACTGACAAGGAGAACATGCTGTCCCAAAGAGACAGATTGGGAGGGAGTGGATGAGGAAGAGATGAACCATGATGCTCCAGGGCAGAAGCTGGTGGGAACTCCTGGGAGGTATAAGTAGTTATGCTCCTTTGCACAGGACACAAGTGAAGAAACCATTGATGAGGTGGCCATCATGATGGGATTTAGCAAAATGAGCATCTGTTGGCAGAAATGCTGTAGAAAACTGTGGAGGGCAAGGACTGTTACTAAACTTAGAAGGAAGGATGGCATGATCAAGGGCTTTTGGTGAGCATGGGAATGATGTCAATATCTTTAGAAATGACCAAGATATCTGAAAAACTGGAATGTCATACACAAGTGCTAAAAGGGTTTGACTGGTGCTTGATCAGTTTCTTCCCTAGCATTAAGGATTGTTCTTGTGTGAAGGATGACTGCCAGATGTGCCAGTCATTTTTTGCATTAGGGCTATATTCTTCAGTCTCCTCTGTTCAGCTAGACTCCATGCTCATGTCACCAAATACCTTTGGTGCATGACAACATGTTGCGTCCCTCTTTGTTTGTATGATACCTTTCTCTTTGGTCTCCTGTACATCTTTAGGCATACTGTAAGTACATTACTAATCTGATGCTCCCTGGGGTATATAAACCCAGAGGAGTGACCAGGATTCCTTGTACTTTTGCTACCAAGCAACCTGACTAGCTAGTTGGCAACCTTGCCTATAAATTCCTAGCTTCCTTCACATTGAACTTGAGCATTGCTCTACTGCAGTAATATCCCAGCAAGACTTATCCTCAAAATTGACAGATGGTTGTCAAGAAGTGTCCCTGTCAACTACATCTCCATACCACTGGTCAATATATCAAGAGTAGGCTGCACCACTGCCTAATCCCTCTTCTATTGGTCATAACCCTGTTGAAAGGCAGGCAGCACACATTGGTCAGTCCCTTGAACAAAAGACCTGTGATCAATGCCATGCAACAGGGCTCATAACCTTTTGGAGGGTGTTTGCAGAGTGGGAGACCTTAAGTCTAGAGTGTGAACTTAGTCTTCGAGTTAGGATGAAGTCTTAATTTCTATTAACCAACCTAGAGTGTGAACTACTCCAAATACAAGTGAAACTAGGCTATGGTAACAGAAAAGCAACCTTACCTCAGTCTTCAAGTTAGGACAAAGTCTGAGGTGTAAAGGAAAAAAGATGAAGCTACAAGTATGGCATATTATGTAAGTGGTGCTTGCTATACTTGGAAGTTACAAGACTCCAACATGGGTTGCATAGTCTCCATTGCAGCCATGATGAAGCTGATGAAAGCACCAGCCACTCTGAAGTTCCAAACCTGTTGCATGATTGACAACCTCCAAGTGTTTTCATAGTCATCTTCCTTGTCCTCCTCATCCTCATCCTCATCCTCATCCTCTACCAGCTCCTCATTGATGCTGATGCATTAATCTTCATGTGTAACAGATGGTGTATGATAAGATGACAAAGAATGCATGTACAGCTGACAGTCAACTTGGAAGTCTGCCAAACTCTGCACAAACTTGGTTGCACTGTACAGCCATGTGGCAAACATCCTACCATTCAGTCCCTTACACAGTGGTGGTTACAATGTTATCACATGCTCTAACGAGTATTCAAAATTGAAAACAGTACATTTTCTTGTGATTTGAATTATCAGTGCCTTCTAAATATTTATTCTGAGAGGATTTATAAGTTTTATCTAAAGTCAATTTTGGGACAAATATTATGATATCTACCCAAAGACAATTGAAATTTTATATTACAAGAATGTTTGCCCCTAAAACCCTCTCATAATATATAATTTTCAATTGTCTTTGGGTAGATATCATAATGTTTGTCCCAAGATAGACTTTAGATAAAACTTTTAAGTCCTATATTTAGAGGGCACTGATAATTTGAATCACAAATATATACATATGTTGTTTTCCATGTTTAATACTCTTCAGAGTGCACGATAATATTGAAACTGCTGCTGTGTTAGTGTGACATTTTAAGCATGACCACACAATCATACAAACTTCTAGTTACCACTGTCATCCTGGCAATTGACCAGACTTCAAACTCCATTCTTGTGAGAATTCAATAATAATCATCATATTTTGTCTTCACATTTTCCACTACATTTTCCCCCCTGTTAAATAGTGACCCCTGCACTGTGTCACCTCTAATATTTCAGAGTCAACCGTGATCAGAGAACTTAATGCCGAAGATCTGGAGATAACAGTATTACACTTTTTGAAACCAGCAGTATATGTATGGGTACACAACATGACATCAGAGGAAGAAAGTCCGTCTTGATGTTTCAAGCTCGGGCTAACATCGTTAGCACAAAGACGAGGAATGACAAACAAGATGAGTCGTACCTTCCAACGCCACAGATATTCGCTATCCTTTGCCGGATCCGTCTTCGCCGAAGGCTGGGGTTCCCCTCCGCCTTCACCCATGTCATCATCTCCGTTGTCTTCATCTGCGTTCTCGCCACCTTCGGTAGTCTCTTCGGTCGGCGGTGAAAATTCTTCAATTATTCCCGTAGTGATCTCCAATGCATCAGGGGTCGCGCCAAAGCTGCGCACTTCCGGAAGTCCTTTTTTCACCCATCGTAGCTTGAGCGTGAAGCGTGGACCAATTTCTTGCAGCGCAACCTTCTCAGGTGATCGGAAGGCATATCTACGCACAGGATTAGTTCGAGTCGCTATCAATTGACGCGTGCTGACCTATGTCGTCTGAAAAATAAGAAGTCTCGCTGATTGTGCAGAGTGACAACTTGTCTACCCTGGAACTCCGGCAGAGGGGGAAAGAGCGTCTGGAACATTCGTCCAACGGCGTGGCCAAGGCTCGTGACGAAATTGTTGAGTACAAGCTCGGGATTGTGTGGCGTGGCGCGCGCGTGGCCCTGATAATATGAAGAACGGGTTGGACGTACATCAATGCAGGAGGAGGAGACTGACGAATATGTGCTTTGTAAGCTCGACAGAGGAGAGTTTGAAATAAGCAGTGGGACCGTTGGGAAGGTAGATGAGCGTGATGGCGTCTGTCAGCGCTGCACGTCAGAGGGTATTCGGAACGGAGAAAGCTACTGACTCGGTTTCCTCATATCCTCGTTCACCACTAGCATATGCTTGTACCCTCTCCCTGCAGCCCACCCTGCGATTCGTCCCACCTCAAATCCCTTTCCCTTCTTCCTCCTTATGTACTCGGCACCAGGGAACACCCCTACAAGCTCGTCGCAAAAGTCGTAGGTTGCCCTGGAGGCTTTAGGGGACGTAGGTGATGAGAACTTTTGGTGGCAGATGTGGATCGTCCGTAAAGTTGAAGTAGGGGGCAAACGGATCGGACGCGAGGTCCGCATTCAGTTCTTCAATCCGTACCGTGGAGGATCCGTTGGGTTGTTTAGAGGTAGGGAGCATGGAGGGGTCATGCTCGCGGGTGTTATCGAGCGTCTTTGGGACATTTTCTGCTAGACGTTTCTATGTAACGTTGGACGGTGTGAGAAGAGAGCTTGATGGCGGCCCATACCTTCTTTGCAACGGGATCGGTTGCCTCTTGCTTCGCGCGTGCGAGGCGTTGCTGTAGTTTTTGCTGGCCTCTTGCTTTTTTCTGCTTGTTAGCGACTTCTTGCCGCTTCACCTTGTTCTTGATGAGCGACGGCTGGATAAGAGGAGCCATCTTCACTCTGCACTCCCCGGTCTCGAACGTCGTTTTGCTTTTTCGAAAAGGGTGTAGTCACGTGCACGTGGGCTGATGTACTCAAATGCCTGCTCAGTCTCGCAACCTGCGTGTCATACATACCCTCAAAAATGCTCGCGTCCCGTCTTGGGGCTGCAATTTTCTTACTTCTGGTTACGGCAGTTCATGGACTGCATTTCTACCTGGATGCAAATGAGAAGCGGTGCTTCATCGAGGAACTCCCTTCAGACACGGCGGTCGAGGGTATGTGCATTTCATGGAACGCCTGTTGCACCGCGTTGAGTGGCATCAACGTTGGTTTCAGGACACTACAAAGCACTTGAATGGAACGAGCAGGCAAGAGAGTATGTCCTCGAGCCAGAGCTTGGCATCTTGGTAGAGGTAGAGGTACGCCTGGACGCTTTCCATGGAACTTGTGCCCACCTGCTCCTTTTGACCACACAGGAAATGGAGACTGGACACAGTGTGGTGAAGACTCGAGGTCCTCCCGAGGGTCAGTTTACCTTCTCTTCGCACGATGCGGGTGACCACTCCATCTGTCTCTCTACGAATTACACCTCGTGGTTCTCGAGCACACACGTCAAGCTCTATCTCGACATCATTGTTGGCGCAGTCAGACCTGACATCGAGCATGACCGGAGCCACGTCTCCGAGTTGGCTTCCAAGGTCCGTGACCTGAATCAGAAGTTGGAGGATATCCGGAGAGAACAACAATATCAACGCGAAAGGGAGGCAGACTTCAGGGACTTGAGCGAGGCTACGAATACGAGAGCCGTTTGGTATAGTTTGCTGCAGATCGTGGTGCTGGTTTTGACATGTACATGGCAACTCAAGCATCTCAAGGTGAGCGCCGTGCCGCTTTCGTTTGCGAGTGATTTTACCCCCTCTGACTGTGTATGCTCGCACAGCGTTTCTTCCAAGACAGGAGTTAGGTCTTCCTATGGCATACAGTATTTGGAGAAGTAATGCATTGTATTCGTTCCTAGTCAGTGAATGCGCATGTTAGGATCGCTTTCGTTGTACCTTCATGTCCGAGAGGCGGATGCGGTGAATCGGTGTAGTTCCGTGATCAGTGGCTTGCGCTCCATAGGGACGATGGCTGGCGTTGCTGTCACTCAGGGTTTTCTGCATTCAGTACTAATGTAGCGCCTCTTGACGCCGAACTGTAAAGCTCGCTGCATTTCGTGTTTCTCGATAATGCCAAGCTGAATGACTACACATCTCTACATTTCTTGAGTCTGTTCGAACGAAGTTCTTGCGTCACTGGGGTTGACAGCCGTGTGGCCTGTGGCCTGTGTCAAAGAAACTCGATCGACATGCTCGAACGTGTCTGACAGTCAGTGGGAGATTTTTTAAGGTACCATTTGATTTCGGCTTTGGGTCTCCACCTGCAGAGAAAGGCTGATAAAGGGCGTCCAGCGGCACCCACCACTCCCGTCGATCTCATCTACCGCCATGTCCGTCGAAGATACCAAACAGGACCTCATATCCGAGTCGGCCCCGCCATACATTGTCGGTGACCACGTCGATAACGATGTATCGCATGTCCAGTTCCGGCCGCCTATCGTCTATACCTCTCCGAGCGCGTTCTTCTCCAGCCTATGGGCACGATGGAAAAGTTTGTGGACGCCCCGATTCATATTCTCCATGATCGCGGGTCAGGTGGTGTCGCTCTGTATTACGGTGACTAACGTGACGACGACGGAGCTCGTGGATCGAAACTGGTCACTGCCCACTACGCAGACGTGGTTCCTGTAAGTAGATTGCCCACTACAGGCGTACACTAATGCATCGACCCACCTCCCCCTGCATAGGTACTTTTCCTTATTTGCGGTCTATACCCCTTACACTATATATCAATGTGCGTATACATCTGCACACTCGAGCGGGTCCCGTATGTAGGTAACACACTATCCTAGATGGCTTCAAGGGATGGGCAAAGATGGTTTCAAGGGACGGATGGAAATGCACGTCCTTTCTATCCTGCAGACGGTTCTGCATTCTAACACTCCCACCTAGACTTTATGCTTGCATGCTGCGACGTAGAAGGCAACTTCCTAGTCGTGAAGGTATGTCGATCGCAGAAAACCCAGCCATTCTTCCCTCACTTTTTACAGGCATACAATTATACCGACTTGTTGTCCTGCATGCTCCTCGATGCGTAGGTGTCTCATCTACTGTCGCAATAAGCCGTTGGGGGATGATAGAGTTTTGGGACTGACATGACTTTGACGGCGACCATAGCTGGGCAATTCCCGTCTGTATCTTCTTCTGCTGGATCTATATGCGCACGAAATACCATTGGACGCAAATACTGGTGAGGCTGAAATACTGGTTTGGTGGTACGAGATACTATTGACGGTCGGCAGGGAATATTGGTCTGCGTGGGCGGACTTGGAATGCTCGTTTCGTCGGATATGCTCACGGACAAAAACTACCCCGCACTTAACAAAGGTAAAGGTGATGCATTTATGATCATCGGTGCTACGCTCTACGGATTCAGTAAGTGCTTATTCGCGACCTTGATGAAGGACAGTAGTGTTGAGTGATATTTCGTGCTTCAGCAAACGCGACGGAGGAATTCTTCGTCAGAAGGTCTCCCCTTTACGAGGTAATTAGGTTTGTCGCCTTGTATGTTAACCAGTAGTGACAGTATGGTGTAGGTTGTCGGCCAACTGGGCATGTGGGGCACGCTAATCAATGGCATCCAAGCGTCTGCTTTGGAGCACCACGACATGACGCTTGCATCGTGGAATGGGGCAACGGGTGTGTATCACATGTCGCCAAGATTTCCTGTGCTCAACCCTTGTTAGGGGGCTTCTTGGTGGCGTATACAGCTGGTGAGCGAGGTCTCTCCAATCAAGCTCAGTTGGTTGATCGTTCCTTGTCAGCAATGTTTATCCTCTATACCACCGCACCACTTCTGTACCGCTCTGCATCTTCGCCTTTTTATAACATCAGCCTGTTGACTAGCGACTTTTATGGTCTTCTCTTCGGTAATGTTTCCTCTCTCACACCCTACTTATGTCGCGCGCTAACTTTGATTTCTTCTTGGCCGTAATTGTGGATACTAGGACTGTTCCTCTTCGTAAGTAGTACCTCTCGTACCTGTGGCTTGACATAAGATGCGACCTGACATTTTTCCCTTTTCTGTCCACTTCGGGCGGGATACCCATCAATGATGCCCCGTTCTGACGACGGCAGCATTACTCCCCGTATTGGCTATATTTCCCATCTTTCTGTGTCGTCGTCCTCGGACTCGTGATATACTTCTGGCATGCGACGCGTACGTTATTTCCTCTGCCTTTCACCTCTGCGTTTAGGTGCTGATGGTCGTGCGTGAAGCGGAGGAGCAGGGAAAGGTGGATCCCCAGCGCCCGGCGTACATCCAGAGGAGGCAAGAAGAGCAAGTGCTGAAACGGTGACTTGTTCGTTTCGAGCATCATGGGGGTATGTGGTGTTGCAGAATATAAGGTTTCTGCATGGTTGGCCCTCATGCAAGATGTAAATGTAGTGTTGTTTACGACAGGTAACATTCTCTCTGTGTCGGGAGTGGTGCGCGAGGGCAGTATGAAATTTAATGAATGTACATATGTTCGAGTCAAACAGGGACTGGACCTTTAGCCGTTCGAACGGTCGGATGTCGAAGGTGCGTTCAAATGATCCTGGTCCCGCTAGGGGCCCGACGAATTTTGAACAATTGGTGTGGTCCTTCCTGCATGCTGCTAGCAGTACTCGCTGCATAATTGCATGGCTAGTAGCTGGGTAAGGTATGGATGGATGCCGAACCCGTTTCTGAGCTGGTCATTCATAGCCACCTCTCCGGGAGGTTTTCCTCTGCAGGTAGGCAACTCCGGAGACTCTCACTGCGACTGTCATGTCAGAACAGGTATGGATACTATGGAGTTATATTACTAGTTAATATGAATACATCGGAATCCAAATAACAGAAGTCAAAGGGGACAATATCCAATTAGTACTTTCCTTTCTATGGAGTGGAGATGTCTCATAAATTGCTAGGTGCTAAACACGGGTTCAAGCAGAGGGGGAGGGATCTTTTTTTTGCTCTGTTATCACCGGCGAGAGGGCGCCTTCTCGCCTAGCGCGATTCTCTGCGAGTTTCTATGACCAGCGTCAGTGATCGGGGGAATGGATTCCAGGAAAAACAAAAACGTACAGCTTTCAGAGCTTCTGCAGTAGAAACGATAGACTCGAGCGTAGATTCAGACATGTCAACCATCTGCCGGTGCTGGGTCAGTGAAGTTCCATGCCACCCTGCCTAATAAACTTACAGCTTCGCTGACTCGTTTCTGCATATTCCTCAATCGTTCCTTATTCTCCTCCCACTCCTGCTGGATTCCATCCAGCCATTGCACCTGAAGGGGTTTGGCTAGGCCTCCATCCCCATCGTGCGTCGCGTTCATATGGTCCTAACTCCGAGCCCGTGCCATGGGGTTGGTCTTGCAATGAGGCCCTTCTGTGTTGCCACATCAGGCAAGACCAGTATGGAGAATGGTAGTCACGCATGGCTGGGGAGTGGTTCCACCAAGTCGCGACGCCTGCGCCAATAAGGAACCACAAGATACGGGACGCGGGGCGATGGAGATATACGTGAGGATGGTGATACATTTCGTATGTGGTAAGAGACGCGGTGCGGTGAGTGTGAGTGAAGTCGATGGGGAAAATGCATGTTGTCAGAAATGCGAGATTTATAGACGCAGGGGAGGGGACGTTGACGAATGCCTTCGGCTGGTGAGAACACAGACCTGCAATTGCGTGGTTGTGAGCTGAGCTCAGGGGGAAAGTTCGGCCGGCATCAAGGTAGTGTCTGCCGGCCGCGTGACGTCAAGCGCCGAACGGGAGTTGCCGATAGACTGGTGAAGAGGAAACGGTACACGATAGTGCCTTCGCAATGGGGCGTCTCATTAGTATGGTATAATGACTGTAGCGGTGCAAAATCGGCCATCATCCGCATGACATTGCGTGGTGTAGCACCCGTAGTCATCCCGTATGACAGACTTCTCCCTCGAACCGGATCAATCACATACCCCAACCTCGTACTTGACTTATTCCTAGAACAGGCAGCCGGCGGCGAAAACGTCGCAAGTGCCCGGTACGTTATCCCAAGAGGTGCTGGAACAATCTGAGGGGAAGCATTCCACGGTGATCTTTCGGAGTTCCGCTTACTGCTTGGCGTGATCGCTAGTGGCGCCAGTGTTAAGTAAGGCCGAATACAGAGATTTATAGGAGACGCACTCCGAGTTGACCTTGAATATGTAGTCGAGGACGGACATCCTACAGTGTTATTCGAAACTGTCGAGGTCAGTGCCTGCTGGCCGCGTGACGTTTGAGCGCCGAACGGGAGTTGCCGGAAGGCTGGTGAAGGGAGAGTACACGACAGTGCTCGCAATGGAGCGTCTCATTTAGTACGGTGTAATGCCCGCAGTGGTACAAAATCAGCCATCAACCACATGACATTGGGTGGTGTAGCGCTCTAGTCATCCGTATGACATTTGATTTGGCGCACCTGTCCCTCGAACCGGATCAATCCCATTACCCTAACCTCGAGCTTGGGAAATGAGGTATGTATGTACATACATCACTTGTCTCTAGGGCCGGCAGCCCTCCGTCACGGCACCGTATTGAAGCTGTGGCCAGATGCGTCATCCCGAGAGTGGTGGAGCGATTCCGAGTACATAGTCATCCCAAGGTGACCTTTCTGAGTGGCACCGGCGCTAATGCCAAAGACAGGGGATTGATAGGAGGGTTGACCGGTAGTTGAGAACCAGTCATCCGCCAGTGTCACGCGCAAGGCGAATAGCAGTATTAGCTGCAGTCACCTGAACATGTTACGATAAAACTATTGATCCGCGGCGTGGGCATCTGGGAACGGTTTGTACGTTGGGCGGACCGTCCGTCCCGAACGACAGAGACCCTCTCTGCCACGCGGACCCGCATTTGTAGCGATGGCCGAACAATAAGCCCGCTCGAGGGGAGCACGCAGGTAGCAGAAATTCTGTGATACGTTTTCCTATGACAACAAGATGTCCTGGAACGTAAGAAGAGCCGGTGAAGAGATTAATCCCCAAGGACCCAGCTATTAAACCAAACTTCCGTTGCCAAATTATTAATCTTCAGTCCGACTCGTGGTCGGGTTCGAAATCAAAAGGAGGTGAGGGGTTACTAGTCACGCGTGACACAGTAACGGTTGTCACGGTGTACTGCTTGCCCGACTTGTCTCAGCCAGCTAAAACGGTCGCTGCCAGCTCGTCGTTCGTTGTCAGGTCCGTGCGCTGTAGTGTCCCACCGAATCGTCAAGCACAGGCGACAGCAGCCAAAGTCACTGATCTGGGGTCTCGCATGAACAGATCTTCGCGAGACCAGCGTTACATCGACTCTTGATTCGTTTCCGTCCAAACATCCCACTCCTCTACTCATCATGACCTCTGATTCTGATTCCGTCCGTATGCGCAGAGACAACGAACCCAACTTGCTACACGGAGCTCCCGTCTCCGCCCCACCCGCTGCCCCTTCCCGCTTCCCCGATCGTCCTGTGCCAACTAGAGCATCCACGTTGGGTTCAGCCCACGACCTTGGTCGCTCCAATCTCTCCGCTAAACACGATTTCCCTACTCACGCTCGCAGTGATGATCTAAATCACTTTCATTCAAGCTGGAGTGACCTGAACGGAATGCCTGGTTCTCTACTGCACCCCTCTCCTGGTTTCCTCTCTGCGAGCCGTCCCACTACACCTAATAGCTCCAATCGTACCCCTACCTCCGAGACGCTCCCAGAAAGGCCACGGAGGAGGAGCGTTGCCTCCCAATTGTCTGCTCATTCCGATTCTTCCTCATCCAGTGCTCCGAACAAGGCCGGTGGTCCGTTGACGTCCACGTCTTCGACTACCTCCGCTAATCTCTCATCATCGTAAGTGTCTCTATTTTCTTCTCCAACGTCCTTCTATCCCGAACTCTACTCTTATCGTCGATCTCGTGTCTCATGCGTGTCCGTCTAGGCCATGTTCCGCCTGTGGGAACTCGATGCAAGGTGCATTCGTGCGTGCACTCGGTACTGTTTTCCACCTCAATTGCTTCAAGTGCTTGGTGCGTGTACTTTCCTTTTCCCTGTTGGACCTGATTTCTTTTTTTTCTAACTTCAACTCCTGACCATCTTCCCACATGCACAGGATTGTGGAGATGTCGTCGCGTCAAAGTTTTTTCCCATCGACGGCCCCGAAGGGAAACAGCAACCACTTTGTGAGAAAGACTACTTTCGCCGTCTGAATCTCATCTGTGCCAACTGCGGTTCTGCCCTCCGCGGTAGCTACATTACGGCTTGCAGTGAGTGTTCAGGCACGAGGTCCGTCTCATGTTACTTACACGGCGATCAGACAAGAAGTACCATGTCGAGCATTTCACATGCTCCCTCTGTTCAACGGTGTTTGGCCCACAGGATTCGTATTATGAACACGATGGGGATGTCTATTGCCATTTCCATTATTCGACGCGATTTGCCACCAAATGCGCCGGTTGCAGCAGTGCGATCTTGAAACAGTTCGTAGAGATTAATCGGAATATGCGCGACGAATGTTGGCACCCTGAGTGTTACATGATCAACAAGGTAAGTTCGCGAATGCGCGAGGCTCCTACACGAACGCGTGGTATTCATGAACTGTTACAGTTCTGGAACGTCAAGGTTGTCTCGCGGAGATCGAGCGCGTCTATCTCTGATGGGTCGGAGCTGGAGCCATCCTACGCTGCAGAGGAAGAACGAGAAACATCAACCTCCTTGAAGGACAAACAGTCCAGGATGGAGCAATTGGTTTACCGGATTTGGACGTACGTTATTTTCCCTGGTGTTTTCCCGGCCTTGTGTAAAAGATCTTCGGTATCAATGCAGCGTGCTCTCGGCATTCGAGGAATCGAGCGCCGCATGCATATCAGATATGCTGCGGCAGGTCAGTAATGGACAGTACCTCGATGCGATCAGGATGGCGGAGAAGTTTATTTTGCACGTGGAAGTCCTGTTCGGGGCTATCGACGACCTTGAGTACCACTCTGCAAGGTTGAACTTGAAGGGTTCGTTCCATGCCTGCCAAGTCTGTCGTAATCTCGCTTACTCCTTGTCCAAAAGGGATCTCCCACGTCCGTGAAGCACGCATGCTTTGCCGGAAGACAGTGGACCTGTTCACGCTTTTGTCGCGCACGCAAGAGACGGGCTCTCGACGAACAGGCATGACGCAGGACCTGCTCGCCCTTGTCACAGGGATAGCACACTACCTCAAAATCCTCATCCGAATCGCGCTGACGGGGGCGCTCAAATTGGAGAGGGAGCAAAGCGTGAGAGAGGCGATGCCGTCTTTCCTCGACAAGCTCCACCTCCTTGCCGTGCAAGCCGGCGACCCCGGAGCACGCCGGTTAATCAAAAATGGCAGTGGGGAGGTGGTGGGTGCGGGGCAAAATGGGAGTGTTGGGAATCTAGGCACACAGGGGGTCACTTACGGCTACAGGAGTCTGGCACCGGAGCTCGCAGGCGAGTCGCCGTTCTCGATCACCTCGACCTCCAGGCTTTCGGTGAATAATCCGCCGTCGGATCGGTGTATTAAATGTGCCCAGGCCGTAGAGGAAGATTGTGTTCGACTTGGTACCTATCAGAGGTGGCACTCGCACTGTTTGCAGTGCAATGCTTGTGGAAAAGCTGCGGCGGTGGCTGTGTCGAAGGAGCCTAGTGTACCCAAGGACGACAAGGAAAAGGATAAGAGCGAAAAGGACCCTGCAAAGTCTTCCGCCATCAAGCGACCACCTGCAAACGTGGGCATCTTCGCGTACGAGGTCGAGTCTCTCAAGGACATCCCTCCTTACGGAGAAGTTCCTTCCGTGATCCTGTGTACCGATCATGCCCATTCTGGTTGCCGAAACGGGTTCCAGCCGGTCTCGAGACTAGAGCAATACGCGTTCTTGTTGAACATCGCTTTGCGGCGCTTATATCTGGTCTTGAAACAACAGGGGGTCATTCCGCTCTCACCAGGTATGTGTCTCTTCTTTCCCTTTCGCCCACGATCCCCCTATCATATCTCCTTTTCTCCAGTCGCATCAGCAGCCCCTACCCCGAAGTCTGGCGAACAGGATCCTTATCGCAACTCGGGCGACATTATGCGGATGAAATCCGTTCACCTTGATCGCAAGCTTTCTGCGACAGCACGCTTGCCCAGAAGATCGACCGTCGTCAATAGTCCCACTGGCAAGACAGTTCATCCATCGGAACCGTCGAGTACACAACGCCCACAACCACCGCAAGAAGCTGTTATCAAAGCACCTCAACCGCAACGCGGTCCGCCACCAAACCTCATTCCGGGGCGGCAGCCGTCACAACCCGGATCATCGTCGGGAACCAACTCGCTTCCGCCCTCGCGTAACCAACTACGGTCACCGGCCACGCTGGACACGAATGTGCTGAACCTGCCACAGGCGCGACCACCACTCGTTCGCAACAACACCGAGGTGAAGATCGTGGACGATTCTGCACCGAATTCCCCTGCTGTTGTGTTGGAAGAGTCGCCATTGCGTGTTCCGGACGATGGGATTACGCTTGCTGACATTCCGCAGCTCGTGGAGGCTGCACAGGCACGAGAGCAGCAGCGCTCGCTGCCACGTCAGAGCACTGCGCCGCACATTTCGGGTCTGAGTGCGCTCGAGCTTGCGATCGTGAAACACTGTGCCCTGCTAGCATTGTTGCGATCGCCCATCAGAGACCAGGTGGATTTGGACGAGATTTTGGAGCTGATCGAGGCGAAAAAGGGCGGGTTTTGGAACAAGTTATTTAAGGCGGGAGATAAGAAGAATGTCAAGAAGAAAGGCGAGTCATATACTCTAATCTTCAGCCTAATTGACATCAGCGTATCTTATTTGCAGGTGTTTTCGGCATCCCGTTGGAGCTTTTGGTGGAACGCGAAGGATGCGATTCGTTACATGGGGCTACGCGGACAACGCTGAGAGTACCGAGTTTTATTGACGACGTTGTCTCTGCAATGCGGCAAATGGGTATGTGACAGTGGTATATACGAAATCGATGTAGAATTGACGCATTTGATATCAGACATGTCCGTGGAGGGTATCTTCCGTCGGAATGGTAATATCCGGCGTCTAAAGGACCTCTCAGAAACCATCGACCACGACCCTTCATCAGTGGACCTCACACAGGACAATCCGGTGCAGCTGGCTGCGTTATTGAAAAAGTTCCTACGAGAGTTGCCGGAACCGTTGATGACATTCAAACTGCACAGGTTGCTCATTGCTTCACTAAGTGAGTACTTTTGTGGCGTCGCTATCGGCGTTTGATCTCATCGCCCGTTAATTACAGCGCTCTCAGCGGACGCGGAACGACGGCGTATCCTACATATGGTTTCACTACTTCTGCCGAAGAGCCATCGAGACACGATGGAGGTGCTTTTCGTATTCCTGAAATGGGTCGCCTCGTTTGCACACATGGACGAATCGACGGGAAGCAAGATGGACTTGCAAAACTTGGCCACGGTCATCTGTCCAAGTATCCTGTATTCACGGGGTCGGGACGCCGTGCGGGACGAGAGCTTCGGCGCGATCCGTGTGGTGACGTCTCTTCTGGAGAACCAAGACGAGTTCTACACTGTCCCTGATGAATTCATCCCGATCTTGCGTGATCAGGACTACTTTGCGAATGGCATGGATCTTCCGAGCAAGGAGTTTATGAAAAAGTGCGACACCTATATGCGACTAAAGGCGAATAATAACAATGGACGACCGGCGCTCGCAGCGGGAATGTCGTCATCATCGCCGAATATATCGACGTCGAGATCGCCTCCGGAGTTGATGACGACGATACCGAACGATTCGCAAATACGGAATGGAAGGCAGCAGTCACCACATCCACATCCCTGGCGTTAGCCATCCCCAGATGTCATATCCATCGCCTGTACATACCCCGCCGACGTCGCTATCTCAAGGTGCGATGATGCTCCAGAACCAATCGCAGCAACAGCAACAGCAGCCGCAGCATCCGCGAGGTCAGCCATCATCGCAAACACAAGATCAGGATTGGGCGATCCTACCGCGACCGAATGCTACTAGTCCGTCCGGATCCTCGCCAGGGGGACGGCCGGCGTCTTATGCACCGCCATTAATACGGACAAGCGGGGAACATGTCCATGCTGTATCACCGAATGGCTACCAGGCAGCAATTATTCGGCAGCGTCCATGACCATATGTGTCTCTACTTACCGTTTGTCGTCATCGTTGTGGTCGCCGGTGGCGGTTGTCATAAAGTGTATACGTTTTCTTTACTTCCCTCACGCGCGCTACCCTTGACCTACACCTGCTTCCATTCGCATTTCGTCATTTGTGGATTCCCACCTTTTTTTCTGACAATCTGGTGCTACCTCCTACCCGACCGATATTGCTTGCTGACCCCGCCACTCTACCATGACCTCACTCTTCGATTGCTGCCCCTCTGCGATCCTTATCCTGCCCGTAACCTGCGTTTTTGTAGATGTGGCTACTATTACTGTGCGTTGCCGTCTTATCTTTCGATCTCGAGCATTATCTGTAGTTTACAGGACCGCGTTAGCCCCTGCGTCTACTAGCTTTTCTGGTCTTTCCTTTGTTTTTTCACAAGCTTTTCCTTTGGATGGCTTGTCGTACTCTCTCTGAAATACTTTTCCCGTTCCTACATACTCCATCACCATCGACACTCCCCCCCCCAAGTACGACACGGACCACAAGCTTTTCTTTTTTCAGTCAGGTCGACTATATCTACCCTGTCTCTTTCTCTTAGTTGTTTCTTTTTTCCTTCTTCTGCAGTATACTCATTATTATACCCGTGCAATCTCTCCCGCCACAACCAAAGAAAAAGTGTACTACTCATTTGTGAAGACGACGAACCTTCTCTCTTTCATCGGTCGTATAGTACCAGTTTGTGAAAATTGCCGTGGACAGACTGACATTTTTCTTCATGTTTATCTCGGACGATCTTTGAATATAATTCAGAATCATATCAGAGCTCGCAAACAAAAAGTTGATGTTGGGGTTTCATATGCCATGGTGTCCATGGATGCATGTTTGCATATGAAGATTTTTGGTGGTACCAAAAGGGCGTGAGGGAGGAGGGTAATGTAGTGACATGGACATGAAGTATAAAGCCGATGAGGAAACCCTTTCCACTCTTCTTTATTTGAGAGGAATGAATCTCGATGCTGTATGTGATCGTCGTAAGTTCATGCATAACATGGGAAAAAATGGGGGTGGGTGATGAACTTACAGTGCGTGGCACCGATCTGAGCAGGTTAAAGCACGTCGGCAGAGTTGTGAGCGGAGTGGAAAGGGTGAGAGAGGTGTAGGGAGACTTACACCTGGACGACCGTGTTTCACGGGCTTGTACGAGCAAGAGAACTCGGCGAGGTAGTGCCCCGTCATTTCGGGTTTGATTTCGACGGAATTGAAGGTCTGGTGTTTTGGGAAGTTAAAACAGTTCGTTATTACGGGAATACCACGGAATCGAGACAAGACGTGCCTTGCCGTTGTATATTCCGATGACGCTACCGATCATCTCAGGGACGATGATCATGTCTCGCAGGTGGGTCTTTACGACGGCCGGTTTCTCGTTCGGAGGGGCCTCTTTTTTGGCTTTGCGGAGTTTCTTGATGAGACCCATTGGACGGCGTTTGAGGCCGCGGTTGAACTTGCGACGAGCGCGGGCATGGACGAGCTGCGGGTGAAAGTAGGATCACAGAGACGGGTAGGAAGTCGTGGGCAACGTACTTCGATGAACTGGGGGAATATAAGGTGGGTGAGTAGAAGAGGGAATGAGGGAGGGATGAGCGTACCTCTTCATTGCTTAGGTCGAGGAGCTTGTCGAGCTCGACGCCGCGGTACGAGAACGTACGGAACGTCCTCTTCTTCTTGAGCTCGGCCGCGAGAGTGGGATCTGTGATAGCTGAATCCGCCTACACATGATGGTCAATCCTCCGTCACGGGATGGATAGAGAGAAACAGACCATGATTGCGTCGTGAATGCCTTGTCTTCCTCTTTGTCCTGTCGATGGCGACGGGGAGTGATGCGGTTATTTGGTTGCGTTGGGGCGTGGAGGACAGCCAATTTAGGAAGGTGTGGCTGGATAATAACTGTATAGTTTTACGCCACCGCGAGGGGATGGCGAGTTTGGATTGTCATCAGTATTGCAGCGTCGGATAGAATCCACAGGTCTTCCCATCGAGGATTAAAGGTCAGTTCCGTTCGTATTACAGCGTTGCACAAAGGAGTTCACGGAGACGACCAGAGTGATTTGTGGCTATCGTTCTACTAAAACTACACAACAGTGCGTTCTGCGATATTTGAATATGTTCATACTCATACGTTGCTGATGGGCGGGTATAGATGCGTCATCTCGCTGCTTACCTCCTCCTCCAAATTGGCGGCAATGCCTCGCCTACTGCTGACGACGTGAAAAGGGTTCTCGGTGCTGTCGGTATTGAGGCCGACGACGAGAGGCTAGAGCAGTTGATTTCCGAGTTGGACGGCAAGGACGTCAACGCCGTGAGTAGTGGCGTCGTGGAAATGTGTTGCGGAATGCACTGAATAGGACTGGTTCACAGCTCATTGCTGAGGGTTCAGCCAAGCTTGCTTCTGTAAGTGGCGTAGATGATATTGGCCTGGTTGACGTGAGTTCATACCGGTTGTGTCGGCAGGTTCCTTCCGGCGGTGCTGTTGCGGCACCCGCTGCTGGTGGTGGTGGTGGAGCAGCTCCCGCAGCGGCGGCCGCTGAAGAAGAAAAGGAGGAGAAGAAAGAGGAAAAGGTGAGGTCGTGGGCTGGCATGACCCTGACATATGCACTAACGTCTTTTTGGACGACCAACAGGAAGAGTCCGACGACGATATGGGCTTTGGTCTGTTCGACTAATGATATTAAAGTTGCGAATAGCAGTAGTTGCATGTACCTATCCCACGTGAATGTAGCCAATCACGAATGTCGGCGGTGTGGACCAGTTTATGCCGCGGGGTGCCGCTATGCCATATATGGAATGCTCCGGCGGCATACAATGCATCCGAGGTGGCAGGCAGGGGTGGTTTTAGCGTGTGTTGCCGTACGGCAAATATTAATATAGCGGGCTCGTATCGGGCATAGGCTGCGGAGGAGAAGAGTAAATAATCATAATAACAACAACAATAATAAATAATATGAATAAGAATATTGATGCCGCAGAGCGAAAGACACCGGGCCGAAGTGGGAATGTCCGTGAGCTGCCGGCGGGGATGAGTGATCTGCGTGTGATGGGCTGTGGCTTGCCTTGCCTGGCTTTATACCAGCTCTGCTCATAACCACACACCGTCGTCTCTCTCCTTTCTCCTCCTTGTTCTTCTCCTCCTCTCCTGCTCACCGTCACCGTCGCCGTCTGACTCAGCGACCGCTTTCTCACCCCGGCAGACGTCAACTGTGGGACGTCGGTAACCGCCGCCGCCTGTCTTTATATACTTCAGCATCGTCGTCGTCATATCCGTCTCCACAACCCACCCGGGTTATGCGTCTCTAGCCATGGACCATCTGCCCCACACTCGCGAGGTTCCTTCGTCCGCAACCCCTCTCTCCCATCTGGATCCCCGCATTCCCGTGGCAGGCGACAAACCAGAGCCCAGCGTCGCCTTCATGAAGGGCCCAAAGCGCAAGCGACTGGCAAAGGTATGTATGTCCTTGCGCGTTATCGATGCCACCGTCCCGTAACACACCTCGAAAAGGCGTGTGATGCCTGTCATAAGAGCAAACGACGCTGTGATGGAACAGGTCCGTCATCTCTCTGATCTCTCACCCTGACCTTGTCAAGCTCATCCCTAACAACCGCCCTAAAGCACCTTGCAGCAACTGGTACGTGAATCTCGGTCCCACTTTCTCGCACCTCGCATCACACAGACCTTCCCAGCTATTTCGCATCCAAAAAGTGCACTTACACAGATGCATCGGGGAAACCTGTCCCTGCTCCTAGACCCCGTCCAGAAGCCTCTGTCAATCTCCGCCTCGTAGCTTACTCTCCCCAAGATGGTTCACCACCTTATGGCAGTCTCCTCCCCCATCCCGAAGACCTGCCATCTCCCTCAGAAGACGATGGCTCAGTGTCCGCTCGTAAGCGGTTCCGCACGGACACAAACCCAGCGGCGTCTAGATCAGTGGTACCCCCAAAGTCTCGCGCTCCCCCGGTGCTCCCTGCTTCGGATAGACCTCTCGAGCGTGACCCCACTTTAACTCGGGAACTCGTACATCGTACGTAGTAACGGCATCGCACACTCTCCCAACGTCTAATTCACATCTGCTAGTTTTCTTCGCCTATCGCCAACCTCACCGCATGATCATTCACCAACCCACCTTTCTTGCCGATCTCACTCGTCGGACCGTTCCCCCTCACCTCCTCCTTGCAGTCTGTGCTGTCGCCGCCTCGCTGTCCAAACAGCCCTGGTTTGAGAACTTCCCCCTGTCGATATGCCGGCGAACCCTTCGCTCAGGAAGCCGCTGCCCTCATGTTCGATGAGAACCGGAATCTCACCTGTGAACACAATCTCGCCACGGCGCAAGCTTTGTGCCTATTGCAGCTTCATGACAGAATGGGCAAGTCCCTGTGGGCGGCTCAATACCATCGTCCGTGTCCTCCATTCCAAATAAGACTAGTCTCCTTACTGACTGGACCCGCTTTTCCAATAGAACACGTCCTCGATATCGTGACGAGGCTGGGAATTTTTGACCACGATCACACCGTATTTACGCCGTTCCCTTCAACGGAATCCATTAACGCTTCTATAGAACGTGAATGCGCCCGCCGGGTTTTCTGGCTCATATACATATCAGATTGTGTGGCGTCCGTGCTGTACGGACGTGATATCCTCGCCACAGAGGCCCAGCTCAGCCTCCGTCTTCCCATGGATGAGACGTGCTTCGAACTATATCCGCATACCGCGATGCCAGGTAATCCTCCCCCGCTAGTACATTGCGCCTCGACCAACCCGCTTCTTCCCCCTCTCCCTAGAGTATATGAGGCATCCTAGCTCACCCAAAGTCTGTTCCGAGATAGGTCAAGTCATCCAGATTGTCTCCTTACACGCGCAGGTAGAGAAGACGTTGGGAGATTTTAACAGTAAGTGGCAACATGCCTGCGTTCTCTCACTCTCAGGGTTTGCGCCACCGCTTCGCTATCATTTTTGTTCACCGGGCTTGTTGGCCAGATCGTGAGAACGGGAAACATCCTAGACCAAAATTGCTAGAACTCGAGCAACAGGTGGCTGTAAGTACCTAATTCAACTGCTATCCTTCTTTCTTTGTTGGGCTTCGCTTGGAACGCTCGAGTGCGGGCGGCCGAGCGAGATTCATAATCTAGCGGAATTCCGTATATTCCATGCCGTATGCGCTGACGCCTTTCCTTTTATCGACATCACTTAGGCTTGGGTCGAGGCTCTTCCCGACCATCTTCGTTTTACAGACGACCATTTACTCGCGCAAATGAACGTCTACGAAACTGGGTCTAACGTGGGTGCCTGGTGTTTTGCCGCCATGCACACGTTTCATAATTCATGTGTCCTCGCTTTAAATTGGGTACGTCCGGGCGCCGTGCGTGCGTGGGCGTGTAGATGTTAATATCAGGCTGTGCGTTTACCAGGCTAGACAACGATGTCGGACGGCAATGCCACATGATATCTCAGGGGCTCAAGAAAAGTTACATAAGATTATGAACGCGTGGGGTGAGAAAGGCAAGCTAAGCATCCTTTGTGAGTCGAGCAAGCAACGTATGATGTGGCACATGGAACTGACGTGAGACTGTTGTTGTCACAGTGGGTCTCATCCTTTGGGTAAGTGGTCACCGGACGTTTTTCGTTGGTTCGATCGGATGGAATGCTCAATGTGTACGACCATAGCCCCTTTTCAAGTATACCGATGATCGAAGTCCGGTTTTACTCAAATGGTCCAGCGAGTTCGAGGAGATATGGGGCGTGCGCATCCACGAGCTTTGTTCATCCTCAGCAGACTCCAGACAAGCGTCCATGTTCTTGATCTCACACGCCCCACCGCCCCCTGTGCCATCATCCTCATCATCTCAGAACGTGAACTCCCGTACTCGCCAGTCGCCTGTGGCAGTGCCGCCGTCCACTGGGGGCATACCTGCTCTCGGACCTGGGCCGAATCCGGTTATCATTCCACGGCCACCGCCCCCGCTGGGCCCTGAAATGGCCCCTTCGCCGGCGGTACCTGCCCAACTTGGATACCCACCTCTCCAACCCAGGGCAACACTCGATCAGAGGTTCCATTCGCAGGTGCAACAGCCCTTGTGCCTTATACAGAATTCACCCCAGTCGTCATCTTCTCACTCGGTTGATGGCAGGAGTCACGCAGTGGTAGGCATGGCTGATCCGAGGGAGAAGGATACTGCCCCCATGAGGGTTGCCCACGATGGGAATATCGACCCTGCGTTAACACAGGCTGTGTGCGGGTCGTCGTCTGTGTGCATGCCCTCTCGCACACCAGTACCTGTAGTAGCACCGCCTCCGGCCCCGTCTGTCAATGCACGGGCACAACTGCAGCAGGGCCCAGCGACGCCGGCGAACGTACAACAGGCTCAGCAGTCGTTGCCGTCGTTGAAGGCGAGTGGGCTGTTGGAGTGGTCGCACCCTAGCCCTGGATCTGCGACGGAAGTAGTGTCTGGTGTAGGGGCTGCTTCGGCACCGTCGCCTTCCGTGTGGTCATCAGGAGGCGCCCAACAGCTTGTGCCACCACCTCGATCTGCGAGCGGGAGAGATTCGGGACGGTCTCCGCATTTGCAGGCACCACCGACACATTCGCCGTCACCACCGATGGTAGCGACGCAGTCGCAACCTCCACAGTCAAAGACGGACTCAGGGCTGTCGCCCAGGGGTGGGACGACGTCAGGACTGCCGTCTTCGAGCAGTATGCCTGTTGGCTTACCGTGGTTGGCACACGAGTCGACGGTGACCAGACAGGGTTAGGCAATTTATATCAGTTTGGTGATTTCTTTTTGGTCGTCCGTCCTTTTCGCATCCGCTCTTTTTCACTACCCCGTTTTTGAGCAGCTATTTGCGCTCGTGGAGGGATTGCCTTCGTTGCGTCGTATTTATTTTTCGCAGTACTTACCTACACACCTGTAATGGTGGCGGCAGAGATACGGGGTGAGGTTGCATTCTAGTAGGAGTTTTGTTGTCCATTCGCTGTCGTCGTTTTCGCAGAATCAAAGGTAAGGTGTAATATAGTACCTAGTATATCCGTTCGTGCGAGTGTATCCGCAGGTCGACGGTCATTATTAGCATGTCATGTCATAGCACTACTGTTCCTCTGGACCTCCCAGCGCGCCCTTCTTGAGGTTGCGATGTAGCTCTGGTTTGATGAGGACGACGCGATCGAGAAGCTTCCGTAGGACTTGGTCCTTCTGAGCTTCGAAGACTTCTGTGATGGACTGGAGTTTATCATCGGTCTCTTTCTCGACGGCGACTTGGGAATTGGAGATGTTGCCAGCGTACTTGTCGGCGCACGCGCGAAGAGGAAACGAGGAATGATAGGTATACGCAGCATGTACGTGATGAGATTGTAGCAGGCTCACCGATGCCTCGAACGCCTTGAACTCGTCTTCCTTCACCCGTCTGTACTCTTCAATTTCTTTAGTCGCTTCTGAACGCGCATCTTTCAATCTCTGAACGCGGTCTGGGGGCCTTCAGTGGCGTACCCTGGCTCATAATCTAGTGTCACGAAACTCACATTGGCGTGCTTGCTGTACGATCTTGGCAGCATCTTTCTCTGCCTCTAAGAGTGTCTGTATTCCCTGAGAAGGGTGTGCTGCCTGTCGTCGTCGTCGTCACCGTCAGATTCACAAGAAACTGGACGCTGTCTCTCTCGTGGACGTACCATTGTCGGGTATGAGTGGAGTCTTGGTGGTAAATTCAAACTCCGACCGTGTCTCTGGTTATTGAGCCAATTCGGTCGGTGGGACTGAGCACCGGCGTTCGCCTGCTGAGTCCTACTAATAAGTGTTAACCCGAGACATAGCGACTGGTTCTCGTTCCAGTGATCAGTTGAAAAAATTATGGCAGGGAACCCACTTGACCCCCTGCAAGCGCTCTCAGCGGCGCTGGCGGTCCCAGCAGACTCGAAAGAACAGGCTGAATTGCTCGCTGCGTTACGTGAATCGCTCGAGGCCCACCCCAGCCCCATACCCATCCTCTGCACGACCCTCATCAGAACCGTGTCAGGCGCAGGCGAGTCCTTACTCAAGAGATGGGTACTTGACCTCCTCCACTTTGCCATATGTCGGTCTAGTCTCTCTCTCGAAGTCCGCTCGCAACGTTAGTATCCACTTCCTTTTCGTATTAGTATCCTGTCGATCTCTCAATAATCAATCGTTTTTTTTCTTCCTTCTTCTCGCCCCCTTCGTGTTTTAGTCGCGACTCAGTCTGTCGACACCTTGGCGAGTTTGCTGAATGACCCGTCCGTTCGAACCGTCAAGGTCGTCATCCAATGTCTCACGACCGTGTACCCCCTCCTCTTCCGTACCCTGTAAGATTTCCATCGTCGATTCCGATCCCGTATTCATCACTCAGCGTCGTATCTTGCCAGATGCTCAAATCGCACACAACGCCAACAATGGGATTTGTTATCCCAGTGCAAAACTAGGATCCTGGACTTCGCCCGGTCTCCTACGACGAACACCGGCGTCAAGCTATCCGCTATCAAGTTCGTGCAGAAAGTGATCCTCTTGCAAACTCGCGGAATTTCCGATCCTAGGGTACGCCTCCCTCTTCTTTTTTTGTTGTCTTTCCGAGACCGGGCGTCAATATTAAATGCAAAACCGAGCAGCTTCAAAATAAGAACGACCCTAACATCGCCAATGTTCCGGTAGACCACCCTTTTATCGTTGCGTCTGCTTTGGAGGCAGAAGGAATGAAGTTGTTGGAGAGCGTGATTACGATGTTATACACTAGCCAGTGAGCATTTCTTCCGAATTCGGCTGCTCCCCTCGAACGACGTGGTCTCTCATTCTTCACGTGGCACTCTGCAGGGACCCTGACATCCTCACTGCCATCGTCAACAGCTGGAGTATTCTCATCAAGCAACGGTCTTCGTTGGTTCACTTGGTCGTTTCGTCTCTGACTTCGTGGACCCCAGTGTCCCTTGCCGGTCAACCGGCTTCCGCAATCAAGAGCGTGGAGAAGAGTATCCGAATACTACTCGTACACATATCTAGGTGAGTATGATGATCGTGACTTATATCTCTGGTTGTTCAGTCAGCTTTTTTCGTAGAGGGCCCCATGGTTCGGCATTCGGTGCCCAAATCAACGAGGCCCTCGCCGTGCAAGCTCAACGCATGGAACGTGCTTCCGCCGAAGAGAAGGCTCGAAAAGCCGCCGTCGCAGCCGCTGCGACTGAGGCAACGCGCAAGCGCCCGCCGCCCGCTATCCCTCCAGAGGACCAAACAGATCCTAAACGCCTAAAAGCCGAGGTCGACAGTGCCGCAGCCAACTCTGCGGCATTCCTCGCTGCATTCGACTTCACGACGCTCCCGATTGGACTCGTAACGGACCTCATCGTTGCTAATCTGCAAGCGTTCTCGGAACCGGCGTTGATGAACTTGGTTCAATCATATCGACAAAGTAGAAGTTTACCACCCGTGCCGCCAGCTAAGCCCCCTCAACCACCAGATTCTGTTGCTCGTACCGAAGGCACACCAGTCGGCGACACGCTCGCAAGGTGCTGAGATCGTCAAGGAAGAGCCCGTCGACCCATTGAAGATGGATATCGATGAAGAGGAAGTGGAGTATGAACCAGATAAATTGAACCTAGAGGTTGGTCTTTATTTCGGTGGTGGTCGGAATTACCTCCTCAGCGTTCATTCTGTAGCTTTCCGGTGAAGAGGCCACCGCCAACGAGGAAATCATACCGGTGGATATTCCCGACGACTTACCATTTGACCTGTCGGACTTCAAGCTCCCGTCGCCCAAAGACCTCTCTACGGATGAACGGATTGCTCTCATGCGCGGTGCTACGACTTCGAATATGGGATGGCGCAGGAGGACCTACAGCATACGACCTCGGCTGGCAGTAGTCAAACTGCCAGTGACATGTGGATGTTACTCATCGTCCGCATGATCACCCGCGCGGTTGTACTTCCGGATCCATCTGGATCAACAAAAGACGAAGGCTGAATTAAGCGATGCGGCTGACAAGCAGCTAACGGCATTGTACTCACGGCAGGACGCACTCCGACAGATCCTTTGCGAATATATCATGGACGATTTCCCTGCTAGGTTTGTTTTGAACGTTTTCTCTGAGACAACGATCGTAGTTACGAACATTGCATAACAGGTTACGCTTGGCAATTACCTGGATGAATGAGGAGTGGTACAACGACCGGATACGAAGTGCTGCTGATCCTAATTGGGTACGTCCTAATTCACCATGTGACTCTAGCACGGTTCCTTAGCTTACAACTGCCCAGCGCCCGAATTACGAATCATGGCTAAACCAACTCGTCTCTACATATCAGACCACCCTGGAAGGTAAGGTTGACGGTAAACCCGATAGCAAAGACAAGGCGTTCTCGAGGTTTTTGTTGGACTTGCCTGACGTGCCCTCTGATGTTTTGGACATGCTCCGTGAGCTCTCGGTCGAAGCAGACAAGTTGGTCCTTAATGGTTTTACAATTGACTCGGATCATTGATTGAGTTAACAGGATGCACGTGGGCTTCACGACGCTCCGAGACTTGGTCTTGGAGCGGCCATCATTGCGGGCGGAGGCATTGCGTGTGCTATTGGATCTGACAACTCATCCGGATTCGGTCACACGGCGCGCGGCTATTAATACTGTCAGGCGGTGGGTCCCAGGCGCCGAGCCCCTGGATAGCATGATCCGTGATTTCGCTCTACAAATCCTACGACGCTTGCAAAAACGACCTGCCTCAAGAAAGCAAGGGCGGTAATGGTCAGACGAATGGTGAGGCCGAAGACGACAACATGGAGGATGGACAACTTCCACCGGAGGAGCTTATTCAGACCCCATACCTTTCCGACGATATACAGCTTCCGGCGGAGAAGTCGCACGTGCTTCAGCACGTCGAGCTCCTCTTCGCCTTGTCTGTCAAAATCCCTGAGTTCTTGGATGAGTGAGTGCCGTTAGTCTGGCTTTATGGTACAGTCTTACACTTTTTTTCGTCTAGGATCTTCGTGTCATACGGTCAAATGGATGTCAGCGTACAGGAAGCCATACAAGGCCTCATTACGGCACTGGTCAAGTCGTTAGGTTCGAACAACGGCAAACTCCTCACGCTCATGCGGACGTGTCCGCCTGGCTCCGAATCGTTGGCTCTTCGGGTATTGACGATCTTCACCGAGCACGGACGGCCGAGTGCACAACTGGTGGCACTGGTGAAGGGTCTCATCTCGGAGCGCGATCTCGATGCGCGTTTCCTCATACCAATCATCGCCGAAATGGATAAGGGAGACATTTTGCGCTACCTCCCGCGTGTCGTCTCTATCCTCAATGGACAGCCGGAGCCGAAGAACTTGGTTCGGTCGGTATTCAGCTCGGTCGTGACGACCCCTCCGCAGACATTTGGAAGCGTCACCTCTAATTTGCCTCGTGTACGACAGAGCGAGTTGCTCACCCCTGCTGAATTGATGGTGCTTCTCCACGAGGCTGAGAAGGAAATCGGGCTGAAGAGCGCGATCGAAGGTGTGTCTACGTGGCTCCTTTTTTTCTCCTCTTCTTTCTTATGTACGCTAACGCCGTATGGTGTTCTAAATTAGCAATCGGGATTTGTTTCTCCATGACGGATGTTTTCCGCTCTGAGATCCTCGCCGTGGTGATGCAGCAAATTGTCGACGAGCCAGTCCTTCCAGTATTGTTCCTACGGACGGTGCGTATTACTGCATAAGCGAGGTGGGAAACGAGTGGGTGGGCTAACACCGATTGACGATCAGGTCATCCAAGCTGTGACGACATATAAATCGCTCGTTCCATTCGTCTCGACAACACTCTTATCCCGCCTAATCACTAAAAAAATCTGGCAGAACCCTCACCTCTGGGAAGGTTTCATTCGCTGCGCCAAAGTGATTGCTCCGGCCAGTTTTGGCGCTCTACTCCAACTGCCTAAAGAACAACTGCGCGAATTGGTAGACAAGCAACCAAGCTTAAAGTCTGGCTTGCGGGACTACGTCACCAAGAAGGCAGGGAATAAGGCGAGGGTGGCCGGGTTCCTGGATATCTTCGGAGATGATGATAATATGCCGTCGTCTGCGTCATCGCCAGCTACGCCAGTGGATGCCGTGATGGCTGCCACACCTGCGTAGCACGCTGCTACTACTTACGTTACGTGATCAGCAAGTTAAACAGTCCGGGAGAGCATGCATTGATGGACTTGTATTTATGGTGAGAGTATATATATGTTGTCACACATCCGAAAGGATGGTCATAAAGTAGGACATGAATCTCCGGATTCCACTGTAGTCTACTTGCATGGTTGTCATATCTCTGCTTGATTGTGAGTCTGCAAGCCATGGGTCTCCATTATGTACTCTGCTATATGCAAAGTGTGGCTGAATCCTGCCATGCCATCATGTGTCATTCAGCATGGAGGCTGCTGAGATCACTGGACAGAACTGTCCAACTTCAGAATCAATGAAATCTTTCCATGGAATTCCATAGTAAATCTTGTGAACTGTAGATGTTCTATCCAGGATTGTGTACATGTGTGATGTAAGGCTAAATGACAGGCTTGAAGCATTGATGACATCTTTTCCCATGAGCCATCTGACTTGAATCCAGCTCCACACAACTGCCCCTGGGGATAACTACAGTGTTCCACATTGAATAAAATGACTGCCAGAATGTTGGTGGTATCTAAAGCAGTGATCCTCCCTTTGGACCTCTAATCCAGTGATCATTAGAGAGCTTGAATGGTCCAGAGATTAGGTCCACATCCTCTTCCAGGAGACCATCAAGGAGTAGTTGAGCATCACACAGAGCATGAAAAGGGACTGATGAAAAGTGAATTGGGTATGCTGCAATGAGTCAACTTGGCTGTGCAAACCCAAACTGAATAACCAAGCTGTCAGGACTCACAACTAGTGATCTGAGGTGGGTCACTCAAACTCTCTGGGATGTGTCCAACATATCTTAACCGCCCATCTTCATAGTTATGGCCATCCTGGGCCATCCTGTTCCCTGAACCTAAGGTGAGCCTGCTGACAACAAAGGAGAATTCACCTGATTGTATGATACCTGTACATTCCTCAAGCAAGCCCCAAATCTGGATAGCTCTCTCCATGTCCCAGACCCTTATAGTCTTGTCAGAAGAGCCTGAGGCAATCCTCTTCCCATCAGAGGAGAATGCAACTGACTGGCCCAGTGTATGGCCTTGAAGAGAGTTACCAATCTGGGCACCTCTCTCAATATCCCAGACCCTCACAGTCATGTCAGAGGAGCCTGAGACAATCCTCTTTCCATCAGAGGAGAAACCAACTGACTTGACCCAATCAGCATGCCCTGCAAGAGGGGGACCAATTTGGACACCTCTCTCTGCATCCCAGACCCTCACTGTCTTGTTGGAAAATCCTGAGACAATCCTCTTGCCATCAGGAGAGAATCCAACTGAGTTAACTGCACTAGTAGGCCCCCCAAGCCCACCAATGCAGACACCTTTCTCAGTACTGTCCCAGACCCTCACAGTCTTGTCATCTGAGCCTGAGACAATCCTCTTGCCATTGGGGGAGAATCCAACTGAGTTAACCCCACCAGTGTGCCCCTCAAGAGGGCCACTGATCTGCACATCTGTCTCAGCATCCCAGACCCTCACTGTCCTGTTGGAAATTCCTGAGACAATCCTCTTGCCATCAGGAGAGAATCCAATTGAGTTAACTGCACTAGTAGGCCCCTCAAGCCCACTAATACAGACACCTTTCCCAGTACTGTTCCAGACCCTCACAGCCTTGTCATCCAAGCCTGAGACAATCCTCTTGCCATTGGGGGAGAATCCAACCAAGTTAACCCCACCAGTGTGCCCCTCAAGAGGGCCACCAATCTGCACACCTGTCTCAGCATCCCAGACCCTCACTGTCTTATCAGCAGAGCCTGAGACAATCTTCTTTCCATCAGAGGAGAATCCAACTGAATTGACCCAGCCAGTATGCCCTTCAAGAGGGCCACCCACCTGGATGCCCCTTTCAGCATCCCAAACCCTCACAGTCTTATCATCTGAACCTGAGACAATCCTCTTCCCATCAAAGGAAAATCCAACTGAGTTGACCTCATCAGTATGCACATGCAATGCAAGCTGAGTGGCTGGCCAGTCCCTAAGCCCTCCTACAGAAATTCCAGGTAAACCAGAGAATTTTGGTATAAGCATTTTTGCAAGCATTGTGTTTGATGGTGTAAATGGCAGTGCAGACACATATAAGTGTGAGGTACTGCATGAGATCATCATGGAAAAACTCAGCAGGAATTTAATCCCATCTTGTACTGAAGCCAAGTTATCCTCCAAGCCTTCCTGGTCCTTGGATATCACATTAGACAACATCAAACACCACTGCCAGTAGATCACCCACCTGTAACCATGCTGCTGTAGAGGTAAGAACACTTGTAGCATGTCCAAGTCCACCAAGAAGGCTCAGTGTCTTAAGCCAGAAGAGGATCTTTTCACTTCCAATGACAAGTTTCACCAAGCTTGCAAGTGCTGAGTCAAATACAGCTCTCTGCAGATGGTGACCCCAGTATTGAGATGAGTAGGAAAAGTTCAATGAAATATTTTCATTGATTCTCTCCTGTAGATCAGCAACCTCCAGGTTGCAAGAGTAGGAGCTTTCCAATTCACAGATGTTGAATTTCAGGTCATTGCAAAGATTCTGCAATGAAACAAATGCAAGGCTACCATGCACATCAGTGCTGGTTATGCCAACAAAATATACCCCACTCCACAGATGATCAGTGAGAAAGTCATGCAAAGATGCATGGAGAGGCCAGACAACTGAGAGCCTGTCTGATATTCCACTCAGCAGTGGTGCCATGAATTCAGGAATGATAACCATGTCAAATTGGTCTTCCTCAGAGGGGAAGTGACTGCACATTTCATTCAGAGTATCCAGTTGCAGGGGTACAGACACTGACATGATCTGTTGCATCACAGAGTAGAATCATGCAAGTGTGATTTCCTCCTCAGGTACAGTGTCTTCAAGGATTGTTCGGTACATGACATCCAATAACATTCCTCCACCTCCAGAATGAGGGAATGTGACTTCGCTACAGCACTCCGTGATGGTTTGACCTGGCCTATTTGGTTTGATGAACTTGCATGCTAGACGAGCCCATTCAAATAGACCATCTGATTTCCAGGAAATGCTCTGGATTTCTGGGGTGCCAATCTCTCCAAGGTTGCTGTCGTGTGCTGTTCTTGTCTTTTCCTTTTCAGAATGCTTACTATACATGTTCCACATCGAGCACTCCCATCATCCCCATTCCTGCACCTCCATGCATCTTGCTTTACACCTCTGCCTGCCTTAGGGGCAAGTGTATGGACTCTATGTATACAATGCATGCCCGCTTACATGCGCTTTCCTTTTCTTGCTTTACCTTTACACTTCTCACTTACCAGATCCCAATGGGATCTGGGAGCTTCCTTTCATAGATGGGTTTGCTTTCCTATGCACGTGACCTTGTCATGTCGCACACAAAGGAGCCCCTGTTTGCCTCTGGCAAACAGTCCACCATCTGCAGTCACTCTGACTCAACGTGTGGAGACTCCTTGTTTGCAGCCCTGTCTTGTTTACTACCTACACATTTATAGGCATTAGTATAGACGTAATCCAACTGCCTGAGGGGTATATAAACCCCTCAGATGTGTTTCGGATTCCTTGTACTTTTGCTACCAAGCTACCTACCTAGCAGGTTGGGTATATCCCTATAAACTCCTCGCTTCTCTCTGTATTCTCTGAGCATTGCTCTGCTGTTGTGGCGACTCTGGGCAAGAACCCTAAGTCACCTAAATCTCGGTACGACTTATCCTCAAAGATACTTAGGAGGTAGTCAAGCTCATCCCTGTTGACATATCTCCATATCACTGTCGATATATCTGGAAGGAGTCTGCTTCAAAGCTCGCTCATTCCCTTGCTATTGGTCTACTCAGTTGGAAGGCTGATAGTGCATGTTGGGTCATTGCCTTGAACAAGCAACCATGATCCATGCCACACAACAAAAGCAAAAGTACCCTCATGTCACATATCTGTGATCGTGACTACTACTCCTGAAAGGTCACAGTAGAAAAGCCACATCGATTCACCAGGTATTGTTCTTGCGACAAAACCCCACAATCACAACCCTTCATACAGCAACACCCTCTCATTGCTGTATCCCCATCACATCCCTATTGCAAGTGTCAGTTATTCGAGGAGTAAAGCCTAGATTCAGAAGAGTACTAGGAGGTGAAAGCTACACCTGCTGTGTAGGCTGAGGAACCTCTAGGAATTCCTGAAAGGTCTCTTGAAGTAACATTCTGACTCATGTCCCAAGATAGAGGTGCATCCTCGAGTCTTGAGGGAGTAAAAACAAAGCAAAGGTGTCTTCTGACATAGGCTCATCAAAGTTTCGGCCACCCTGAAAACCCCCAGTAGTTCCCCTGCATACTTCGACATCCTCTGCAGTGCCTGAAAAGATTGAGAGAGTGCCCTCTCAAAGATTTCAGCTGTACCCTATGAGTCCAACTAAACCCGAGTCCGAAGCAAACACTCCAGTCTCACCAAGCAAAGGTAGAAGGGAACCAGCCCTAGAACCTTTGGCATCAACTTCACAGTTACCCAAATCCTTCCATCATATCCGAGAACCAGAACCACTGGTTGGAAGAAAGATCAACGAAGAAGAAACTCATACAGCACCTGAGTCAGCATCAACTTCCCTAGACCTCGGAATGGCAGGAGTTGGAGAACAAGAGTCCATCACAAAACTCGCTGAACAGTTCCAGCAATTTGCCCAAACAACTGACCCCTTCAAAAGTAAAACCATTGGAAATGTCAAAGAACTCGTTGCTTGGTATGAGGCCCTCATGGGACATCAAGGTCTCGTGTTCCCATCATACACAATCCCTGGAGGTTCTACCAACCAACCAAATGAAGGAAGAACATTGGAAGGAGGAAAAGAGTTAGGCCTCAGCAAACCTCCACCCTTCAATGGAACTAGCAGCAAATATGAAGCCTGGATCGCCTCTGTCAACAACTACCTAAATCTCAATCACCACATCTACTGTACCAATGAAAGAAAAATCAGATTCACCTTATCATTCATGAGCCAAGGCTCATCAGTCCACTTCACCGAAAATTATCTCAAAGAATGCACTACCCAAGCAGGTGATGTCTACATCCTAGACTCATGGACTACTTTTATCGAACAAATGGAGTGAATCTTCAAGGTCGGTGACATGGAAGCCTTAGGCTTCCTGAAGATGGCTGAGATAGAGCAAAATGACAAGCCCCTGAGCGAGTACATTGGAAAGTTCCTCAATCTTATCATGTGAGCCAACATCTCCTGCAATGATTGACAAGCTGGTGTCTATTTCAGAAAAGGACTAAATCCAAGGACCACAGAATGGACCCTCCACTCTGGGAAAATTCCCACAACAGTCCAACAATGGATAGATGCCACTGTCGATGCACAAACCACCAAGGCATCCCTTGGGGTATACAACAGTTGCCTTACTAAAGAAGATCAAACTGTTCTCCACATGTATCAGGACAAAGGAAGAAGTTCCACATCAAAGAAGCATGACCCCTGGGCTATGGATGTTGATCGACAACAGAAGCTGATCACCTATAGACTGCCCCAAAAAAGGAAACCCCCTAGGTTTCAAGAAGTCTGTTCATCGAACTTTGGTGGTCAATGCTATGGTTGTGGAAAGAAAGGTCACAAAGCCAGTGACTGTCCTTCACTGAAGAAGACACCAAGTCAATCTTCTGTACTGCAAGAAGTCAAATCCAAGTACACAGTGGCCGAGTTCGAGGAACTCAAGAAGGCCCTATCCCCTGAAAAGAAGGAGGATTTTTGAAGGCCTCTCTCAGCCAAACTGCAACTGAGGAGAGGTGTAACTTTAGATCGTTCTCAGCTCCCAAAGTAATGTCCCTAGCTGCTTATGCTGAATATCCATCTGTTCAAGCAATAAGCAGGACATTGTACTTGGTTGAGCGAGATGATCATGCGGTGCATACTGCTATTGATAGTGGAGCTGAGTGCAATGCTATCAGTCGAGAAGCAGTTGAAAAGTATAGCCTAAAAACATACAAAATCAAAAACCCCTGGTCCCCATGAAGCTTTGAAGGATTGACGAAACAAGTAATCAACAAAATCGCACTCTTCACTGGAAGAGTTCATGGTCGAACCTTCAAATTACACACCTACATAATGGACCTCAACAATGAAAGTATACTACTCAGTATGCCCTGGCTGCAACAAGCGCAGCCAGTGGTCGACTGGGTCAAGTGCCGAATTATTGGATGGGGAACTCCTGAAGTTAGCATCTCAATCAACCGAACATCAATATCGATGCAACTCGAGGCAGAAGTAAAACACAATGAAGTGGTACTACCACCTGAGTATTCCAAATACTCTGAAGTGTTTTCCAAAGTATGCCTGCTCCCTCCCCATTGTCCTGGCTATGACCACACGATCAAACTCGACACCAACAAGGACTTGAAAACCTTCAAGCCAGCCAAAGTTTACCCCCTTTCCTGTGACGAAATGACTCTCCTCAACGAGTTCCTTGAGGAAAATCTTGGAACTGGAAAAGTAGAGAAAATCAAAAATGCGGATGTATTAAAGGTCCCGCCAGCCCCGGTTTTCTTCATTGGCAAGAAGGATGGGAAGAAACGACTAATACAAGACTATCAACAGTTGAATTCCTTCACTGTCCCTGACCGTTATCCCCTCCCTCTAGTCAAGCCAATCCTTGACGAACTGGTCGAATCCAAGTACTTCGCCAAGTTCAATGTCCGGTGGGGATTCACCAATATACAAGTAGAGAAAGAAGAAGACGTGTTGCTAGGCTCCTTTGTGACACCCCAAGGGGTGTACAAACCCACTGTTATGTTCTTCGGTCAAAATAATGTGCCCCCAACGTTCCAGTGGTACATGGATGGAAAGTTTGGTCAACTACGACTTGACAAAAAGGCTGTCATATACCTGGACAATGTGACAATTCACACTAAAATGTGCGAGGACTTGAAGAAGAACATCAAAGAGTTTTTGGAGATAGCGCAGGCAGAGAACCTCCGTCTTAAACTTTCGAAGTGTCTTCGAAGCCAAAGAAATTGACTTCCTAGGGTATACCATCAAGCATGGTCAATACGAAATGGCACCTATTAAGGTCGAAGCCATACAAAACTGGAAAACCCCAAGTAATGTCCATGATGTACGCCAGTTCCTAGGATTTTGCAACTTCTATCGGCAGTTTATCCCTGCATTTGCTATGGTCTCCAAGCCCCTACATCAGTTAACGAAGAAGGATGAGCTGTGGCATTGGAAAGAAGACCAAGAGTACGCTTTCCAAAAGTTAAAAATGCTAATGAGCCAGGCTCTGGTCCTCCATTTACCTGATTTCGACAAACTGTTTGAAGTCTACACCGATGCCTCGAAACTAGGCACAGGCACAGTCCTGTGTCAGAAGTTTGAAGACAACAAGCTGCATCCTATCGCATACCTTTCACAGTCGCTCCAAGGAACAGAACAAAACTATCAGGTATACGACCTTGAGATGATGGCAGTCGTTCATGCTTTGAAGGCATGGAAACATTATTTGCTCTGTCCGGTCGAGGAAATGATCATTCATACCGACCACAAAAATCTGACTTATTATCAGGAACCACAAAACCTGACTGGTCAACAAGCCCGCTGGCTTGCATATATTCAAGGCTTCCTGCTTAAGTTCAAACATAACCCCAGTTGACGAATGATCGTCCCCAACACTCTCTCTCGAAATCCTCTGTTCACAGAAGCAACTCCAGTTGAAACTATGGTACTTCCACTGTCAATTTGGCTAAAAGGGGGGGGTGAAACCGCTCAAAACACCCCTGCACCCATTGAAACACTCTCTAAAACCACCCTCAATGAGCCAAAACAAAAGCCATCAACTGTGAAAGTCCCAAAGACCCCAAAGGTTCAAAGGAACCAGAAGCTGGAACGAGGAATCTTCAGAGTATTGACCAACACATATGAAGAAATTAGGCATTCGTCGCCCTCAGATCAAAGTTATGTGGTCACAGAAGACAATGACATCACTGAGGAACCAGTAACGAAGATCAAAACCAAGAATGGAAGGTTCTACATCCTGCAGAAGGCTCGGAAACAAACCTTACAAGAATATCATGACCACCCTTCTGCTGGCCACCCTGGCGTCAAAGCAACAACATCTAAAATGAATTGCCATTGTTTTTGGCCAGGCATGTGGAAAGATATTCAGGAGTACGTGAGGGGCTGCCCAACTTGCCAAGCATCGAAGGTTGTCCACAAAGATCATCCCCCACTCCTACAACCCATTGAAAGCAATTCCCCATTCCCCTTTAAACAAGTCTCTATGGACTTCATAACTGACCTCCCAACCTCCAAAGGATACGACACCATCCTTACTATCGTAGATCATGGACTTAGCAAAGCCGTGATTTTCCTCCCTACAATGAAAACCGTTGACTCCGAAGGTCTGGCCAACCTTTGGCTCTGTCATGTCTATCTGTGATTTGGGGTTCCCGAATCAATAATATCCAATCGAGGCCCACAGTTTATCAGCACCTTCACACAAAACCTGTATAAAGCGCTTCATATCAAGCCTCGTTATTTGTCCAGATACCACCCACAGACCAACAGAGAAGCAGAACACATCAACCAAGAAGTCGAAACTTATTTGTGAATGTACTGTGCCAAAAAGCCCAATGAGTGGAGCCACCATTTAGCTATGGCTGAGTTCTCTCACAATTCACATGTTCATATGACTCATGGACAAACACCTTATTATCTGCTATACGGTTACGAACCCGACCCCTATCCTTCTGTCCACTCTTCTAAAGCCCCTGGAGTGGAGGAAAGACTTGAAGCACTTGTGCATGCCAGAGACACCGCCCTGATTGCACACAAGAAAGCCACCGAGCATATGGCGAAAAGCAGCCCTGACCCACTGTCATATGCGCCACTGCGACTAGGCAGTCTTGTTTGGCTAGATGCAAGAGACCTAAAATGTGATGTCCAGTCAACAAAGCTGGCTCCATGATGCATCAGACCTTTCTGGGTCAAGAAGATCATCAATGACATCACTGTAGAACTCGACCTACCAATCAGCTGGTGAGTTCACCCCATCTTTCACATGTCACGCATCTTCCCCTATACCAAAACCCCGGAATACGGCTCTGCTCCACTGCCACCACTCCCTGAAATGATCAATGATGTCCCAGAATGGGAAATCAAAGCAATACTGAATCACAAGGAAGTGAAGACAGGACACAGTATGTGTACATGTTATTTGGTCAAATGGTCCGGATTCGGACATGCCAGCAACACCTGGGAGCCAGAAGGAAACCTCACCAATGCAGAGGAAGTACTCTCAGAGTATAAAAGAAGAAGGCTAAAACCACCAGAATCGCAACAACCCACTTGCTGCTCCAATCATCATCGCTCATAAAAACCCTTACATGTCTTCATATGACAATGACAATGGATATAACTCTGAGTCACACAAGTACTTGCTTGACCTCACCTCCACCTTCGACTCCGACTGTGATTTTACATCCCCCATGTCACCTCTGCTCTCCCAGTCTGGCCTATCCGCATCCAACCACTTTGCATCAGTATACGAATCCACCCTCGAATCCATTCTTGACGCCAATGCAAACAGGCTGTGGAACCCCCACTCCCAATTCAATATACACTACCTTTCCAGGGGAAAGAGAAAAGATGTACCAAAGACACCCCAAACGCGTCCATACCCTGCCCCTGAACTGATATACTGTGCACAGTGCAACACACCTGCCCCAGAACTGTCCACTTCCACATCCCATGTCCCGGCAGGTTGTAACAACACAGCCTCGCCCTCATTCCCCAATGAAACCCAAGCTGCAACCCCAGCCCCCTTCGGTCTCTTGTGCAACCCACAAGACTACAAAGGCTATGTGTGGATGCTTGAAGGGTTTGAACAATGGGACCAGGAAGGATGGAACTCAGGCAACAACCATGACTATCTACGGATGCTGCATCAGATCTACAGAAGCATCAAAGATGCCATCAGTCAGACTGCAAATATCTTAAAAGTTGGAGACACTGTGCTGGATGAACAATCCCCCGGTACCGCCTTTATGGAGCAGGAGGGTATGAAGAACATGGAACAAATGCAGAAGATGCTGGGGTCCTTGATCAATATCATACACGTCCATTTCAGCAGGAACCTCGTGCAGTCCTTTCAGGACTTTCACCCAGATCCACCCCCAGTTAAACAAGTCACTTTCGAAATCTCCACTCCCGCCAACTACAGAACCCCTACAGCTGGTCCAGCAGTTGAGAGAAGAGAGGCTGTTCATGAAAGCCATGTCATATCGACTGCTGAGAGTAGGAGGGATGGAGGTAACTCATCTGAATGCCAACCTGAAGGTAGATTGAGTCAAGAATTGCCATGAAGCGTACAGTCAAGCCAAATGGACAGATCTTCAGCATCTAGCAGCCATGGGGAAGAGACAAGCGATACTAAGACTCCGAAAAGGGAGTCAGCGAGTGAAGAAGAGTCTATTCCAGGAGTCCACTGGGTCCGAAAGTGTCAACATCACGAGGAGGGAGAGGTTGCCAGATGAAAGTTCCTTAACATTGCAGCCCAAGTCCTTGGAGAAAGATGCAACAACCCATGGATCTCGGAAGAAGAATGTGTCACCAAGTGGAGAGAGTTCTTACTGGCAGTTTTCGATGAATGGAAACTATGGTCGCTCAATCTATTCAACTCAACCAAAACTACAGATGCCCTCCCGCCAACTACGTTCTACCTGATCAAAGCAATGGATAGACTCTGACTCGAGCTCACCAGTCATGTTGTCCTCGACCCCTTCCACCCTTTCTATAAACACACTTGCCTCAATTGCTGAAGACTTGGTCACTGGTCCTGTCAAAACAGAAAAGGCTCTAAGTGGACTGACCCTAATGGATGTCCTCTTAAGCAGCCCAAGCCTTCAGCCAATCATCGACACAAACCTGGACCTTCCTTTTGATGACTTCAACTAATCGGCATGACAGGGTCATCACACATAAAAGAGGGGGGGTGATGTCATGTGCCATTCTCATCTTTTCCTTTTCAGAATGCTTACTATACATGTTCCACATCGAGCACTCCCATTGTCCCCATTCCTGTGCCTCCATGCATCTCGCTTTACACCTCTGCCCACCTTAGGGGCAAGTGTATGGACTCTACATATACAACGTGTGCCCACTTACATGCGCTTTCCTTTTCTTGTTTTACCTTTACACTTCTTGCTTACCAGATCCTGATGGGATCTGGGAGCTTCCTTTCATAGACGGGTTTGCTTTCCTATGCATGTGACCTTGTTGCGTCGTGCACAAAGGAGCCCCTGTTTGCCAGAGGCAAACAGTCCACCATCTGCAGTCACTCTGACTTGATGCATGGAGACTCCTTGTTTGCAGCCCTGTCTTGTTTACTACCTATGCATTTATAGGCATTAGTATAGATGTAATCCAACTGCCTGAGGGGTATATAAACCCCTCAGATGCATTTCGGATTCCTTGTACTTTTGCTACCAAGCTACCTACCTAGCAGGTTGGGTATATCCCTATAAACTCCTCGCTTCTCTCTGTATTCTCTGAGCATTGCTCTGCCATTGTGATGACTCTGGGCAAGAACCCTAAGTCACCTAAATCTTGGTACAACCTATCCTCAAAGATACTTAGGAGGTAGTCAAGCTCATCCCTGTCGACATATCATATCTCCATATCACTGTCGATATATCTGGAAGGAGTCTGCTTCAAAGCTCGCTCATTCCCTTGCTATTGGTCTACTCAGTCAGAAGGCTGATAGTGCACATTGGGTCGTTGCCTTGAACAAGCAACTGTGATCCACGCTGCATGACAGTTGCAGAATTCACTGGACACATAGAGTCAGATATCCTGTTCTGCAGATGCCGCTGGGATGTTGTCCAACAACATTACTTTCACATGAAATGTAATTCACAGGACACATTCAATGTCTGGCAGTGGTCTGGACGTCCAAAATATGCAGAAATTAGAGAGTAAACGAGCAGCTTCTTTCAATGTGAGAAGACATAAAAAGTGCTCCCTTGATGTGTCTGGTCCACTTTCGTCCAAGGCATCAATCACCATGACCACATTCCCAACTATCGCCCCATTAACCTTCAACAATGATTCCAAGGTGAAGTGCTGCCATTGTTGCATTACATCAGGTGTGGTCTTGAGGGAGCAATCCTTTGCAACGATATCCACCAATGTACGCTGGAACTCCGAGTCACGATCCACTAGATCACAAGCAATTATCGCCAGGATCTTGTCCTCACAGCATTCAACCTGCCCATCATGAGCGAAGCAAAAACAGGACCCAAGTCCCCCAGTGTCCTCGATCCATGATGCAATTGTATGGCCGATGGCCAATTTTTCCCTTCCAGCCTGCCCATGGAGCCACAAGACACAGGTATCAATGTCGAAATCATTAATCCAGTTGATGATCTCCAGCAAAACCTCTGTCCTCATACCATTGAGGCATTTCTTCATTGTACTGAAGCCCGCTCCATCTGTGTAAGCCATACCTCCAAGGCCAAGGTCCTTGAATATGCAGTACATGTTGAACTGAGTGTCACGGATCACACAGTCACAGTATTGTTGTATCAAGTTGTCCAGAGTCTCCACACAACCATCGACAACAGTCTGGGTTTCAAAGACATTCTTCCTGGCTCGCAACCCTAATGTGTCGCATCAAAATCTGAGTCTGAATGGAGCATACCACCCACAGAAATTCTTTGTCTCAAAGTAGTTTGTGATGAACTGTGCAGACTTGCTTACTGCCTGTGCAATCTTCACCAGGTTATCTTGTTGAAAAAGGCTGTAGGCAGCCTCAGTAGTGACTCAACTACTATTATATTAAATGTACCTGTAGGCAGCTACAAGGTATCAGTAAGTATGGAACTACTAAATAATAGCAGACTTACCCTCAGTAGTGACTCAACTACTGAGGGAACAGTACCAAAAAGTACTCTAAGTGTGCGCTCTAAAGGCTTATGTAAGCAACCAAAAAAGCACACCAAAATAGATATCACACAGGGGTGATTCAATCTCCAACACACCCCCTGAAGCTCCACTGTGTGATAAGTAGAAGTGCAGAAAAATATAACTCAAATGAATGAATACTCAATAATTCAATAAATCAGTGTGTATTCTGCTGCTAGTGAGCTTCGAGTCCGTGTGTGTACGAGTGTACGAGTGGCTGTGTTGACGCGTCGTTGCGTTGTGGCAACTTCCCTTTTCGGAATGCGCATGGTGTGCACGCGTCGTCTCGCCTTGTACCGTTGCCGCCAGGGCGCCGTATCGAATAACGATGGATTTTCGATGTTTTGCGTCCGTCCAGGGGGTATCCCATGTCGCCAGTAAGTATCAGCAATATTCCAGAGAGTTCTCGCAAGCTTGTGAGGTGGCGGAATGGGAACAGTAAGTCCGGAGGCCTTGCTGCCTCTCCTTTCGATTGTACTGACATTTTTAGATCTCGTCTTGATCGTAGTGCATCGGCGCGAGTCCCTGAGGATCAAAGGAGTGTGTATGAGGCCGTTGGGAGGCCGTTTGGATGGGGCAGGTGAGTGTATACCGGTACGCCTGTCATCTTGCCTCCTACTGCTGCTGCAAGGCAGCTGTTTGGCCATATGAAGATTTCTCAGCCATTTCACGTCGTTCTGCGTCGATCCAGGTGGCACCCCCTCCTGCCAGTAGGTGTTGGCACTGTTCTGGAGTCGCCTTGGGAGGTTTGAGAGGATTTGCTGCAGCCGCATGAGAATGTGTGCTATCTGGTGCATGTGCCCTCTCGTTTTGACTTCTCTGGTGCTCCTGACTTCGTTACAGCCTATCTTCCTTATCCATAACCCTCCCATATGGTGTTGGAGTCGTTTCGAGGGCACCAAGAAGGATCAAAGCAGCCACATGAGAATGCAAGCTGTCCAGTGCGTATGTCCTCTTGTTTTGACTTGTCTCACACACCTGACTTCATTATAGCCTAAATTCATCGTCCATAACCCTCCTGCAGGGTCCAGGGACCGTTTCAAGGGCACGATGAGGGGCGTAAGTGGCTGCATGAGGGCTGCTCATGCATGGTAGGCACCCTGCCTTGTATGCGTGTTGCTGACATTTTCAGCCATTTGTTTGATCCTTCCACATCAATGTAGGTGTGTGAAGAGTGTAGGCATGTCCAGTATGCCGTTTGGAGATGGCACGGGTGGTGCAGGTAAGTGTCCCAGCTGACTCATCTCACACTTGCTGAGCTGACACCCTCTGTCAGCTAGCAGCGCTTTCTCGATGCTATGCAGGTTCGCAATGTCCCTGCTAACTGCATCATCACCTCCACCACCGGTATCCTCAGCCTTATCAGGCTCCTTTGGAGGTCTTTCCCAATGTGGTAGGTGAGCTTGTGTTTCAACTGTTCCGGCGCTAATCCCTCTTATCTCCAGTGTCGTCGTCTTCGACTCGTCATCTGCATTATCCCCCCAACCCGTTCGAGGAGTACTAAGCACCCCCATCTCCCGAGCCTCGTCAGGTGGGGTTTCACATGCGAAGCGACCTTGGTAGGTTCGTTTCCAGCATCTCAATGCCCGCTCACTACCAAGTCCAAGATGTGTCATCTTTTGTTGCTTGCCGCTTCTCCTTGTATACGATAAGTCGGTTTCCATACTCGTAGCACTACGCACTCATGCCAAAGGCCTGTTCTGTAGTGTAAAAGATTTGATGTGTGGCATAGGGAGTTTGGTGTGGGTCTGAGGTGGATCAGGTACATTGACAATCGTCTCGCTGTTCGTCCAGGCATGCTGATCGTCCTCGGAAGGTACTTGTGGCATGTCTTGCATAGAACATCCACCAGCCTGTCCGGATATATCATCTGCAGGCTCGAGAGTCTCAGTGCTCCCCTCAGGTAAGTCTCGGTGCTCTGCAACCTTGTCGCTTGCACACTGACTGCCCTCGTCAGGTGCTTTATGTTCCTTCACATGTTTGCCATGCCATGTTCGACCTGTACTCCCCACCTCAAACATGGGTAGGACATCCACCACCTGCCGCATGTCTACAACCTTGTTCTCGGGCTTCCTGTGCCCAGTCCGGGTCTCGGCACGTTCGCTTGTAGTGAATGGTGGGTCGCCTTGAGTTTCAAGAGCCTCAGAGCTCATCTGTGGTAAGTCCTCGTCCTCTTTGACCTTGTCGCCCACATGCTGACTGCCCTCATCAGGTGCTTTGGCTGCATCCATGCCTTCATCCAGCCATTTTGAGTCCATCACCCCAACCTCAACCTCCAGTAGGTGAGTTTCCTCATGCCGCGTGTCTATGACCTTGGTCTCGGGTGTCAGGTACCCAGACTTGGTCTCAGCACAGTCGTTCAGGCTGTCCACAGAGTCTTCGTGACCACCAGGTGAGTTCTCAGGTTCGTTGTCGCTGTTACAAGTGCTCTGAGCACTTTCCCCAGTCATGTGTTGCTCAGATGGCATGTCATGCTGTTGTACAGCTTCATCAACAGTCTTCTGGATCTCTGGTCTTGGAATTTGGCCATAGTGATATTCGAGGTAAGCAAATGCCTCGTGAGGGGTATCTAAATGCATACAGAGCATTAGGATAGAGTCGGGTAAGCCATAGATGATAAATTGGTGGGCCATGGCAGCCCGTTGATGCCACACGTTGTCAGCAGTTTTCCAGGCCGTGACGACATCTTGTTCCTCATTGGTTCATGGTGTCCATCCGGCACCATATTCCTGTAGTAACTTTGGAGTTGTGGGTCGTGTTTCAGACCCATCTAGGTGACCCATTAAGCCATCTTCTGAGATAGCCTTCAGCACCCAACTGCCATAGGTTTGCCAGTTGCAGCCATCTTCTGCGAGCTCAGGTAGGTCCATAGATTATCTTCCTATTACTTTCGAGTGTAGAGATATTTTGTAGCGTGTTTGAGTAGTCGACCACAAGTTGCCTACAATGAAAATTTTCCACGCTAGGTGGGGCTCATAACCTGTTGAAAAAGGCTGTAGGCAGCCTCAGTAGTGACTCAACTACTATTATATTAAATGTACCTGTAGGCAGCTACAAGGTATCAGTAAGTATGGAACTACTAAATAATAGCAGACTTACCCTCAGTAGTGACTCAACTACTGAGGGAACAGTACCAAAAAGTACTCTAAGTGTGCACTCTAAAGGCTTATGTAAGCAACCAAAAAAGCGCACCAAAATAGATATCACACAGGGGTGATTCAATCTCCAACATATCTTTCATGCTTTCGATATGGTCAATGGTACCTCATTCAAGTAGAAATTCATAGACATTCCGGACTTTGTCAAGAAGGCCAGATACTGCATTGTCTATATTTGCATGAAGTATGATCAACTATAGACCACTAGGTGAGATGAGGAACAACAATAGTAAACAGAAACATACCTGAGAAGCAGACGTTAAGGCCACCAGTGCAATCCAGGTGTAGGGGTGGACCTGCAACATGTATGTCATCATCATCAGTATGCAAAACTGAAGCACTCACAATGGAAAGATTGTTAACAACCTGACTGAAGGTTTTGAAAGGCTTGAGATATGCATCACTCATACTCTGAGCCTCAATGACAGCAGTATCCACCAGGCCGACAACTTCAACAACACCTTTACCAATACACAAGATAGGATTCATATCGTCAAGTGCTTTTACTGCAGCCTCAATATCCTTCCCAATTACCTCTGATGTGAGTTCCAGTTCCAAGTTGTTGGCTAACTGTTTAGAGGGGACCATTCAGTCACAATCATAAATAAGAATCAAAGAATCACATACGTCCTGTGCTGGAGCCACATTGGGTGTTTCTCATTGTCCCTGAGCCCCATCCCCAGTGTTTGTGTCAGTAGTCTGTTCAATGAGTCACTCAGCATCATCAGAGTCACCAAACATGGCTTGCCTACTCATACCTCCTGAACTAGACTCACATGATGTGGGCCCTGTTGTTCCTGTGCTTCCGCACAGATATCTGTGCCAGTAGTTTCGGTTGCAACTGTGGTTGAAGGACCTTCACTCGACCGATGGAAGAAGTGCCTCATTCTCACAAGCATCCTTCGAGAGGCCATACTCAAAGTTTCAGATACAGGGGAAACATCCTCTGCTCGAGCGTGAGGTTGCATTGGTGACTAATTTCTATTTGTAAGTACATCTCTAGCAGGAGATATCAACATACCGTGGCAAGGCCGGCCGCCGGATTGGATATCCTCACGAATCCAAAGGGACGACGTTTCTTGGCCTGCATTCTGGCCATTGATTTGGTGTTAAATTGATGGTTTGATTCAAGTCCGAAGGTTGAGGTGTAAACGAGGGAGTGTCGGTGGCGTTCGAAATTAGACGCCATCCACATGCTGTCCGGCACATGGGCCAGTTCCAGATTTAGTGTGCACTGTCCCTGTGTTTCTCCTTCCTTGTTCCCGTCCAGGCCCAGTGACTTGTCGCTCGAAGTGACGCCGCTCACACTTACCTAGCACAGATGTTCTCACCTACGACACTCCGTCCCAAGCACTCACCTGTCTTCCATCCCTATTGTCAAGCTCGACCCATACAGACAGCCCCTAGCCTTCGTGAAATTGGCAGAAAAGCAATGGACTCCGATAGTTCCTGTTGATGGGAGTTGCGACGCAACCCATCACAGTATGCAGAAGGATCAAAGCAAGTAGTATGCCTTAGTCGCAAAACTGTGCAGCGGGGTCCGGATGTTAGGAGGGTTGGATTCTGTTATTGGGCTGAAGGTTTCGGACTGGCACACATGATACGGGAAGCAATCCGGTGTTTTTGTTGTGACACTTTTTTTCCTGGCGTACAGAATTTGAATCGTCAACGATCAGGATCACGACCGTATCAGTACCATTTCCTGTCCCCATCTTCATACACGCTATCTTCGGACATGCTGCCCGGGAGTCTTGCACAGAAACAGTACGTTCTGACAACTGAAAGTTGCTGTGATCCGTGGTCGTGCGTGCGGACTGCGAAGGTGCGTCTCAATCTCAAGAGCCATGCCATGTAATTAACATCTCGAAGGTGTTAGTCTAGTGTATCGATACGGGTCCCCGCTTGTATGTACAGGCTCACAGAATCTCATCGCAACGAGAAGAAGTACGGGACAGAGAGACGTAGGATGGCTCTCCTCATCTTAAGCGGCCAACACACTTCGTGTAGCTTCGGGGTTGAGCTGCCTTGTTCACCGGATAATAGCGATCCCCCAAGGACCGGTCGTGTGCTCTGAGCTCACAACCCAAGTTTCTAGATGCATCCCTCCGCGGTCGGGATGCGGGAAAGGGCAGAGGGTACTGTCCGTCAGTGTGCATCACAGTGCACTACAGGGACTTTCAATAGAACGAGATATTGACGTCGGTTTTCAGCAACAACGCTGAGCGATCAAATGGGATGATCTTACCCCCGCAACACTTATTTTCACTGAAACTCGCAGGCCCAACTTCTGTCTCACGCTTTCACTGTCAATGTTGGGAACGCCTCGTGTCACCGGTCGCCATTCACGATGACTCGGATGCTTAGCGGTGGTGCCAACGATGTCATCCCCGTGTCGCGTTGTTGTAGGTTCCCAACTGGGCGGAATTCACTCGATGGGAGCCCACCGGTACCTTTGCGTCCATGCGTTTGGCAAGAGGCATGTTCCTCGGTCCTAGGTTTGAATTCCATCCTGATAATACCAAGGCACATCTTTGAACGATTTTGAAAATGATTGCAGTGAGTCTCGGTTGCATTCATGCCAGAAAATTTTCCGCTTCGAACACAGAATACTTCGCAATACCGACATCTCGCATTTGGACACCTGCCTGCTTGAGTACCGTCACCTCTGCCTTCCTCATTTGGGCTTCTCTTTCGTTCGCCGACCTCCCAACCTTGGTCACGTCTCTGCCTCAGGCCCAGGACTCGCAACGGTGAGTTCTCAACCGCACGTCCTTCGACTGAACGAACGATGACTTCCCTTTCAGTCTTACAAGATCACCGTCTATTTCAATCGTACGCGGCTGGAAGCTCTTGACCAGATTGATATGTGACCCGTGCCATATGTACTTGGAGGGAAAAGTAGTCGAACGGATGGGGATTTTGTGAAAATTACACTCACAGGGTCCACGGCTCTCCGCACATTGGTGGTATCGTCTAACACAACTCCTTCGAATACAATAAGGGGGTGCAGTCGACACAGTACGGCTGACGGGCTCAAATAGGTATTCCTTGAATGACTGACAGTCTCACGTTGCTTCATGAGTGGAGAGGCATGGACATGAAGATCCACATAAGTTTCACTACGTGCAGCGAAGGCAGAGCTGACTATTGCGTGCATAGGCATCACTATGACTTTAAAAGGTGGATATTCGAGACACTAGCGATCGTTCACGATCGCCTTCACAAACGCCCGGTATCTCATCTGAGAGAATGGTCGAAGGGGCGAAGCATGTATTGTCGTCTATGGACTTCACTCGGCGTAGCTCCCGGAAATTGAGGGACATTTCTTCGTACTACGTTGTGTGTTCGAGGATGCGGTTGTGTTGCACACCTAGCACGAACTGACTGAAGCTGAAGCTTTGAAGGAGCGATGTAGCGTGTCGAAGTACGGATGACTAAACCCTCGGCTGCTGCGCTCTCTCCTTCCTGCCTCTCCTGTCTCCGAGTCTGTCAGTCTGACAACTTTGTTTGTGCATGGCAGAAATCATTTCCTGCAATTGGCTTTCATAGATTTCTTCTCAGTTACCGCTGCGACATGTGCACTCCCAGCCCCGGATGACGTGCAACTCAGTGGACACCTGGTTTCATGGACCTCTCATCGGATCTCTGCACAACTTGCCCATTTTCTCTGTACCTTACTTGGGGTTCCTTACCTCTGATGACCTCACCCGGCAAACATACTTCCGATTGGTTTTGCGGTGGCGACTGACTCAACGCACGCTCCTTATGATTTGTCAGACGTCCGCGTCATGGCTCATATCTGGACTCCATTCGATCCACAGCCGTCTGGTGCCAGCTTGTCATGCTAGACCTGGGCTATCCATGGACAAGCGTGAAACGTTAACCTCAGCTAGTTGCGAATTGCTGCAACAGCTTCCCTGCTTATCCGCGCCCTTGACACCCACTGGGCAGGTTAACAGTTATCTGTAGAACATTGAATCGTGATATTTTAACTTCACCGAGGAAGAGGGCTTGGAATCGCATCTGCCACTACGATTCAGACCTACAGGTACTAGACAAGGCAAGGCGGTTTCATCAAATACCTTACGGTACGTATTATTCCTGCCGAACACACAGGACCAAGGTTGATTCCGGTCTTTAGTATTGTGACTTGCATTTCTTGCGCACCGCAACTTCACACTGGCTGGCAAGTGTTACCTCGGAGACGAGTTGCACCGGTCTTGCGCGTCTGGTAACGTATTCACGCCTGCGTTGAGCGTTATTCGGCAAACGTACTGGTGGCTCTTCCATCATTCAAAGCCTCCACAAACTGCTTGCGCCTTGCATTTTATTGCCATGCGGAGGCCAAAGGGGTGCTTTTCCTCCAAGACTGAGTTGTGACGGAAATTGAAAAAAGGTTAGACCAAGTGGGCTGGACACGGAAATTGGACTGAAGTGAAGAGATTACGAGGAGTAAGTAGCAAGTAGATTCGTCGTGTCCCGAGGCTGGCAAGTCTTCGAACAAGTGAGAGTTTTCGACGGAAGGTGTAATATTTTTCATATTCCAGTTGCTGCGGTTCCCGCGGGTAAATCAAGTGTGCAGAGCTATATACGTAAATTGCCGATTGATATAAACAGCGCACAGCTCGCCTTATCTTGGCGTCCGAGCACGACAGGTAGAACAATATATAAACGGCGTACAGTATACCATAGAGTGGTGCATGTGCCACACGAGGTGAGTGTGTTAACTTCTATCGGCAAGGCGGCGGCACGACCCAGAAGTACGAGGTTGGGTAATACCCTCGTTCACACTGCTCCTCATGGCAAGCAACACAAAGGAGAACGACGATCAGTCTTCCCCGGTAGTTGCATCCAACGACTCAGAGGTCCTGGATCGCGGCAGATCACTCGTCAGAAGGAATTCCAGTCAACTCGCCGAGTGCAACATGCGGAAGAAGTACGTGTCCTAGTGTCCGTGGCTGCGGTTGGTAACAACAGCAATTTACAGAGGGTACCACACGTTCATGTCGTCCTTTGGAAAGGCCTTCCATGTCGAGAAACGGTGGAAGCTGGTAAGGGAGATGGGGTCGGGTGCGTACGGCGTGGTTGTGTGCGTGAGACGTGTTCCATGACCAATGAAGGTACTTACCCTGCCCCAGATCGGCAACAGACCAGATATCGGGTGAAACGGTTGCTATAAAGTTAGTGACACGGATATTCGAAAAGCTTCAACTCGCCAAGAGGGCGCTCCGGGAGATCACCCTTCTCAGACATTTCTCTAATCATGAAAACATTACGGGGTTGATCGATATGGACGCTATTTATCCTGACTTTCAAGAAATGTTCGTACTCTTCCTCTGACATGTTTCTGAGATACTCACTTACGCTGTAGATACATTTTCATGGAGGTGAGCCACTAGCATCTGCGTTGCGGAGAGGTTCGGCTGACAGTAAGCTCTGTAGCCTATGGAAGGTTTGTGTTCTCTTTCCTGGTGTCGGGATCCATTTCACTAGGATTCCACAGCGGATTTGCACCAGATAATCAAGTCTGGTCAGACTCTTACTAACGAGCACGTTCAATATTTCCTTTATCAAGTCCTTCGAGGTCCCTATTCATGTAAACACGCATGCGTCGTACTTACTCAATGCACAGGGATGAAGTACATACACTCCGCTTCTGTCATTCACCGAGATCTCAAACCTGGAAACTTATTGGTGAACTCAGACTGTGAACTGAAGATATGCGACTTTGGTTTAAGCCGAGGATTCGATTCCACACCAGATGAACATATCGGTGGTCAGCTTACTGAATACGTTGCTACTCGGTGGTATAGAGCACCGGAAATCATGTTGTCGTTCAGGTGATTACATACGTGAGCCCTTTTTACTTGCAGCGTTCCTCAATTTGTGTTTATAGACGATACACGACAGCGAGTAAGCTAAATATGCTTTGAAATGTCTCTGATTTATGCGTCTCAACTGGAGCAGTTGATGTGTGGTCTATAGGATGCATTTTCGCAGAACTACTACTCGGGAGGCCGCTATTCAAGGGGAAAGAGTAAGTCCGACCGCACCTCATTCGTAATTTCAGCTGAATGTCATCCTCTTAGTTATGGTAGGTGATTGAGATCCTCCGTCATGTACTGTTGACGAGTGTTGCCTTCCGACAGTGGATCAACTTAACAAGATATTTGATGTTTTGGGTGAGCGTGTCCCACGGCATATGACATCAGTTACTTAATTAAGTTTCTCTGCTAATAGGTACTCCGGAAGAATCCGTTATCCAACGAATAGGAAGTGAGAAGGTATCAACGACCAATTGCGTGCGGCTCATTTGACTTACGAGTACCAGGCACAAATCTACGTGAGAACGCTTCCGGTCACAGAATCCGTCCCCTTTTCGAGGCTACTTCCGGCAGCAGATTATCAAGGTAACCATGTCGCGTTATACTGTTTCACGCCTGTTGATGTAGGAAAAGCTTTGGATCTCCTACAGAAGATGCTTTCATTTGACCCGTTGTCGCGCATCACTGTGCATGAAGCGCTGTCGCACCCGTGGTTGTCTACGTATCACGACGATAGCGATGAACCAGAGTGCGCAAATAAATTCGAGAAGTGGAAGGATATCGAGAAACTGGAGACGCTTGAGGAATTCCGGGAGGCGATCTGGAATGAGATCCAGGACTATAGATTGGATGTGCGAGGACTCAAAGAGGAAGAGACTCCATTGCCCCCAGTGTCCGAGGAGTCTAGCCAATCTTCTGGCAAAGGATCCCCAGCACGTTCAATTGTCAAAGGACCCGCAGGGAGAGAGGAGACCGGCAAGATTTCGGATTCGGGATCACTTCCACTGGTGGGCAGTCCCGAACGCATCGAAGAAGGACCAGAGACAGCTGTTAGCACGATTGTGCCACGTACGGGTCCCACACCTACACCAACGGATCCCCTGGTCACTTACGCGAGGAGGTCCAGTATCATACAACTTCCCCGCCAGCCATCTACTTATAACTCTCCGCCTGCATCCACATCGCAGCACCCATGGCCCAGTGGTACGGATGGCCTTCCGACGAACAGCAACGCGGTGCCGTTCCCTGGGCAGACATATGTCATTCCCGCGCGTTCGAGAGCACCATCTACGGCTGCAGATATCGGAGCACGTCAGCTTTTGCGCACGCTATCTACGGTTTCTATCCACGAGAGTGCGGAGGGGCTACCGGGTGGTTTGGCTGCTGTTGCTCCAATTGGGAAGTACATCGTTGCACGGACATCTGGAGCAGATGCACCTCCAAGCGAGATACCGAGAGATTTCGGAGTAGAGGAAAGTAGGAAAGATGAGGGACATTGACTCGCGTTTCTTGGCAGGCTTTTGCTTTCTTGGCTATACTTTTGGTGGTACCCTAAGTATAACACATAGAAACTTAACGGATACCCTCGGGTCCAGTCATCTGTAGGGATATGTTCCGTTCGTTTTTCACTAGTTGAGTATGATCATGATCGCGCTTGCCAACCATACCGATATTGTCGGTATCCAAGCAAAAAGTGCATGTGCCTAGCTTCACTCTGAGTACTTACACCATGCCAGTTTGGTTTGGAGGCCCAAACTGTAAGGGATTGAGCAGCTTAGTCAGCAAGCAAACTATCAGGGGTCATAGCCCCATATTCCCAAGTGAAAAATCAAAAAAAAATTAATAGCTATTGAAATGAGTGAGCTATGGCCAATGGCTTGAGGCAGTTTGTTGAACTATGGCAACACTAACTCAGGGACCCCCACCCCCATTCATGGGGCACTGTATACTATCTGGCACAATCTGGCTGAGTTTCTGCAAGCCCTGGTATACAGACAGCACAGTTGCCATACAGAGAAATCACATGGTAGTCACCTGAAATGGTTTCAATTAGTGATTTGCTCAGCCTGGGCTGGGCCAAGTAAGCCAAGCCTTCCTAGGCCAGGCCCTTAGGGTCCTGTTGAAACATTTACTGGTTATATCACTTACATGTGATTCTTATTCTATGAATAGTACATTCTATACTATTCTATGGTGTTCTCTTATACATCAGCAAACTAGCCATTCCTTCCCCAGCTTCCCAGAAACCCAGACTATTTGTACCAATGATTCCAGAGTCCCAGACCCCCCAGACCTTCCAGATGCACAGCCACTGTCAGAACAAAAGTCATAGCCCATGATCACAGGACCATGGGAATATGCTTACATCAGCACCATCTCCATTTCTGGGTGAGATATTTACAAAATTCACTTTGGATGTGGTGTGTCCCAAAATACTGTAAAAGTGGCTGAATGACTGTGATGTCATAGCCCATGATCACAGGATTGTGGGAATATGCTTATGTTGTGGATATACCCAAAAATGGGTGAGAAAATTGCAAAATACAAAAAAAAATTGAAGTCTCCAAAATTTTTTTCTTAGATGTCATAATGAAAGTTGTAGTACCTGACAAGAGGACCACAGAGGTATGCTTACCTCATCTATCCATGCAAAGATGGTTGAGATACAGACAAAATAAAGTTAGTGGGGTGTATCTACATTTTATTACCAAAAGAGTAGTGTTGTTGTGTAGTGTGGTGTCTACAGTTTTGACTACCAAGCAAGTGTAGTGTACATGTTGATTAGCAAAAGTGTAGTAAAGTCTGCTTTTTTGGCTACCAAGTAAGTGTAGTGTTTATTAGTAGTTGACTAGTCAAATGTTGTGTACACTTTTGATTAGCAAAAGTGTAGTAAAGTCTGCTTTCTTGACTACCAAATAAGGGTAGTGTTTACTAGTATTTGATTAGTGGTGTTGTGTACACTTTTGATTAGCAAAAGTGTAGTAAGGTCTGCTTTTTTGACTACCAAATAAGTGTAGTGTTTATTAGGGTTTGATTAGTGAAGTGTTGTGTACACTATTGATTAGCAAAAGTGTAGTAAAAGTGATTAGCAAAAAAAGCATAGTGATCATTAGGTTTGTTGTGTAGTGGGCACAGACACTAATGCCTCAAAAAATTTTGAAGTCCAAAAAATACCCCAAAACATGATATAGTGGACACCAAAACTCATGCCTTTCACACAAATGGCCAAAGCTGACCAAACAAAGCCCAATTCCTACTATGGGGTAGTGTATGCTATTAGTCCACTACTACCACCTATTTAATTAGTGGTAGTGGGTAGTAGTATTAGTGAAAAAGTGTAGTAGTATTAGGAAAATGGGTAGTGGGTAGTTGTATTAGCAAAAAGTGTCATACTATTAGGAGAAAGGGTAGTAGATGGTAGTATTAGGAAAGTGTAGTAGGTAGTGTTATTAGCAAAAAAGTGTAGTACTATTAGGCTATCATGTGGTAGTACTTGAATTTGAATATATTACTACTTTTGATTTGATTTCTGTGTGATGGAGTGATAGTGAGTGTTAGCTTGAAAGTGTAGTGGCATTAGCAAAAAAGTGTAGTAGTTGTATTAGCAAAAAATGCTAGTGGTATTAGCAAAAAAGCATAGTAGTTGTATTAGCAAAAAAGTGTAGTAGTTGTATTAGCAAAAATGGTAGTGGCATTAGCAAAATAGTGTAGTAGTTGTATTAACAAAGAATGGTAGTGGCATTAGTAAAAAAGCATAGTAGTTGTATTAGCAGAAAATGGTAGTGGCATTAGCAAAATAGTGTAGTAGTTGTATTAGCAAAAAATGGTAGTGGCATTAGTAAAAAAGCATAGTAGTTGTATTAGCAAAAAATGGTAGTGGCATTAGTAAAAAAGTGTAGTAGTTGTATTAGCAAAAAATGGTAGTGGCATTAGCAAAAAAAGCATAGTAAAGTATGGACAGAGGTGGTGGGCTGGGATTCTGGGAACTCTGGAACCCTGTCTGGCCAGTCCTGGCCAGAGGGGGACCTTTCTGGGAGAACTGGGAGTCCGGCCAGGTGATGTCTAGTTTGCTGATGTACTGGATTACTGTCATGCCCGTGCCTCTGTCCTGGCCCATCCTGCATTGTCACCAGTTCTCCTCCACTCCACTCCACCCCTATCCACTCGCTCTAGCACTCATATGGCACATTCCTGCCCCATCCTCTGTTGGACCCTGTCAGCCTCTGTTGGCACTACCATGTGACTAGTCTCTCTTGGTCAGGTGATGTCCTCCCTTGACTTAGGGGTCACTTTCCTTTTGGGTCAACAGTCTGGTCTAGGTATGGCACAGCTGCTGCACTGCATGGTACAGCACAGGGTCACTTCCTGTTTAGGCTTTTGGCCTATCATCTGATTGGTTGTCAGTGGGCACTCTGAAGACACTCCATTCTGCACTATTCCTTTTAGATACTTTGTCTTTGTCCTGTCCCTCACCTCCATCTTCTGTGCTCATACCCCAACTGAAGTTTTCTGACATTTCTGTCCCTTGAAATTTTACCGTACTCCATATGTTAGTTCCATTGTTCCGATACTGTACTGCCTTGATGGTGTGACCACTGTATATAAACCCACCACACTCAGTGGTGTCTCTTCAGTATGAATATCAACTTAGTTCTCCTCCTCTGCAGTCTTTGACTGGCCTCTTTGTCTTTGGTCAGACTTCCCCTGACTACTCTCTGTCTCTGAAATCTGAGGGCCAGGCTCATACAAGGGGGCAGCACATGAGCTGAACCTGACACCCTCTCCTGCACCTCTGTCATGACTCTCAGCCACCCTCTGGCCAATGTTGCTATCTGTTGGCCTTCATCGGCCAGTCGTCAGTCAAAACATTGGCCTAGCTTTGTACACATCCCCTGGCCTCTGTGAGTGTTGGAGATCATCAGAGTAGGCCTGAACTTGACAGTATATTCATACTTGCACTTGTATGAGTCCTCTTCTGTTTCTTATACTAAAACTATGTCATGCAGACCTGGGCACACACACAAAGAGAAACTGCTGAGAGGCTTGCACTCATGTTCACAAACCTGCAACACACACCCTTGGTCATTGAACAGTTCCACTCATTCTCTGCCTGATGTCATTCTCAACATGAAAGCACTTCTCAAGCTGGGCCCTCTGAAACCCAGTGATCCATATTCCACACCCTGCCACCACTCGGTGGCGACCCTTCTGATCCTGACCACCCTGACATCCCCAATGGTGGGTCCAATGGTGGGGGCAGTGGTGATGGGGGTATCCCCAAAGATCCAGCTGAGCCACCCAAAGACCCCCTCCTTGCCCTGACTAGGGCTATTCACGTGCTTGCCCACTCAAGCCAGCACTCTGGAGACTCGGCTCCGAAAACCAAGGTCTGAGAGCCTGACACCTTCAATGGCTCTGACCCAAAGAAGCTCTGTGAGTTCCTGGTACAATGCAAGCTCAACTTCCAAGACCATCCAAAGGCCTTCCAAACCGACCATGCCAAGGTGACCTTCACCCAATCCTATCTCAAGGGCATGGCACTGGCCTGGTTCAAGCCTGACCTCCTAAACCCTGATGCCTACCTTGACCATCCATTATGGATGGACAATTACCAGGAGTTCCTCCATGAACTGACCATCAACTTTGGCCCACACGATGCGGTGGCTGATGTGGTCCAGAATCTCAAAAACCTCTCAATGAAGGATACCTCCCATATCACCAAATACATTGTGGAGTTCAACTGTTGGGCTTCACAGGTCAAAGATTATGGTGAGGGCACCCTCTGTCATTGCTTTTACACCGGGCTCCCTGACCACATCAAAGACGAGATTGCCTGAGTTGGCAAACCTGCCACCCTCTCTGGTTTGCACGATCTTGCCCAAACCATCGATGCTCGGTATTGGGAATGCAAGGCTGAAGTATCCTGCTCCACCAAGCCCTCTGCCAAAAAGTTGTCCACAGGGAAGCCCTCTGATGACAAGAAATCTTCATCAGCATCCTCATCCTCCTTGCACCCTGACAGTAAAGGCAAGTCCAAGCAGAAGGATGGCCAGAAGTTGGAAGTGCCTAAGTCTGACATTGCACACCTCCTTGGCAAGGACAGAAAGCTCAATGCTGCTGAACAGCAGGATTGCCTCAAAAATAACCTCTGCCTCTTCTGTGGTGAGGCTGGCCACTCCACCAAGGACTGCCTGAAGTCCACCTCCCATGCTGCAAAGGCTTGCACTGCCACAGCCACTGCTCCTCCTACTCTGCCTGCGGAGAAGGAAGAGCCAAAAAATTAGTCTGCTCCTCCAGGGAGCCCACATGGCCTGGAGGAAGCATTGACCCCAACCATGCACCTGCCATCCAACTCAATGTGTCCGCTCTTTCTGATCTGAACTCTCTTATGTCTTCTGCCTCCCTTCCAGACCTTCCAATAAATAATGTTTCCATGTTAGTTGATTCCAGCTCTTCTCATTGTTTCATAGACCTGTCCTTAGTTAGTAAATACTCTGTACCTATGAAACCTGTCTCTCTGCCCATTCCACTTCACCTGTTTGATGGTAGCACAAATGCTGTAATCTTGCAGGAAGTAGATCTTTCCATCCACTTTTCTTCTGGCGATGTCACCTCCATTCCCTTTTATGTTACTCCATTGGATTCCTCATGCTTGTTGGTATTAGGACACAACTGGCTCACCTGCTACAATCTGTTGATTGATTGGGTACTGGGCCATATCTTGTTCCAACCACTGATGCAGGGGATGCCTATGCCCCTGGCGCCTCTGTCACCATCAACCACTACTCCAGCACTGACACTGACACCCTCCACTCCATCTCCTGACACTCTGCTGCTTTCGCCAAAGGCCTCTGACTTGCCATCTCCTCTGCACATCTCCCTCATCAGGGCTGCCACCTACCTCTGCACTTGTGCTCTTCCTGGCTCTGTGCAGTTCAGTCTGCACTTACACCCCAATGATGTCTTGCTCTGTGTGTCCTCTGCTTTGCCTTCTCCTCCTGACCTTTCTTCAGTCCCCTCAGAATACCATGAGTTTGCCAATGTCTTTAGCAAAGTGAAAGCAACCAAGCTGCCTCTGCACCACAGCTTTGACTTGAAGATTGACATTGAGGAAGGGGCCTCCCCACCCATCAGTATGATCTACTCCCTCTCCCTGCCCGAGCTTGAGGCTCTCCACACCTTCATTGATGAGCATCTCAGCTATGGTTTTATCAAGCAGTCTACTTCTGCCCATGGTGCACCCATCCTCTTCATCAAGAAGAAGGATGGCACTCTCTGCCTTTGTGTTGATTACCAAGGCCTCAACAAGATCACAAAAAAAGATTGCTACCTACTCCTGCTCATCTCTGACCTCCTCCACTTGCTGAGCTGTGCCAAGCTGTATACTAAGATTGACCTCTGTCATGCCTACCACCTTGTCTGCATCGCCAAAGGTGATGAGTGGAAGACTGCCTTCTGCACCTGTTATGGGTCCTATGAGTGGAGGGTAATGCCCTTCGGTCTTACTAATGCACCAGCCACCTTCCAGCAGTTCATCAATAGTATCTTCACAGACATGCTCAATGTCTGCATCGTGGTCTACCTTGATGACATTCTTATTTATTCCCATGACCTGGAGTCACACTGAAAACATGTAAAAGAGGTACTCCAATGCCTCCACTGTCATGGCCTATATGCCAAACCCAAAAAGTGCGAGTTCCACAGGGACTCCATTGAGTACCTTGGCTACATCCTCTCCCTGTCCGGACTGACAATGTCCACTGACAAGGTTCAGTCCATCTGTGATTGGCCTGAACCCTGCAAGGTCAGGGACATTCAGTTGTTTCTCAGGTTTGCAAACTTCTATTGTCGGTTCATCCGAAACTACTCCGAAATAGTCATTCCACTCACCCACCTCACCTGAAAAAACACTCCTTGGAACTTTTCCAAGGAGTGCCACTCTGCCTTCCTCCACCTCAAAGATGCCTTCACCTCCACTCCTGTCCTCACTCACTGGGTTCCTGATACACCGATCACCATCAAGACTGACACCTCCAACTATGCCATTGCTGGCATCCTCTCCATCACCTGCCCCGATGGTGAGCTCTGCTTGGTCGCATTCTACTCCTGCACCCTCACCACTCCGGAACTCAACTATGACACCCATGATAAGGAGCTGTTGGCTATCTACGAGGCTTTCTGTCACTGGTGACACTATCTCAAGGGCTCTGCCACCCCTGTCAATGTGGTCACTGACCACAAAAACCTTGAGTACTTCTCCATGTCTAAGGTTTTGACCTGCCAACAGGCCCGCTGGTCCGAGTATCTCTCCCAATTCAACCTTGCCATCCATTTCCAGCCTGGCCACTTGGGAGCCAAACCCAACACACTCACCCACTGGTGGGACATCTACCCAAAAGGGGGGGATAAGGACTACATGCAAGTTAACCTGCACAACCTCCACCCCATGTTCACCCAGGAACAGCTTGTGTCATCCCTCTGTACCACCCACCTCATGGCCCCCGTCCTACAAGCCACTATGGCCTTTGATGTTGAGAAGCTCCACTCCAATATCATCTCTGCCCTACCCACTGATCTGGCATTGGCCGCTCACCTGCCATCTCCGTCTGCTCCAAGATGGTCTGTCAACCCTGACAGCCTCCTCCACCTTGACAGTTGCATCTTCGTCCCCAACATCGATGACCTTTGCCTCTGAGTACTTCAGTTTAAGCATGACCACCCCCTCACTGGCCACTTTGGGCAGAACCACACCCTCGAGCTCATCCACCACAACTACATATGGCCCAACCTCTGCACCAATGTCAAGAAGTATGTCAGTTCTTGCACTGCCTGTGGTCACAGCAAGGCTCAGTGTCACTGCCTGTATGGCCTTCTGAAGCAACTCCCTGTCCCCAAAAGGCCATGGAACTCCATCTTGATGGACTTCATTGAGAATCTTCCCACCTCTGATGGCTACTCTGCCATCCTCGTTGTCATGGACCAACTGTCCAAGCAAGTGGTGTTCATCCTGACACACGACTCCATCACCTCCACCAACCTCACCAAGCTCTTCCTTGCCCATGTCTTCTCCAAGCACAGAGTACCCACTCATGTCACCTCCAATTGAGGCCCCAAGTTTGTGTCACACTTCTTCCACTCCCTCGGTAAGGCCTTAGATATGTGCCTTCACTTCACCTCAGGTTACCACCCTGAGGGTGACAGCCAAACTGAGCGCATGAACCAGACACTCAAGCAGTATCTCCGCATCTACTGCAACTACCAGCAAGACAACTGGGCCGAACTACTTCCACTGGCCAAGTTTGCATTCAACAATGCACCTAGTGCAACCACCAGAGTCTTGCCCTTCTTCGCTAATAAGGGCTACCACCCCAACTTGTTGGTCACCACCGACCAGGACTTCACCTCCCCAAAGGCCTGTGACTATGTTGTGGACCTCTCCACCCTCCATGACTTCCTCCACTCTGAAATGGCTGCAGTGCAGCAGCGCTACCAGGGTCTTGCCGACACTAAGTGCCTACCTCTGCCAGAGTTCAATGTTGGTGACCAAGCCTTTGTCAAGGCCAAGTACTTCCACTCTACTTGACCATCCAACAAACTCTCCAAGAAGTATCTAGGCCCCTTTGATATCATAGCCTGACCCAGTATGCATTCCATCACCCTAAAACTACATGACAGCATGTGCTTGGTACACCTGGTGTTCCACATGTCACAGTTGGAACTGGCCTCAGCCGACCCCTTCCTGAATTGGCATCAGCTGCCACCTCCACCAGTTGATGTCGATGGTGAACATGAGTATGAGATATCAGAAATCCTTGACTCCAAAATAGACTGCTGTTGCCGCTGCTGCCTAAGCTACAAGGTCCACTGGGCTGGTTATGAAGGCACTGATGAGGAAACTTCATGGCTCCTAGCCACTGAGTTAGAGCATGCCCCCAAACTTGTCACTGCCTTTCACGAATGATACCCCCACAAGGCTGGTCCATACACACCCCCCACATGACAGCCCAGCAACCCTGACCCTCACCACCACACCCCCAACCACTCCCCGACCTACCTGAACTACCTCCGAATATGGTTTAACCCCACTGCTACCTACTCCGACTCAGTCCAATATTCCCTTCTTGTTTCTGTTTCACCCTTTTTGATTACTTATACCACATTCTGAAAACAAGGCCCAAGTCTAGATGTCTAAGGTACTATACAATTCAAAAAAAAAAAAGTATATACATATATCTACCACACCCTACTCCTGCATATCCTCTTCACCCTCCGCATCCTTGTTACCTTCACTCCCACTCTCCTCTGGCTCTTCTGCTACTTCCAACTCACTCTGTTCAATGCCTGACCAACTCCCCCTGGCACCCATCTCAACTCTGCCTGTGACCACCCCAACCTGACCTACTGGGGGCCATGGCAGGGTTGCTGTCATGTGCCTCATGTAGGCCTGCACAGTGAGAGCTTGTAGCTCCATTGCCACTACCATCCACTCCATTGCCACTGCCTGTCTCCCTTGAACCATGAGCATCCACTTCTCATACAACCTCTCCAGCACCCCCTGACCTGACCCACCTGACTCTGATGCTTCCCCAATCAGGCATGAATGGGCCACCTCGAATTGAGGTACCACCGGCACTAGTACCTCCTCTATTTCATTGTCATTGTCATCATCTTTGTCACCAGTTTGACCCTTCTTCTTCCTGCTACCCTGCAAACCTCCTGTCCTGGCATGCTTCCTGGACCCACCTGCCATACCCTTGTGGTCTTCTGTCATGGCCCAACTGCACTTCTTTTTTCTTTTCCTGCATGGGCCACATGACCAACTGCCAGCCACCACTCAGCACTCACCTACCTTGCTTCGTTGTTGGCACCTGTCACATAGCAGCCTTGCCATGAACATGAGGTGTGCTCAATTCTAAAATGAGTTCACAGTTTGCCAGTTCACCAGGTTTGAAACTCTAAAAAACCAGCTAGAGAACAGATTAGTCAGATCCAAAAATGTACTAGCCTTTGTACTACCCTGACACAGTGCTGGGAAGCAAGTTGGTAGAAAATATTGTGGTCATTTTTAAATCCAACATATAACATTGTTTAAATGTCGGATCACTATGGTCAAGATGGACCACATGGCCATCACAGCACACTTGGGCAGCCCAACCAGACTGAATCCAGCATAAATCATCATTCTACTTCCCACCCTACCTCTCTGCCATCATTCCATGGACAAAACATTCTTGACAAGAATGCATACCACCTACACACCAGTCCCAATGGCATCTGGTCAAATCTGTCTTCATATGGCCTACTGGTGGGGCACATAGATAACAAAAGCTGCTGGTCACAACAGAGGTGTGGAATCTTTTTTTTTTTTTGTCATGCAGCTGAAGAAAAAGATGAAATTAGCCTTCTTGGTGGTCATGGTACTACTAGCAGGGAGGGTAGCTACCTTACTGGACCTCACAGCAGCACAGAAGGTGTTGTCAGTCTGGGTGCTCTGAGCTACATTCCACAACTCTATCCTGCTGAGTGGGACACCACAACTCCCCCACAAGCTGTTAACCCACAACAGAGGAGCAACCTCAAGGAAAACACTGCACCCATGTCAAACTTGGAGGGGAGCAAGTCTGTGGTAGGCTGTAAATGTACCAAGAAAATGGCAAAAGTTGAGGGAGAAAGGGCTCTTGAAACATTGTTGGATATGGCTGGAAAGTGGTCTGACTATGAAACATGGAGCCTCCTGGATGCATTGTTGAGCCCAGACAGTATGTTGTATGACCTACTAGTGACCTACCCAAAGGCTGCATTTAAGAAGGTATGTACATAATAAAATGAGTTACCTTATTAGCAACTGATTTTTGTTTAGGTTGCGAAGAACACATTTGGTGGCTGTCACACAGCAGAGTCTGTGAAAGGATGATATGAGCGACTGCACAAAGTATTTACCTCAAATCCTTGGCTATGAATCATTCACTGGAAATGGAGATGGGGATGCTGATACAGCAGACTTTGATGGGAAGATTGAGAAAGCAAGGAGAGCTGGAAAGGCTGTTGGTGACCTAAATGGAACTGTTCTGAAGGGATGGTATGATAAAGGATGGTATGCATTATTTAACAACAGGTATGAGACATCAAAAATCAGCAAGAATCTGTCAGTGACTAATAACATGCATGGAAATAGGCTTGGCAATCATCCAGGTCTCTCTCATGAGCAGGAGCATTACTCAGGGCAGATATCTGATGAAGATGTTAGCATTTCAAGTGAAAGTGGGACAGACAGTGGCAAGAGCAACCCAAGTAAAGTCCCACCTACCAAGAAGCTCAAACTAGAGAAAGTGGCAGCACCTACAAAGTTGAAAGGCAAGGGAACTACAGTTCAGAAGGCACTGACAGGTGTCCCAGAGCCATGACACAAAAAAACCTCGTCTTGGACTAGTCTGGGATCTGAAGTGGCACACTTTCTCACAACAAATGTCAGCTACTTGGAGACCACAGCCAAGGCAGAAAACAAACACCTTGGATTGCTCAAGAGATGAGAAGAATGTGAAGGCCAAAATCAAGAGCTCAGGCTTGGAAAGGAGCAGCAGGAGGTGGAACTTGCTGAGATTGATGCGAAGGTAAGGAATGCACAGGAGATTTTGGTGATGAAAGAGATGCCAGAGGAGCTTATCATAGCTGCAAAGCAAGTTTTAATGAAATACCTTACAAACTAATAGTCTGTTTCTCATGGCATGCACTTGATCTTGTTAATAGTCAGCTACTCGAACTAGTACTTAGCTTAACAGAAACAAGTTATCTAATATTTGAAGGTGCTGTTGATGGCCAGCTTCCTTCAACCATTCATCCATTTCCCAAGCTGGACATATGACATCACCTTCCAAGACTCTGCCATAAGATGGTAAACCAATGTCAAACCCCTTGACATCTTCTGCAGCTCCATCATCACAATCAGCTGGATCATAAAAGGGGATGTGTTCCAGGAGATCTTCAAAGTCAATGCATATATTATGAAGTGCAAGCAAAGCCTCCATCAATCAGTATGTGTCCTGAACATCTTGTTCTGGTGGCAAGTCCTTTAGTGCTGGAAAATGACCTTTGAGCATACCAAATGCATGCTCAACATAGATGCATATGGATGACAAGCACTTGTTGAATTTACAGCACCATGATTTTTCATATGGTGGCTGAGAATTCACCTCTGGTTCAGTGAAGGGACATAAAACATAAGGTGATGATGGATAGCCTACAACAGGTTTATTAAATCACATGTCCACAAGATGGAGAGCTCACCTTTGTCTGCCAAGACCTGTGAGTTCCCTGAAAAATATTCAAGTCACTGTTGCCAAACCTGTGACTTCTTCCAAACTGTCACATCAGCTACTGATCCTGGCCACCCCAAATCGAATGAAATAAAGTGCTTCTGGTGATCAACAATTGCCTGTATATTAATCTTCAGTAGATATGGATCAGCTAAGGAATTGTGGTTAAAAAATGCACATACTGCAGGGTATTTCTTGCAGCATATAAATGTAAAACCTGCCACTTCAGGCATCTGTGTCAGGTGTATTAATGAACCATCCAGGATCCCAACACATCACGGAAGGCCATAATGATCAAATATATAGTCAGAAACCACCTTCCAATGCTCATCATCACCCCAACAAACAACCTTTAAACCAATGGTACACAGTGCCCAGACAACACAATGGCAATAAGTAAAAACTGATTCAAATCCAATACCAAGTTTATGAGCAACTCCATGTGAATCAGCTCCATGTGTTCTGTAGAGCATGAGAAAACATGCAAGCTGGTAGTGGACAGGATGCTGTGGCTTCCTTCCAGTTGAGTAGAAGATAGGATTTTGTTCCAGCAGGTATACGAGCTGGTCAAATGTAACATGTGAGACCCTTCAAGAGGTGTTATGTATGTTAGCTCACATCACCAACTGGGGTGGAGGCATGCCATACCTGAACTCACTACAAAAGTCTCTATCTGGCCAACTCAAGGCAATTGCAAAGAACTCATCACACTTCTTCCATTGATTGTAGGGCCCCCATAAGCTGTCTGACACCAGGCTTGAGAGTCCAAGGAAGGTGGCACTTGCAGTAATGAAGAAGCGAGCTCGAGCCAAGCCACCAGCACCATCTTCATCATCAAAGTCATCCTCCCATGGCTGCTTGGTCCTCCTGCACTGGCCAGAAGATGATATTGCATGGGTCTGGTAGGTGACAGTACTTGTTATCAGCAGGTTAGTGTCCTCCATACACAACATAAGTGGAAATCTGACTGGTGGTCAACATGACAACTGCATGAGTGATGGATTCGGCTGCTGAGTGCTGAGTGCTGAGCCTCATTTGGTATTCATGTCACCACAATGTCACATGTCACTCATTAGCAGGGTTTTCAGACCTGGTGAACTGGCAAACTGTGAACTCATTTTAGAATTGAGCACACCTATGGGGGGAGCCACCATTGTCCTGATTTGGGCCCTGGTCATTGGGCTGAACACTGGGGTCAGCTGGCACCTGTGACAGTTGTCAGTCAGTTGGTCCTCAAAGGCAAGGGCTACTTACCCACCTGCTGATGAGGCCAGACTCTGGGCCCGCAGTTTGCCCACTCTACCCCTGTCCTTCACAACACTTTGTTGCACAGCCTCTGCCTCTGCTGCCACTGCTTGCTGTTGAAGAAATTGAATAAGAGATACTGTGGAGAGTGGTGGTGATCTGAGAGGGGAGATCTTCCAAAGGGGCTCCTATAGCCTGGAAGGAAATTGCTGTCTGGGAAAGGACATCTAAGGCTGTCTGAAGTCTGTCTGAACACAGAAGAAGTCAACTCGAGGCCTTCTTGAACTTGAACTTGAACTCTTAACTCAGTACTTTGTTGTTTTTTTTTTTGTAAGTAAGTACAGTAAAGTGTAGGTGTGCAAGTGGCTTATATAAGCCACATCATGTGTCTAAACTTGAAACACTAAGTAAATATCTAAGGCAAATGAAGTGAAACAAAAGAAAGTAAAAACAATAAAATAAAACAAATCTCCTAGTAGGGAGAATACTCTCCCTACATGGTGCCACCTCTATCACCTCCTGTCTCTCTTGATCCATGCACTCTTTGTGCTCCTGCCTCTCATGCTCCTCCCACTCTTGTCTTTCTCTCTCCAGGCAGGCCTCTTCTGCCTTTTGATGACAGGCCTTGGCCCATTTCTCCTTTCTCAGCACCTCCTGCTTACCTTTTTTGGCCTCCTTGGCCTGCTTGGTCCCCTCCGAGTCACTTGTGTGGACCTTGAGGTCCATGTCAGGGACTTGAGCCCAGTCCCAGGCTGGCACATTGGTGGGTTGTTGGCTCAAACTCTGTTGTTGAGACATGAAAAAAGGGTAAGGGAAAGATGGGGGAAGAGGTTTTAGCAGTCGAGATGCACCTTATATGTGGACCGTTCAGTCTCTGATACAACCCTGTTGTGGCAATCAGCCCTGCCTCATGGCCTGCAGCTGATTACAAAATCAGGCCTCATGTTGCTCTGGCTGCACCACCCTATGGCCTTCAGGGGTTCAGGCCTTAAAGGGGGGATACTGTCATGCCCATGCCTCTGTCCTGGCCTGTCCTGCATTGTCACCAGTTCTCCTCCACTCTGCTCTGCCCCTATCCACTCACTCTAGCACTCATATGGCATGTCCCCACCCCATCCTCTGTCAGACCCTGTTGGCCTCTGTCAGCACTACCACATGACTAGTCTCTCTTGGTCAGGTGATGTCCTCCCTTGACTTAGGGGTCACTTTCCTTTTGGGTCAACAGTCCAGTCTAGGTACAGTGCGGCTGCTGCACTGCATGGTATGGCACAGGGTCACTTCCTGTTTAGGCTTTCAGCCTATCATCTGATTGGTTGTCGGTGGGCACTCCGAAGACACTCCGTTCCGCACTATTCCTTTTAGATACTTTTTCTGTCCTGCCCTCACCTCCGTCTTCTGTGCTCATACCCTGACTGAAGTTTTCTGACATTTCTGTCCCTTGAAATTTTACTGTACTCCATATGTTAGTTCCATCATTCCAATACTGTACCACCTCAATGGTGCAACCACTGTATATAAACCCACCACACTCAGTGGTGTCTCTTCAGTATGAATATCAACTTAGTTCTCCTCCTCTGTGGTCTTTGACCAGCCTCTTTGTCTTTGGTCAGACTTCCCCTGACTACTCTCTGTCTCTGAAATCTGAGGGCCAGGCTCATACAAGGGGGCAGTGCACGAGCTGAACCTGATGCCCTCTCCTGCACCTCCATCATGACTCTCGGCCACCCTCTGGCCAATGTCACTATCTGTTGGCCTTCATTGGCCAGTCATTGGTCAAAACATTGGCCTAGCTTTGTACACATCCCCCAGCCTCTGTGAGCATCAGAGATTGTTGGAGTAGGCCCAAACTTAACAATTACTGGAAACATGTTCCTATTAGAAAGATAGAGTTGTACCTATATGGATGGTCCTCTTAGTTACAAATATGGTAGTTTTACTTATGCTGATAGCACACCTAGTCTGTGTGCAGCCTACATGTATATAAGGTCCTTGGATTGTACCAGGATGATAGCACAACACATATACATCTCTCTTACATTGTTCTCATTCAGAACTACTACCTATCTCCTTTATCCAAGTCCAAGACCTAATTGAATCCTAAAGGAAAGTGCTCTGCCCATTGCCCTTTGCTCCAACCCCTCTGTGCAATAGGTCTGAATGGTAGCAGGCAGTAGCAGGTTTCCCACATGGTTGTACAAAACACATGCAAACAGAATCAGTGCAGAGTTTACATGTAGACTTTCACAGAGTGGTGTTATTGATGAGGATAAGTGCTATTGTTACTATCCAATCACCCAGATGCAATGCCAGCTTGACAAACTACTTGTTGCAAGATCCTCCATGAGCTAGCTGATTCCTCATCTCCATCACCAACCTGCCACTTGCTCTGACTTTGTGGCAAGATGGTAGGTGGGGCTTCTGGTTCAAGGGGGGCCCCATCTATTACTTCAAGCTCTGAGTACCAGAAATTGTGAGCCACTTGGACTGAGCCAGATGTTTTGGCACTTCTTGATTACATGGAGGAGAACTGATTCAAAGCAGGTGATCATATGGTGTTTCAAGAAGGGTACTTCAATGATCTACTGCCCCAATTACCTATCCAACACAATGGCCGCTGTAAAACAGGCAAAAACTGTCATGACAATTGGGAAAGCATACATTTATTGACATATCCCTGTACTTAACATCACTTAGTTTAAACACAGCTGAAATGGGAATACTATGTGGCATCAACCATTGCAGGGGGGTTGGGGCTTGCATATTCCACAGAGAAGAGTGCTGCAGTAGAAGTGCTCATAGTGCATAATGTTGGGAAGGCCCTTATAGTGATGCATTAGTAGAAAGATGCATTTTGAGCATGGTGTGACAAGTGTGACAGGGGATGACTTGTTAACATGACAGTCCATTGCCACTGAACCACTGCCCCAGGATTGTCTGCTGCAATGTTGCCTGCTCCTGGTGCCACAACTCAATCCTGAACCATTGAAGATGCTGTGACAGGTCTAACAATGTTTCTCCAGTCCTGTGAGTAATGCATACCTTCCCCATCTGTTCACAAAGGTGGATCATGTCTCCCAGCCCCATTTCAGCTCTGGTATCAGTCTCATCACCTGCCTCATCATCTGACTCAACCTCTTCAATCTCTCCCTCCTTGATTGTGATTTCATGATTTACCTGCTTGACAATCTCATCCTCACCACCCTCAAACTGGTACATTGATTCCCCAATCTCCTTCTCTTCAACAGGACTCAGCATTTCTTCCAAGGTCAGTGCCATGCCAATGATCTGTTTATGCTGTTTAAGGTCCTCAACAGCCTTTGTTAAGTCCTTTTCAGCTTTGGAAAGTTGTGGAAGGATGGGCTGTGCTGCAGCAATAGAGGTCTGGGTATGTGTTGTTGAATTCTGGATTTGTGTGATTTGGCAACCAAAGATGTGATTTGTTACTTGGTTTAATCTGTTGAGAGCTTTTGGGATGTTGTCTTCAGCATCCATAACTATTTTCAGGATGGGGGCCCACTCATTAGTGATGTAGCAGTTTCCAAGGACTATCTGAAGACTGTCTTCAGCTTTGGGTAAGCACATTCCTGATGTTGCAAACTCATATTCCAGCATGCCATTAATGCATAATCCTGCCTAGAATAGTATGCATTATGCAATATGCAATTTTACCCTTAAGCAACATGGGAAATGGGCTTCACTGATGCAAAATGAGAATTATGCACTATGGTATCATGCACTATGAGAACTTCTACTGTAATGTTGTGACCAAGGTGGGGCAACTTGTGATGGACAAACTTATCAAGGTATGTCTGGGTTTTCCTCCTGATATGATATATAATCCAACTGTTAAGTCTGGCCCTACTCCAATGGTCTCTGATGCTCACAGAGGCTGGGGATGAGTACAAAGGTAGGCTGACATTGACCAATGACTGGCCAATGAGGGCTGACAGAGAGCAACAATGGCTGAAGGGTGGCCAACAGTCACAACATAGGTTCTGGAGAGGGTTTTGGGTTCAGCTCCTGTGCTGACCCCTTGTACAAGCCCAGCCCTTGGTTTTTGGAGGTAGAGAAGAGTTGGTACTGAGCCAACAACTGAGAAGAAGGCTGGTCAAAGACTGTAGAGGAGGGAACTAAGTTGATATTCATACTGGAGAACCACTGCTGAGTGTGGCAGGCTTTTATATGGTACATGCACCATCAAGGCAGTACAGTATTGGAATGTTGGAACTAACATACAGTGATTCAAAAAACCCTCTCAATGTTTTTCCATTTTGCATTGATGGTGATGTGAAAAATCAGAACAATTTCATAAAATCATGAAAGTATTCATACAGATAGCCCTTGGTCCTGACTTCAAAAGGGTATCTTAGTCCAGTTGTTTGGCCTGGTTTTGGCTGAGATATTGCATGTTTAATCAGGGAAACTCATTGAAAGGGTTTTTTTGCTGATGAAATTCAATGCTATTCAGTACTTTGTATAGCCTCCCTTGGCCTTGATAACTGCCTCTACCCTTCTAGGCATACTCTTGATCAACTCCTGACACACCTCTGGCCTTATTTTGTTCCATTCATCCTGTGTTCTCTCCAATAACCCCAGCATCCCTTTGGGTGGCTCCTCATACTCTGCTAGCCTTCTCTTGAGGTGATTCCACATGTATTCAATAGGGTTGAGGTCTGGAGATTGGGCTGGCCATGAGAGAACCTCATAGTCATGAAAGCCAGGCAGTGTCTAGAGCATAATCTGGAGATGGTGGTGATGGATACACCAGTCTGGGATGATATCTCATTTCCAGAGAGCCCAGAATCAAGGAGAGAGAGGATTTGACTAGTTCTGGCAGAAGACAGACTTCTCATGGTGATTGTGGGGTGAAAAAAAGTATATTTCAGTAGTCACATGACCTTTCTGGTGATGTAAGCAAAATCAGCCACAAAAAATCTTGTCCAAATGCCATGAATATGCTGCAATTTCATCAGCAAAAAAACCCTTTCAATGAGTTGCCCTGATTAAACATGCAATATCTTGGCCAAAACAAGGCCAAAGAACTGGATTAAGATATCCTTTTGACGCCAGGACCAAGGGCTAGCTGTATGAATACTTTCATGATTTTATGAAAGCATCCTGATTTTTTACATTGCCATCAATGCGAAATGGAAAAACATTGAAAGGGTTTTTTGAGTCACTGTACTGTATGGAGTACAGTAAAATTTCAAGGAATGGGAATGTCAGAAAACTTCAGGTGGAGTGTAAGTACAGACAGCAGAGGTGAAGGACAGGACAAAGACAAAGCATATAAAAGGGAAAGTGCAGAAATGGAGTTGCTTCAGAGCACTCACCAATAGCCAATCAGAAGGTAGGCCAAAAGCCTAATGTGGAAGTGAACCTGCACCATGCCTAGACCAGCCCATTGACAGAAATGGAAGGTGCCTCCTTGGGATTTGAAGGGGCATCACCTGACCCATGGAGGTTGCTGAGTGGAAGTGACTACTATGGTCATGTGGTGATGCCAACTGACACCAATGGAGTCTGACAATGGATAGAACATGGGTGCATCAGTTGAATGTTGGAGAGAGCAGAGACAGGTCAGTGGCATAGAGGGTGGGTCTGGAAAGGTCAGGACAGGCTGGGGTGGATGCACAGTCATGACACTAACCATTCACTGGACTCAGCAACTTCCATGCTGCCCCAGCCACCATTCAAACCCCCTGTACAACACTACCTATCACATCAGCCACCATTTGTGCAGCCTCTTGAAATTGTTACATTTTGACCCTGTTCTTTCCCAATCATGCATGCCACCTCTACTATGTGCCTACTCAGCACTCATTGTTGTTATCATTGTCTCTTGCCTTGCCACTTACTGGGTAATACCTGGCACCTCTCCTGATGGACTTACATTGTGGTAGCTCATGCTACTGTTATCTCATTCCTATGTTTCCTTTTCTGTCTCCTTTTGACTTTGCATTCCAATACAGATGTTGTGTTATGAAGTAAAACTCTTCTTTGCTTTCCAGGGGTTGTGGGTGGGATAGCTTACTGGGCCACCAGGGTGCAAATTTCTTGCTTCCATCTGTCCTTAGGTGTTTCAATTGGTCACTCATGACCAAATAATCCTTCCCAGTCATCCACAGTTCATCCCAGGGCATAGTCTGGCTGACCCTCCTTGACACCTGGCATGCCAGGGAGAGCATTGCCTCACCCCCAACCTTGATACCAGCTTTTTTTTTGCAGAAGTGCACCAATTTGGAGGGGATTGGTTCATTCTTCATGTCCTGAAATGCCAGACTGACATAAATGCCATTTTCACCTTTCCAAATGCTGATTGGTGTCAGGATCCCTCAGGCATTGGTAGGGGAAACAGTGCTGGGATGAGTTTTAGCAACTTTTTTAAGGGACTGATGGTGCTGGCATACACCTTACTCATGGTAATGACATGAACACCAGAATTTGCTGACATTTCCCTGAGAGAGTAAGCCTGATGAGCCAGAAAAGTGATGTCTTGGGTTGTGGTACAGGATAGAGGATAAATGACTCAAATTCAGTGTTGGCTTTGTTTGCTTGCTGACAAACCATTGGATTGATTGTGTGATATATTATGTAAGCACTGGTAGGCATTACTGCCCCAAATATATGCTTCACACCATAGATTTCATCCACTATGATGTCAGCAACAAAAACATTGCAATGCATAGGCCTTAGTAACTGGCTCATATAATCACAGCCACTACACCCCTGACCTTGAAAAGACCACCAATGTAAATCCAAGACCAAGGGCTATAAATGTCTCCTGTATCACATCTGCACAGCCACACTAAATGCCAGGTTATAGCCCACACAATCAAAATGTTGCAAACATTGCAGCATTTTTGTTGCTCACTGTACCTCTGAAGATGCATCAAGGTCTGAAATTTTGTGCTATTACACCTTGTCAGACCCTTGGAAAAACAGGAGCATGTAATCTTAGGCATGCCCTGGTTGCAAAAGGAACAGCCTGTCATGGACTGGGTCACCTGAAAAATCAGGTGCCAGGATGACTCCCCTGAACAGTCACTGAAGAAGAAAGACAATATGCATGAGGTCAAGAACACCTCTGTAGGTCACACCACTATTTTTACACAGCTTGAAATAAATGTGGGCTCACACAACATACCCAACTTACTGGATCATTACCAAATGTTCACTGAGGTCTTCTCTGAAATGGATATACCCCTTCCCCACTTCAGGAAAGGGTTGGATCACAAGATCCAGACTAAAGAGGAGTTTTGGAAAGAAATCAAAAAGCTGATGAAGAAGGCCATGCTCTACCTCATGCCTCCTGATGAAATCAAGAATCTTGATGAATTTATTGATGAAAATCTGGGATGCAGGAAAATCATACCTTCAGATTCACCAGTCTTGGCACCAGTATTCTTCATTGCCAAAAAGGATGGGAAGAAGCACCTTGTTCAAGACTACTGCTACCTCAACTTGTACATGATCCATGACTTGTTCCCCCTACCAAATATGTATACCACAAATGATCAATGAATTATGTGAGTTAAAATACTTTGCTAAGTTTGATGTTTGTTGGGGCTTTACAATTATATGAGTCAAACCAGAGGATCAGTGGAAAGTGGCATTTCTAACCCCTAGAGGGTTGTTTGAACCAACTGTCATGTTCTTTGGGCAGTGTAACTCACCACCAACATTCCAGAGATTCATTGATATGACCTTCACTCAACAACTACATTGATGACAGCAATGCGGGTACATGGATGACATAGTGGTTCATGCTAAAATGATCCCAGAACTCCAGAAATACATCGCAGAGTTTCTCAATATATGCAAGAAGGAACAGCTATGGCTGAAGATTTTGAAATGCATCTTTGAAGCTGAGGAAGTAGAGTTTTTAGGGATGAAGATTAGTCAAGGAAGTGTCCAAACAGTGTCAGTCAAGACCAACATGGTCAAAAGTTGGCCTGAGCTGACATGCCTTAAAGAAGTCAGATCCTTCCTTGGATTCTGTGACTTTTATCAATGGTTCATCCCATCATTTTCTCAAATTGCTTGGCCATTGCATCAACTTTTGAAAAAGGATACTAAATGGCATTGGGAGGAGGAAGAAATGTGGTGCCTTTAACCAAATTAAGGAACTCTTATGTTCAGCCCCAGTTCTCCAGATCCCAGATCACTGAAAACCTCTTGCACTATTTACAGATGCTTCAAAAGTCAGAACCAGTGCAGTCCTCACCCAAAAAGGACCCAATGACAAGTGGCACCCCTGCCACTACCTCTCTGAATCACTCAAAGGTGCTGAACAGCACTATCAAGTGTTTGATTTGGAAATGCTAGCTGTCATTTGCATTCTTGATGCATTCTGCCACTATCTTATCTCACCCACCAAACATATGGTGGTCTTTACAGATCACAAAAACCTTATCTATTGGAGACATTCTCAAAAGTTGATTCCTTGTCAAGCATGCTGGTTGGATATGCTACAAGGCTATCTGTTAATGTTTTCCCACACACCCAGGAAACTTATGGGGGTGCCTGACACTTTGTCAGGATGTGCTGACTATGGAGAAGAGGACACTGTTACTGCAGAAGCCCTACCCACTGCCATGTGGCTTGATAGGGGGTGAAATCCATGAAATCTGACAAAACTGACATTTCAGCTCACATGTCAGCTGACTTAAAGCCTGATAATGAACCAGAATAACATGTCATGAACAACCAGCCAAAGGTCAACTGGAATCGGAAGGGCATATATGCAATATCCAGAGAAGTGTATGAGCATGCCACAAGTGAAACACCAAAGGACTCAACACTCTTGGAACAAACCCCTAACATGCAGAAGGCTTTGGACAGAACTAAATGATACAAGCAACATCTATACATCCCAGTGAATGCCAGAAAACAATGCCTTAAAGATTATCATGATGATCCATGGGCTGGCCACCCAGGAATAAAGGCTATGGTGAATAAAATGGTGAAAGAGGTATGGTGGCCCAGAATGTGAAAGTCAATCTGGGACTACATCAAAGGTTGCCTGCTTTGCCAGGCAAACAAGGTCATCACCCATCTGATCATGCTCCCCATCACACCACATACCTCTCCCAACAACCTGCTTCTGTTCCAACAAATCTCAATGGATTTCATCACTGACCTTCCCATTTCAGAAGGATATGACACCATCTTAACAGTTGTGGATCAGGGACTTACCAAGGCAGCCATGTTCATACTGACCCACAAGACCATGGACTCCATGGGCCTTGCAAGGCTGTTCCAACAACATATCTATCAGTGATATGGCCTACCAGAAAGCATGGTATCTGATTGTGGTCTGCAGTTCGCATCCACCTTCACCAAGGAGCTATACAAGGCTATGGGGGTCAAACTGAAGTTGTCTTTGGTGTATCACCCACAGACTAACAGAGAAAGTGAACAAGTTAACCAAGAACTCAAGACATATCTATGCTGCTACTGCACAGAGTTGCCCAGCTCATGGGCTCAAAAGCTTCCTGATGCCAAGTTTGCCCATAACTCTCATATCCATTCTGTCCACAGACACCTTTCTTGCTGCTGTATGGTTTTGATCCCTCACCATATCCCAAGACTCATATCACCACTGCCTCATCTGTTGATGAATATCTCAACTCCCTTGCCAACAATCACAATCTGGTGGTACTCTCCCACAAGAAAGCATAGGAGTTGATGAGGAACCAAAGTAAAGGAACATACACACCACCAAGTGTTGGAGATAAGGTTGTGGCTCAATTCAGCAAATCTGAGATCTCAAGGCCAGTTGTCAAAGACATTGCCCCAATGACTCAGACCCTTTGAGATCATTAAAGTCATCTCACCAGTGGCTGTCCAACTATGACTTCTGGAAACCTGGAAGGTACACCCTGTCTTTCATACATCCTACATACATACCCATGTTCAGAAACTGACAAATATGGCCCATCACCTGTGCAGCCCCTGCCAGATTTGGTTGACAGTGAGGTGGAATGGGAAGTTGAAATGATACTCAACCATCACAGTAAAGGTTGCCAGAAGGGGAAGGAATGCCTCATTAAGTGGAAAGGGTTCCCACATTCATAAACACCTGGGAACCTGAAGAACATATAAAAGACCATGTGGAGGAAGCCCTGGATGACTACAAGCTTGCCCACCACCTTGTTTAAATGTCTTCTCCCCACTCTGTTAATACTGAAAACCCTGGTTCCAACTACTTCTTCCCCCATGATGAACTTGACTTTGCTGACACAGAGTCCATGGACATCTCCATTGTGTCTGCATTACAGCCAGTACCATCATCATACCTCATCAAACTCCTACTTGCACCAACCACCTCCCACAGTCTGCCACCCTCAAAGGAACCCATCTGATTCAGTACCCCAGAATCCCTTCCAGACTTTGCCTCATTCCATCATCTTGGGGGACTCTCAATACATCACACCAAGCCCAGCAAGGGCAAGAAGTGAGCATGCCCCCCAACTCCTATCCCTTCAGTCCCCCTCATTGATTGACTCTCAGCCATGCTGTATGACTATGACCCTAACAAAGGGCCAAACCCCAATGATGAGCCCATTCCCACTTTATCCATCCCCTGCTCCATACCATGTGAGCACATACCAGCCTGTTCTGGGCCTTCCTCCTTTACCCCCATCTGCAAAGGAGCTGTCAGCCTGGAACCCTCAGCATCTGAATTCTTTGACTACTGTTGTCTTCTTATGAAGTATGATGACAGGGACTCACTCAAAGGGGTCTCACAAGAACAATGTGAATGTCTATGGTTGTTGTGTCAGATCTTCCAAGGATCAGACATAGTTGCATCATATGTCCCAAACTTCTTAGGCACCACCCAAGCTTGTGAACCTGAGGAAAAGGCCACTTATGTCAAACATCTACTTTGTGTGACTATTAGCTCTATGGGCGATGTTCAGGACAAGATCATCAAGCTCATTCATAAAGATCTTGGTCTGGATGTAGCCTGTTCCTTTTGAATCTCAAAAACTGATAGATCCACTTGAAGCAGGCTTGATATCCTATGTGAGGTGGCTTCTGCAATCAAGGATGGAAGATTGGGACTTCATCAGAGCAACTGAAAGGAGATGCTGGCCTGAGAAACTGATAAGGGGTTGTGATCCCATGCTGACAAAGAACAAAGAGAAGTGGTTGATCACACTGATGCAGCATGGTTACCCAATGCTAAGGAAGAGGTTAAAACATTGCATGATCTGGAGGGAGATATGAGAGAAGGGATCTTTTGCTGAGCAGCAACTGTTGTGGCAGACTCAGCAGCCAATGGTGCCACCATATATTCCTAGGTTGACATTTTAGAAAAAGCTTGCTGGGGTCTTGCTGACTGCTCCATTCATAATGTCATCCAGACTCAAAATGAAATCCCTGCTCATCCTTTCATCACCATTGCCCTTGATGATCACCTGCACTTCTATCTTGGTGGACAACTCCCCATTCCTGATGACCATCCCCTTCACCCATATGCATGCTACAACTGTCACTTCTTGGGACACTGGTTGTGCCATATGGGGGCTGGTTTGCATTGGACCCCCACTGATGAGGCTGCCATCTTATCCCCTGTCACCTCTCACACTTCCTCCTCCCGTCATAACATGCCCATGTTGCATTGCTCCATCCCTCATTGAGCAGGGGCTCACCAGTCTTAACAGGGGGGTGATGTTACACTTCAACCCTGTTCTTTCCCAATCACACATGCCACCTCTACTACATGCCTACTCAGCACTCACCATCATACTTGTTGCTGTTATCATTGTCTCTTGCCTCACCACTTACTGGGTAATACCTGGCACCTCTCCCAACAGACTTCTGTTGTGGTAGCTCATGCTACCATTATCTCATTCCTATGTTTCCTTTTCTGTCTCTGTTTGACTTTGCATTCTGATACAGATGTTGTGTTACCGTATCCATCCAACCAGATATGTCTTTACCATATGTTGTTCAACTGACTTGTCATGACTTGTATGTCCTTTTGTTGTCCTACCATCTCCTGTACTATAGCTGCACAATGTTACCATTCCCCCTACTTACCACTTCCATTTGCTTTGTGGCTGTGGTACTTAGCAGTATATAAGTAGCTATGCTGCTGCTTGTATACTCCATCTTTTTGATACTTTGCAACTCACCTTGTTAATTCCCATTCTTTGGAGATTTGTCACATCCATGACATGTGTGCAAACTCTGGACCATAATCTGGTCACCTCTGGTCTCATTCCAGTCCCAAAGGGACTCCATTGTATATCTCTGTTCCATCTGTTTCTATATTTAGTATATGCCCCTTTTGTCTCTAGAGTAATTTGCCATACCAGCATCTATGATTAATCATTCAAACTTCCAGTTATCTGGCAACTACTGGTTTACCTTACTGATACCTTACTAATACTCTGAATCATCTGTACTGTGCCCTGGTAGTTGATACACCCTGGACATTGCTTTTGAACATTCTCTGTAGTATAAAAGCCATTGTACATACATTGTAGCACCTCAGTTTGAATATCAACAAAGATACTCTTTGATCTCACTTGATTCCAGACAACTCTGGATAGATCTGACTCCAGAACTCTGCAAGATTAGTGTACAGAAGTAGTACACTAAACTCCAACCCTCCAGACTCTTGTTAGAACCCTACCCATGCCCTCAGACCCCTTGGAGACCATTGAGAACTGGTCTTGACAGTATATTCAAACTCATACTCCCATGAGTTCACTTTAAACTCCTAACCCATGACTATGACAACCCAACTCTGCTCCCACTCCATGGCAGCCAAAGCTTCAGAATGAGCTGCAATTAGTGATATGCACAAATCTAGTGCACACATTGCATTAGCCAGCCACCAATGCCCACCACTGTCAGTCAGCCAGTTCCATAGCTTCTCTGCCAGAGGAGAACCTCTCTCCACCCCAACTCCTAGAACTGGATCTTCCAGTAGATGCTTGATCTCAACTGCACAACCAACTCCAGATCTCTTTGGAGGCAACAACCCCAGAGATGATGGGCCAGGCAATAATGATGATGACAATGACAATGACAACCCATTCATCAATGCCCCAGAACAGTTAGACCCCCAGCTGGCAGTCTTACAGAACCTGGCAATGGCCATCAATTGCCTGTCATGCTCCACCCATTGCTCTGATGACACCTCATCCTCAAGAGCCAAAGTCCATGAACCAGACACCTTCAACAGAACTGATCTGAAGAAACTCTGGACCTTTTTGGTCCAGTGTGAACTCTGCTTCCAGGATCACCCAAAGGCATTCTGCCAGGACAGGAACAAGGTCACATTTGCCCAATCATACCTCAAGGGCATGGCCCTGGAATGGTTTGAGCCAGACCTCTTGAACTCTGGAGATCCAGCAGACTGTCCCCTATGGATGGACAGCTGGTTGGACTTCATGGCAGACCTACAAACTACCTTTGGACCACACAATCCAGTTGCAGATGCAGAGCACCAACTTGACCACCTCCACATGAAGGAAACACATTGCATAAACTGTTATGTGGTTGACTTTAACTGACTCACATCACAAGTCTAAGGTTATGGAGATGGTACTCTCTGCCACCTCTTCTATACTGGACTTCCAGATTGTATCAAGGATGAGATCAGCAGGGTTGGCAAGCCCACTACCTTGTATGGACTATGTGTGTTAGCCCAGGAGATTGACGTGCATTACTGGGAATGAAAGGACAAGGTCTCACATCAGACTAAGTCCTCCAGCAATAACTCTGGCAGTAACCCCAGAAACAAACCCAGCTCCAACAAAGAAGATAAGCAGAAGTCCAGTAGCACCAACACTCAGTCTGGTAGTACCAACCAAACTCTGCCTGCCTCGAATCCCAAACCCCTGAACAGTCAGAATTCTGGATTGCTGTCTGGACTATCTAACAAGCTCAGCAAGGATGGAAAGTTGACCCCTGCTGAGCAAAAGAAACATTTCAAGCAGAACCTTTGTATGTTCTGTGGAAACTCTGGACACAAGGCAAAGGAATGCCCTAGGTCCACCTCCCATGCAGCTAAAGCCTTCTATGACCCTCAACTCATACAATATCCCAGACTTTTCAGTGTTAATAGACTTGGGTTCAACCCATTGTTTTGTTTGTAATTCTGTTTTTTTTCCAATAACCACAGTCTTTCTGTTTACTCCATCCTACCTCTTGTCCTCTGTTTGTTTGATGGTGTGACAATGACAACAATCAATAAAGCCTTGAATCTCTCTGTCTAATTTCCTTCTGGAGATGTCACTGATATGACCTTCTATGTACAGTGAGTGAAAAAACCCTTGCAATGTTTCGCTATTTTTCACTAACTGCAGTGTAGCACTGGAGGGTGTGGGAATCTCACTTGGCCATAGTGGGATGGATGGTATTACTGACTCTTGGCTACTGAGGGGTCACTGTATCATGTGATTTCATGCAGTGGTTGTTGAGATATGTTGGTTTTAAAACAGGTACATCATTGCAAGGGTTTATTCACTTTTGGTAATGGAAGGGTATATGGGGGATATCAGTACTTGGTATAGCCTCCTTTTGCTTTAAGCACTGCCTCAACCCTCCTAGGCATGCTTTCAATCAACTTCTGACACTCTTCAGCTGGTATATCATTCCGCTCCACCTGAGTCCTCTCCCACAACTCCAGTATTCCCTTGGGGGGTGCTCATACTCTGCAAGCCTCCTCTTGAGGTAACCCCAGGCATGTTCTATGGGGTTGAGGTCAGGAGACTGTGCAGGCCATACCATAGTCCTAAAATCCTGCTCCTCCAGCCACTCCTTGACCTGCTTGCAGGTGTGCTTGGGGTCATTGTCCTGCTGGAAGATGATGTCAGGAGGATGAAGACCATAGTACTGAAGGGAATCTTGTAGTTCATCCTTCAAAATTTGGAGGTAAAGGTCTCTATCCATCCTACCATCAATCTTGGTGGCATATCCAACACCTTCCCAAGTCATACAGCCCCACATCATGAGAGAACCTCCTCCAAACTTCAGTGTCCCCTCCACTAGCCTATCATTCAGCTTCTCCCCTGGCTTTTTCCACACCCATTTGCAACCATCTGACCCCAGGCAGTTGATTTTAGTCTCATCAGACCATACCACCCTTTTCCAGTCCTCCAGAGTCCAATCCTTGTGAGCATAGGCAAAGTCAAGTCTTGCCTTGTGATGCTTGGCAGAGAGGATAGGTTGTTTACACTTGACCACAGCCTTCATACCAGTCTTCTTTAAGTGCTGCCAAACAGTATTTGGGTGGAGGGGCTGGTTGATGATATTGGAGAGAGTTTTGGTCACCTGGACAGCATTTTCTGCCTTCTGAGTGGAGATAAGATGGATGGCATGGCAGACATTGGCAGGGGAAAGCTTGGATGGATGACCTCCAGCAGACTTCTGCAGGGTGGAATGCTCCTTGGAATGAAGCCTAGAGATGGTAGAGAGATGCAGGCCAGTACTAGAGGCAATAGAGGAAGCAGAGTGACCAGCATCAAGCATAGTCAGGATAGTATTCCTTTGGGTGGCAGAGATGGATCTCATGGTGGTAGAGGTTGGAAACAAAGAAGCATGTGAACTTTTTGGAACTCAGACACAATGTTGATATGTGTATCTTTGTTTGTATGACCAAACAACCACAATTATCCCTTCATTTGAGTGAGATTCTACTACCCAGACCAAAAGTGAATAAACCCTTGCAATGATGTACCTGTTTTAAAACCAACATATCTCAATGACCACTGGACATAATCATGTGATACAGTGACCCCTCAGTAGCCAAGAGTCAGTAATACCATCCATCCCACTATGACCAAGTGAGATTCCCACATCCTCTGGTGCTACACTGCAGTTAGTGAAAAATAGTGAAACATTGCAAGGGTTTTTTCACTCACTGTAACTCCGTTGGATTCTGAGTGTAAGATTGTTCTTGGACATAACTGGCTCACCCATTACAATCCATCAATTGATTGGGTATTGGGCAGTATTAAGTTCTGAAACCTTACATCTCATTTGCCAGTGCCAACATCACCCTCTGACTCAGAGTGTCAAGTTTGGTCCTACTCTGATGATCTCCGATGCTCACAGAGGCCAGGGGACGTGTCCGGAGGTTGGCCAATGTTGGCCAACCACTGGCCGACGTGTACCGATGAAGAGCAACAATGGCTGAAGGGTGGCCGATGGTTGCGACAGAGGTTTGGGAGAGGGCATCAGGTTCAGCTCATGCACTGCCCCCTTGTACGAGCCCAGCCCTTGGATTTCAGAGATAGAAAAGAGCCAGTAGTAAGCTGACAATGGAGGAGGAGGCCAGTCAAAGACCACAGAGGAGGGAACTAAGTTGATATTCGTACTGAAGAGACACCACTGAGTGTGGCAGGCTTACATACAGTGGTTGCACCATCGAGGTGGTGCAGTATCGGAATGATGGAACTAACATACAGAGCACAATAAAATTTCAAGGGACAGAAATGTCAGAAAACTTCAGTCAGGGTATGAGTACAGAAGACAGAGGCGAGGGACGAGACAAAGAAAAAGTATCTAAAAGGAATAGTGCGGAACGGAGTGTCTTCGGAGCACCCACTGATAACCAATCAGATGATAGTCCAAAAGCCTAAACAGGAAGTGACCCTGTGCTGTACCATGTGGCGTGGCAGCCATGCCATACCTAGACCGGACCATTGACCCAAAAGGAAAGTGCCCCCTAAGTCAAGGGAGGACATCACCTGACCGAGAGAGAACAGTCACGTGGTAGTACCAACAGAGGCTGTGACAACTGACAAACAAAGTTGTATCTCAGTCACTCCAAGAACTGATAGAGAAGATTTAGGGAAAGGAGTTTTAAGTGCAAGGCACGAAATGAACTTGATTGGAGTATCCTACAACAAGAGAGCCTGGTATTTATACTACTAGAGTTATTTGTACCAAGGAACGTTGTAGAACAAACCAAACAAAGAGAGATAAACATGATTGGCTACAGTCGAGCATGCTGAGTCAATGCAGCAAAAGCTGACTAAGTAAAGCGTCTAACAAGCATCTGTGCAACCCTAACCAGAGAGTAGCTGAAAAAGGAAAACTACGCTAAGAAAAGTTAAACACCATTACACTATCCCCTCCTATGGTTTGACTTCCAGGCGAGACCAAAGGGGTGGACAAGAGGTAACAGGGTCAGGTAAAGGGGAAAAAAGAAGTCCAGAGGCATCCACAAGGCGAAGCTTTCTAGGGGCAGAAGGGTGGAGTTTGTAGAAGTCGTCTACTGCCTCCTGGGCATTTTTAAGAGTGCTAGCTGGCTCCCAAGTACGATCTTCGTCAGGATAGCCCCTCCAGTGAACTAAAAACTGTAGGCCCCCACGTTTCAAACATGAATCTACCACCTTTTCGACCTCAAACTCTATATCTCCTTCATCGGTCACTTGTTGAGGACCGGGTTTAACAACAGGTTGTCCATCAAGGGCGCCAAGATAAGGTTTTACCCTTGAAACATTCACAACTGGGTGAATCTTCATGTTTCGGGGCAACTTTAACTTTACAGCGTTCGGCAAAACCTCTATGACCTCATAGGGTCCAATCCACTTTTCGGTCAACTTCCAGCTCTGCCGGTCTTTCAAGGAAAGATGGTTTGTAGCTAGCCAAACCTGAGCACCAATGGAATATGTAGGGGAAGGGGAACGTCGTTTATCTGCCTGAGTTTTCTGTTGTTGTCTAGCTTTTCCAAGCGAGTCGTGTACTTCCTGGAACACCTGGAGCCAGTTTCTAGCGGTTTCCTCTGCTGCTTCTACCTTAGAAGACGTTGGTTCGACGCCCATTCGTGGTAAATACAAACGAGTAACTTCAAAGGGGCACTTGCCAGTAGAATCAGACTTGGAATTATTATACACGAACTGCGCCAAAGGCAGCCAATCTTCCCACTTTTCCTGTTGATGGTTTACATACATCCTAAGGTACTGCTGAATTTCGTGGTTCAACCGCTCAGTTTGACCGTCCGTTTGTGGATGGAATGCCATTGAAAGTTTCTGCTCAACCCCCAGCATTTTAAATAGTTCGCGAGAAAACTGCGAAGCAAACTGCGGTCCACGATCCGAGACAACAGATAGGGGGAGTCCGTGATGTTTCCAAACATGCAACAAATAAAGCCTTGCTGTGCTAGCAGCAGTTTCTTTGGCAGTACAGGGGACAAACTCAGCCTCTTTAGAGAAGCGATCTACCACGACCAACACATGGGACTTTCCAGAAGCAGATTTGACGCCTAAGTCCATGAAGTCAGTAGTGAGATCTTGCCAGGGTCCACTAGGGATCGGCAAAGGCTTAAGTTCTCCAGCTGGCAGCTTATTACTAGACTTGCTAGTCTGGCATGCTTGACAGTGTTTTACATACTCCTCGACATCGGGTTTCAAGGTAGGCCACGTGAACCAGCGTGTGACCAACTCCTGAGTTCCTTTAATTCCGCGATGACCCGCTAGGGGTGAATCGTGAAGAGCAGCAAGAACCCTGTTACGAAGTCCTTCAGGTACAAAGACCTTTTCTCCACTATACAAAAGTCTGTTCTTCAGGGTGAGCTCGCTAGCATCTACCCCAACCAAAGCACGACAAAGTTCTTCTTCCAGAGGAGATTCTAGGTGAACCGAACGTAACTGTTCAGGTTTGATAAATAACGATTCTTCTGTTTTTGCATTTTCTTTATTTTCTACCAAGTCCTCGTGACGAGAGAGAGTGTCTGGTCATCCCATGGAAACACCAGGTTTGTGGACAATAATACAATTAAAACGGCTGAAATACTGCGCCCACTGTGCCTGATGGGGTTGAAGCTTTTGTGACGTCATGAACCACTTCAGGTTATGATGGTCCGTCCAAATCTCAAACTGGTATGGGGTGGCTTCCAAATAATGACACCACTGCTCCAATGCGTGGATGATAGCCAGCATCTCTTTATCATGAACCGTATAATTTAACTCTGCTCCAGAGAGGGAATGGCTTGAATAAGCAACTGGTCTCCAGAGACCATCTTCACATTCTACTGATAACACGACTCCGGTCGCATAGTCCGAGGTGTCGGTTTCTAAACAGAACCTCCGATCTTGATCGGGGAACATAAGAATAGGGGCCAAGGTGAACGCTTCCTTAAGCGTATCAAACGCTAACTGACATCTGTCGGTCCACCGGAACGGGATGTCCTTCTTCATGAGATCATTAAGGGGACATGCCACTTGGGCAAAGTCCTTGATAAAACGTTGGTAAAAGTTCGCAAGGCCGAGGAAGCCACGAACAGTAGTAGGAACAGGCCAATTCTGCACAGCAGTGATTTTGGTGGGATCCATTCTAACTCCGTTAATGCCAACGATCATCCCAAGGAAGTCAACTTCCTGTCTCTTGAACAAGCATTTCTCCGGTTTAACAAACAGGTCATTTTCCTTCAACCTTCTAAGCACCTCCAGCACGATTTTGTCGTGTTCCTTTTCATCATCCGTTTTCGTAAATATCATTAAGTCGTCAATATATACTACCACGGCATCCTCCATATCACCAAAGATGTCGTTCATCATATTCTGGAACATGGCAGGGGAATTACAGAGTCCGAAAAACATAACCAGCAGCTCAAAAGCACCATGATGACAAATGAAAGCGGCTTTCCATTCGTCACCGTCCTTGATACGAACATTGTTGTATCCCCACCTAAGGTCCATCTTGGTAAATAATTTACAACCCTTCAACTTGTCAACAAGTTGTGAGATGAGCGGGAGCGGATACGAGTTCTTGACTGTATGCTCGTTTAAATAGCGGTAATCCTGTACCATACGCTTCTTTCCATCTTTCTTCGGGACAAAGAACACGGGAGACGTCTGCAGAGACTTGCTCAGCCGAATGTAACCCTTTTTGAGCTGTCCATCAACGAAGCTACTAACTTCGGACTGCTCATTGGGAGAGAGAGGGATCAACCTTCCTTTCTTGGGTACAAACGAGTCTTTGAGTTCGATAGTGTGGTCCCATGGTTTCCTAAGCGGCATGCATTCGGATTCTTGGACAGAGAAGACAGATAGATAATCGTGATATTCCTTTGGAACAAGTTCCTCAGGGGTTTTGTCGGTTTTCTTAACCTCCTCCTGCTTGGCAGAAGCAATGGTATCAAGAAAAGTGTCTTGCGCTACAGCTTCAACCCTTTCTACGCATCTTACAAAGGCTGGCTTAGGCGCTAACTTCTTACACGAGTAGGGGCACCTCCTCATTGAGACTTCACCGGTTTTCCAATTGACATTGGGGTTGTGGGTGGCAAGCCACATGTGACCCAATATCATGTCATGAGATCCTAGATCCGTGACATCGGCTACTAGCTCTTCAAAGTGGTTCCCATACTGAACTCGAAGTGGGACCTGATGCGTAATCCTTCCAGCGGAATTGCGAGATCCATCGACATTAAATACATCTATGGCCCTAGGCAAAGCGAGCTTCAGGAGTTTTCTTTGTTCAACAAACTTAGAGTCCAAAAAGACACCAGTGGCGCCAGAATCCAGAAGAGCCTGCACAGCATGTGCATCTCCTTTTCGAGATCTAATAACGACGGGAACAGAGACATGGTCCTTTAAGTTAAGCAAACGAATTCGGGGTTTCGGCGGTACTGTCGCCTGATTGTTGCTTTCCTTTCCGGTGACTACCATACGAGAAGAAGAAACATTTTTTGGGTTTTTATAGGCAGAGGAATTAAGCGAACCACGTTTAACGTCCGGTTCCGAGCCCAACTGGGTCTCCACTGCAGACGGTACATCAGAGTCCATATCTAAGTCCATACTATCTAGAGAAAGGGGAGAGAACCTATTTACAGAAACAAAGTCCGAAAAAGAAACCTTTTTTTGTTTTTTACTATTTTCTATTTTTATACTTTTATTTTTAAAGGGAGAGGGGCGAGACGAAGAGGAAAAACGTTCAGTACTACTAGAGCTCACAGGACCCAATTTCACTGTAGCTCCGACTCTTTTAACTGTCCGATATGAGCAACGATCTGCTCGAAGCTCATCCCCTCCATTGCTTTAAGGTGGGGGTCAGGGCCTTCAGAACGGACCTGCCATCCTTTGTTCTTGTTTTGCCCATTCGGGCACTGTGGTCTTATATGACCGGTCTGGCCACAGCCATAGCATTTGTATGTTGAGAAGTCTTTTCTTGCAGAACCTCTCGACCTGCTTGCAGCGCCAATGTCCATGGGCGCGCCGCTGCCCGAAGTTGTACCAGCTGAAGGCCGGTTGTAGTTTTGAGTCCAGCGGTTGCTAGACTGAGACGTTTGGAGTTTTACAGCCTCCATAGCTGCACCCATTGCCTGGACTTCGGGCTCAAAGTCCTTCCACATGTCTTTTCTCCTGCCCTGTAAATAGATTTGTTGGAGAATTTCAGGGTGCATTGCCCACTCCAACATCCAGATTGCATAGTTGTCGGATACCCCGGACGTGGTCCTTAGTGCATTGAATTTTGCCAAGAACTCTTCTGTTCTGGCATTTCCTTGTCGTATATTGGCCAACTGTCTTTTGGCCCAGTCCGCATTATGAAGAGGGCGGAACCTCGTTTCAACCTCGGCCACAACCTCAGCATGAGTGGGCCACCTTTGTGCTGCGAGACAAGTGTCAATTCAGGCTCTCGCATAAGCCCCTGCTATTGGTCCAGTCATGCGAGACCAGACCGCCAGCACATCCTCCCAGTGGGTTTTGAACTCAGCGATGGCCATGAAGGCCCTCATCTTCGACCACCATTCTTCAAACTTTGAAATTGAGCCGTCAAACTGGCCTGGATCTGCTATTCCCTGTTTCGTGGGGTCTACGGAAGCTCCTGTTCCACCAGCACCTCTATTCTGCTGCTGCTGGGCAGCGACGGTGGCGGCAACCTGCTGCCCGACCATTATTGAAAGCTGCTGCATAAACTGCAGCATGTCTTCCGTCAAGTTGTGGGGGTCCATTGCCGGCAACTAAGACAGGACGGCAACGGGGAGGGTGGATTGTGTGTCTGTTCCATAAGTTGTATGGAACGTGTAAGACAAAACCTTGGAGATTGGGATCCTCCTCTTCGGGAGAAGGGATTCGAGGGGCAGGGGATTCTTGCTTGATATAAGGCGAGATTCATAAGATTACAGGAGATGCTGACTCCTCTTTCTTGACCTTCGGAATTTTGAAACCTCGACGATTTTCCCTGGCCTTGGTGCTGGTACTCTGTCGTCAACTATCATAGAGGTACCATAGTGCTACTAGATATACAGTAGTACACTTTCTACCTCCTGAGCGTCGGGGCACTACTTTACGCTATGTGCTTCCACCCCCTAATGTGGGTTGCACCTTCACACTACCCTTGATGGATAGCGGGACTACTGACTACGGTTCTTCTTCAACACAACCTCCAGCCGAAAGGAGGACAAGACTAAAGGTGTCATCTCGTAAAAAAAAGAAAAGAAGAACAAGAAGCTCCTTAACCCTGGAGTCCGGGTATGATTTCCCTATATGCCTGGGAGCTAGCGGAGTGAGGGAGAATTTGGTAATCGAGTTCAAGTGTGACAACCAACAAACAAAGTTGTATCTCGGTCACTCCAAGAACTGATAGAGAAGATTTAGGGAAAGGAGTTTTAAGTGCAAGGCATGAAATGAACTTGATTGGAGTATCCTACAACAAGAGAGCCCGGTATTTATACTACTAGAGTTATTTGTACCAAGGAACGTTGTAGAACAAACCAAACAAAGAGAGATAAACGTGATTGGCTACAGTCGAGCACGCTGAGTCAATGCGGCAAAAGCTGACTAAGTAAAGCGTCTAACAAGCGTCTGTGCAACCCTAACCAGAGAGTAGCTGAAAAAGGAAAACTACGCTAAGAAAAGTTAAACACCGTTACAGAGGCTGACAGGGTCCGACAGAGGACGGGGCAGGGACGTGCTGTATGAGTGCTACAGCAAGTGGATAGGGGCGGAGTGGAGTGGGGGAGAACCGCTGACAATGGAGGATGGGCCAGGATAGAGGCATGGGCATGACACAGAGCCCACTCCAAGGAACTCTGGAGACACCTTTCCAGGTTCTCTGAATCCCACATCCCCTGACTCAGTTGACAACTCCACTCCACCCAGCCTTTGAGCACCCAACATCTCTCTGATCAACACAGCAGCCTATCTCCATGCTTGTAAGTTAGATGGCTCACTCCAGTTCTCCCTCCAGGTCTGACCTCAGGACAGTCCCAAACTCCAGGCTGCCACCATGCAGGACACCCCAGACTATCATGACTTTGCTGATGTATTCAGTAAATCCAAGGCATCCACCCCTGTGCCTCACCAGGAGTTTGACCTCAAGATAGATTTGGAGGAAGGAACTACTCTGCCACTGGGAACCCTCTACTCCCTCTCTTCAGTTGAGCTTGCCACTCTCTGGACTTTCATTGACAAAAACCTCACCACTGGCTTTATTCACCCAACATTGTCCCCATATGCCATGCCCATCCTTCTCATCAAAAAGAAGGATGGATCACTTCATTTGTGTGTTGACTTCAGGGGCCTCAACAAGATCACCAAGAAGGATCACTATCCACTCCCTCTCATCTTGGACTTACTTGACTTGCCCAGTTGAGCTAAGGTCTACACTAAAATCAACTTGCAACATGCCTACCATTTAGTGCACATCACCAATGGAGATGAATGGAAAATGGCCTTCCAGACTTGTTATGGATCTTACAAGTGGCTGGTGATGCCATTCGGACTTACCAATGCCCCAGCAGCATTTCAACACTTCATAAACTCTGTCTTCACAGACTTACTCAATGTATGTGTTGTTGTCTACCTGGACAATATCTTGATCTACTCTGACAATTTAGAAAATCATAAAAAACATGTTTGTGAGGTACTCCACAGACTCCAGCAACATGGCTTGTATGCCAAACCAGAAAAATGCAAGTTTCACTCTGAGTCTGTAGAATATCTCAGATTCTTCCTCTCACCTGATGGCTTGACAATGTCCAAGGATAAGGTTAAGGCCATTCATGACTGGCCTGAGCACCATAAAGTAAAGGATATTCAGTCCTTCCTCAGTTTTGCCAACTTCTACTACCATTTCATCTTCAACTACTTGGACAGCATGGTTCCACTGACACATCTTACACAAAAGGGGACACCTTGGAACTTCTCCAAGGATTGCCACTGGTCCTTCAATCACCTCAAGGAAGCCTTCTCTACTGCTCCAATACTGACCCATTTCCAACCCAGAGTCCCAATCACAGTCAAAATGGATGCATTGGACTATGCCATTGCTGGCATCCTGTCCATCACTTGCCCAGACAATGAGATACACCCAGTGGCATTCTATTCCCAGACTTTGACTGCTCCAGAGTTGAACTATGACACACAACAAGGAGCTCCCGGCAATCCATGAAGCCTTCTGGACTTGGCACCATTACCTCAAAGGTCCCACACAACCAATTGATGTTGTCATGGACCACAAGAACCTCAAGTATTTTTCCACCTCTAAGGTTCTCACCAGACACCAAGCATGTTGGTCTGAGTACCTTTCACAATTCAATATGATAATCCATTTCCATCCCAGTAAGCTTGGAGCAAAGCCAGATGCCTTGACTAGATGATGGATGTCTACCCCAAAGAGGGGGATAAGGACTATGCCCAGGCCAATCTGCAGAATCTCCAACCAGTGTTTACCACAGAACAACTATCAAACTTGCGATACTACATGCTAGCATGATCATGGACATTGAGAAACTCCATGCCAATATAAAGTCTACCTTATCATCTGACCCACTGAGCCAACACCACAGCTCTGACCCATCTAATCCCCATTGGCAGTTGGATGAGACCGGACTCCTATGCCCAGATGGTCACATATATGTCCCAGACACTGATGACCTTCGACTCCACATACTCCAGTACAAGCATGACCACCCACTAGCTGGCCACTTTGGACAAAGTCAAACACTCGAGCTGGTCTGTTGTGAGTATACTTGGCCAAGTGTTCAGACTTTCATTAAGGACTATGTCAAATCTTGCACTGCCTGTGCATGTGCTAAAACCCTGAGGCATAAACTGTATGGTATGCTGAAACAACTACCTATACCAGAAAGACCCTGGAACTCCATTTCCATGGACTTCATTGAGCAATTGTCAAACTCCAGTACTCATACAGCCATACTGGTTGTTGTAGACCACCTCTTGAAACAAGCAATATTCATCCCCACTGAAGACACCATCACCTCCCTGCAACTTGCCCAACTACTCCTACTCCATGTCTTTTCTAAGCACAGAGTTCTGTTCCCTCACATGTAACCTCTGACTGAGGAACAGAGTTTGTCTCCCACTTCTCCCAGTCATTAGGAAAAGCACTCAACATGAAGTTGCACTTCACTTCCGGATACCACCCTGAAGGTGATGGTCAAACCGAATGGACAAACCAGACCCTGGAGCAGTACCTATGGGTTTACTGTAACTACCAACAAGACAATTGGTCTGAGTTGCTGCCACTCACAGAGTTTGCTTACAACAACACTCTGAGTGCCACAACTGGAGTCTCACCATTCTCTGCCAATAAGGGATACCATCCAAGTGTTACCACTCATCTGGAGCGTGACTTGACATCTTCTCGAGCTAGAGACTATGCAGTGGATTTAGAATCCCTGCATGAATACTTATGAGAGGAAATGGTGGAAACTCAGAAGAGGTACCAAGGTCTGGTGGATGCAAAGAGAGCTCTGTCCCTGGACCTCCAGATCGGAGATTTGGTATATGTCAAAGCCAAGTACTTCCAGTCTACTAGACCCTCCAAAAAGCTCTCCAAAAAGAATTTGGGTCCATATCCTATCATTGTGGGTGTCAGACCATTGTCATTCACAATCCAACTGCCTAACTCAATGAGGTCCATAAACCCTATCTTCCACATCTCGCAGTTAGAACCTGCAACACCAAATGTCATCCCCAATCATGTTCAACCACCACCCCCACCTGTTGATGTTGATGGAGAACCAGAATATGAAATCAAAAGAATACTGGATTCCAAGCTTGACAACCACAGGTGATGTCTACTACAATACTTAGTCAAGTGGGCAGGCTACAAAGGCATGGATGAGGAAACATCCTGGATCCTTGCTACTGAGTTAGGTAATGCCCCTGACCTAGTCATGGATTTCCACAAAGCCTACCCAAACAAGCATGGTCCATTAAGGTCCATCAAACTCCATTTATAGGGTCATCAAACACTTTGTTCACATAACACAAACTCTGCCTCATCTCACTTGGACTTCAAACAGGCACTCAGAAATATATTGCAAAAAAAAAAGAGAAAGAAAGACAACTCGAAGTATGCTAGAGACAAAAAGTAAATAAAAACAACTAAACATTGTTGTCCTTGAGTGCCCAATTTATGAGCAGTGTCATAGCAGATTTTAGAGTCTCAAAAGACTCTTCAAGGACCCTGGTAAGATCCCAGACATCCTCCAAAAGCATTTTGATGGCCAAGGTGTTCTTCACCAACACCTTCACAATCTCTCTGAGCTGCCTATCCAAAACTTCAGCCACGGGATCTTGATGCAGAGGCAGCACTCAAAGAGTGCAGGGCTTTGGAACCACTTTGACCTCTGGCATATTGTCCATGGCCTCATCATCACCATCTCCAGCCTCTCCAAAGTGAACAGACTTTTTCTGTTTCCTCTTTTCTCCACCTCAAGGAGATGTCACAGTTGATGCAGGCTTGTCTGACTCTGGAGCTCTACATCAGCAAAACCCTGGGTTTGGTACAGAGGCACAGACCCACAGATGGTACAGATTTTCCACAGACCAAGTACAGACCCCTACAGACCCTACAGACCCTACTGACTCTACAGACCCTACAGACCCACAGACACCACAGATCTAAACTTTGATTTGCCCATATCTCATCCAAAAATAGACATATTGATGAGATAATCATACTGACATGATCATGACATCATACACTACAACTTTTGTTATGACATCATAACTGTACAGCCACTTTTTTATTTTTGCAAACCAGGACTCCACAAGAACTTTGCAAATATCTCACCCAAAAAAGGAGATATTACTAAGGTAAAAATATTCCCATGGTCCTGTGATCATAGGCTACAACTTTCATTTTTGGTGGAGTTTGAATCTGAGTTTGAAATTTGTAGAGGTGTGCCACACAACCCACATAGCTGGCTTCAAAAGTTGCTGAGGTAAGCAGAAAAGGATATTTAAACCCAGCTCACTCCAACACCACATCTCTTTCCACTACCACCACCATCCCTCTTCCTCACCATCATCTTCATCATCCCTCCCTCACCACCCTCCTTTGCTACCACCACCCTTATGGTGGGTACCCTCTCCCTACTAATAGTAATAAGTGACCACTTAGTATAGATAGATATGTATATCCTTGTACCTTGTTCATGGCAGGTGGGTCATCTGGTCAGTCTTGAAGAAGCTCCAGCAAGAGCTCATGCCAGGCAATGGTACTGGGTTGAGGTCAGTATGGAGGTGACAAGTGCCAGACATAGTGACTAGAGAATGGGTGTTTTGGATTGGCATGAACTTCATTAGATCTTTACTATGAAAGTTTTCAGACTCCAACAGTGTGGACTCCGAAGTTCCAATGCATATGCTTAGGCACTACAATGCCTCAAGGGCTTGGCCCTAAGAGGGGGATACTGTCACATCTGTGACACATGTGCAAATTCTGGACTGTAATCCAGTCACCTCTGGTCACATTCCAGTCCCAAAGGGACTCCATTGTATATCTCCATTTTGTCTCTACTTTAGTTTTGATTTGGTTCCATTTCCATTTCTACATTTAGTATATGCCCCTTTCATCTCTAGAGTAATTTGCCATACCAGCATCTATGATTAATCATTTGGACTTCCAGTTATCTGGTGACTACCAGTTTACCTTACTGATACCTTGCTAATACTCTGAATCATCTGTACTGTGCCCCAGTAGTCAATACACCCTGGACATTGCTTTTGAACATTCTCTGTAGTATAAAAGCCATTGTACATACATTGTAGTACCTCAGTTTGAATATCAATGAAGATACTCTTTGATCTCACTTGATTCCAGACAACTCTGGATAGATCCAACTCTGGAACTCTGCAAGATTAGTGTACAGAAGTAGTATGCTAAACTCTGACCCTCCAGACTCTTGTTAGAACCCTACCCATGCCCTTGGACCCCTCAGAGACCATTGAGAACTGGTCTTGACACCATTTGCCTTTGGAGATGTAGATGGGATGTCCCACAGTAGCCTCTGAAGCTGTTATGGGTCATCCCACTTGCCCTCAGACACATAGATAGGACATCCCATCATAGCCTATGATGGTGGTGTGGGTCATCTCCCAGCAGCTTCAGACTGAGGGTATGTGGTGACAGTGAGTATTCCCTTTGGAAGGTGGGATCATCTGTTATCCATGCTGTGTTTGTACCAGACTGGAGGCTGATGATAATAATGATTCAATGTAGGGTGAACTGGACATCATTTGTGGTAGTGAAATAAAGACCAGTGTCCAACCAGGTAGGGATTTTTTTTTGAGAGAAATCAGTCATTCTGGTGCAGTGAGTGGTTTGTATGTCATTTTGTGACCCACTGTGTCATAGTACCATAAATGGTTGTGTTCAAATCTATGTCCAGCCTCTCTCTTGCTTTGTCCATCAATATGTGAAGGAGCAGCTGGCTCTTATACCACAAAAGACTTGATTTCCCACAAAACAACCATTTTCAACATGAGGAATTAGATGTACAGTGACTCAAAAAACTGTCCAGATGTTTGCCACTTTTTCAATGAATTGATTATAACTCAGTCCCCATTTGTCCATAAATCACAAAGAAATAAGGGTAGATAGCCATTGGTCATGTGACCATGTATGCCAAATATGGTCTTGATCATGTGACCTGATACTGTACATTTAATTCAACAATGGCCACTACTCATCTGGACAGTTTTTTTGTGGGTGTTCAGAACATTAAACATGGCTGTGGCTATGCTGAATTATGCAGTGGCTGTGCTGAATTTCAACAAGTTAATATAACCTTGGTATGATTACATATAAATTAGGTTCAACTACTGTACATTATGCCCCTCATTCCTCATGAAGCCCATCCCCTCTGATACTCATCTGGCTGTGCTGTCTATGCTTCAGGATGGCCAGTCTTCTTGTCAAATTGCTTCCAAACTTCATATTGGTCATTCTACTGTCTCAGAAATACATTCCAAGGCACTTGCACCCCTTCCTACCACTTCTGGAGGCCACCCCTCTAAGCTTTCAGCTCATGATCACCATCATATGGCTCACCTAATCACCTCTGGGCAAGCAGATACTGCCATCCAGCTCAAGACAGTCTCTGGGCTGGGTGTCAGCACCCAAACCATCAGGAACCACTTGAAGAAGGAGAATCTGAAGGCTGTTGTCAAAGCCAAAAGGCCTCAGCTTCAACCTCAGCATGTATGGCAGCACTATGCATTTGCACAGAAGTACCAACACTGGACTGAGGAAGACTGGGCAAGGGTTGTTTGGTCTGATGAGACCAAAATCAATCACCTGTTGTCAGATGGGAGGCTTTGGGTATGGAAGAAACCAGGGGCCCCCCTTACAAACCAACATGTTCAAGCACTGTCAAGTTTGGGGGAGGGAGTTTGATGATTTGGGGGTGCATGACAGTGCATGGAGTAGGCCAAATGTGCAGGATCAATGGGAGAATGGATGCAGCACTCTACACCAAAATTATGGAGGACCATCTGTTCCAATCTGTGGAGGAACATGGGATGGATCACACTAACTTCATCTGTCAACAGGATGGTGACCCCAAGCATACATCTAAATTGGCCAAGAAATGGTTCAAAGATCATGGTGTTGAGCTTCTTGACTGGCCTGCACAGTCACCAGACCTCAATCCCATTGAACATCTCTGGCATGAGCTCAAGAAAAGGTTGGGAACCTACCCAGTACCCCCAAAGGGCATAGAGGAGCTGTGGAAGAGGATTGAAGAGGAATGGGGGAAAATTCCAAGGGAGGTTTGCCTTAATTTGATCGATAGCATGCCTAGGAGGGTTGCAGCAGTGCTTAAGGCCAAGGGTGGCTACACAGAGTACTAGATATATCATACCCATTGTCATTTGGATACCCTGCAAAAAAACTGTCTAGATGAGTAGTGGTCATTGTTGAATTAATTGTGTGGCATCAAGTCACATGATCATAACCATACTTGGCATACTTGATCACATGACCAATAGCTATCTACCCCTATTTTTTCATGATTTAAGGACAAATGGGGACTGAGGTATAAGCTATTATTTGAAAAAGTGGCAAACATCCAGACAGTTTTTTGAGTCACCATATATTGCTTCCTAGTGAAGATATGGAGGTTTCCCCAGAATGGCCTGCCAAATATCTCTGCTAGTTTCATCTGTGTATTAAGGTAGTGATATTGGCTCATAATGATAGCTATACTCTCCTCAGAAACAAGAATATTTATGCTAATATAGCTGCATTTTTGGGTCAGGGACCCCAGATACCTAAGGCAACAATGGTACATCCCACATTATTTCATTTAAATGCAGATCCCATGGCAGGGAAGATGGGAAATCCCAGGCCTGTAATCATGCTTTCCCCTGGGACATGAGCAGATGTCCCTGGGGTGACCATGGTCTGAGAGGCAATTAGCTGGAATGGTTTGGAGAAACTATTCAGCCTAAATGCCTACAGAAAAGGGTTACCTGAAGTGGTTTGGGGGGGGGGGGATGTGGATGCCTTGGGTGGGGAAGGCAAAGCCTTTGGTTGAGCCTGAAGGTGAGGTTGTTCTGGTATAGATGAAGCCAGCCCTGCAGCACTCTCCCAGTCCCAGCATCAATGGCAATGGGTTTCAGATGAGCCTTGAATGAAACACTGCAACAATCCACTGGACAGCCCTAGGGGCAGTTTTCTCACATTCAATTGGGGTGGTTGGGACTTGGAAGAACTTCCCTCTGTTGGCCACCCTTGGTTGTCCAAGTCCAGACCAGGGGGTGAGTTGCAAAGTGGCACAAGACAAATTTGGGGAAAATTGGGGGTGTGAAATGGGCCTTGAATGTTCCCCTAGGGAAAGAGTGGTAATGTTTGCAAACATCAGAGAGCCAGATGGGGCAGGGGCTCAACAACAAGCATTAGTGTTTGGGGGGTTTTTCAGAGTTCCCACAGGGGGATGGTGGTGGTTTCAGGTCAAGAGGCATCCATGCATGAGTTATGATTGACAGCAGGGATCCCTTACTTACCAAGTAGATGAGGTGGCAATATTAGAGAGCTAGACTGATACTACAACACCAGCAAAGATGTGGAGACAAGAGAAAATTTTCTATAGGAAGTGTATCAGAGGCAGCAAGTAGCATGCATTTTCTACTTACCAGTACAGTGTGAATCCCAATGGTCAGCACAAAAACTCAGAAACAAGGAAAGACAGAAACAACCCCATTGCAGTAATTAAGGTTCATGCTTGGCCACATGTATTAGCCATGGATGCACAGGTTTCTAGTACTGTTATGGCATTTCACATGACTAAGAAGTCTCCTCTGTCATTGTGAACTGCATCTGTGTGCACTTTACCCCTCCTTCCTGCTATGCCTACCTTCTCAGCCCTGTCAAAGGATTTCACAGTTGTTTTTGTTCTTGGTGTTTAATCTGGCAGTATGAGTCATCAGTGCAAGTAGCATAGATAACCTGAAGTCAAGATGACATACTGCCATTTATAGCTACTGGTGACACAAATACAAAGGAAACAAGTTACACAAATGTGAAGGATAGGGGAGAGAAGGCTGACAGCCCAAATTGTCATAAGCAGTCTGGACATAGAGCTGGCAAGCAATAAAAATAAGTTTGTACACCAATGAGTTTCCTTGACCATCCAGCCTGGTAGGGGTCTACAGATGGATGGGCACTCCAGGGCAAGTTGACAGAAGCTCACAAGAATTGTTGGAACATGGCAACAAGACTTCCATGCCAGAAGTGCACATGCCCAGTTGCTGTGCTTCCTGTGGGAGAGACTCAGACCACATGACAAGGCCAGACTCACAAGAAAAAATGCTATAAAGCAGGGTTTTGAATAAGTTATTTGGGATTCATCTGAGCTCCAGAGGTTTTTTATTTAATCTGAATTTAAGTGCATGAGGTTGGAATACAAAACCTATGTCACACTATGCTGACTAGGAAGCACTGGGGGCATTATCTAATGGTTTAACTCCAAACATAGTAAAATCATTAAATTTAGCAGATACTCTTTTCATAAAATGTTCCTGAATAAAACATTGGTCATCAATGGATAACATGACCTGATCTAATGTTCTAGGATAGAAAATGTGATAGGGTCATGTATAACATTTTCCATTGAAACATGCATAGTGTTTATTCTTATGATTATTGGGTAAATCATTGTATAAATATTTTCACTGTTTTATCATGTGTTCAAATCATGATTTCAAGCAAAACATTTGAAACTTTCCAACTTCAGATCAGAACATAGTATATGTTCCACCCTCAAAACATTAGTCAAATCAATTCCACCATTGGTGGAATGGCTGATTGGTCCAATTGGAGAATGGACAAATGGTTTAGTTGGAAAATGGACTAATAGTTTAATTGGAGAATGGACAAATGGTACAATTGGATGATTGACAAATGGACAATTGTTACATTGAAACAAAGGATAAATGTTCCTAGTAGACTGACCCTATGCTTCTGCAGTTGAACTTGCATTGGAGTTGCATTTACATCAGAGTTGCACTTATGTTGGAGTTGCACTTACGTCGGAGTTGCACTTATGTTGGAGTTGCACTTACGTCGGAGTTGCACTTATGTTGGAGTTGCACTTACGTTGGAGTTGCACTTATGTTGGAGTTGCACTTACGTCGGAGTTGCACCTATTGCGGTGTTGCACTCGTGTCGGAGTCATCCTCACATTGAAATTGCACTCACATTGGAGTCGTACCAGCGTAAGAGTGATCTGGTATATGTACCCTGGCAATTGGATCATGATGTGTGATGCTGCCACACCCATGTACCACCACTATATACTTACAACCAGAAATGTCTATGCACAAGGAATACGATGGAAAAAGTGTATGTGCAGTTGCAGAAACTTACCCTACAGACTTACCTTGATGTCTTTCTCTATCACCTGTAGGATGCCGTGCAATATCGAGCAGGACAGCGGGTGCAGCAAGCACTGTTGTAAATGGCAGGACCTAGAAGAGTGGATCGAGGACGAAGATGTATGGCAAGAAAGAGCAGTCTGGGATGGCCTGCACGTCAGTGCAGATGGTGCATCTTCATCTTCGCTGGGTTAGGAAGGACGGTCAGCATGGTCGATCACATACAAGAAAGGACATCACAGGAATGCCCTGGGAGGGCTGGCAGTGAAGGCCACAAAGCGGATGAGAGAGTGCTATTGAAGAAATCCACCCACCTATCAGTCCATCCCAGACCGGTGGGGAGGCCAATACCACCCTTCAGCAACTTCTCGTCGCGGTGCCTTGTCCGTCTCCTAGACGTATCCCTCAAATCCTTGAGATGTTTGGACGACGTACTGGCAAGCGACACATTGGAAGCATTGAATAATGACATATACGACATGTCCGAAATCATGCTCTTAGGGAGTCAGCACTGGGCTGCGGGAGTAATTTGGAATGGGGCGAGAGCGTGCTGTGGCATAACATCAGATGACTGTCACGACCATTAGCATTGGTAGGTGATAAAAGAAAGAAACTTGGGACACTCACAGCAGGGGCATGTGCAGATCAATACTTGATTCCGAACCATACCAATAAAAATTGCAAGAAAGCCTGAATATAAAGGAGTAAAAGCATGCAAGCACCTCATGACGGGTAGTCTGCTCACCCGAAGCTAACGACCCGACCGCTAGAAATGCGTCTTCTAAGACAGTGGAGGTTGGGAGGTTTGTCCGGCAGCCTGAATGACCTGCAACACGGGTGTCATGATACGGTCTGCCATGGGTTGAATACCCTCCCCCAGCCACCGCGTATGCTCTGGCAACACACTGTAAGACGACAGTAACTCGAACTGGAAGAATGTGATATTTACGATGACCACACTACAAAGATTGCTCTGAGGTTCGTTCCAGTTGTTCCGGTCATCTATTCCAACTATCTAGCCCTGCACAGCACAGACTGTGGCCCAACAGTGAAAACGCAATGCTACACACCTGCATTCCTAGAAGCCGCTGCATCCACATCAAAATAGTTATCAACGTGTTCTGGATGACTGGTATCACGTCGTTCATAGTGGGAGTGACATTGGAGGTTATCGCTCTATAAGCAGAGGTACAGGAATGGGCTTCGTGACTCGCTCTAAAGTGTGGAGATCCCGTAAGCCAAGGGAAGTCGGTAGCTTGTGTCACTCACGTGTCTGTAACCCTCAGTAGTGTGTTGACGACGCCATCAAAATACGGTGACAAGTGGCTAGTCTGTGATGGCACTGATTCTTCCAAAAATTCGAGCTGATCAGTGAGGTTCAACAGCAGTTCGTCACAGTTCTTGGGTTATCTTGGACGCCTGTCACGAGTGCTGGCACCAGTGGATGTAAATGTATGTCTGGTTTGATGGTGGCAATGAGCAAACCATGTATCCTCCCAAGCGTCCATGCAGCCATGTCTTTCACGTGTACATTAGAATTGCTTGTCATCCCAATCAGCAATGGGAGTGCCTGACTTACCTGTCAGGATGCTTGGATTGGGACCATCCAGGATAGACCCAAAGAGCCATCATGGCTGCTTCCCACTGATGCCAATTGGGAGACTTGATGTAGGCTTCGATGAAAGGGATGACAGCGTCAACTATTGGGTCAGTAACAGCCCAGGCAATAAAGTTGAAATAAGTGCCAAAAGACATGGTCATATTCCATTCATTTTCGTCGACGATTTCCTCCCGGAGAGTGAGGAGTGAGAGAAGAACGGGATTGACCTCGGGCAATGCAATTTTGGCAAAGAATTTAGATTTGATCTCGGGTGGTTCACCATAATCGGCAGCCTGGACGATAAATAAAATAAATAGTCAGTCCCTATCCAAGCAATATGATTAACAAATCCCGAAAACGTACTTTGCCTGTCTCGTGAGCAAGCTCGATTCCCTCTTCACAAACGATGGCCCAAAACCCATCACGGTAAGCTTAGACGGCGGATCACTTACCTGATATCAACCTGAAAACTGGGCACATACCACGAGAAGGGCTTGCTCCATGTAAAGGGCCATGATCTTGACGAGACACTCGAGGGCTCCAACTTGAACAGAAACCAAAGGGTTTTGAGTTGCCTCGCACACGACCTGCATTATGTGATTGTGCTCTCCCTGCAGGACATGAGGCGACGAACGACTTCAAAAGGAAGACAACAGACCTCACGCTCAAAGTTTTTGCACACGAATTCAAGTGAGTTGTAAGGAGCATGCGCAGCAGCTAACTGAACACCTGAGGAGGGTTCGTGATGGCGGACACCACGTATCATGGCAGTCAATATCTCGTTTGATCTCAAACTCAGAATCTCAGGTTGCTGTGGTGGGCGAGGGGCAAGGTATAAGGGAACAAACAAAGAAAATAAAACAGAGATGAGGTACGTACTATGGACTCACAGATGTAGCCAATCATTTTTTAGTGTCGCGATCCTGAGATTAGCATTTGTCAGGTTATTCACGAAACCAAGAAGTTCGATGAGGTCCAGCCACTGATCGTGCGGAAGCTCTACGCAGGCAATGGCAGCGACAACTTGAGCAAAGAAGCCACCAGCTCTCAAAAAGGGAGATGCGAGGGTGACAAGAACTTCTTGCTTGATCTTAGCTTTGGCGTCGTTGTCAGGGGAAAGCCATCATGTAGTGTACTGAATCTGTATGGCATAACAGCCCTCCCGGGGCGTTTTCACTGGAGTGTGCAGTTTCCTAGATAACAGTGTGACGATGGTGTCGGGAGAGAAATGATTCTTCTACGTACATGAGCTGAGAGGTTGTTTTTCAGTGCAAAGGCTGCCACGTTGCGAATGCGGATTTGCGAACTTTCATTTGCAAGTTCAGAGGAGAGCATGAGCATGTATGCTGGCTGGACAAGGACATCGGTGCAATATATGCTCGAAGGCATCAAAAGATACCCATGTTGGTTTCCCTCGAGGCATTCTCCAGCTGCTCTGTACATATCTTGTTCGATGACGGGAATGGGCGATATCGAGGGCTCTGAGAACACGTGTACGACATCAAGACCAGGGAGTCCAGTGAGAGGTGAAGGTTGCTGCGGTTTGCAGCCTCTGTCGTCCTTGGAACTGCATCATTGAGGCTGGCAAGTGGTCGAGGCGGCACAGGCACAGCAAAAGCATGCGCAGAATACTGCAAAATCTTAAAGCATAGTAGTATTTCCATTCACCGACTTACTCGACGAACTCACCGAGCGGAAGAAGACAACGTCCACGATATTCTTGTGACAAACACGTTTCATGAAAGCCAATCTTGTCTTGTCTGGGAACTGCCAGGACCTTCCGCATTAAAGCTCAGAGGTGGTAGAGATGACATCTAAAGTAGCTTCTCACCAGAAGTCGATGCGAAGAAAGGACAGTCGCACGATAAAGTATAGAAGCGAAGCATGTCGTAGCTCGAGATATATGTACAAGCCATTGGTCAAATGAGCAGCTTATCAATGAGAAACAACAAGGACGCGTTGGTGAAGATAACTCGCCCGCTTTTGCACAGAGAAAATAGCATTCATAATAAAGGATGCATCATGGTGGCGAGGATCCAGTAGATGAGTTGATCCTTCAGCGATGTTGGTCGACGAGGTGGAATGTGGAAGGCTGTGTAACACGAGTGATATCTGTGCAGATTTGAGTGTGCTGGCTCCAATAGGCACTGGTATTCCAAGAGATACTATCAAGCTCGCTCAGAACATGCATACTATACTAAGGTAATACGGCTATCATACAGGTAATAACACGAAACAGGATATCTGTTTAAGTTTCACCTCGCAATGCTTGGCAATCCACCATAACGAAGGGCATACCAGAGAGGCCAGTCCACCTCCTCCTGAGTTTTCAGCGGACCTCCTCTAAGAGCAGTGAAAAAGCCGATAAAGACCAGGAATACCATGGCTGAAGCGAGAATCAAGGTATACATCTGAGTTCTTGATAGCTTCCACCCAGCGATATGGAGAATGCGCCGCTCGTAAGTTGTCAACGAGATCCCTGGCTGCCTGCTGAAAACTGGGATAACAGAACATATAATTGCCACGCTATAACGATATAGCTGTGCCACCTGTTCGTAACCATTCAAAGACAAGGGCAGGGTCAAGGTACCAGATCAACGCATACCAAGTTTTTCCCAGCCTCGCTGCTTGGTGCTGCACCCCCAGCACCGCACTGCAATGGACCTTCAGGGCTTGTTTCTTTGCTGTCATCGACCACCCTCGACGAGGGTGGGAAACCATGGGTACTACGGCGCAATTCTTCCTCGAGAGACGGCTGTGGATGTGCCCAACTCTGGGCCATGTCAGAACTGCCATCTCCGCTGATCTGTTCAAGGCTTGTCTTGACAGAGTCCATGGTTTCTTGCATGTCACGTAAGGCGACCCAGATAACATCAATGTCCTGGGTATGGTCCAATAGCGTCATGAACCCTTGAGAGAGACTATGTATGCCTGCCAAGGCCTGAGAGAAGAGTGTTGTATGTTTGTCCTGAGCGGTCCGAATTCCATTGGCTTTCTTCTCTAAAATGGTTAATCGTTCATCCAGCGAAAGCTGAGGTGACTGTAGGCCAGTCAACAAATCGGTGATGCACTGGTGAAGAGTGTCTATTGAAGTAATCAACAAGGAAAGTAGGAATATAAACAACCTATAACTTACCGCTCTTATTCCTTACTTGTTGCTTAAGGTCGTGCCTACACGAGGTGAGGTTGGCTTCTAAGTTTACAAGGGATGCTTGAATGTCTTTCAAGCTGGCGTCCTGAAAACCTGTGTGAATAACTGGAAAATTTCCAGATTAAACTACGCACTTTGCGAATGCGATTTTTCTGCACTGATGCGAGGCGCTTCTCCAAATTATTGAACTCCTCCGCAACCCGCCTCTGAGTATTGTCCAATGCACTTAGCTGACCTTCATGATCTCCCAACATCTCGTCCACACTTTTCATCATATATCGCATGCCTTCTACTTTAGCTGCTATCACATGCTGCAAGTAAGAATCAGCGATCAAATATCATAACGAAGTTACAGACTTACCTTGTCATCTACCAGCTGCTCTTGCATCTCATTGACTTCGGAAATCTTTTGGCAGATGTCCTTCAGACATCTCTCTAATGGACTGTGGCCATTGGCAGGGACCCGACACGTGCTGACATCGTCGCATCCCTCGGACTCCAGACAGTGGCTGGTAATCCTGTCAGTACTGCAATCTATGAGACTCACTGCATTATTTGCTCACTGGATGAGTGAACTTGTGAGTGCTCATGCTCGACTTCCACTTCCACACTCACTTACTTTCATCAAGCCTCTGAACAATCATGGTAGTCCTTGCCTGCGATCACATCATGGCGACTTCAGTCATCCTGCTTGGCAGGTGATAAGGAGCAAATGACCCCCTGGAGTACTGTAAGCATCCGATCAGCGACTTAGTAAACGTTGCCATGACCCACTGTGCATGATGCATACAACTAAATGAAAAAGGTTGCCATGACCCACCTCCGTGCTGCATCCAATCAATGACTAAATGTTGTCATGACCCACCTGTATGCTGCATCTGATCAATGATGAAATGTTGTCATGACCCACCTTGTCCTCTTGTTTTCATCAGAGTTCAGTCTGCCAAAATTTTTGGCTCATCTGAAATGAAAATTTAATACCATCATTATGAGCACCCTGCTGGCATAGAACAACAGAAGGTTACCATTACCATGTGAGTACACCTTGGTAAGCATCCTGAAATGTCGAGGGCAATTGTCATGGGCAATTGCTGACACGAGATGGCTTCAGAGTCGAAGGTGGACATGGGGTCAAGCAAGTACTCGTGTGACTCAGAGTTATATCCATCATCATTGTCATAGGAAGACATGTAAGGTTTTTATGAATGACGATGGTTGGAGTGGCAAGTGGGTTGTTGCGGCTCTGGTGGTTTAAGCCTTCTTCTTTTATACTCCAAGAGTACTTTCTCCACATTGATGAGGTTTCCTTCTGGCTCCCAGGTGTTGCTGGCATGTCCATATCCAGTCCATTTGACCAAATAATGCATATGCGTACCATGTCCTGTCTTCACTTCCTTGTGATTTAGTATTGATTTCCCATTCTGGGACATCATCGATCATTTCAGGAAGTGGTGGCAGTGGAGCAGAACTGTATTCCAGGGTTTCGGTATATGGGAAGATCCGTGTCATGTGAAAGATGGGGTGAACTCACCAGCTGATTGGTAGGTTGAGTTCTATGGCGATGTCATTGATGATCTTCTTGACCTGGAAGGGTCTGACACATCGTGGAGCCAGCTTTGTTGACTGGACATTGTGTTTTAGGTCTCTTGCATCTAGCCAAACAAGACTGCCTAGTTGCAGTGGCACGTATGACAGCAGGTCAGGCCCACTTTTTGCCATTCGTTTGGCAGTTTTCTTGTGTGCAATCAGGGCAGCATCTCTGGCATGCACAAGTGCTTCGAGTCGTTCCTCCACTCCGGGAGCTTTAGAGGAGTGGACAGAGGGATAGGGGTCTGGCTTGTAACCATACAGCAGGTAATAAGGCATTTGTCTGTGGGTTGTATGTATTCGCAAATTGTGGGAGAACTTGGCCATTGAAAGGTGGCAGCTCCATTCGTTGGGTTTTTCTGCACAATACATTCGAAGATAAGTTTCGACCTCTTGGTTAACACATTCTGCTTCTCTGTTAGTCTGCAGGTGATATCTGGACGAGTAGCGAGGTTTGATATGTAGGGCCTTGTATAAGTTTTGTGTGAAGGCACTGATGAATTGGGGACCTCAATCAGATATTACTGATTCAGGGATTCCAAATCACAGGTAGACGTGTCAGAGCCAAAGGTCAGCTAGACCTTCAGAATCGATGGTTTTCTGAGCTGGTAGGAAAATCACGGCTTTGCTAAGCCCATGATCAACAATGGTGAGGATGGTGTCATATCTGTCTGAGTTCAGAAGGTCTGTTATAAAGTCCATGGAAACTTGTTTGAAGGGGAATGGAGAGTTGCTTTCTATTGGTTGAAGCGGAGGGGGATGGTCGCAGCAGACAACCTTCAATGCTTGGCAAGTGGGGCAACCTCTCACATATTCCCAGATATCTTTCCACATTCCAGGCCAGAAGCAGTGTCGATTCATTTTGGCGGTAGTAGCCTTGACACCAGGGTGGCCAGTGGAAGGGTGGTCATGATATTCTTGTAAAGTTTGCTTCTGAGCCTTTGGAGGGATATAGAACCTTCCATTCTTGGTTTTAATCTTAGTTACTGGTTCTTCTGTGACATCATTGTCTTTGGTAACCACATAACTTTGATCTGTAGGCGACAAATGCCTAATTTCTTCATATGTGTCCATTGACACTCTGAATATTCCTTGTTCGGGCTTGTGGTTTCGTTGAACCTTTGGGGGATTTGGGACTTTCACAGTCAAGGGCTTTTGTTTTGTTTTGTCTAACGTTGTTTTGGTGACAGTTTCGACTGGAGCGGGGACGTTTTGGGTGGTTTCACCCCCCCCTTTTAGCCAAATCGATGGTGGAAGTACCATAGTTTCAATTGGTGTCACCTCAGTGAACAGGGGATTTCATGACAGAGTGTTGGGAATGATCATTTGACGACCCAGGTTATGTTTGAACTTGAGTGGGAAGCCTTGTATGTATGCAAGCCAGCAGGCTTGGCAACTGGTTAGATTTTGTGGTTCCCAGTAGTAGGTCAAGTTCTTGTGGTTGGTGTGAATGATTGTTTCCTCGACCAGACAGAGCAGATAGTGTTTCCATGCTTTCAAAGTGCATACCACTGCCATCATTTCCAGGTTGTAGACCTGATAATTTTGTTCAGCTCCTTGGAGCGACTGCAACAGGTAAGCAATGGGATGTAGTTCATTGTCTTCGAACTTCTGGCAGAGGACTGTGCCTGTGCCAAGCTTTGAAGCATCGGTGTAGACCTCAAAGGGTTTATCAAAGTCAGGCAGGCAAAGGACTGGAGCCTGGCTCATTAGCATTTTTAACTTTTGAAAGGCATACTCTTGGTTGTCTTTCCAATGCCATGGCTCATCCTTCTTCATTAACTGAAGTAGAGGTTTGGAGACCATAGCGAATGTGGGGATAAACTGTCGATAGAAATTGCAGAATCCTAAGAACTGTTGGACATCATGGATGTTACTGGGGGTTTTCCAGTTTCGTACAGCATCGACCTTGATGGGAGCTGTTTCATACTGTCCATGTTTGATGGTGTATCCTAGGAATTTGATTTCTTTGGCTTCGAAAATGCATTTCAAAAGTTTAAGACAGAGGTTCTCCATCTTCACTATCTCCAAAAACTCTTTGATGTTCTTCTTCAGGTCTTTGCACATTTTTGCGTGTATTGTCACATCGTCCAGGTAGATGACAGCCTTTTTGTTGATGCATAGTCGACCAAATTTTCTGTCCATGTATCGCTGGAATGTGGGTGGTGCATTATTTTGACCAAAGAACATTATGGTTGGTTTGTACACCCCTCGGGGTGTCACGAAGGAGCCTAACAGCACATCTTCTTCTTTCTCTACTCATATGTTGGTGAATCCCCACCGGACATTGAACTTGGCGAAGTACTTTGATTTGACCAGTTCGTTGAGGATCAGTTTGACGAGGGGGAGAGGATAACGATCTGGGATGGTAAAGGAATTTAACTGTCAGTAGTCTTGTATGAGTCATTTCTTCCCATCCTTCTTGCCAACAAAGAAAACTGGGGCCAGTGGGACTTTGAGAATGTCCACATTTTTGATCTTCTCTATCTTTCCAGTTCCAAGGTTTTCCTCGAGGAACTCATCAAGAAGGTTCATCTCATCACGGGAAAGTGGATAGATCTTGGCCAGTTTAAAAGTTTTCAGATCCTTGGTGGTATTGAGTTTGATTGTGTGATTGTAGCCAGGACGATGGGGAGGAAGCAGGCATACTTCAGAAAACACATCGGAGTATGTAGAGTACTTGGGTGGAAGGGCCACCTCGTTGTGTTTTACTTCTGCCTCAAGTTGCATTGAGATTGAAGTTCAGTTTATTGAGATGCTAACTTTGGGGGTTCCCCATCCAATTATATGGTGTTTGACCCAGTCGATCACTGGCTGTGCTTGTTGCAGCCAGGGCATACCGAGTAGCATACTTTCATTTTTCAGGTCCATTATGTAGGCATGTAGTTTGAAGGTTTGCCTGTGCACTCTCCCAGTGAAGAGTGCAATTTTGTCAATTACTTGTTTCATGGAACCTTCAAAGCTTTGCAGGGACCAGGGGTTTTCTATTTTGCACATTTTGAGACTATACTTCTCGACTGCTTCTCGACTAATAGCATTGCATTCAGCTCCGCTATCAATAGCAGTATGCACCATGTGATCATCTCGCTCTACCAAGTAACATGTCCTGCTTATTGCTCTAATAGGTGGATATTCAGCATAAGCAGCTAGGGACATTACTTCGGGAGCCAAGAACGATCTAAAATTGTACCTCTCCTCAGTTGCAGTCTTGCTGAGAGAGGGCTTTAAAAATCCTCCTTCTTTTCGGAGGACATGGCCTTCTTGAGTTCCTCGAACTCGGCCACACTATACTTTGATTTGACTTCTTGCAGTATGGAAGACTGGGCTTGGGTCTTCTTTGGGGAAGTACAGTCACAGGCTCTGTGACTGCTCTTTCTGCAGTTGTAGCATTGACCATTGAAGTTCGACGAATGGACTTCTTGAAACCTAGGGGGTTTCCTTTTTTGCGGCAGCTTGTATGGCATCGGCTTCTTTTGCTGATTGATGTCCATAGCCCAGGGGTCATGCTTCTTTGATGTGGAAGTTCTTCCCTTGTCTTGGTACATGTGGAGAATGGTTCGATCTTCTTTTGTGAGACAGCTGTTGTAGACTCCAAGGGAGGCTTTGGCTATTTGCGCATCGATGGCAGCATCTATCCATTGTTGGACTGTTGTGGGGATTTTCCCAGAGTGAAGGATCCATTCAGTGGTCCTTGGGTTTAGTCCTTTTCTGAAATAGACACTGGCTTGTCGATCATTGCGGGAGATGTTGGCTCTCGTGATAAGATTGAGAAACTTTCCAATGTACTTGCTTAGGTGCTTGTCGTTCTGTTCTATCTCGGCCATCTTCAGGAAGGCTAAGGCTTCCATGTCACCGACTTTGAAGATTTGTTCCATTCGTTCAATAAAGGTAGTCCATGAGTCTAAAATGTAGACATTGCCTGCTTGAGTAGTGCATTCTTTGAGATAGTTTTCAGTGAAGTGGACTGATGATCCTTGGCTCATGAATGATAGGGCAAATCCAATTTTCCTTTCATCGGTGCAGTAGATATGGTGGTTGAGATTCAAATAGTTGTTGACAGAGGCAATCCAGGCTTCATATTTGCCACTAGTGCTGTCGAAAGGGGGAGGTTTGCCAAGGCCTAACTCTTTTCCTCCTTCTGATGTCCTTCCTTCATTTGGTCGGTCGGTAGATCCTCCAGGGATTGTGTACGATGGGAATACAAGACCTTGATGTCCCATAAGGGCTTCGTTCCAAGCAATGAGTTCTTTGACCTTCCTGACTGTTTTGCTTTTGAAGGGATTGGTGGTTTGGGTGAATTGCTGGAATTGCTCAGCGAGTTTTGCAATGGACTCTTGTTCTCCTACTCCTGCCATTCCAAGGTCTAGGGAAGTCAACATTGACTCAGGTGCGGTATGAGTTTCTTCTTCGTTGATTTTTCTTCCAACCAGCGGTTCTGGTTCTCGGATTCAGTGGAAGGATTCGGGTAGCTGCGAAGTGCTTGCTAAAGGTTCTAGGGCTGGCTCCCTTTTTCCTTTACTGGGGGAGACTGGAGTGTTTGCTTTGGACTTGGGTTTGGTTGGACTTGTAGGATACAGCTGAAATCTTTGAGAGGGAGCTCTCTCAATCTTTTCAGGCACGGCAGAAGATGTTGATGTATGTGGGGGAACTACAGGGGGTTTTCAGGATGGCCGAAACTTTGATGAACCCATGTCGGAAGACACCTTTGCTTTTGTTTTTATTTCCTCAAGACTTGAGGGTTCTCCTCTATCTTGGGTACGAGTCAGACTGTTACTTCGAGAGACCTTTCAGGAATTCCTAGAGGTACCTCAGCCTATACAGCAGGTATAGCTTTCTCCTCCTAGTACTCTTCTGAATCTAGGCTTTACTCCTTGAATAACTGACACTTGCAACAGGAATGTGATGGGGAAATATGGTGATGAGAGAGTGTCACTGTATGAAGGTTTGTGATTGTGGGGTTTGTCACAAGAACAATACCTGGTGAATCGAAGTGGCTTTTCTACTGCGACCTTTTGGGAGTAGTAGTCACGTTTGCAGATATGCAACGTGAGGGTACTTTTGCTTTTGTCGCACAGCATGGATCATGGTTGCTTGTTCAAGGCAATGACCCGATGTGTGCTGTCAGCCTTCTGACTGAGTAGACCAATAGACAATAGACAGGCAATAGGCGAGCTTTGGCTTGAAGTGGACCTCTTGCAGATATATCAACAGTGATATGGAGATATGTCGACAGGGACAGTCTTGACTACCTCCTGTTTATCTTGAGGATAAGTCATACTGAGACTTTAGGCGATATAGGGTTCTTGCCCAGTATCGTCACAATGGCAGAGCAATGCTCAGAGATAAGAGGGAAGCAAGGAGTTTATAGGGATGTACCCAACCTGCTAGGTAGGTAGCTTGGTAGCAAAAGTACAAGGAACCTCAATTGCATCTGAGGGGTTTATATACCCCACAGGCGGTCGGGTTACGTCCATACTGATGCCTATAAATGCATATGTAACAAACAAGACAGGGTTGCAAACAAGGAACCTCCATGCATCGAGTCAGGATGACTACAGATGATGGACTATTTGCCAAAGGCAAATAGGAGCTCCTTCTGTGCGATGCGACTAAGTCACATGCACAGGAAAGCAAACCTCATAAGTGAAAGAAGCCTCCCAGATCCCATCAGGATCTGGCAAGCAAGAAGTGTAAAGGTAAAACAGAAAAGGAAAGCATATGTAAGTGGGCACACATTGTATATGTAGAGTCCATACACTTGTCCCTCAGGCGGACAGTGGTGTAATGCGAGATGCATGGATGCATGGGAATGGGAACGATGGCGTGCTCGGTATGAAATGTGCATAGTAAGCATTCAGAAAGGAAAAGACGTAAACGGTGCATGACAAAGAGGATGTGAAATGCATGCTAAACATTGTTGAAGGATGAAACAAATTCACCCAAGGCCATGAACGTGCCTCAATCTTCAGCCACTCACACTGCAGCCCAGAACTTCAGCATGGCTTTTCACACAACACCAACTCCCCAATGATCCATAGAAGGCTCTGAGGAAGAGTGCTGGCCTGCTAAAGCTCTGCAGAGTTTGACACCTGAATCCATTGCCACAGTTGTTGAGGAAGTTCTCCAAAATATTTTTGGTGAGAAGGGAAGCTTTCAAAGTTGAGCCAAGCCATCCCCAAGGCAGAGAAAGATGGAAGATGAGGAAGTCAGACAGCAAAAAGAGATTGAACCTGGTGTGCACCATGACTTTATCTTGGTATGCTCCCTTCTCAGAACCTCTATCCTTACTTAGGGATTTGCCAGAACAAGGTGCGCTGTTTATTCAAAGAGGTCTTTGGCATTACACAAGACACTGATTTCATTGTGCATCAACCAGTGCCAGTGGATGATGTGCAGGCATATGAGCATGAAGATGGCCCTGGACCCAATTCCGACAAGCTAGCTTTTGACCTCAGCAAGAATCACACCTCACCCTGGAATGCAGAAGTCATTGAAGTTCTCCTCTGCAAGTTACAAAAGCACTGCAAGGATGAGAACTGGCCAATAAAGCAGCTGGACAGCTACATCCGAGAAATCATTACAAGAAGCTGTGCACAATGTGGCTAAGAGGTCAGCCAAAGCTCACTTGTAATGGCAATTCCGAAACTCCCACCAAAGTCGAGGCAAGAATGCTGGCACATCTGGAAAAACTTGGAAAAGAGAGTTGCCAAGCCACACATTGCCATAATGTAAGTTTCCATTCAGTGTCATCTGTACCTCAATACAAACAAGTATTTTTAGAAATACAAGTGGAGAATGGCTGTTCTCGATTATGTCGTCCAACTCAGAACAGAGGTCAGCGATGATGATCTGACTGCATGGAAGTGGCTTCAGCACCTTGTCAAGACACTTGGGGAACAAGGAATGAGCTCCGAGGAGAGTGCAGTGGAAAATGAAATTGAGCAAGTGCTCCATGTCAAGAGGATGGAGTGGCAACGCTGCATTGACTGCGAACTTGACATTATTGATGTTGAGTGAGTCCTGGATGATAATATCTTCTCTCCCTGAGGCGCAAAGCCCATGAAGTGGGTGCATGCACCTGACAACCTGGTGAGCTCATGTGGTGCTGCTGGTGGTTTACCTATGGATTTATATGATAAGACTTGGATCGCTGGGCACACTCAGTGTGAAATTGAGTCTCTTGATGTCTCCGAGGACAAATTCATTTGGATGAAAGTTGCTACTGTGTGACTTAATACATAGTGTACTCAGTGTACTCAATGCCGAAAGTTGGTTGGTCATGGTATTATCTGGTATTTCCAATGAGTCAGAGTCTCTGGGGTGGGAAGTGGTAGGGTATGGATGGTACCCTGGCAAGGTGGGCACATGAACACTGACCAGCCTCTGCTTGAGTGATGATCATGTGCCGAGTGGGCAATGATCAGGAGATTGATTTCAACCCAGTGTATACTTAAGATTTTGTCCAGCCTTTTGTGAAATTTTCTCCCCAGTGGAACTTCACAATTAGAATATGTTCCTTTTGTGCATCAATACTCCAAATATAGCCTGCTGTTTGGACCATTGCAAAATTTGAAATACCATGCTGTTGCAAACATGGATGCTATTTTTTTTTGTTGCGACCCAGATTTGTCTGCAGCCGAAACTCAATATTAAGTCTGACATTTCGAGCATGACCAGACGTATGACCAAACTACAAACTTGTGCTCCCATTAAATCACTCGACTAATTCTCAAATCTTCAACTCATCCCAATGTCAAACAAATCTTGAAATATTGTATTCACATTTTGAACATCATTTAGGCCTGGCTTAAATATTGATCTATCCATTGTGTAAGCAGCCCTATACCAACTTAGTATCCCCTATGAGGGAGCTGCAGCATGCAGGAGGGGCCATACAGCTTAGTTGGCATGTGGCTACTTGTTGTGACATGGTCACCTGACCTGTCTTTGTTTGCACTGGTAATATCTTACATAAATACCTTCTGCATGGTTCAATAGTATATACTGTACTCTGTACTTATTCTGTCCATTACCTTCTATCAAATAGAAGCTTCCTTTATCATTCATCTCTCAACAGGTTATGAGCCCCGTCGAGCTCTAACTTCTAATTGATATTTCATAACTCGCTTGACAACTTTTATTCAATATGTCAAACTCTGCTCAGTCTGTGTCTGTGGGACAACCCAGTCCCTCAGCAGTTACCTCATCAAGTATCTCATCTGCGAACAGGGTCACTGGACCCTTGAGTTGCCTATATGACATACCATCTCTTGCAGATGATGGTTTGAACTACCAGATGTGGAAGTTCCAAGTCATGAAAGTACTAGGCATTTGAGGACTCTGGGAGGTTGTGGGTGGAAGTAATACCACACCTCCAAGTGTGACCACCCACCCAGACGAACATGCTGAGTGGGTGATGAAAGACAATGAGGCATGTGCCCAAATTACCCTGACACTCAAGGATGAGCCATTGAGTGGAGTCATGTATGCCTCATCTGCAGCTGAGACTTGGAGGAAGCTCAGCAAATGCTATGAAGGCAAAGGGAACAGACAATAGCATATCTTATAGGAGAACTGTTTCATGGCACACTGGTAGAAGATACCCCAATGGAGACAACTGAATGCGATGCGGCAGAAGTCACTCATTCTGAGCTTGCTTGGACAGCCTCTCAATGAGAGTCTTGTTGCAATAGCCATGGTCATCTTGCTACCACAGTCATACTTGACCCTTCGGACCATTCTCATGTCAACAAATGACAAGTTGATGATCGATGCAGTGATTTCTCAGGTCCTCATAGAGGAGAGAACTTGCCAGGGCTTGCAAGCACATAGTGCACTTGTGGCAATGACTTCTAGTGCAAAGTCAAAGTCAAAAGGGAAAGGGAAAGACAAGTCAAAGATCAAGTGCTACAAGTACAAGGAAGTCAGACATACAAAGGACAAGTGTCCACAGAAGGCATCTGGTGAGGGGAAGGCCTCATCTGATGGTAAGGAGGACAAGGAGAAATCAGGAGACAAGGGCAACCTGACAGCTAAGGTTGTGCAGGTACAGGAAGTCAGGGAACAGTTGTTACAACTGTTCATGGCTCAGAAAGGTCCAGTAACGAGTCCAACCGAATGGGTGGTGGACTTGGGTGCTTCAGCACACATGTGTTGTCAGCGGAGGTGGTTCACCTCATTTAGGGTCTTGGAACCATCAGAACTGGTAGTCACCAGTGATGGGAGATCCATAATGGCAGTGGGGAAGGGCCAGGTGGAGCTCAACATGCAGGGAACCTGCAGTGGAGGTAGACAGACCATGCTATGGGATGTCTACTATGTACCAGACCTGGATATGAATCTGGTCTCGGTACCTTGTCTCACATTGAAGGGTCTGCAGGTGACATTCGAGAAAAATGCCTGCAGGATACTGGCTGGCAACATGGTTGCAGCAGTGGCAGAGAAGCAGAGGTCACTCTATGTACCAGATGCAATGGTAATCTCTGGGAGCCATTCAGCCTATGTGGTATTGGATCCCACTCAGATGGATGCATCTGAACCCCTCACAGCTCTCGCAACCTGTGTAGGGACCTTGAAGGCACCTTTGGCCATTTGGCATCAGTGCCTTGGTCATGCAAACACAAGGCATGTCCTGAAGCTTGAAGAGCAGGACATGGTTACTGGCATGGAGATAGTTGGGTCATGGAGTCATAGTACTCAAGACTGCAGGGGCTGCCTTGAGGGGAAGCAGCAGCAGAACCCTATATCTCAGAAGTTGGGTGTGGAGAACCCATGACTTCTGCATCGGACGTACTCAGATGTCTGTGGTCCGATGGAGACACTCACCCATACAGGCCATAGGTACTTTGTAACATTTATTGATGGGCAGTTGCACCACCTGGTGGTGAAACTACTGAAGATGAAGGATGAGGTGCTCACAGCAACAAAGGAGTATTTTGCACAAGCAGAGGCTGAGACCAGAGAGAAGGCTAACTACCTTCGAATGGATGGAGGGGGCAAGTACTGCTCTCGAGAGTTTGAGCAGTACCTGAAGTTGAAAGGGGTACACCATGAGAAGATGAATGCATACACTCCACAGGAAAATGGAGTGTCGGAGCAGATGAACTGCACTCTTGTGGAGAGTGCAAGAGCTATGTTAAGTGATGTGGGTCTCCCCAACAAGTATTGGGGAGATGCTATACTACATGCAGCTCATCTACAAAATCATCTACCAATGAGAGCCCTCGAATGGCATGAAACTCTGTTTGAGGCATATACTGGAAATAAGCCCTCACTCTCACACCTGAGGATTTTTGGGTGTGAGGCTCATGTCCATGCTCCTGAAGAAAAACACCAGAAACTTGAGGTAAAATCACTTGAGCCAGTGGGAGAATTTTCAAGTCTTGGGATGTGGTATTCAACAAAGGAGGTGGCAGACAACCTACCTGAGTTGTAGTTGACAGGATGGAACTGGTTACTCATAGCACAAAGCAACCAGAAGGACAGGCAAGCCCATTAGGTGGGCAGGTGCCATCAGAGGAGCAGGAGGCAAAGAACAACTCAGATGGAGCTGAGTTCTTGTCGGATCAAGCTGAACCTTGGACAGCAGGTACTGCTGGGCAGCCCGAAGCTGCTGAGACCTTAAGCATTGTGACAACTAGTCCCAATCTTGAGGAATCAGCTGAGGAAGCCACTGGGGCAGGGAATGACAAAGTTGGGCAAAACATGCCAACTCTGAAGGAGGAAACCACTGGGAAGGACCTAGGTACACCACAGGGTGTCCCTAGAGTGTCCTCACAATGCACTATGGTGTTGCAAGGCCTACCAGTTCCATATCCACAGCCAGTGCCTACACTGGCTGTGAGGAGGTCATCCAGAGCTAGAAAACCACCAGTTAGTGATGATGACCCAAGATACTTTGTCAATGCTTACCAGAGGGGCACCTTGATGCAAAGGAAGGTCAACGAGAGGCCTGACAATGAGCAGCAACAAGGTAGTAGTGGTGTGGGGTGAGATGCAAGTGCAAACAAGCCAAATATGTCACACTGTGACAGTGACATGAGTGAGCCACAACACAAAGCTTACAAAGCAAGCTCTGCATGTGACCACAAGCCAACAACCTTCGAGGAGGCTGTTGGCCTCACAGATGGCAATTGCTGGTACTCAGCGATGGCTGAGGAACTCTTGATGTTCGAGAGGCTTGATTTGTATGAGGCTGTTGAGCATCTTCGTGGTAGGAAATAATGAGCTATGAGTCTACAGCACATCAGTAGGTAGTAATGAATGGTAAGAAAAAGGGTAGCTCACCTCAGTGATATAGGAAGTCACTGAGGTGCGAAGGAGTGTGCTCAAAAATTTACTAGGGTGATTATATAAGCGGATGTCCATAGTACCTACTAAGGTAAACCTAAATATCCAACACTCCCCCTCACTTGGGACAGAGTCCAAGTGCCAAAGTGAAGTGTTTAGCTTTAGTATGAGGTAAGGCTTTAGTAAGGGTATCAGCAATCATTTCAGAGGTAGGACAATAAATGAGATGAAAAGAATGGTTTTTGACAGCAAAATGAATGAAATGGTATCTTATGTCAATATGCTTGGTATGAGCATGATAGCTACCATCTTTCGTGAGAGCAATTGTGGCTTGACTGTCTGAGTGGAGTGGAAGTGGGTGCTCGAGAGGGTGGAAGACCTCTCCGATGAGTCGCTGTAGCCATAAACCTTCTTTTGCTGCATGGGTAGCAGCCATGTACTTGGCTTCAGCAGTGGAAAGTGTGACAGGTTCCTGTTTCTGTGATGCCCAGCTAATAGTGCCACCATCGAGTAGGTACACATAGCCACTAATGGCATGACGGTGTTCCTGTGTGGCTCCATCAGCATCAGTATAGCCTACAAGGCCACTTTTGGTGATGCCAAAGGTCAGTGCAAGGGTTTTGATACCAGTGAGATATCTATATATCTGTTTTATGGCTTCCCAGTGAGCTACTCCAGGTGCATTATTGAATTGTGCAACTGTGGAGACAGCAAATGTGATGTCAGGATGGGTTCCAACTGTCAGGTGCATCAGAGATCCAACAGTGGCACAGTAGGGAACATTTTTCATATGCACAGCCTCTGTGACAGACTTTGGGGACTGGTCATGAGAGAGTTTCAGCCCAGGGTCCATTGGGACAGTGGCAGGTTTGGAGTCAGCAAGGTTATACTTCGCCAGGATAGCTTCCATGTATGTCTGCTGCGAGAGAGAGATGGTTTGAGCATTTCAATCACAAGTTACCTGCATTCCGAGTAGCCAGCTAATTGGTCCTAGATCCAAGATCTTGTAGTGTGCCGAAACTTCTTGTTTGAATGAATGGATGAGGTCAGGAGAGCTGCCAGTGACTGTGCAGTCATTGACATGGCTGGCCAGCACAAGTATATCATGCCCGATCTGGCCGTAGAAGATCCCCCAGTCTGCATGTGCACGGCTGAGTCTGAGCTCATTGAGCGACCTACTGAGCTCCTGGTACCACCTTAGTGCTCCTTGTTTGGAGCCATACAGGGCAACATTCAGCTTTCCAACTGGCCTGGTGAACTTCCCATTCATAGCATAGCCTTCTGAGAGCTGCATGTAGATATCTTCACCCTCACTGAGTTTACCATTAAGGAAGGCTGAGTGGAAGTCGAAGACTTTGATGTCCCAGTCATTGCAGGCAGCAATAGCAAGAATGGTATGTAGGGATGATAGTTGAGTGACAGGAGCATAGGTGTCTTTGTAATTGATCCCTTGGACCTGCGAGTAACCTTTTGCAACAAGTCGTGCTTTATACTTCTTGATTTCACCCATAGCATTCCACTTGATCTTGAAGACCCACTTACAGCCAATGACATTCGCTCCAATGGGGCATTTGACAACATCCCAGGTGTGAGTGGCTTCAAGGCTCTTCAGTTCAGCATTGATGGCTGCTTCCCAGCTCGGCCAGTCTGCTCGTGCCCTTGCCTCATTTACCATTGATGGATCAAGCCCCTCAGCCTCACTTACACCAGCTACCATAGCATAGATATCTTCTGAGTCATCGTCTGTAGTGAGTTCATCTTCAATTAGGGTGAGAGTCGCATTCTTGGGTGATTCAGGACTGTTGTGATGACTGTCACTGTCATGTAGTTGTCTCATGTAATCAAGTGTGATGCGACCATCACGAGTGCCCTCTCCTGCCCTCAGATGTCACACATAGTCCGATTCAAAGCACTGTCAAGCAGAACAATGAAGTGGAGGTGGAGTTTTGAAGGTGGGACCCAAATGGTCAGTTCTAGGTGCATGATCAGTTGCTTCTGAGTCTGTTGACTGCTGGACTTCAATTGCAGGTTGTTCTGGTGTCGTTTGGCCTTGTGGGAGCGATTCCTGTCATTCTGAATGGTTTTGTGATCGGATGTGGCCATTCTGCATGTTCTGTGAGTCCTCATTCTCCCCCTCATGTGGCAGGTGTTGAAGCGACACAGAAACATCTCATTTGGGAAATACAACACTTCTCTCGACTCCAACTGTCTTCGAGTCGACCCAATACACCCTGTGGCCATCGCTTTCAGCATCAAAACCAAGCCAGTGGCCATCCCAAGCCCTAGCATCAAGTTTCGAGCCACTGGGGTCATGGACTTTGACTCGACAACCCCAGACAGGTAAATTAGATAGGTCAGGCGCCTTTTTGTACAGCATTTCATAGGGTGTTTTATTTCTGAGATGACGTGTTGATGATCTGTTTTTTAGCCAGGTCGCATGCATTATCACTTTGCCCCACAGGTTTTTAGGTAGTCCAGAGGCATGTATCATGGCTTGGACACATTCGACCAATGTATGGTTGAGTCGTTCAGCTATGCCATTATGTTCAGGTGTGTCATGCACAGTGATTTGCCTTTCTGTTCCCCTCAACTGCAGGTATTGACTAAATTCTTTGCTCAGGTATTCACCACTGCAATTGGAATGCAAACATTTAACCTTTGTGTTGAACTGGGTCAACAGCCAAGCTTCATATGCTTTGTAGGATGAGAAAGTGTTGGCCTTGGATTTCTGTAGGTATAGAGTGGTGTACCGAGTGTGGTCATCCATAAATGAAGCATAGTACAGACTGTGGCCTGGTGTTTGGACAGGGGAAGGTCCCCAGAGGTCTGTGTGGACTTCATCTCCAAGGTTTTCTCATTGTGGTGGGTCATGTTCCTTTCCAATTGGCTTGTGGGTGGTCTTGGCATACTCACAGGAGTCACAGGCACCCATAGTAGAGTGTGCCTCATCAAGTGTAATGCCAGAGATTGTTCCATCCTTGAGCATGGCTCAGATGGCTGCAGGGGCAATATGGCCAAGTCAGGTGTGGATTTCCTCCATTGTGAGGCCAGCAAAAACATGACATGAGTGTTTGAGACAATATAGACCTTTGCTTAGGGGAATTTCTCCCAGCTTCTTCTTCCAAGCATTGAAGACCTGACAGTGCTTGTCTCAGAAGAGTGCCACATATCCTGCGAGGTCAAGTTTGCTTATAGAGACAAGGGTGATGCCCATTTTGGGTGCATAGAGCACATCCTTGAGGCAGATATGGGTTTGACCCTTTTCAGATGGCAGGGAAATCATGAGATCTCCTTTTCTGATTGCAAGGAAGGTATGGTTGTCAGCAGCTGTGATTGGCTTAGGTATGATGGGCTTGTAGTCAAGGAATTGGCTGCAGTAGGAGGACATGTGCCTTGAGGCACCAGAATCAAAGAGGATGATTTCTTCATGGTTGTTGAGGCCTGCCCCTGCAAGAAGGGCATGGTCATATGTCCTGGTAAATGCTTCCTCATTGAGGTCAAGATCATCTGCCTGTGCAAGCCAGACTCCATCGGGCTCAGTGTCTGTGCTGGGCTGTGCAGTCGTGCTTGCTGCAGCGACCACAGTAGCAGCCTTCTCACTACCTTTCTTCTTCCCCTTGAACCACTTGGGGGCCTTTCCAGCCCTTCTGCCGCCCTCTTGCCAGCATTGGTCCTTGGCATGGCCCCTCTTTCCACAGTTTTCACAGGTGGTTGACTTCTTGTCCTTCGCTGAGTAAGCTGCATCCTCAGTGGTGCTTGAGGTAGTTTTCTTTGAGCAGACCTTGTGTCGATCATACTCATTGAGTAGAATCTTCATAACAAAGTTGGATTCAAGGTCCTTCTGAGAAACGAGAGCTGAGGGTGTCATGGCAGTGATATTGGAGTCATATGAAGTTGGAAGGGAGCTAAGGATGATGGCTGTGAAGTCTTCATCACTGATTGACTATCCAAGTGTGGCAAGTTGTTCACACAGTGAGTGCAGCTTGTCAAAGTGAGCACGAAGGTCACCTTTCTCATTGCAGCAGGTTTCCTGCAGTTTGTGATGGAGGTCAACTGCAACAACATGAGAGCAATTCTGGAAGAGGTTTGTGAGTGTGTCCCATATGTTTTTCACAGTCTCTTCTTTCTGAACTTGGAGGAACAGAGATTCCAGGAGTGACGCTGCGATGACTTGCTTCACAGCACCATCATCTTTGGACCATTCCTTAAACTTGGTGGGGTACTCACTGACAAGTTTTTGCTCAGCAGCTGTGGGCTTCCAGCTGGAATCTTTCCCTTTTGAGGGGTCCTCTGGTTTTGCATCCAGGCCATTTAGGTGATCTGTTAGGCCTTTTGAGCTGACAGCCCACTCAACTTGAGCCTTGTAATAGAGCCAATTACTACCATCCACATTGAGGGTAGGGACTTGTAGGTAGTCTTCTTTTGCCATAGTAGGTAATGCTTCTGTCCAAGAATTTTTCTGGTATTAGAGCGTGGGAGCAGGGCTCATAACCTAATGAGCTATGAGTCTCAGTGATATAGGAAGTCACTAGACTATCTACCTAATGAGCTATGAGTCTACAGCACATCAGTAGGTAGTAACGAATGGTAAGAAAAAGGGTAGCTCACCTCAGTGATATAGGAAGTCACTGAGGTGTGAAGGAGTGTGCTCGAAAATTTACTAGGGTGATTATATAAGTGGATGTCCATAGTACCTACTAAGGTAAACCTAAATATCCAACAGGAAAATCATAGATTCGAAGTGGGTATACAAGATTAAAAGGGGACCAACAGGCGAGATAGAGAAGTACAAAGCTCATCTTGTTGCAAAGGGATTCACCCAGGTGCATGGGGTGGATTATACTGATACTTTTGCCCCCGTGGCAAAATTTACTACCATTCGAATCTTGCTAGCACTTGCTGCCAAGTATGATCTCGAGTTACATCAAATGGATGTCAAGTCTGCATTCCTCAATGGCAGACTCAATGAGGAGATCTATCTATGACCACCCCCTGGCTTCGGGGACTCACCAGACACTGTCTGGAGGTTGCACTGTGCTCTCTATGGACTGAAGCAAGCCCTGAAGGCTTGGTATACTCATCTTAGAGAGGTTTTTGAATCTCTCAGGTTCACTCACAGTGAGGCCAACCACAGTCTATTCTACAAGGTTGAGGATGGCATCCTAATTATAGTGGTCATCTATGTAGATGACAAGTTGATCTTGTTGAGGAGTTGAGAGGCTATTGAGCAACTCAAAGCTCAGCTCTTGACAGAGTATGAACTTTCTGATCTCGGAGAGGCTCACTGGGTACTAGGGATGGAGATTATCTGAGACCATGACAAGGGCTTTATTGAGCTCTCACAGAAGCAGTATATTGAGACCATTCTGCAGTGCTTTGGCATGCAGGATGGGCATTCAGTGGGTACTCCAATCAAGCAGAATCTTAAGCTCGAGAAACTAGATAAACCAGAATCTGATCTTGACCAGTATCAGAGTGCTCTTGGGGTGCTGATGTATGCTATGCTAGCTACACATCCCAACATTGCCTTCGCAGTGGGTACCTTGAGTAGACATGCTGCTACTCCAGGTGAGAAACATATGATAGCCCTTAAATGGGTCTATTGATACCTTCATGGTACTGTAGACTTTCATCTCAGGTATACCACTGCATCTGAGACTACCCCTATTGGGTATGTAGATGCAGACTGGGCAGCCAACATCAATGATCACTGCTCTGTTACTGGCTATGTATTCACCTTTTGTGGTGGTGCAGTAAGTTGGTCATTGAAGAAGCAATCCTCAGTAGCTCTTTTGAGTACTGAAGCCAAGTACATGGCCATCTCTGCTGCTGCAAAAGAGGCTGTTTGGATCTGCACTTTGCTTGGAGAAATTGACTCAGTCACATGAAATGATCCTACCACTCTTTGTGTGGATAATCAATCTGCGATCTCCCTTGCAAGTAATGCTATGTTTCACAACTGTATGAAACATATCTCCATTCATCATCACTTCATTCAAGAGAAGATCGAGTCAGGTGATGTTTCTGTGATGTACTTGTCTACCAATGAGCAAGTAGCAGATATTCTCACTAAGGGACTCTCTAGAGAGAAACACATTCGTTTCTCTATGGGTATGGGTATTTTTATTAGTTGAGATATTCACTATTGAGGGGGTGTGTTGTGACATGGTCACCTGACCTGTCTTTGTTTGCACCAGTAATATATTACATAAATACCTTCCACATGGTTCAATGGTATATACTGTACTCTGTACTTATTCCATCCATTACCTTCTATCAAATAGAAGCTTCCTTTATTGTTCATCTCTCAACACTACTTTGGGACGACTGGGTACTGTAGGTACTGGAGGCCACCACTCTGTCGGTGAGCTGGACCAGAATGGGTTCCTCCCTCAAGAGTTCCAGTAAGCATGAGTATGTGAGTCATGGCACAGGTAGTGGTGAGCAGCAGTGCCAGTAGTCACAGGAATCATGGGAATCACAGCTGTAGGGCCTACTTGAATATGAGTATGAATGCAGGTGGTTGAGGTCATGAGAGCAAGAACAAGAGCAGGAGAGACTGCGAGAGGGTCCTGTAGGTAGAGTATGAGGAGGTGAACAAGGGTGGTGCAATGGGGGATCACTTGAGCTCAAGGATGTGCTAGGTGCTTGAATAGGGACTAGTGAAACCTTTTGGGTCTGCAGGATCAGGCTACCCACATCCTCCAGTGGTGGTTGGCCTGAACTCAAAGGAGGAATCTGAATGTTCTTAGACCAGCTTTCTTGATCCCAGCAATCCAAATGGTCCTTGAGAGTGCACCTGGGTATTTCTTGCAGTATCTCTTGCCCTGTAAGTAGTATGATGTGACCTTTCATGAGTAGGCACTTTCCTGTGGCCAAGTACTGCTAGCACAAACTACAATTTGCTTGAATATGACCTGTTTGGCCACAGAAAAAGCAGAAGGAGTATAAATGACAGGGTGAGCAGCTCGTGGAATCGAGTGGTGGCTGTGCATGTGAGGTACTGGCCTTTCGAAGGCCTCCACAACTTCGAATGAGTGAATTTGCAGCTGATGCAATCTGGATTATGTCTTCGAGAAGCCTTGAAGCTCATCTGAGGGATGCCAAGGGAAGTTCGAAGCTTTGGAAGGTCCACAACTTGGGGAATTTGGGCTGTGCATGATGTCATGAGGGAACTTGAATGAAAGTAAATGATATATCTCACCCAAAAAAGGAGATATTACTAAGGTAAAAATATTCCCATGGTCCAGTGATCATAGGCTACAACTTTTGTTAGGGTGGAGTTTGAAATTTGTAGAGGGGTGCCACACAACCCACACAGCTGGCTTTGAAAGTTGCTGAGGTAAGCAGAAAAGCATATTTAAACCCAGCTCACTCCAACACTGCATCTCTTTCCACTACCACCACTATCCCTCTTCCTCACCATCATCTTTGTCATTGTTGTCCCTCCCTCACCACCCTCCTTTCCTACCACCACCCTTATGGTGGGTACCCTCTCCCTACTAATAGTAATAAGTGACCACTTAGTATAGATAGATATGTATATCCATGTACCTTGACATGTAATTTAGGTAGCTTATGATAATATGATTCAGTTGTTGGTCAACTACAACATATGTGAGTGGTGAGAATCTGTAGTACTGAAACAATCTGGGGTAGGTCTGTACAGATATGGATATGTGTACAGATCTGTACAGGGGGGGACCTGTCTGTGGGTCTGTGGTCTGTACAGACCTTTATAGAGGGGGGGGGGGTTTTGCTGATGCAGGTACACCCAACTTATACCAACAGTCTAGCTCTCCTTGAACTATGCCTCACCATGTCCCAACAGATAGGGAACTACCAGAGGGTCCAGATGCTGTCCAGCACCCTGAAGTTCTTGGTCCAGGCAAGCATCATCCTCCTTGCTGCTTCACACCCAGGGAAGATGATCCAGACCCCCCTCCACCACCTATTCAAAATCCAGCACCAATTGTATCCCCAACACCCATGGGGGTTGTACCTGTGCAAGCTGCACTGTCTGCTCCACATCAAACCCAAGCTCCTGCTGCAAATCAGGAGCTTGAGTTCATTGATATTGATGCTGCTCTTGAAGGGACTGCAGATGAGGGTGATGACCATGACAATGAATATAATGACACTGAGCATACTGACTTTGCCAAAGAAGCTCCATGGTGGCCAATTTCTCAGGTGTGAAGGTGCTGCGGTGCAACTGACAACCCATTATGCACTGTGGACTTGTCAACAACTGACCCTTTAGATTCTAGATCTTCAGAGGAGCAAGCTCCTGATGTTCACTACTTCTTCACAAAAGGTACCAAACAACTGTTGATATGCAACTCTTGCAGGCAAGTACCTACTGTATATGTAGGCATTGGCCTTCTGAGAGTAATGTAGTTCCTTGAAGGAGAAGGGTCCAGTGAGTTTCCCTACAAATTGAACATATACCTACAGCCCTAACATGAGCAACTACACACTCCATACTCATATTGAGAACTTCCATCTCCTAGAGTTTCTGGAACAAGCTGAGAAGCAAGGGTGGTGTATCTAAATCAACAGCATCAATATGGCCTTTAGTATGGGGTACACAATTACAACACTACACCAAGTGCTTCAGAACCTGGGAGTCTCGATTCAAAAGCTGCCTCCCCCTCCTCAGCCACTCAGTGATATGTTGCCCAAGCTTCTGGGCTCAAAGTCCTCTCTAGGTGATGACTTACCTGAATTCTCCCCTTCTACTTTTCATTGTTACTTGGTGTGATTTATTGTATCTAACGATCAGGTATGTGGTCTCTCCAACATGCATTAGATCATATTGATTTACTTCATGGTCCATCAGTGTCATTGAATGCCCAGAGTTTTGTCAACTGCTACTCCTGCTTCACAAGGACCTTCAAGATGCAGACATTCCATGGTGCACAAAGATGTGGGAACTCATAATAGAGGCATGGAGGGAGTACTTTGTGGTTCTGAAGAATGATCTTGCAGTGAGTAGTTCACAAGATCATGTACACTGTATCTTGAATAATTGTCACTAAATAATCTAGAAAGCAGAAGGAAGGATATCCTGCACAGCTGACATTTGGTCTGATGAAGTACTTAGGCTGTTTTTGGCTCTCACTGCCCATTGGATTGGCAAGTCTGAGGGAATTGCATCCCTGCAGCTCAAGGCAGCTCTTCTCACCTTTCACCATCTTCCCAGCAGTCACACTGGTGACTATATTGCTCAGAAAATTCTGCATCTCCTGGATCACACAGAGGTCATGAAGAAGGTGAGTACTCCACTGGCTGGATATTAAAAAATACTGTAATTTCTTTCAGATCAGACATTTTATGCTCAACTACACAGATAACAACAATGTGGCTATGAGAAAGCTCTCTGAGTTGCTTGGTGTGTGTGGCATCCAGTTCAATGCTGATGATCATTGAATCATGTGTCTTCCCCACATACTGAACATCCACTTGAAGCATGTTACTGAAAAATACCAATCTGCAGATTTTCTTAGTGTTGCTGGTCAAGCATGGGGTGATACCACTACAGATGTCATTGACAAGGATGCTTACATCAAATTGCTCCAATGAGATCCCATTGTGCTTAGCTGTGATGTTGTATGTGCCATGCAAATATCAAGTCTTCACCAAGAAAGCTTTTGTGCTACTGTCAAGAATGGCAACAAGATGAAGCTGTGGACTGATGAGGATGGTGAGGAAGCTGAACTCCCTACATTAGAGCTCCTCCATGATGTTAAATCGTGGTGGGACTCTATTTACTTCATGATCAACCATCTTCGGGCATTGTGACAAGTGAGTACATTCTTCTTGGCTATGAATGTTTTTTGACTTACTGCTCAATAGGCCCTGGATTATTTCTTCATGCTGCCAGCCCAATGTGACATCTCTGACTTCAAGTTAGAAAAGATGGAATGGCTGATTCTGCAAGACATAGCACTTGTCCTTGAAGTAAGTATCTCATGTTGTACTCCACATGATTTGAGAAACCATTGGTGTTCCAGATTCCCCACCTTGCACAGCAAGGGATGTCAGCAGAGAGCACTCCCACACTTGGCACTGTAGTGCTGACATTTGAGGAGTTCATCACTCGTTGGCAGCACTTGAGCAAGCTGGTTCCACATTGCACCCCCTCTGTCCATCCTGGGTTAGAATGTGCAAAGCAATACTATCTGTTACACTTTGGCCCTTCCTTTCCCCCTTCTGAATGTGTCCCACTGCTGCTCCATGCTTATGCTGCCCTTTTTGTTGTCATCATTGTCTCTTCCCTCACTGCCACTTGTGTAATATCTGGCACATCACCTGATGGCCAGATGCTTTGGTAATCCCTGATTACCTGTTTCAGGCCTAACCCTGAGTAACCCTATTTGTTGGAGGAACTCAGTTCAACCTGTGGCTTGTCAACACTTCCTTGACTCACTGGTCTCACCTTTGTCTGTCAGTCACAACTTGGTTGATGACTTGTTTCCTGTACTACAGCTGTGCATTGTTACCTTTCCTGTACTTGGTACTTCTTGTGCTTGTCAGTACTCCCTGGACTTGTCAATACATACCAGACTCATAGCTGTGTCTCTACACCTGTATAAGCCCTAGCTACTCACCATGTACAGTATCTTTTTGCTACCTTGCACAATGCTACATTTATCACCATTATTTGGTGATATGAGTGCCAGCATCCAAGGGGAATGAAAGTCTTTACATCCCAAGGTATGGTTCACTGTTGACTTATACACACTAGTCCTTTGTAAGGACTTTTGTGTGCAACAGCATAACACTATCATCACTTGGACAAAACCTGTGCATACTGTATCTTATTGCTAAGTGTATGTGATTGCACTCTGTTACCTGCTACTTCTAACTTGGCATCACATACCTCTTCAGTGGTCAACCCAAACATCCATCTCTTGCATGTGTCACATCCGTGATGCGCGTGCAAGGTCTGGACCGCAGTCTGACCATCTGAGATGTTGTTCTAGCCCTACGGGCTCCCGTCGTGAAACTCTGTTCTGTCTTTGGTTTGACTTACAATCTATTTCTATTTCTGTTTCCATATTTAGTATGTTTCTCTCATGCTTCTGAGTGACTCACTATACTACCGTACCCGTATGTCTTACTAATCCCCATACCATCCGGCTATCCAGCAACTACTGACTTACCTTACTAATAGCTCACTAATATTGTTATTCATCCGTACTGCGTTCTGGTAGTTGCTACACCCCAGACATTGCATTGGACTTTTCTCTGTACTATAAAAGCCTTGTACATACATCGTAGTACATCAGTTCAAATATCGAATAAGATACTCATTGATCTCACTCAACTCCAGACAGTCTCTGGATAGATCCGACCTCTGGGACTCGGCAGGAAAGTAGTGTACTAAGTTGTATGCTAAACTCTGACTACCCGGACCTTCGCCCTAGCTTTCCTCTGCCCTCGGACCCTCTCGGAGACTGTTGAGAACCAGTCTTGACAGTATATTCGAACTCAATCCCTGCACGAGCCCACAAAACCCCCACGCCATGACTATGACTACCTGACTCTGTTCCCACTCCATGGCTGTTGAAGCTTTGGAACAAGCTGCGATCGACGATATGCACGAGTCTAGTGCACATATCGCGTTAGCAAGCTGCCGATGCCCTCCACCATCAGTGAGCCAATTTCGAAGTTTCTCCGCCAGGGGTGAACCCCTCGCTACCCCGACCCCTAGAACTGGCTCCTCCAATAGACATTCCTCATCTATGGTGCGACCAACCCCAGACCTCTTCAGAGGCGATGACCCCGGAGATGACGGTCTGGGAGATGATGGTCCCAGAAATGACGACAACGATGACAATGACAACAACGACGATGGCAACCTTTTCATCGATGCCCCAGAACAGCTAGACCCCCAACTGGCAGTCTTGCAGAACTTGGCTATGGCCATTGACCATCTGTCACGATCAACCCGTCGCTCCAACGACACCTCGTCCTCACGTGCCAAAGTCCAGGAGCCGGACACTTTCAACGGAACTGACCTGAAGAAACTCCGGACGTTCCTGGTTCAGTGCAAACTATGTTTCCAGGATCGTCCCAAGGCATTTTGTCTTGATAGAAACAAGGTTACGTTCACTCAGTCGTACCTCAAAGGGATGGCTCTCAAGTGGTTCGAGCCAGACCTTTTAAACTCCGGAGACCCGACAGACCATCCACTTTGGATGGACAGCTGGTTGGATTTTGTAGCAGATCTCCAGACAACCTTTGGACCTCACGACCTGGTCGCAGACGCCAAACACCAGCTCGACCACCTCCACATGAAAGAGACACATCATGTAAACCATTATGTGGTCGACTTTAACAGATTGGTGTCGCAAGTCCAAGGTTACGGAGATGGCGCTCTCCACCACCTGTTCTATACCGGACTCCCAGATCGCATCAAAGATGAAATCAGTAGGGTTGGGAAACCCACTACACTATATGGGTTGCGTGCGCTAGCCCAAGAAATTGACGCGTGCTACTGGGAGCGCAAGGACAAAGTCTCTCGTCAAGCAAAGTCCTCCGGCAACAACTCTGGAAATAACTCTGGAGGTAAGGCCAACTCGAACAAGGGGGACAAGCAGAAATCTGGTAGCGCCAACCCCCAGCCTGGTAGTAACCAACAAACTCCGTCTACTTCAAACCCCAAGCCTCCGAACAATCAGAACTCTGGAGCACCGTCCACGCTATCCAACAAGCTCGGTAAAGACGGCAAGTTGACACCTGCCAAGCGGAAGAGACGTTTTGAGCAGAATTTGTGTATGTTCTGTGGAAACCCCAGGCACAAGGCCAAGGAATGCCCTAAGTCTACATCTCGCGCAGCTAAGGCTTGCGCTACCACGGTTACTGAGTCAGAAGCCAAACCAACTGCCTCCACTGAGGCAAAAAAATAGAGTGCAACTCTCAGAACTCCGCACAGCCTGGGAGTTGCGTTGATACTGACTGTGCGCCCTCGGAGGCATGCCTCAACGCATCCGCTCTTTTAAATCCGAATTCATTAAAACCTTCTGTCACCCTCGACTCGTATAATATTCCGGACTTTCCAGCATTAATAGATTCGGGCTCGACCCACTGTTTTGTAGATTCTACTTTCGTCAATAATCACGGTCTTTCAACCTACTCCGTCCCACCTCTCGTCCTCCATCTGTTCAACGGTGTGACAACAACATCAATCACTAAAGCCTCAAATCTCTCAGTCCGTTTTCCCTCCGGAGATATCACCGACATGATCTTCTATGTAACTCCGTTGGATTCTGAGTGTAAGATAGTTCTCAGACATAACTGGCTCACCCGTTACAATCCATCGATTGATTGGGTACTGAGCAGTATTAAATTCCGAAACCTTACATCTCGTTTGCCAGCACTGACATCGCCCTCTGACTCAGAGTCAATTCCGAGAAACCCCGTAGACGCCCCCCTGGGCTCTCCGGAAATCACCCTTCCCGAGTCGGTCGATAACTCCTCTCCACCCAGCACCCGAGCACCTAACATCTCCCTTGTCAATGCAGCGGCCTTCATCCGCACCTGCAAGCTAGATGGCTCAACCCAGTTCTCCCTCCAGGTTCGACCTCAGGATATTACCAAACTCCGGGCTGCCACCATACAGGATACCCCAGACTTGTCGTCGGTACCCCTGGACTATCACGACTTCACTGACATGTTCAGCAAGGCCAAGGCAGCTACACTTGCGCCTCACCGGGAGTTCGACCTCAAGATAGAACTGGAGGAAGGAACTACTCCGCCGTTGGGAACCCTCTACTCACTTTCGTCCGTTGAGCTTGCCACTCTCCGGACCTTCATCGATGAAAATCTCACTACCGGCTTTATTTGTCCAACATCATCCCCGTATGCCACACCTGTCCTTTTTGTCAAAAAGAAGGACGGATCACTTCATCTCTGTGTTGACTTTAGGGGCCTCAATAAGATCACCAAGAAGGACTGTTACCCTCTACCTCTCATTTCAGACCTACTCGACTTGCCTAGTCAGGCTAAGGTATACACTAAAATCGATCTGCACCATGCTTACCACCTGGTGCAGATCGCTGAAGGCGATGAATGGAAGACGGCTTTCAGAACCCGCTACGGATCTTACGAGTGGCTCGTGATGCCATTCGGACTTACCCATGCCCCTGCAGCGTTCCAATGCTTCGTCAACTCCGTCTTCGCGGACCTACTGGATGTATGCGTCGTTGTCTACCTAGACGACATCCTTATCTATTCCAATAACATCGAAAACCATAAAAAACATGTCCGTGAGGTACTCTGCAGACTCCGGGAGCATGACTTGTATGCCAAACCAGAGAAATGCGAATTCCACTCCGAGTCCATGGAATACCTCGGTTTCTTTTTATCCCCCAACGGTTTGTCAATGTCCGAGGATAAGGTAAAGGCTGTCCGTGATTGGCCTGAACCTTGTAAGGTGAAGGACATTCAATCCTTCCTCAGCTTTGCAAATTTCTACCGTCGTTTTATCTTCAACTACTCGGACATCGTGGTCCCACTGATGCATCTCACGCGGAAGGGGGCACCCTGGAATTTCTCCGAGGATTGTCGCCGTTCCTTTAATCATCTCAAGGAAGCTTTCTCCATGGCTCCAATATTAACCCACTTCCAGCCCGGACTTCCCATCATGGTTGAAACAGATGCTTCAGACTATGCTATCACCAGCATTCTGTCCGTCACTTGCCTGGATGGTGAGGTACGACCAGTAGCGTTCTACTCCCGGACTTTGACCGCCCCGGAGTTAAACTATGACACACATGACAAGGAGCTGTTAGCTATTCATGAAGCCTTCCGGACCTGGCGCCATTACCTCGAAGGCCCTGCACACCCCATTGACGTCATTACTGACCACAAGAATCTCGAATACTTCTCCACCTCGAAAGTGCTCACCAGGCGCCAAGCGCGTTGGTCTGAGTACCTTTCTCAATTCAATATGGTCATTCGTTTCCACCCCGGTAAGCTCGGAGCAAAGCCCGACGCCTTGACTAGACAATGGGACGTCTACCCCAAAGAGGGGGATAGGGGCTACGCCCAAGCCAACCCACAGAACCTCCGACCAGTGTTCACCACCGAACAGCTATTCAATTCATTACAGGCGACCTACTTAGAAAGCCCGGTACTGCGTGCTAGTATAATCATGGACATTGAGAAACTCCATGAAGACATCAAGTCCGCCTTAGCGTCTGACCCACTTGGTCAACTCCACCTTTCTGACCCATCTAACCCCCATTGGCGGGTGGATGAATCCGGACTTTTACGTCTGGATGACCATATATATGTCCCCGAAGCAAACGACCTCAGGCTTCGCGTACTCCATTACAAGCATGACCACCCCTTGGCCGGTCATTTCGGACAAAACAGAACACTCGAACTCGTCCGTCGTGAGTACATCTGGCCAAATGCTCGGACTTTTATCAAAGACTACGTCAAGTCTTGCACACTGCAAGCATTTCACAATTTTTCTTTGGAAAACATGTTGAAAAAATAGAGAGAAGAGGTACTCTTTTATTTTGGATGATGTGTCAGAAAAAATCCAAATATAACATTATCTTCTCTGTGCAGAAATATAGATTGATGGTAATGACCATTAGCTTCTACTCTAATGGGCATTAGCATCAATTCATGTTTTCTGGCAGAAAATACAACATATTTTCTGCATTTTTTCTTTCTCAACATCTAAAATAAAAGAGTATCTCTTTCCTGTATTTTTTCAGCATATTTTCTGGAGAAACATTGTGAAATGCTTGCAGTGGCACTGCCTGTGCGTGTGCTAAAACCCCAAGACACAAACCATACGGTATGTTGAAGCAACTACCAATACCGGAGAGACCTTGGAACTCCATTTCGATGGATTTCATCGAACAACTACCAAACTCTGGAAACCATACCGCTATACTGGTCGTAGTAGACCGTCTCTTGAAACAAGCTGTATTCATCCCCACCGAAGATACAATCACCTCTCCACAACTCGCTAAATTGTTCCTACTCCATGTCTTCTCCAAGCACGGAGTTCCCTCACACGTAACCTCCGACAGAGGCACGGAGTTCATATCTCATTTCTTCCGGTCGCTAGGCAAAGCACTGGATATGAAGCTCCATTTCACTTCCGGATATCACCCTGAAGGCGACAGTCAAACCGAAGGAACTAACCAGACGTTGGAGCAGTACCTACAGGTCTACTGTAATTACCAACAGGACAACTGGTCCGAGTTGCTACCACTCGCAGAGTTTGCATACAACAATGCTCCCAGTGCTACAACCGGAGTTTCACCGTTCTTCGCCAATAAGGGTTATCATCCTAACGTTACCGTACACCCAGAAAGAGAGTTAACATCTTCTTGGGCTAGAGACTATGCAGTGGACTTAGACTCCCTGCATATGTTCCTATGAGAAGAAATGAAGGAAGCTCAGCAGAGATACCAAGGTCCGGCAGATGCTAAAAGATCTCCACCTCTGGACTTTCAGATTGGAGATTTGGTATACATCAAAGCAAAGTACTTCAGGTCCATGTGACCTTCAAAGAAACTCTCGGAAAAGAACCTAGGCCCGTACCCCATCATCGCTCATGTTGGATCATTATCCTTCACTATCTGACTACCTGATGCTATGAGGTCCATACACCCAGTGTTCCACGTCTCGCAACTAGAACTGGCAACTCCGAACACTATCCCCAACTGTGTCCAACCTCCACCTCCACCCGTTGAAATCGACGGAGAACCAGAGTACGAAATAGAACAAATCCTAGACTCTAAAGTGGACTACCGTAGGCGATGTCCACTGCAGTATCTAGTCAAGTGGGCTGGCTATGAAGGCACAGACGAGGAAATGTCCTGGCTCATAGCTACCGAGTTAAGCAACGCCCCTGACCTAGTCATGGATTTCCACAGAGTGTACCCCCACAAGGTTGGTCTGTTGAGCGCCGTCCCACTCCGGAAATAAGTGGTCTTTTCGGAGTTTACTCTGTCTACGCTATGAAGACTCACACTCACTCGATTCTAAGACAGACAATGGAAAATATATTTCAAAAAAAAAAGAAAAGAGAGGAGGGGGGGGACAGGAAACTCAAAGTACGCTACGGACACGGATAAACTAAGAAAAGTAACGACTAAATGTCATCGTCGTTCATCGCCCAGTTGACGAGAGTGGTCGTGGCGGTCTTCAGAACCTCGAAGGACTCCTCCAAAACTCCGGATAGGTCCCGGACCTCTCTCGACATCGTCTCAACGGCAGCCGTGTTCTTCTCGATCGCCTTGACAATCTCTCTGAGCCGCCTGTCTAAGACCTCCACAAAAGGGTCTTGATGCGGAGCCTGCACGCGGGATGGATGGGGCTTCGTGATGACCTCAACATCTGGCATATCATCCAGGTCTTCGTCGTCGGCTGGCTCTCCGAAGTGAGCAGACTTCCTCCACTTCCTTTTTTCTCCACCTTGGGGAGACATCGCAGTCGATGCCAGCTTCTCAGATTCCAGTGCCTTCGGGTTCAAGTCGCACTTGCCCTTTGTCTTCTGGCACCGGACACACAACTTGCTACGTCCGGTACCTGGCACGCACGGTTCCCCAGCCTTGATACAGGCAGAGCAAGCCTTAGCCTGCTCTGTGGGTCGTCCTCCGACTGACACGACACGCTGAGACTGGTTGTGGACTTGTCAGTATGGTTTTTAGAACGATAAGTATTGTTACGCACCGTTGAGCTCTCCGCCTGCTGTGCCCGACGTGTCTCCTCCTCGAGTTGTTTTTTCTCCGCTTCCAACTCACGGAGTTTCCTCTCCTCAGCTGCTTTCCTCTGAGCAGCCTCCTCAGCTTTCCTATGCTCCTCGGCCTTTCAACATTCCTCGGCCTCCTTCGCTTTCCGGACCTCCTCAGCTTGCCGGCGTTCTTCTTCCTCAATTACTGCCTGCATGGCAGCACGCTGACAACATTGTCGCTCATTGAACTTCACCATTTTCATGGTCGGCGGGTCGTCCAGATATTCTTGGAGCAGCTCATCGTCAAGGACTTCCCAGGCGATGCCTGCGGGGTTAAGGGAAGGTTTGAGTCGGGAAGGGGGGGCCATAGCACTTAGAAGTTTAGGAATGGGTGTCTGGACTTTGACAAAACCCCATCGAGCTCTTTTTACCATGAAGTTTTTCGGACTCCGACAATGCAGACTTCGAAACTCCGAAGCGATGCTTGAGCACAACAGGTGCCTCGAGGGCTCGGCCCTAAGAGAGGGATACTGTCACATCCGTGACGTGCGCACAAGGTCTGGACCGCAGTCCGACCATCTGAGATGTTGTTCTAGCCCTACAGGCTCCCATTGTGAAACTCCGTTCCGTCTTTGGTTTGACTTACAATCTATTTCTATTTCTGTTTCCATATTTAGTATGTTTCTCTCACGCTTCTGAGTGACTCGCTATACTACCGTACCCATGTCTTACTAATCCCCATACCATCCGGCTATCCGGCGACTACTGACTTACCTTACTAATAGCTCACTAATATTGTTATTCATCCGTACTGCGTTCCGGTAGTTGCTACACCCCGGACATTGCATTGGACTTTTCTCTGTACTATAAAAGCCTTGTACATACGTCGTAGTACATCAGTTCAAATATCGAATAAGATACTCATCGATCTCACTCAACTCCAGACAGTCTCTGGATAGATCCGACCTCTGGGACTCGGCAGGAAAGTAGTGTACTAAGTTGTATGCTAAACTCCGACTACCTGGACCTTCGCCCTAGCTTTCCTCTGCCCTCGGACCCTCTCGGAGACTGTTGAGAACCGGTCTTGACAGCATGTCTCATCATGTTGGTCACTTGACCAAAGGACCAGAGCTCAGGAAGTTATTTTGGAAATGGTATGTTTTCATGAATCCATGGGACATCATGCTCATGAAGTACTGCTACAGATGAAAGAATATAGAGTTCATGCTGTAGGAATGAACTCTGCAGTTGATGCTCCTGAAGCCCATGTGGTTGAGCCTTGCAAGAAGGCACATAGTCAGGTGCAGTCACTCACTGCACTTTATGGGATCATAACTTCAGAAAGCAAGGGCCAACCCATTGCCAAGACTGTCTGAACCATTCAAGAGGAGCTCAATGCATACCTCACTGCTGAAGTCCAGGAAGATACCAGCCCAATTCATTTCTGGCAGGTAAGTACTCTCAGTATATGTACAAATTCCACTTGGTTGACTGCATGCTACACAGGCTTCCCAAACCTTATATCCAACTCTCTTCCACATCACCATGGACTATCTCCCAATCCAAGCATCCTCTGTCCCATGTGAGCCTGCCTTTTCATCTAGTGGGGAGACAATGACAAAATGCCAAAACTGCATCAGCACAGTACTGATGGAAGCTTTGCAAATGATGAAGTTCTTCCTGAAGAAAGAGTGCTTGAACTTCATGGCAGGCTGGGCAACTTTACAACATGATATGCAGCAGGAGATTGACAAGGATATTCTTGCCAAGGTTGTTGATACTCATCTATCCAAGGAGGAGCTTATGCAAGTAGTGGATGATATTATGGTCATGATTGCAGGTGATGAGGGCAACAGAATTGAACTCTGAGGATGCATCTGTAGCATTGTTTACACCTTCACTGTCACATGTAACATTCACCATAGAATGTTGAATGTTGAATGTTGATTTGCCTTCATTTACTATGACTCAAGTCTACCCCCCTGTGAGCACTTTACTATTCAAGCTGGCTGAACCATAAGTGGCATGGGCCATGGCTGTTCCCACCATGTAACTTTAGTAGTGACCATCATGTTCCCCACAGACCTCACAATCACCCCACCTGCACCAATGCCTCTGTTGCTGCAAGCTCATGTGTGTGCTCAACCCCCAAGTGCATCCCTTCAGCAATGACAATTGCTACCAGTGCAATCACCCACCACACACCTATGATCCCTGCTGCATCAGATCCAGGTGCACCACAACCATGATGCCCCATCTTTAGGTGAGTACACTATATCTACTATGTCCTAAATGATCCTGACCTGTGAATGCAATCTCCCCAGGGCCCCATCTTTGGGTTTCCACTAGGACTGGTTCATCTGTTACAGTGTAGAGTCTGGCTTTTGGGTGGGAGTGGAGGGATCACCTGCTAGAAACATTGACTATGGCATTGGGATGACCTGGTAAAGGACTACTTTACCCCAAGAGCAATGATGAAAATCACACCATGGAAGGACAACCAGAGAGTCAAGGTCAAATTTCTTGGTATGTGTCATGGTCACATCTGCCACATGCCCAGCTGCCTTATTCACACACAACAAACAGAAATTGGCTATTCCATATTACTCCAGTTTGTTTTTTCTGGTAATAACATAGCCTGGTACCAAGTCAGTGTCACTTTTGCTTGATGGCACACAAGAATGACTATTAATCCTGGCTCATGCAAAGGTAGGTGCATTACTGCAGTGTGGACATACAAGTATGCCAATGACCATTCACATGTTATCATGCACAGCTCTGCCTTACAACAGTTTCTGTGTTTACTCAAAATTATGCTTTCCAATTCAATGCAAACATACACAAGATGTCTGGACACCATTTCTGGCAATCATGTTATTGCCATCCAAGCCACCTAGGGCATGCAATGACCTCACACCTAGCCCAAATGGTGCTCTGGGTAGCCATCATGCAGAAGATGACAGACAGTAGGAAGAGTATCAGATGCTCATTAACAACATGTCTAGCCTGTGAATGCCTTTGGTATCCCACAGGTGACCATGTGATGCCTGAAGACAAGTCCCTGACCCACTTCGATCATCAGACTTTGCTGTTGGCCAAGGGCATGAGTCAGATGAGTGCATTGATCATGTAGGAAGGGCTGATGAGTAGCTATGTTCCATGTTGATTCTAAGATCATTTTCAGGGCTATGGCACTGTAGAGAAGTATAACAAAATGCCCAGGGGTGGGCTAAGAGTAGTGGTGATAGCAAGTCTTGATTCATCCCTAAAAGAGGTTCTTGAAACCTCAACAGCACAGATACTACTCTGATGTCTGAAAAGAGAACTTGCCTTAATTCTGGACACAGAAAATTTCCATAGAGAAATATATGCAGCAGGGAAAACACCTGAGGAGCTCAAGTCCACAGACTTGGGCTCTGGCTCTACAAACTCATATCATAGTTGGATGTTAGTTTTTTTGACTGCCACACACATCTGAACTTGACATGCATGCTTAGTCAGCTCCTCACCTGCCACACCTCTAAGTCCAAACTGACCCCCTATCCATTCTTTCACCCCCCTATTCACTCCTTTCAGCCCTCAAAACTTCCCGGACTTCCTACCTCATCCTAACCTCTCCTCCCTTCTCAATTCTCCTAGTAGGTGCATTGCTGCACCTACAGCGCTGCTACACAACCACCAAGCCATGACTCCCCTTCACAGGCAGAGCTGACAACCATGTCACCAATTGGCACTGCACTACTCAAGCACAAGCCCAGCAATACATCAGCAAAACCCTGGGTTTGGTACAGAGGCACAGACCCACAGATGGTACAGATTTTCCACAGACCAAGTACAGACCCCTACAGACCCTACAGACCCCTACAGACCCCTACAGACCATACAGGCTCTACAGACCCACAGACCCACAGACACCACATATCTAAACTTTGATTTGCCCATATCTCATCCAAAAATAGACATATTGATGAGATAATCATACTGACATGATCATGACATCATACTCTACAACTTTTGTTATGACATCATAACTGTACAGCCACTTTTTTATTTTTGCAAACCAGGACTCCATGAGAACTTTGTGAATATCTCACCCAAAAAAGAGATATTACTAAGATAAAAAAATTCCCATGGTCCTGTGATCATAGGCTACAACTTTTGTTATGACATTGTGGCTGCACAATTACTCTGTATGGTAGAATTCTAGACTGGGCTGTGGTAGCTACTAGTGGCAATCAACTTTCAGGTCTGCACATGACATGCAGGTGGAGTTTCAATCTGAGTTTAAAATTTGTAGAGGTGCACCACACAACCCACATTGCTGGCTTCAAAAGTTGCTGAGGTAAGCAGAAAAGGATATTTAAACCCAGCTCACTCTGACACTGCATCTCTTTCCACTAACACCACCATCCCTCCTCCTCATCATCATCTTTGTCATCATCCCTCCCTCACCACCCTTATGGTGAGTACCCTCTCCCTACTAATAGTAATAAGTGACCACTTAGTATACATAGATATGTGATCCCTGTACCTTAACATGTAATTTAGGTAGCTTATGATAATATGATTCAATTATTGGTCAACTACAACATGTGTGAGTGGTTAGAATCTGTAGTACCAAAACAATCTGGGGTAGGTCTGTACAGATTTTTAGATCTGTACAGATATGGATATGTGTACAGACCTGTACAGGGGGGGACCTGTCTGTGGGTCTGTGGTCTGTACAGACCTGTATAGAGGGGGTGGTTTTGCTGATGTACTGAGTTGCCCAACCAACTCCCTATGACTCTTATTTTCCTCTTCTCATTGTATGATAGTTGTGCATGTTGTGCATTGTTGCCATTCCCACTGTCATGCACCAAAGGTGTTTGGCGACATGAGCATGGAGTCTAGCTGAATGGAGGAGATTGAAGAATGTGGCCCTAATGCAAAAAATGACTGGCACATCTGGCAGTCATCCTTTGCACAAGAACAATCCTTCACACTAGGGAAGAAACTGTTCAAGCACTGGTCAAAACTTTTTAGTGCTCATGTATGGCATTCCAGTTTTTCGAATATCTTGTTCATTTCTAAAGATATTGACATTGTTCCCACACTCACCAATAGCCCTTGATCATGCCATCCTTCCTTCCAAGTTTGGTAATGGTCCTTGCCCTCCATGATTTTCTACAGCATTTCTGCCAACAGACACTCATTTCGCTAAATCCTATCACAATGGCCACTTCATCAATGATCTCTTCATTTGCATCCTGTGCAAGGGAGCATAACTACTTATACCTCCCAGGAATTCCCACCAGCCTCCACCCTGAAGCATCATGGTTCATCCCTTCCTCAACCACTCCCTCCCAATCCATCTCTTTGGGACAGTGCATTCTCCTTGTCAGTATGACATCCAGGAGGACATTCTTTGGTCATCTTGAGTCTGTTGTCAGGCTTGAAAGGTCTTATGTGGTTGTATTGGTCTCTCCAGTTGAAGAAGCATATGATTTTTCATTCCTACTCCTTGCAATGTCTACCTCTCCCTCTCATCATTCATTCTTCCAAGGTTGTGACAGATCCAGTACCAGTTACTATCATCTAGGCTATCTGATCAAATTCATGATGATTTTGAGACACTTCTCCCTGCTCTTATGGAGAGGATGGTCCCCCATCTTCCTCACACCCTACTGAAGACTAGCTGTCGATGTAGTACCCCTTTTGAGAGGAGGAAGAGGGGGAAAAATGTGGAATCCTAATGCCCTGACACCTCTGGAGACCCCCAACATCTGGCCCCTGGCACAATCCCCCACCATCCTTTATTTGGAATCACTGTGCCTTGACCTGTCACATCAAGATCTGCACAGTCATACCCCTTACTCAGCAAATGACCAATACCCTGACTCATTCTCTTGGCATGTTATTCATCCATTCCTTTTATGACTCATGTTTATTTCACACTGCTTATTGATAATCTTTGTCATGCTTACCACTGTCTTTACCAATTGCTTACTGTCCTTACCAAGCCTTACCAATCATCACCAATCCTTTACCAATCCCTTACTGATCCTTTACCAATCACTGACAGAGTGTTGCTTTGCATTTGCTGAAGGCTACACTCTAGTCTTGTATATAAACCCTGTAGTACCAGACATTGTCATCAGAGAAAAAATATAGCTCAGAATATATATCATTTCATACTTACTTCCAGGAGACTATCCTCCTGCAATATATCTTTGTCTTCCATTGCTTTTGAAGCCCCTCTATCATCATCTTCAGTCTTCCAGTGGTTGAGGCTCCCTTAAGGGTCTATCCACTGATTTTCCTTTGCCCCAGGTCATCCTCAGGCTCTCAGGAGCCTATTGTCTTCATCTCCCTTTGTCTCCCAGCTCCCTCTTTGTCCAGACTGCCCACCTCCCTCTGCACAGAACCCCTCCCCCTTTGCTTTTACAGGTCCTTCAAGCAGAATACTGCTGAGGAAAACTGCCACTCACATCTTTTGTCATTGTGTTGGGTTTTTGGTTGTTTTTGCCATTGAACCCCACATTGACTCACACTGCTACTTACCATTTCTGCCAGTTAGAGTGGCTGTGGTAGTTGGCCATATATACAGTAAGTAGCTACTGAGCTGCTTGTATACTCCATCTTTTCCATACTTTGCAACTTGCATCATTTATCACCATTCTTTGGAGATACAAGTGACCACAACCAAGGGGACTCAAAGTCACCATGTCCCAAAGTCATTATTATACTGCTGGCTTATGCACTAGACCTTTCTTAGTCTTTCATGCACCATGGCATAACACTCAGTAGGTGGCAAGGCATGAGACAACAATGACTGCAATGACAACAATGAGTAGCATACAGTGACTCCAAAAACCCTTTCCATAATTGACCTCACAGCAGTGTTTGAAGTATACTGTCAGACACATGGAAAATCACACTAGGCTTTGGTGGAGTCATGAATAGTACATACTCTTGGCTACAAGATTACCCTATAAGTCATGTGATTTTGTTCACACAGTCCTGAGATATGGACATTTTAAAACAGCAAGTCCATGGAAAGGGTTTTTTCACTTTTGAATTTACAAGGGTATTAGGATATTATCAGTACTTGGTATAGCCACCTTTTGCTCTAATCACTGCCTGAACCCTTCTAGGCATACTTTCAATTAGTTTCTGGCACTCCTCCACCAGTATCCCCTCCCACTCCACCTAAACTCTCTCCCATAGCTCATGAATCCCATTAGGGGGGTTTTCATGGCTTGCAAGCCTTCTTTTCAGGCAACCCCAGAGATGTTCAATGGGGTTAAGGTCAGGAGATTGTGCAGGCCATACCATGGTCCCAAAATCCTGCTCTTCTAGCCAATCTCTAACCTTTTTGCAAGTATGCTTGGGATCATTGTCTTGCTGAAAGATTGTATCAGATGGATTGAGACCATAATACTCCAATGTTTGTTGAAGCTCATCCTTCAAAATCCGAAGGTAAAGGTCTCCATCCATCCTACCATCAATCTTTGCAGCATAGCCAACACCCTCCCAAGTCATACAACCCCACATCATCAAGGAACTGTTGGAATGTGAATCCACACTCTAGGCTAGTAAGGGATGGCCAGGTGGCCTAGTGGTCAGGCACCCCAGCGCTAGTGGGAAGACCCAGGTTCGATCCCTGGTCTGGCCAGTATTTTCAGTCCAAAAGGAACCCCCTCCAAACTTGAGAGTTCCCTGTACCAGCCTATCACTGAGCCCCTCACCTGCCTTTTTCCAAGCCCACTTGCATCCATCTGACCCTAGGTGATTGATTTTGGTCTCATCAGACCATACAACCCTCTATAGTCCAGTCCTTGTGGGTATATGTGAAATCCAAGTGAGCCTTGCAATGTTTAGCAGAGAGAATAGGGTGTTTGGTCTTGACTACAACCTTCACACCAGACTTCTTCAAGTGAAGACAAACAGTATTGGCAGAGAGAGGCTGGTTAATGATATTGGAAAGGGATTTGGTGACTTGAACTGCGTTTTCGGCCTTGCCAGAGGTGATAAGATGTTGAGCATGGCAAACATTGGCAGGAGAAAGCTTGGAAGGACACCCTCCAATGGCCTTAGGAAGTGTAGAATGCCTCTTAGAACAAATTTTGGATACAGCAGAGGGGCTAACACCAATTTGCTTGGCAATAGCTTCACCTGAATGGCCAGAGTCAAGCAAGGAGAGAATGCTGTTTTGTTGAGTAAGCAAGAGGGATCTGACCATAACTACTACCATTACCATACCATTTCCCTAATACTATTATGCTTTTTTGCTAATAGCACTACACTTTTGTTGGTAATAGTACTACACTTTTTTGATAATAGTACTTTTTTGCTAATCAAATGAGTAGTAGTAGTACACTAACCCAAAAGATATATCCCCCCATAGTAGGAAAAGGGCTTTGTTTGGTTGACTTTGGCTGCTTGCACAAAAGGCATGAGTTTTAGTGTCCACTATATCATGTTTTGGGGTATTTTTTGGACTTACAAAAAATTTCGAGGCATTAGTGGCTGTGCTCACTACACAACAAAGCTAATCATTACTATACTTTTTTGCTAATCAATACTGTACATTTCCTAGTCACACTACAAATATTTGGTAGTCAAAAAAGCAGACTTTACTACACTTTTGCTAATCAAATATGTACACAACACTTGACTAGTCAAATACCAATGAACACTACACTTGTTTGGTAGTCAAAAAAGCAGACTCTATTACACTTTTACTAATCAAATTTGTACACAACACTTGACTAGTCAAAGACTAATAAACACTACACTTAGTTGGTAGTCAAAAAAGTGGACTTTACTACACTTTTGCTAATCAAAAGTGTACAAAACACTTGACTAGTCAAATACTAATAAACACTACACTTAGTTGGTAGTCAAAAAAGCAGACTTTACTACACTTTTGCTAATCAAATTTGTACACAACATTTACTGTAACTAGTCAAACACTAATAAAGACTACACTTATTTGATAGTCAAAAAAGCAGACTTTACTACATTTTTGGTAATCAAAAGTGTACAAAACATTTCACTAGTCAAATCCTAATAAACACTACACTTATTTGGTAGTCAAAAAAGTGGACTCTACTACACTTTTGGTAATCAAAAGTGTACAAAACATTTCACTAGTCACATCCTAATAAACACTACATTTTTTGGAAGCTAGCACAGCCACACAGTGAAGGGTTGACACAGCCACATACAAGGGGTGTTGCACAGCCACATTGAAAACCAAAGTTGTAGCCCCTGTTGAGAGGATCATGGGAGTATGCTTACATCAGCAAGATCTTTATTTTTGGATGAGATAAATGCACAATACTAAAATTTTCATGAGTCTTTTCTTTTTTTGCACTGCCACTCCCCCTGTAATATGTGCTGATGTAATCAAAAAAGCGGAGTAGATAGGATCTGGTGACTCTGGGCATGCTGTGTATCTGGGGAACCTGGGTAGCTGGGTTACTGGTGGTGCTGGGGAGTTCTGGGGACTCTGGGTAGTCTGGGAGGTCTGGGCCCAAATCAGTAGTTTACTGATGCTAGAGGGGCTAGGTGATAACTCCCTGGAGCTTCAATACCAACTTGCTGTGCTCAAAACTGAGTGTAAGGCAGTCAAAACACAGGCTCATATGTGTGACAAGGAGATCAACCATCTGGAGAGAGAGAGAGAGAGAGAGAGAGGAAGCATATGGAAGTGGAGAAGATCCACTGTCACCAGATGGAGAGAAAACAGTTGGAGATCCAAGCACTGCAGGAGGAGACCAAAGTCCTTGGTCTCAAACTGGAGTTGGTGAAACTCCAGGCTGGCAACAGCACATCATCTTCTGCTGCCCCATCTTCTGATCCTTCTGGTCCCACCACCTTATCATGCATGACCACTGGATAAATTTTTTACTATTGCTGTCTACATCTCTTCTGTCTGACCCCCATTCCCCAACACTTATTGTTTCCCTAGAAAATCTGTTGTTGTGAATAGTTTAGTCAATCCTGTCTGTTCAAATACATGTTTCAATAGACATTTCATTGCTGCAGATATCTATGTTTGACTGAGAAATGTGAAATCAATACTTTGGTTTTTTTTTTCAGACTTGAATCAAAGAGACATTCCATCAATAACCCCCAGAATAGTTGTCCATGAGTTCCTATCCCTTCTTCCCCAATCTCATCATCTATGCCTTGGTCTGACCCTTTGGCTTCTCTAATTGCCCAGTTTGTCAATCCCTCCAGTTCACCACTTCAATTGGATTCAAAGTGGACAATCATGTTGTGCAATATCATGCAACACATGATCCAGTAAATGGCAATGTGTAAGTCTTCATCTTTTGTCACCTTAAGCCAAAGCTCATGGAGTGACTGAAATCAGCCTTTAAGGGCAGCAAATGCATGCTCTACTCTAACATGGATCTGTGGAGTCACTCAAAAGACCAGCTGCATGAAGACTTAAGGTACACACCTTAGAAACATAACAGCTGTATATGTTTTGCCTGTGAGTTAGGCTTCCTCCACACAGCCTTTTGAATGGGATGGCACACCATGTTTCACTTGGATATGCTGAGTCAGCCCATACAGTATCTAGTGGCAAGGAGGAAGGAAATTAGTAGGATCTTGGGAGACTTGGGTCCCTTGGAAGGTGTATGCATCATGTACACTGCCAGGTTGGCCCAGGGAATAGTTGATGATCATAAGGTTGTGGGGCATGACAACTGCCTTCAAATCTTAATGGTGAGTTTTGATATATGAATACATCAATTTGTGCTGACCTGGCAGTTCAACAAAAACTGGGACTTTTGATCATAGAAACTATCTCCAAACATGCCTGGTGTATGGAGAGTATTCTCCCTAGTAGGATACTTCTTTCATTTTATTGTTTTTGCTTTCATTTCTTTTGTTTCAGTTCATTTACTTAGACTTCACTTAGTGTTTTGAGTCTAGACACATGATGCAGCTTAAGTAAGCCACTCGTGCACTTACACTACACTGTACATACTTACAAAAATAATAGTGAGTTCTGAGTTGAAGTGCAAGTTCAAGAAGGTTGCAAGTGGCCTTCTTCAGTGTTCAGATAGCTTCAGACAGCCTCAGACATCCTCAGACAGTGTTTTTCTTCCAGGATATAGGAGCCCCTTTGGAAGACCTCTCCCCTTCAGATCATCACTACTCCTCCCCAGCATCTTCATTTTCAGTTTCTTCACCAGGCATTCATGTAGGTTGACCATGGATCCATCAGCAGCAAAAATCCCATTTCACCATGCATGACAAGTCCAACTTTCTGTAAATGCTCAGGCTTGACACATTGCCTCAGAATGAGCATGCAGAACAAGATGAATTGGTCATGTCAATCTAGAAGTGCAGCCGTGAGGCAGTGAGTGCAGTTCATCACAGTCCCAATGCTAACCCCTGCCCACAGTGCAACATCTTCAGGTGTGCATGCATTGCCATAATGACCTGCTCAGAAGAGGAAGATTGCAAGCTGGATGGCAACAGGTAATTGCTTGTTATTCAACTTGTTCTGGAAAATAGAGTGCCTGCTAATCTGGCCTAGAATGTCATTCAGTATCAATGGGTCTATGCACAGCCATTTCCAAAACAGAGCTGGGTGATGTTCTGCAAAGTGATGAAGGAGGTGTAGCTGGGATGCCCTTGGCATCAGTTCCAGTGGGCACTCAAGAATTTGCACTGCCTCAACCTCATCACATAGTGCCCAGATTGCATCCAGAAACTCTGTATATGGTGCCATGATCACTTCTGTCATTGAGACTGTGTCAGTGCTACTGGTAGTTTTGGAATCAACATCAGCAAACTAACCCTTGCCCCTACAAAATGTCTTTGTACACCACACCACCACATTTGCTTCTGTCCTCACAAAAATTGACCCAGAAGCTGACATTATCATAAAGATTGCATTATCAAAATTTCAACCTGCATTTAGATGTCAATTGTTGAGATCTCTTGCCCCTATTTCTCTGGACAGGTCTAGCCAGTTAGGTACCTTGCTGTCAAAAGCTGGCTAGTTCTGTCCAGTTCTGGCTAGGGTAAGGGCTGTTTTGCTGATGAAGCAACATCAATTCCTGTGGCAAATATGTCAAGGATGCAGGGGATAATGGGGGTAACACCATCAGGCTCAGTGATAAGGAGGTGCTGGAAGTGATGTCAGATGAGGTATTGGTCCAATCAAAGTCACTACTATCAACATCCTGTTGGAATATAAACTGCCCCCTGAGTAGTACTTATTTGTTGCGAAGGTTTGTTGCTTACATAAGCAAAAAAGCGTACATAGAGTAGGGTAAATTTTCTCCCTCCCTCCTCAGTAGCTTGGAGTTACTGGGGAGTAAGTCACCTGTTATGCCATTGTGCACAAAAGTCCTAACAAGGGACAAGTGCATATAAGTCAATGGTAGACTGTACCTCAGGACATAATGACTTTAAGTCCCCTTGGATGCTGACACTCGTATCGCCAAAGAATGGTGATAAATGTAGTGTGTTGCAAGGTAGTGAAAAGACATGGTACAGGACAAGTAGCTAGGGTTTATATAGGCAGACACATACAGCTACAAGTCCAGCAGGTACTGATGAGTCTGGGGAGTACTGACAAGTACAAGGAGTACCAAGTACAGGAAAGGCAACTATGCGCAGTAATGTGCAGCTATATTACAAAGATGAGTCATGAACAAGGTCATGACTGACAAGGCACATACAAGGTTGATGAATACAACCAAGACTGAGGTGAGACATGGGCATACCAACAAGCCCAAGGTTGAACCAGGTTCATGACACAAGACAGGGGCATTTGGGGTTAGGCCTGAACAGGATAACCAAAAGGTTACCAAAGCATCTGGCCATCCAATGACATGCCAGATATTATGTGAGTGGCAGTGAGGGCAGACACAACAATGGCAGCAATGATAATGACAGAGAGGGAGGTGTAGGCATGGAGCAGTGGCAGGACACATTTGGAAGGGGAAAGGAATGGGCTAGAGTGTAACATTACCCCCCTGTTAAGATCAGCAAGCCCCTGATTGACAATGACCTGAGGAATGCAGCACTGTCAGTGAACGATGGGCTGGGGAACTTGAAAGGGTGTAGGGGGATAGGATGGCAGCCTCCTTGGGGGTGGTCCAGTGAGAGCCCATACTGTTTTGGCAGGACCAATGTCCAAGGAAGTGACAGTTGAAACATGCATAAGGGTGGAGGGGGTGATCATCAGGAAGGGGAAGGCATCTGCCAAGATAGAAGTGCAGTTGATCATCAAGGGCTAGCATGATAAAGGGGTGGGGAGGGATGTCGCTTTGGGTCTGGACTATGTTGTGGAGAGAGTGGTTGACCAAATCCCAGCAGGCCTTTTCTAACAAGTCGACCCAGGCAAAAATAGTTCTGCCATTTTTTGCTGACTCAGCAATAATAGTTCTGGCTTGGTGGAAAACCCTTCCATGTGTGACTTCCGCTTCTTCTCTGGTGGGTGATGATGATGTTGAAGCCTCTCTTTTAGGGACAGATAGCCATTCCTGGCTAGCTCCATGAGGCAGTCTCCATCTTGTTTCAACATCTTGGGGACACACCCCTGAAAGACCTCCTGTGGCAAGCATTTCCATTCCAACCATTGCACAAAGTTGCAATCTGTTGGAGTTGGAATCACCCCTGTGTGATACATATATTGGTGCGAGTTTTTACTTGCTTACATAAGCACTTAGAGCACACATAGTACTACACTTTTGGTACTGTTCCCTCAGTAGTTGAGTCACTACTGAGGCTGCCTACAGCCGTTTTCAACACAATCTTCCATCTGAGATTGCAGAAGCAACCTTGCATAAGGCATCCAACCCAGATTTAATGGATCAATCAGTACCTTTGACTCAAAAGGAACATGCTACCTCTGGTCTGATATCCTGATGAATGAGATTAATTACATCATTTTGGACATCACCCATAGCACTGATCATTGCCTGGAGTAGCTGCTCAACATAGGCTCCTTTCTCTTCAGGGTCACACTGTTGCATGGCTTCCAGGAATCCAGGCACATAAGATGCAACTACATCTGATCCTCTGAAGACTTGACACAGCAGCCATAGACATTTGTGTTGTTCTTGTGTCATCCCATCAAGTGTGTGCCCTTCATTGTACTTTGTGAGAAGCCAACAGTAGTCAAAGAACTGAGATGTTGTGGGGCCCACTTGGGTGACCCCTGGGCAGGCAGGGGTATAACAGGAAGCCCTGGTACAGGGCAGTATGTGCTCACATGATATGGGTTGGGTGACAGGTAAAGTGGGAAGGGGTGGTTGTTCATTGGAGTTTGGCCCTTCATTAGGGTCATAGTTGTATGGTGTGGCTGAGAGTTGGTCCAAGAGGGGGACAGAGGGAAGTGGTGTCAGAGGTCTGGCTCTCTTCTTTCCCTTGTTGGTCCAAACTCTTCTGAATGAGAGCCTGCCAAGCAGACAGAAGGCGGTGGAGTCAGAAATGGGTTCAAACAAGGTTGTGGATACTCCATCTGTCTCTGACAACAACGAGCCAGCGATGGTGGTTGCGGGTAGAGTGGGCTTGGTGAGTGTGAGGGGTACTGATGATGGTGCAGCTGGAGAGATGTCCATTGAGGCAAAGCCAGAATCAGCGAAGTTGGATTCATTGTATTCAAAGTAGTCAGATCCAGGGTTCTCTGTGTTGACTGATCTTGGAGAAGACATTTAGCTGAGGTGACATGCGACTTTATAATTGTATAGGGCCTCTTCAGCATGCCCCTTTATACTTTCCTCAGGTTCCCACATGTTGGACGAATGTGGGAACCCTTTCCACTTCACCAAGTACTTGCATCCCTTCCTTTGTCCCTTGGTCCGATGATTAAGGATAGCCTCCACCTCCCACTCGACCTCATCATTGACTAAGTCAGGCAGTGGCTGCAGTGGGGCAGGTCTGTACTCATTTGTTTCCATATAAGGGTAGATTCTTGACATATGGAACACTGGATGTACCTTCCATGTTGTTGGAAGATCTAATCACACTGCCATTGGTGATATTAAATTGGTGATTGTAAAGGGGCCAAGTCTTCTTGGTTCCAGCTTGGTCAACTGGCCTTGCCTTTTCAGGTTTGCCAAGTCCAACCAGACCTGATCTCTGACCTTCAGGGTGATGTAGGTTGCCTTAGTTCAGTCCTTCATCTTCTGTTGTGCCTCTTTATGGGCAAGCACTGTGAGATCATGGTTATGGGTGAGGGACTGCAATCATTCATCGATGGACAGTGCTGCTGTCATTTGCATTGCTGGATAGGAGGACAGGTCAAACCCATAAAGGAGGGAGAAGGGAGTTTGTCTGTGGACTGAATGTATATGGGAGTTATGGGCAAACTCAGCATCCAGAAGCTGACATGCCCATGAATTTGGTAACTCAGTGCAATAGCATGGGAGGTAAGTCTGGAGCTCTTGGTTGACACATTCACTTTTGCCATTGGTTTGCAGGTGATATGCCATAGACAGCTTTGACTTGACTCCTAGCACTTTGTATAGCTCCTTGGTGAAAGTGGACGCAAACTGAGGTCCCTGATCAGATATGATGCTTTCAGGTAGGCCATATTGTTGGTAGATCTGTTGCTGGAACAGCCTTGCTAACCCCACCAAGTCAACTGTTTTGTTGGTTGGCATGAACACTGCCACCTTAGTGAGTCCCTGGTCCACTATGGTTAAAACTGAGTCATAGCCTTCAGACACAGGCAGGTCAGTGATGAAATCCATAGATATCTGTTGAAATGGGAGATGGGTAGTTGGCATGTCATGTGGTACCATGGGTGGTGTTACAGGATGGGTTATGACCTTGCTGGCTTGGCAGATGGGGCATCCTTTCACATAATCATGGACTGACCTCCACATTCCAGGCCACAATACCTCTTTTGTCATTTTCTTCATCATTGCCTTTATTCCTGGATGACCCACTGATGGGTGGTTGTGGTAATCCTTCAGGCATTGTTTGCGAGTGTCAGGGGGGACATATAACCACTGTTTGTACTGTTTAGTCCCATCCACAACTTTCTGTATTTCTGGGTTTTCATCCAAGAGGGTCAAGTCCTTTGGTGTTTTGCTCATGGCATGCTTGTACACCTCTTTTGAGATGACATAAACTCCCTTCCAGGACTGGTCAACCTTTGAATTGTCATTCATGACACATTGGACCGGAGCCTTGTGAGCTGGAGTCGTGTTTTGGGATGGTGGAAGTGGATTTACCCCCCCATCAAGCCACATGGCTTTGGGTAGGGCCTCAGCAGTAGTTACCAGTTCCTGGCTGTAATTGGCACAGCAAGAGAGTGTGTCAGGTGCCCCCATAAGCTTCCCAGGTTGGTGGGAAAACAACAACAGATACCCCTGTAGGGTATCCAGCCAGTGTGCTTGTTGTGGAGTAAGTTTCTGCAGGTGGTGCCAATATGTAAGATTTTTGTGATCCATGTAGATCACCATAGGTTTGACAGGGGATATGAGGTAATGTTGGAAGGTGTCAAGAGCCTGTATGACCACCAACATTTCTAGATCAAAGACTTGGTAATGTTGTTCAGCACCTTTAAGAGACTCCAAAAGGAAGTGACATGGGTGCCACTCATTATCTGGACTGCATTGGGCAAGCACTGTGCCAGTGCCAACTTTCAAGGTGTCAGCAAACAGTGCAAATGGTTTTCAGTGGTCTGGGATCTGGAGTACTGGTGCAGAACATAGCAAGCTTTTGATTTTGAGAAAGGCATTACTCTCTTCATCATTCCAGCACCACCTGACATCCTTTTTCAACAAATTGTGTAATGGTTGTGTGACTTGCAAGAAGGAAGGGATAAATCTTTGGTAGAAATTGCAAAATCCTAAGAAGGATTGTACATCCCTAAGACACATTGGCACAGGCCAACTTTTGACTGTGTCAGTCTTAACTGACACCATTTGGATGTTTCCTTGAGTTATTTTCATTCCGAAGAACTCAACCTCTTCCATCTCAAAGACACATTTGGATATTTTTAGCTGGAGTTTTTCCTTTTGACGTATCGCCAGAAATTCCTTGACATATTGTCAAAGTTCAGGAATGGTCTTGGCATGCATTATGACATTGTCCATATAGCCACACTGCTGTCATTTATGCAGTTGTTGTATGAAGGTTGTGTCCATATATTGCTGGAAAGTTGGTGGTGAATTGCATTGTCCAAAGAACATTACTGTTGGTTTAAATAACCCTCTTGGCATTAAGAATGCCACTTTCCACTGATCCTTGGTTTTCACACAAACATTTGTGAAGCCCCACCAAATGTCAAACTTGGCAAAATATTTCGACTTGCATAGCTCATCAATCATTTGCAGTATATTCAGTAGTGGATAGGAGTCATGGATCATCTGAGAGTTCAGATATCAATAGTCTTGGACTAAGCATTTCTTGCCATCCTTTTTTGCTATGAAGAATACTGATGCTGATATTGGTGATTCAGAAGGTATGACTTTCCCACATGCTAGGTTCTCATTGATGAACTCATCAAGAGCCTTCAACTCATCAGGTGACATTGGGTAGAGCATTGCCTTCTTCATCATTGGTTTATTGTCTTTCTGAAACTCCTCTTTCATGCAAATCTCATGATCAAGCCCTTTCCTAAAGTGGGGTAAGGGTATGTTGGTTTCAGAGAAGACATCAGTAAAGTCCTGATATTCTTTTAGGCAAAATCCAGGATCTCCAATGGTCCCACATTGATTTCTAACTGAGTTGAAATTGTAGTGCAGTTTACAGAGGCATTCTTGACCTCATGTTTACCAGCTTGATTCTTTGGAAACTGGTCAGGGGAGTCACCCCATCCTTCAATTTTCCAAGTTACCCAGTTCATTATAGGTTTCTCCCTTTGAAGCTACAGCATTCCTAGTAGAATACTTTCTTCTTTTTCCAGAGGTCCCACGAAGCACAGCAAGGTGCATTTTCGACCCTTGACCTCCACATGAAGATAACGTTTCTTCTGAACTTGGTAGCCAACCCTTCCATTGAAGGCAACAATCTTCCAGGGGTTTTTGACCCTGTACATTTTTATCCTTAACCACCAGATGATACCAGGTCCAATTAAGTTTACTTTGGTGCCACAGTCAATGGTGACATTTACTTTTGTTTTATAGTCGATTAGTGTGATCGTTCCTTGTGGTGATTGAGCAGACATATCGGATTCATCACAGATACTAGATACAACATAAGCTGACAAGACCTTAGACATGGACATACTGGATGAAAGTGAACCAGAATGTCCTTTTAAAAACCTGGCTCCTTCATTGAGCGGGCAATATTCTCCAGAGCTCCAGCTGAGATCTCTTCTTTGACTTCCCTAATCTTCTTTGGCTTTTTACAATCCTTATGGATGTGGCCTTCATCCCCACAGTTATAGCAGGTGGCTGCATAGATGCTGCCATCTGGCCTCATCTTGCTTCTCCTTCCGCAATTATCCACATCCATGGCATTTGGGTCACAGGAAGGGGGAGGATGGTTATAGGTAAAGAAAGAGGTCAGGTGTGTTTTGGCTCCATCAAGGATCTGCTTGTTCTCAATTTTGCTGACAGCTTCGCCAGCAGCTGTGATCCATTGAGAAACCATTTTTGGATCCCTATGATCAAGAACCCCATCCCTAATTTCCTTACAAAGGCCTTTTCCAAAGAAGATGGCACCATTGAACGAGTTGTCATGAAACTTGGCATGATTGAAGAGCACCATGAAACAGGTGACGTAGTTCTCAAGTGGGGCAGATCCCTGAGTTAGCATTACAAGTTCCAACTGGGCTTTGCTTCTTTGATCTCCACTAGCAAAGGTAGCCTGGAGAGTAGCTTTGAAGTTGTCCCATGTGTCAGAATAAGTAGTGAGTCCACTATCCATGTGTTCATTAATATAATTCTCTGCAAAGGCTGCTGCAGATCCTCCAGTCATACAGTGAGCAACAAAAACGTTGCAATGTTTGCAACATTTTGATTGTTTGAGGTATAAGTTGGGATTGGATGTGGCTGTGCAGATGTGATAGGGGGGGATTTGTAGCCCTTGCTCTTGGCTTTCCATTGGTGGTCTTTTCAATGTCAGGGGTGTAGTGGCTGTGATTATATGAGCCAATTACTGAGGCCTATGCATTGCAATGTTTTTGTTGCTGACACCATAGTGGATGAAATCGATGGTGTGAAGGATATATTTGGAGCAGAAATGCCAGCTGGTGCTTACATAATATATCACATGATTAATTAAATGGTTTGTCAGTGAACAAACAAAGCCAAACATTGAATTTGAGTGATGTACCCTCTGTGCTGTACCACAACCCAAGAAATCTCTTTTCTTGCTATTCTCTCAGGAAATCTCAGCAACTTCTGGTGTTTGTGGCATTACCATGAGTAGGGTGTGTTCCCAGCACCACAAGTCCCTTAAAAGGTTGCTAAAATTCATCCCAGCACTGTTTCCCCTGCCAATGCCTGCAGGATCCTGGCACTCATCAGCATTGGGAAAGGTGAAAATGGCAAGTAATTCAGTCTGACACTTCAGGGCATGAAGAATGAACTAATCCCCTCCCAATATGTGCATTTTCACAAAAGAAAATTGAGTATCAAGGTTGGTGGAAGTCAGACCCTTCTTTACTTTCCAAGGGCTCTGGGTGGAATGACCTACTGGGCTGCCAGGGTAGAATTTTTTTCCCCTTCCACCTCTCCCTAGGTGTCCCCATTGGTCACCTATGACCCAATAATGCTTTCCCAGTGATCCACAGTTCAGCACAGGGCATAGTCTGGCTGATCCTCCTTGGCACCTGGTGTGCAGAGGAGGGCATTGCCTCACCTCAACTTTGATACCCAATTTTCTTTTGTGAAAATGCACATATTGGGAGGGGATTAGTTCATTCTTCATGCCCTGAAGTGTCAGACTGAATTACTTGCCATTTTCACCTTTCCCAATGCTGATGAGTGCCAGGATCCTGCAGGCATTGGCAGGGGAAACAGTGCTGGGATGAATTTTAGCAACCTTTTAAGGGACTTGTGGTGCTGGGAACACACCCTACTCATGGTAATGCCACAAACACCAGAAGTTGCTGAGATTTCCTGAGAGAATAGCAAGAAAAGAGATTTCTTGGGTTGTGGTACAGCACAGAGGGTACATCACTCAAATTCAATGTTTGGCTTTGTTTGTTCACTGACAAACCATTTAATTAATCATGTGATATATTATGTAAGCACCAGCTGGCATTTCTGCTCCAAATATATCCTTCACACCATCGATTTCATCCACTATGGTGTCAGCAACAAAAACATTGCAATGCATAGGCCTCAGTAATTGGCTCATATAATCACAGCCACTACACCCCTGACATTGAAAAGACCACCAATGGAAAGCCAAGAGCAAGGGCTACAAATCCCCCCCTATCACATCTGCACAGCCACATCCAATCCCAACTTATACCTCAAACAATCAAAATGTTGCAAACATTGCAACGTTTTTGTTGCTCACTGTATATGACAAGGCCAATCCAATTTGGAGGTGGTTGGTTGTATAGACATGTTGATTTATCTGTAGATATCCTTTGACCTGCATTAGCCAAGCAGGGAGTTTTTTGTGATCACCATCATAGACAGTAGGTTTATTGAGGTTGAACTCATGGCCACTGTTGGGCCTTTCTTCAGAGTGGAAAGATCCTTGATTGTGTCATGGGTGACTCTTCTTATGAGAGTGCAAAAGGGGGAAAGAAGGGGGAAAGCTGTAGGTAAAACCTAGGCTCATCCCAAGGGGTCAAGAGTCAGAAGGAGACAGGGAAGGGGAATCTAAGAGATGATGGGATTTCTGTGGGGGTGAAGCTTGAGAGCTCTTTTGGAACTCAGAAGGTGGCGAAAATCAGCTAGGTAGGTGGCAAAATTGTTGCACAGGGACTCATAGGTGGCAAGCAGGAGGCAGAAGAATTCTGGGACTCAGGGTGCTCTGAAGACTCGAAGAAGACTGGAGATCAACACTAAGACTCAAAAGACTCCTCTGATACATGCAAAGTGACACCAAAAGTTCGGTGGTCTATTTTTCTAAGTACTTTGGACTTTTGTATCATAAGGACAGTGGTTTCTAAGGTAAAATCAGAATATTTCAGATCTGTCATATGTCAAAAGTAATAAAAGAAGACATCAAGACTGATGCAAAGATAGTCACACACATGGCAGTGACAGAGGCAAAGATAAAACAAACAAAAGGTGGAAAGCAAAGGTAAGTAAAGGTGAAGCAGTGTAATGACATGCCTGGGTAGCAGAGGCACACACTGGATGCTGGCAGCAATTTCATCAACCAGTCTGGAGCATGGAAGGGGTGGTGTTACTAAGGGAGGGGCAGCCACAGCACTTGTAGAGAGGAATAGACACCAAGGAGACAAGGTGACACATGACAGGCAGCAATAGGGGCAAAGGTGGGCATGTGACAAATGAGGAAGCATGTTGTTAGCATAGGTGGCAATATATTTAGCTAGGGCTGTGCCATGACCATAAGAGACACATGATCGAGCGACTGACAAGAGTGAGGAATGCTGCTGTGGGTGCTTTGCAGCCTCAGGGAGTGTAGACTCCCTACAGCATATCCATTTGTGACCAAAGACTTTCACCAACAGGTCTTCTAATTCCTTCTCTGTAGGTTCTCTATTAAAAAGTGGGGTTTTGGACTTCTTGGCTTCCTGTCCAGAACCACTGGCATCTCCTAAAGATAGTCATCTGGTTATGTGAGACATAAGGTTTGTGAGGGAGTCTTCTTCTTGATCTGGTATAGGTATGTCTCCTGTTGCAGAACCAAAGTCTGAGATTCCATCATCAATAAGGGGTTCTATGTCAGTTTCAGATTTGGGTTCTCTTTCTCAGTAAGTACCAAGAATAGCTGGGTTATGAAGAGACAATGGTACAGGGGAGGACATGACACCATACTTATGAGTGAACCATTTACCAGAGTATTCAGTTGACATACATGGAGGAATAGGTGGGGCCTTTGTTTTTCCGAGCCTAGAGGGAGGTGGTCAAGGAGGACAATGTGGTTCTCTGGAAGACACCTTGGGAAATTGGTAAGGCAAGGTAGAGAAGGTAGAATGGTCAGTTGACAAGGCATCCAAAGAATGGTCAGTCAACAAATGAAGATAAGGGGCACTGGTAGCTTGACCCTGTTTTTCAAGATTGACCAGTGAAGTTTGTTATGAGAGAAAAGCTGAGCATCATGTCCAAAAAACAGTCACAGCAGCAAGTAGATCTTTTCGCTTTTGTTATGCCATTGCACACAAAAGTCCTAACAAAGGACAAGTGCATATAAGTCAATGGTAGACCATACCTCAGGACATAATGACTTTAAGTCCCCTTGGACACTGACACTCATATTGCCAAAGAATGGTGATAAATGTAGCATGTTGCAAGGTAGTGAAAAGATATGGTACAGGACAAGTAGCTAGGGTTTATATAGGCAGACACATACAGCTACAAGTCCAGCAGGTACTGATGAGTCCAGGGAGTACTGACAAGTACAAGGAGTACCAAGTATGGGAAAGGCAACTATGTGCAGTAATGTGCAGCTATATTACAAAGATGAGTCACAAACAAGGTCATGACTGACAAGGCACATACAAGGCTGACAAACACAACCAAGACCAAGCCGAGACAGGGGCATACTGATGAGCCCAAGGTTGAACCAGGTTCATGACACAAGACAGGGGCATTTGGGGTTAGGCCAGAACAGGATAACTGAAAGGTTACCAAAGCATCTGGCTGTCCGGTGATGTGCCAGATATTATGTGAGTGGCAGCAAGGGCAGATATGACAATGGTGGCAATGATAACAACAGAGAGGGAGGCATAGGCATGGAGAAGTGGCAGGACATGCTCAGAAGGGGAAAGGAATGGGCTAGAGTGTAACATCACCCTCCTTATTTAGCTTTACTTTTACTGACCAACTGTAGACTAATTATCTGACAGGTAGATATGAATAAAGTAGCTTGGAGTTACTGGGGAACTAATTATCTGGCACATCCATAGTAGCTTCATTTCACATCAACCTAACCCATGGCCTGCCATGGAGTGGTCACACTGTCTGTTACATACTGAATATATATATATACAGTTTTGTGTGAATATATTACAAATTGTATAGATAATCACAGTCATTGTCAGAGATGTTACATATAGTAACACATTTCAAGAATCTGTTTAAAGGGAGTAATGTTAATAGTGAACATGATGATGAGTGACACTGTATACAACCCAAATCCACTGACCAATTCAACTCCAAACCATTGAGTACTTCATGGAACACCACATTGAGTGTGTTATTGCAGTTCATATAATGGAGTACATTTCAGAAATGTATTTAATAGGAGTGATGTCAAGATTCCAGTCATCTACTCAGACCTGTTAGCCTGCCACACTTCCAGGATAGGAGTTTATCTCCCAGCATGGTCCACTGACCCCACTTCCAGGAGGGATGTCCATCCCCCACCATGGTGCATGACCCTATTTTCAGGAGGGGAGTCCTCCCCTGCTATGGCCCACTGACCCTATTTTCAGGGGGGAAGTCCTCCCATGTCATGGCCCACTAACCCCATTCTCACAGGGGAAGTCCTCCCTCACCATGTTCCACTGACCCCATTTTCAGGGGAAAGTCCTCCCTAACCATGGCTCACTGACCCCATGTTCAGAGGGGAAGTCCTCCCCCACTATGGACCACTGACCCCATTTTGAGGGGTGAAGTCCTCCCTCATCATGGTCCACTGATCCCAACAGACCTGTTAGCTGGCACCACTCCCAAGATAAGAATTTATCTCCCAGCATGGTCCACTGACTCCACTTCCAGGATGGAAGCTTGGCATGGTTTGCTGACTCCCACTTCTAGGATCTGTCCCCTGGTGTGGTCTGCTGATGCCACTTCCAGGAGGGAAGTTCTCCTTCACTGTGGTCCTGGATCCACCAACCTCATTTTCAGGGGAAAGTCCTCCCTCACCATGGTCCACTGACCCCATTTTTCAGAGGGGAAGCCCTCCCCCACCATGGCCCACTGACCCATTGTCAGGGGGGAAGTCCTCCCCCACCATGTTCCAATGACTCCACTTGCAGGAGGGGTGTCCATCCCTCACCATAGCCCACTGACCCTACTTTCAGGATCTGGATGGAAAACCTCCCTCACTGTAGTCCACTAACCCCATTTTCAGCAGGGAAGGCCTCCCTCACCATGGTCTACTAACCCCATTTTCAGGTGGGAAGTCCTCCCTCACCATGGCTCAGTGACCCCTTCTTGAGGGGGAAGTCTTACCCCACCATGATCTACTGACCCCACTTTCAGGAAGAAAGTCCATCCCTCACTATGGCCCACTGACACTACTTTTAGAAGAGAAGTCCCCACTTCCAGGATGGATGTCCATCCCTGGCAAAGTCCACTAATCCCACTTTCAGGATTTGGATGGAAACCCATCCCCCATCCCCCAGCATGGTCCACTGACCCCACTTCCAGGATGGATGTCTATCCTCTAGCATGATCCACTGATCCCACTTCCAGAATAGATGTCCATCACCCACCATAGTCCATCAAACCTGCTTCCAGAATGGATGCCCATCCCCCACCATAGTCTATTGATTCCACTTTAAAGATGGAACTTGTCTGCACCCTGGTATGGTCTGCTGATCTCACTTATGGGAGGGAAGTCCATCCCCCTACATGCTCATTGGCACACTCTGGCCTACACACCTTCATGGACTGTTAACTGATCTCACTTCTAGACTAAGATGTGCATACAGTGGCTCAAAAAAGTGTCCCAATGTTGGGTCATTTTGCAAAGATCTCTTATTTGTGACTGGACTACTGAGAATCAGTTCATGGGCCTGCAGAGTGTCTGAAAGTACTTGGTCTTGGCATTCCAAAACTGTTTTTGTCATATGATTTGGTTTCCATGGTGACATGATATGATCATTTCAAAATGACAGCTCATTGGGACACTTTTCTGACCCTAGCTTTTGTAAATAATCATTTAGTAACAGCACTGGAATTTGACAGCTTCTGATGGATGCTGTGCTTCAGCCCTGTGTAGTTATGTAAATTACATCATTCTGATCAGTATAAATAGTATGCCCATCAATCTGGCTTCCCTACCATACCATGAAGCCTATTCCTGACTCTGTTAGAGCAAATATCCTTTCTCTCTCTGAATCTGGTCTCTCTAGTTGCAAAATAGCCTCTAAAACTGGTCTAGGGAAGTCTACTGTGGCCAGGGTCATCAGAGAAGTCCAACCAGAGAAGGAAAACACTAAACTAGGACATCCTTCCAAGCTCTCCTCTACTGATAGAAGAAGAATTATATCCAGTATTACTACTGGAAGAGCAGAAAATGCTGTCCAAGCTACTCATCTTATCAACTCTGCTCTCTCTCATCCTATCTCTCCACAAACAGTTTGGAATGTCCTTAAGGCTGCATCTATGAAGGCCATAGTCAAGAAGAAGAAGCCACTCTTGTCTATCAAGCATAGAAGAAGGAGACTAGCCTTTGCACTCAAGCATCAAAACTGGACTGTGGAGGACTGGACAAGAGTTATTTGGTCAGATGAGACCAAGATTAATAGGATTGGGTCAGATGGAAGGAAGTATATGTGGAAAATGGCAGGTGAGCCTTTGCAGGATAAAGAAGTGCAAGGGGCAGTGAAGTTTGGAGGGGGTTCCTTGATGGTATGGGGTCGTATGAGTTGGAATGGAGTGGGGATACTTGCAGAGGTTGAGGGGAGGATGGATGCTGAGCAGTATGTTTCTATTCTGGAGGGGAATCTGCTTCCCAGCATGGAGTATTATGGTATTCCCAGGGAGAACATTATCTTTCAACAAGATAATGACCCCAAGCACTCCTCCAAAAGGGTCCAGAACTGGCTTGACTCTCAAGATATCAAGGTACTAGACTGGCCAGCACAGTCTCCAGACCTTAATCCCATTGAACATCTATGGGAAATCCTGAAAAAGAAGCTCAATAGCTATAAAGCACCAGCAAAGGGGGTTTGGGAGCTTTGGGAGAGGATTGAAGTGGAGTGGAACAAGATAGAGGTGGAGCAGTGTCAGGGACTAATAGAAAGCATGCCTAGGAGAGTAGAAGCAGTGATAAAGGCAAAGGGAGGACACACTAAATACTAAAACTATAATTTAGAATCACTGCTCAGAAAAGTGTCCCAATGAGCTGTCATTTTGAAATGATCATATCTTGTCACCATGGAAACCAAATCATATGACAAAAACAGTTTTGGAATGCCAAGACCAAGTACTTTCAGACACTCTGCAGGCCATGAACTGATTCTCAGTAGTCCAGTCACAAATAAGAGATCTTTGCAAAATGACCCAACATTGGGACACTTTTATGAGTCACTGTATGTGTACTGGAGATTGTAATTTACCCCTCTGTCTATTGCCTTGAGTGCAAGTTCAGGCTGCTCACATGATCCCCTGGAGCATTGGTACACTGTATATGATACCCTCACTTGTTCACATTCTACTGAGGGTAAGCATGCTGTAGTAGCCCATGGGTACAGTAATACATATGTACACTTTAGTTGCTCAGAGCCAGGTTAGTAGTACCATAGTAGTTTACAGATCTCTTCTATGTATAACATATTCAAGTTGGGTGTCACTGTTTTCAGAGTGAGCTATACATGCATATGTCCCCACTGTCTCTCCATATTATCCACTTTTTTTTTTGGTTCTGTCAATGTATGTACCCCAATCAAACCAACACACATGTCACAGTGGTTGCCTTATACCATATGTGTCACTCATTCAAATATAAGCTTCAAAGCTACTGATAGCAGGGCTGAAGGGGAAGAGTTGACACTTAAATTACCCTGTATCTTAAATTGTAGCATGTTGTGTTTTGTCAGAGTCCCATGTCCAAGGTGAATTGGCTGACTAATGTCATGCATGTGCAAGTGGACTTGGGACACACAGTGAGTAAATTCAGGTGGAGTTTCAAACTGCCACATCTTTTGGTGAGCAAAACCTTCGGAGGTTGAAAATCTCACAAAAAGCACATGGCATTACTTTCACATGCATAGTCCCCTTATAATTAAGATATATGTGACAGTGATCACTGTGTGGTCAAGGATACTTAGTACTTCTCTGTGGATGGACACTCAGGGCATGTCAGGGTTCACTTAGGGAATTTATTTGCTTACACTTTGATGGTATCTAGTGCTATGTAAATGTGAAATAACCACCTTGGATATGCTGTGAAGGTATCCTTCCAAATTTGGATATTTGAGTGATGGTTTTGGAGATCAAAATCTTCACCTCAAAAAGCTAGGGTTAGGTTGGGGTTTGGCACATAAAAGTTGTACCTTAATCAACTTTGAATACCACTATTTTTTTTAGTTGAACATTGTTCTCTGTTGGATGTCTTACTGTTGTTGTACTTCAAGCTTCACCAGTCATCCACTGCAGCATTGCCTGCCCATGTAGTTCAGTATTCAGTGTAGAATCAATTCTTGGTACATCAACTGGTCAACTTTAGCTGATAGCCATGGCTTAAAAAGGCAAGGTCAAGCTTCAGTTAATATTGCTGGTAGTTAGGCACATTGTACACTTAGCCACATTACCAGTTATGGTTAAAGCCAGCTATAGGACAGAGCTGTGGCAACACTACATGACATGACTTACCAAATCGGGCAACTATGCTCATGTGCCATACTGAGTGTCACATTCCAAGGCTCAAAACCAACCAGAATCACTATCAGACTATTACAAAGCTGAAGTGTGCGAATCTGAATCAACAGAAATGTTTTACAGTACCCACAGAAGCTGTGTACAAAATTCCAGGGCACAAAACACTGAAACAAAGCCTCTAGAGCTATTCAAAGGTGACCATGTGTGCAGAGGCATCAACACTATGCTGGACAAGATGTGACTTTCTAGATTGGGAAACTATGCATGTGCACACCAAGTGCCACACCTTGGAGTTGAGGCTGAGCCCAACCATACATGACAAATCATATCACAGTGGCAGTTTCAATATTATTGTGCACTCTGAAGAGGATTCAAAATGGAAAACAATATATATATTTGTGATTCAAATTATCAGTGCCCTCTAAATATAGGACTTAAAAGTTTTATCTAAAGTCTATTTTGGGACAAACATTATGATATCCACCCAAAGACAATTGACAATTATATATTATGAGAGGGTTTTAGGGGCAAACATTCTTATAATATAAATTTTCAAATTGTCTTTGGGTAGATATCATAATATTCATCCCAAAATTGACTTGAGATAAAACTTATAAGTCCTCTCAGAATAAATATTTAGAAGGCACTGATAATTTGAATCACAAGAAAATGTACTGTTTTCAATTTTGAATACTCTTTAGAGCATGTGATAACATTGAAACTGCCACTGTGTATCTAATCTTACCTCTGCAAAGTTGCTACTATACAAGTATTTTTCTTTTTACCTATTTTTCATCTTCTTGAGTACCTACACACACTACCATCTGAGGGGAAGTGTTGGAGATAACAACCAGTGTGCTGTTGCATAGCCACCATATTACATAAGCATGTAGTGTCCACTTACATTTTTTGTAGTACTGTAGTTTCTACTTAGCGACTACTAAGTATTCTACAGATTGTTACAGGTTTTGCAGATGATAGGAAGTAATAGACAATGTAGACATCAAAACTCTGCAGTTGAGACAGTTACAATAGGCTTAGGATTGATATAGCAATTTAATAATCACAGACAGCATTCAGAAATGTGCAGGTTGGAAAAGCCTTCTTTTGGTCATTCATTAATAGTTTGACTGTGATGGCCAGTGTGGATGTGCATGCTTGCACAACAAAAACTGGCTTAGTGCTACATGAGACAGTGAGGGGTGCCCAGGTACTGCTTGCCACTCACTACTGTAGACTTGCTCAAGGAGCTTTTTAAGCAAGTCTAGCTTGCCTGCTGCCTGATTGAAATAGTGATGAGCAGGGGTAAACCCCAGGGTCTTTGAGGGCTACCCCTACTCCCATGGAGGGTAGGGGTAGGGGTTTTTGGGGGTACCCTCTTGTTTTTGCACAAAACTTGAGACTCTTGTGATGGAACTTCCTTCATGACCTTGATAGTTTTTTTATTGCATTAGTTTCATCTAAGACTTCACTTTGGCCACTGGCCCAAAAACAGTGGTTTTCAGATGACCTCCCAACATCACCTTATGGGGACCTCAAGAGTCAACATGACTCATGGGGAGTACCCAAGCTAACTGTCATTTTCACTGTTACATTCACCATATCTGTAGTCAACACCTGAATGCTCTGTCCCTATGCAGAACTGGCTACTGGTCTCATCAAGAGCTTGTTTGCTACAAATATGTCAAAATAAATGCTGCACAAATAATAATAATAATAATAATACCCACTTACACATGCGGTTTTCAACAACAACTTTGATAACACCTTCACACAGACCATCCATATTACCATTGCAATCATAAAAAATTGCCTTGACAGCCTTGGAAACAGCAGGCTGTATGTTGGAGGTTTGGTATTCTTCTACAGCCAATGCCAAAACTTCCTCCCATGTGTGGTTCCCATGCTGCATTAGAAAGTAGGAATGCTCAGCAACAAGTAAGCATCCTAGAAGAGTGAGTGGATGTTCAACAGGCAATGGAACACTGTTACTAATGGCATGTTCAGCTATTGACTGTACAGTTGGGAACTTCCCCAACAAAGTGACATCTTTGGGTAGAGGTGGCATTGGGATGTTGGTGTCCACATCAAAGTTGGGCTATGATCAAACATGTTTGTCTTGGATAAAGGGAGATAGCAACCCAACACTTACAAGCTAAAAGTTCAAATAACAAACATGAGAAATATGCAGCTATGGCTGTTCAAAACATACCCACCTCCTGTCAAAGAACAGGTCAAACCAAGGGAACCATGGACAGTAGTGATCAGATGGGCCACTAAATAAATCATGGAATGACACACATTCTATTGTATAATGTTGGAGGAAATGGGTTGGAAATAAGCAAACATTCAAGGTGGCATGCCTGAACTACTCACAAGCTTTTGAGTGAAATATATAAGCAAATAGAGAATATGTAGATATGGGAGCCTAAGAAGGAAGGGTCCACTGTGTCTCAATGCTCACTCACATTCTGGTATATCACCAACATGAAGAGAGCAGAAATACAGGCTCAGCAGAGATGTAGTCAAAGATGGGATGGAATGACTCACTTTCTGTGATAGCACAAACAAGAAGAGGGCAATTGAGGCATTCAGTAGATGTGGAGCTAAACATGCCATGAAATCACTCACAAGCTGTTATAGCATCAACATGAGGTGTGTGAGTGAGAGCATTCAGCAGAGAAACAGCCAAAAGTGTCATGAAATCACTCACTGCCTGTCATGGCACCAACATGAAGAGTGCAAGTGAGGGCATTCAGCAGAGATCCAGCTAAACATGCCATGAAATCACTCACTCCCTGTCATGGCACCAACATGGAGAGTGCAAGTGAGGGCACTCAGCAGAGATCCAGCTAAACATGCCATGAAATCACTCACAAGCTGTCATGGCACCAACATGAAGAGTGCAAGTGAGGGCATTCAGCAGAGATCCAGCTAAACATGCCATGAAATCACTCACAAGCTGTCATGGCACCAACACAGAGAGTGCAAGTGAGGGCATTCAGCAGAGATCCAGCTAAACATGCCATGAAATCACTCACATACTGTCATGGCACCAACATGAAGAGTGCAAGTGAGGGCATTCAGCAGAGATCCAGCTAAACATGCCATGAAATCACTCACAAGCTGTCATGGCACCAACATGAAGAGTGCAAGTGAGGGCATTCAGCAGAGATCCAGCTAAACATGTCATGAAATCACTCACTTCCTGTCATGGCACCAACATGAAGAGTGCAAGTGAGGGCATTCAGCAGAGATCCAGCTAAACATGCCATGAAATCACTCACTTCCTGTCATGGCACCAACATGGAGAGTGCAAGTGAGGGCATTCAGCAGAGATCCAGCTAAACATGCCATGAAATCACTCACATACTGTCATGGCACCAACATGAAGAGTGCAAGTGAGGGCATTCAGCAGAGATCCAGCTAAACATGCCATGAAATCACTCACTCCCTGTCATGGCACCAACATGAAGAGTGCAAGTGAGGGCATTCAGCAGAGATCCAGCTAAACATGCCATGAAATCACTCACATACTGTCATGGCACCAACATGACGAGTGCAAGTGAGGGCATTCAGCAGAGATCCAGCTAAACATGCCATGAAATCACTCACTCGCTGTCATGGCACCAACACAGAGAGTGCAAGTGAGGGCACTCAGCAGAGATCCAGCTAAACATGCCATGAAATCACTCACATACTGTCATGGCACCAACATGAAGAGTGCAAGTGAGGGCATTCAGCAGAGATCCAGCTAAACATGCCATGAAATCACTCACAAACTGTCATGGCACCAACATGAAGAGTGCAAGTGAGGGCATTCAACAGAGATCCAGCTAAACATGCCATGAAATCACTCACGAGCTGTCATGGCACCAACATGAAGAGTGCAAGAGAGGGCATTCAGCAGAGATCCAGCTAAACATGCCATGAAATCACTCATGAGCTGTCATGGCACCAACATGAAGAGTGCAAGTGAGGGCATTCAGCAGAGATCCAGCTAAACATGCCATGAAATCACTCACAAGCTGTCATGGCACCAACATGAAGAGTGCAAGTGAGGGCATTCAACAGAGATCCAGCTAAACATGCCATGAAATCACTCACAAGCTGTCATGGCACCAACATGAAGAGTGCAAGTGAGGGCATTCAGCAGAGATCCAGCTAAACATTGCCATGAAACCACTCACATGCTGTCATGGCACCAACATGAAGAGTGCAAGTGAGGGCATTCAGCAGAGATCCAGCTAAACATGCCATGAAATCACTCACTCCCTGTCATGGCACCAACATGAAGAGTGCAAGTGAGGGCATTCAGCAGAGATCCAGCTAAACATGCCATGAAATCACTCACAAACTGTCATGGCACCAACATGGATAGTTGAAGTACAGGCATTCAATAAATATCCCCAGTTAAACATGGAATGAATTCACTTACATACTATGAAGCCATCAACATGCCATATGTGGGGTGGACTCAGCTGGCATTTTTCATGGGACATGAAATCACTCACATACTGTTGAACAGTGCATATGAATATAGCAAGGGATCCTCATGAGTAATAGATCTTAGTGGCACTCAGCTACTCACTTGACAACTTGGAAACCAGACCAGCAAAGAACATTCAAACATTTTCACATTCACTTGAAGCCTATCCTTCATCCCCAACTTCATAAATCTCCTCAATGTCCTTCCCAATATCAGTATTCCTCTAAATATCAAACTGCTTACTTACCTCCTCACAGCATACTCAATACACAGCAGAATACTTGACTGCTGTGTTGATATCAGTATCATTTGTAAACCTTCCTCATTCATGACATTTGCTGTGCTTTCCATCAAAACAGTGCAGTCCGCCTTTTCTTGATGCATCTCTGCCAACAGCAATTTCCAGCAGCAATATACCTGAATGAAGCAATACCCACTCTGAAGTGTCACATATCCTTTAGGTGGGTACTTGCACTTATCAAGCTCATCTTTCACATGTGCAAGCCACTTTTCCAATAGCTTTCCCTGCTTTTCTGCAGCCCTCTCCTTTGCTTCAACTATTGTCAGACCATCATCCAGAAGCTCCCTAACAGCAGTCAGGTACAAAGCATCCACTTTCGTTAGTAACACTATCACAGGGACTAGGTGGATGCTTAGTTATGCATGCCAACAACATCTGAACAAGAGTATTCACCATGCCCTGTATCACACTCATTGAAGAATTTTTTCTCAGCAGCAGTCACTGTCCTATGGTAATCTGTCATAGGGATGCAAAACCTAAATTTTTCTGTTAAGTTAGCCTGCAGTCACACCCAGATATTACTTACCAGATAGCATGAACACGGTCATTCACCTTCTCTGTGGCTGCACGATCAACCACAAAACTCCTCATCTGGTCAAACTGCTGTGTGGAGCCAGCTTCGAATCCACAGGAATCATGGAATACAAAGCCTGGGTTGCTATTGAATACAAGCTCATGCTTAATATCATGATGACCACGCTAGAAACATGTAGTTCTAACATGTGTTTCTATCAGTCCACGTCACAGCTTACCGTCAGAGTGCCTTGCACAATAATATCCTCAATCTGAAAAAAAATCAGACAGGTATCACCAACCTTACAGGAATATACCTTGTTTCCCTCACCGTCGAAGATCTCCGGCTTATCTGCAGAGTTGCAGACCCTCTGGAGGATGGTAGTTTTACCTGCATTTGCTCTACCCATGACCAGAATTCGGAAGCGCTTAATATTTTTCATGTATTCATTAGCCATCTTAGAATTGAGGCGGTAGGCAGGTTGAGAAGACGTAGTTCCTGGGACTCAGAGCTAAACAGGTTGGAATTCACCATATGCGACAAGAATACCTTGAGAGGCAGCTTCAGTCTGAGCGGGAACTGGACTCGCCACACCACCAGTGGGATCACTAGCTGCTGTATTGCAACATCAAGCGCCTCTTATTGTCTGAGGTTAGAAAAAAGTCTTACCTGCAGCCGTGGCTTCGGTTGTGGTAGGGGCCAGGTCACCTACATCGCGCTGGACAAAGCGACGAGAACTACTGCCGCCCGCGAGCGGGAGCGACTTGAACCACTTTTTGATACGACCAGGAGCCATATAAATGTGAGCTACGATCCTTTATACTTCCCAGTGCGGAGCGTAAGACGCGTAGAAGATCACCGTAAAGGCCGCCACCGTAGTAATGCAGGTAGGACTGTACTTACGACGACCCGCAGTTGGATCGATACCAATCTCCTCAGTTCCCACGGATGGTGCTTGATACACGTGTGCTCATGTAATCCACCCCTATGATCTCGGACCAAATATTAAGCATGCCTCATGCTCTATCATCCAAGAGCCAACGGATTTTAAGAGAAACGGATGTCAAGTTTGCTAAGAAATCACGCAATTGTACATTTCATCTTTCTTGGCAGTATTCACCGGCCTCCAACATGCTATTCCTATGCCTCCTCTCCGTGAAACAGATGAAGGGATCGCATATCCGTCCGCGCGACAACAAACCTTGACGGGATGATCGCTGTCATTGATCCTAAACCGAGTTGGGTAGGACTGTGGCAGAGGACTTGTTTCGCATTTGGTGCTTCCCCCGTCGTTGTTGACGTTTTTTTTTGCATCGAAAGCGAAGCATGTACGAGATATCTATGCGGTCAAAGTCGAAGGTCACGTTCCGGAAGCGGAGCTCGAGAGTCCTTGTACCGAGTACATCGAGAGACCGGACAGATCAAGACTAAATTTACAGTCACCTATACTCTCCTTATTCCTTCACAATCTCGTCCTTTCCCTTGCAATGGGTCGACTCCGTTCTCTCAGAGTGACATTGCTCTCTTATGCACAGCGTCCAGTCCGTCGCTTATGCTGCTTCAAGCAGAGCCCCGCAGTTCGGACTGTGGAGAGTGCTCTCCCTCCCAGCCCGTTTGGTACGTATACGTATACTAGTGGTAAGATCACCTGATCGTCTACAAATCTTTGGTTGTCTCCGCGATACTCAAAAGTGGTTTGGTTAACCTGCGTGTCTTCGTTAGGCAGCGCGTCTGCAATCCAATCATCATATTCACGATGAGTTGTTGGCGTCAGCTCTGTGGACTTGATATTGTCAAATGATGTGTGGTCCAGTGAACAGCACGGGCATCTTCATCGTGCCGCTCTGGTTAGGATATCTCCATACGATTGAGGAGCACAACCTAAACGCTATATGCGTGGATAAGTTAACTGTCAACTAACCCTTTATGACAGCTGTGGGCGAACGCATATCAGCCTTGGAAGAGAGCGTTATTTTGACAACCGGAATACTTGCGCGTCCTGTAATGTTGGGCTCACTTAGCTGCAACTATTTCAAGAACATCCTACGACAGGTAAGTTTCCATCCTACTTGGAGTGCGATAGTGACCATCATACTCGCGTCATCATGGTGTACTACCGTGTCTTCCTTGGTGTGTCCCTCCTACTTCAGATTTCGCAAGGGACACAGGCTCCTCCGTCTTGAAGACGACGGAAAGCACATCGACAAGCCTCCCCGCTGCCCTACGCTCCACCCTAAGACCCTTCCCTGGTGTATCCCACTGCTGCTGCAACATTCGACGAAGCTAACAGAAGAATATCTCTTCTGTATCACAACATAATTTTCAAAAATACAGACGAGGACAGAGGACGGATTGATGATGCAGACGGAGAGACACGGGATGACGATGGTATGGTGGCATGTCTTCTCTGGTCTGTACTCGTATTCCTTAGGTCTGACGCCACCCCGGCCCCCGACGTTCAGAACGTTCCTTACGTGACCCCCCACTCCAGCGGCCCTCTTTTCTCTTCACATCGCAGTCTCAGCCACAGGCTACGTGCGGAACGCAAGATACAGCGTATTCCGACGAGAATACATCGTCTGTTACCCGGTTTCCAAACTTCTAGTTCAGCTTGCACACTATTATCTCTCTTTCGTCTCTTCGTAACACCCTCTGTCGGCAAGATGAAGTGCGACAAAAAGAACTCGCACAAGGTCAACGTCCTCGCTGCTGTCCTCCTAGTCGAGGGGCGCAGACACAGTCAGAGTGAAGAGTGAAGCCACATGCGGGTCAAGAATCGTCTATACTCAAACTTACACTTGGAGACGAAGAGGGATGTGTCTGTCGGTTAACCGCCTGGCGCGACACGGCGGAGGTCTGGGGTAGGTACGGATTCCAATGGACCCAGATGCACCTCCTGCGTTGGCGACAGGGGACGTCGTTTGCTTTGAGAGTAAGTCTTATGGACATTGATTGCAGCTCATATTGTTGCCTGCTTGGATTCCATTTGCTGATGTGAATACTGCTACTACCATGTCAACCATTTGCTCGGCATACATCGCCATGCCCCTGTACCTGGACGCCGCTGGAACCTCGTGTAAACCACTCTAGATACCTTGGCAACATCCTCGTTCCATGATCCTCGCTTTAAACGTGGCCCTCCAACCACAGTCGCCACCAGAACCAAGCCATCTCCTCCCAATGTTACCCTTACCGCCTCCCCGACAATGCTCCCGCCCTCGCGTGCTCAGATATACTACCGAACCCTGCCAACCACACTTACCGACGCACGACTACGGCCGGATCTCCGCTTGCGCTGCAGTGATGTAACCGCATGGCGCCTCCTGGTATTGGTGAGGTGGTTTGAAGACGTTACAGAAGTCGGGCATCCATGTGGAAGGTAAGAGGACAGAGTGCAAATGGGTTCGCGGAAGGATGTCGAAGGGCTGGGCTCTCAAAAGTCATTTTTCATAGTATGATTGCTCTCTCGCCCACCCCCGGATAATATTTCGAGGACAATAGTCTCGTCGGCCTGTGGTGGATGCCTCGCTGAGCTGTGCAAACCGAGTCTCTGATGAGAATAGCTTCATCGTACATGTGGTCGGTCGTACGTTGTGCGGCCGCCAGGAATGTGTTGTGAAGAGTCCTGTTGCATACGTTCTTCACATGGCAAGGATGTGTTATTTCGTACCGCACAGGTAGAGGGGGTAAGTGTTTCTTTGGCCGCCCGATCGAGTGTTGACCATAGGATAGAGTCCGCATTGCGGTTCCCGTTCTGAAAAGCTATTAGTGGAGTATACCATAGCATCGAATAACGTTCTCCACTTGGGATGGTAACGAAAAGACAGCGCACACACCATGTAGGGTCAGGTAGTCTACTGTAGTATTTTAATGCACTCACGATTTGTCTACGCAAGGTCCATGCTTTCCGGAAGCAGTGGCCTGACCTTGTCTGGTACCTTCTTCGTTGCCTGCAGGATAATTTCCCATTCGACCCTATGCAACCGTTCCTCATACATCTTGATTGATTCGCCCTTCTCGATCGGGACTTCGCGCACGATGAGAGGTTCGCCCATATCGACCTCTGCGACGACGCGGCGAACCATGACACCTAGCCTATCGACCTCACCGCGCTAGAATGCTTCATACGCCCGTTGAATGGCATTGGCACCGTCGAAACGACCCGGCAAAGCAAGGTGGATGTTGATCTGGGGATAGGACCAGTGGGGACCGGACTCTCATCGTCGTTACTGTTCGTCTCACCTGGTCCTTGACCCTCGTCATCGATCCTCGGGGACCCCCTAAGAACCTCCAAAAACGACTCACGATATGCATCCAACCTGCCAACACTACCAAGTCCGGCTTTGCCCACAGCACGATCCTCGCCAGTTCGAGATCATAGTCCTCCCTCGTCTTCCCGGGGTTATGGCGTACGTATGGTTGGCATGCAAGGTATGCTGTTGGGATGGGTGGTGACGCGGTTGTGGCACGGGCAAGTCCACATGCGACTTTGCGGTTGGACAGTACGAGGACCATGGAAGTATTTGGCAAGACGGGCGTGTTTTGGGCATCGATGAGTGCTTGGAGGTTCGTTCCTGTATGATGGTGACGATGAGTATTGAATATTGGAAGTGGCTGTGGAGATGGGACCTGGACCGGATATGAGGACGGCTAGTCGTCGTCTTGGTGCACGGGAATCAGAGGTGGGTTGGTGATGGCGCCGACATGGCAGGCTTGCGGATAGGAAAGAAACTGCAGTTGCTTGTTGTTGTCGTCGAGGGCCGGTCGGAAGGCTCAACTGGGACTGATGTGATCGATATGTATGCAAGAGCGCGAGGGAAGAGGGGTTTCCTCCATGCGATACCACGTGAACTGTTGTCTTTCGGCATATTTACTAGCACATCAGATTTTTTGAGATTTGGGACGGGTTTTAATGGCAAACGAAATGTTGGTCCTGTACAGGGCGGAAGGTCAAGTTGTTTCAAATATGTATATGTGCCAGAAAGTATAAATGTAATTGCGTTGTACACTACCAACGGCCAAATAAGCCCGTGTAGTTCGAAGAACCCGTCCACGTGCGAGCCTCCGCAACATCACAAAAACTCCCTAAACCAGATCTGAGAATATATTACCAGATATGGCATATGTCAGGTGTCTCTGCGCTGTCGGAGGTATCCTGATCTGTCATGTTTCAGGCTTGAATATCCGGCAAGGTTAGAAAATGCGAAGCGACAGTATGAACCAAGTTTAACGGTAGTCCAGATGCCCACTATCTATCAGACACTCCAGATATGCTTAGATCCCAACCGTCGTTCAATGAAGTCCAATACATTGCGCATCTACTAAGACATACAAAGTATTGTTAGGTATGATCAGGTATACGTATACCTGCATACAGGTCCAGGACACGAGCGCGGAACCAGAGTGGGAATGATAGCGAAAGGGAAAACAATCCCAGGTCAACGAAAGCGCGATGGAATGAGAGGGTGATACAGTTGGAAGACGACACTTCAACGAATTGCCACACAGCAATACTGGCGGAGCGGAAGATAGCAGCCTTGAAGACTATGAAAAGCGACTGATGGGTAGATCAGACATACGCACCTGGGAGATATCCTATCTGCGGGATTTGCGAGGAGAACGCCGAGGCCCAACCCTCGACCTCGTGCTGCCACCATTAACGGCTGCTGGCTTGCGGGGGGAGCGCCGAACCGCACTCGACTCATCCTCGTCATCCCATAATACTGCTTGACGACCTTTGCCTTTGCTGCTAGCCTTCTTTGCCTTAGGCTGAGTCAACGGCACCACTGGCACCTCCTTGGGAGCAATCTCTTGTGAGTTATCCCTCACCGGCGATAGTATACTTCCCACCGGCGATACTAATGGCGGTCCTGATCCGGAAGGGTGGTCATGTGATCCTGGACGTGAGTCGGACTCCCTATGCGGAGTTGACAGACGCTGAAATGCCCGCGATTCCGGGGGTAAGTGGGGACGGGACTCCGAAGGTGCGTTGGGACGGGATTTTGAAGGTGAGACGGCCAGCCTGCGTGAGGTTGATGGACGAGATGACTGCAAGGAAGGATCAGCTGGCGGCAACGGTCCCCGGCTCGAGGAAGAACTGGACGTATCGGGTGGACCAGTACGTCCTGCAACACGTGCGGCCATCTGAGCCTGAATTCGGCTTAGGGAATCGTTCGACGTAGATGATCCGATATCGTCCGAGTCTTGCCGCGGTTCCATGGCACCAGCACCAGCCTCGCGCCCCATCTCGCTCTTGAAAAGGGACCTGTTTGAGGTGTTACAAATTAGCAATGAGAATAGCATGCATCCATACTTACATGTTCCACCATTTCTTCAACCGTTCCACTCAGTCCTTATCAGGAGACTCTCGGATCATGTCGACGATATTATAGTAAAAGGTGCGGTAGTTGAATGTCCCATCCGTCTCAGCCCATTTAGTCCGAGATGAGATAGCATAACGCGCCTCAATAATATATTTAGTGATTGCTTGGATCGCGTGAGCGCTTCACGTAGCTGCAGACAACCATAAGCGATGTGTTCGGCTTCGACGGTAGTCATTTGGTGAAGGATGGCATTCGGTGGGCGGGTTGATCGCGATACCTCGCCTAGTGCAGTCGACGGCCCTGTGAAGATATGGCGCACAACCTATGACAAAGTTACATCTGGACTCCACAACGGTGAACGGACTGACCCTTTCCAAATAATATCCTTGAAAGAGATCTTCGTATTCGTTCTCATCGTCAATATTGCATCCCGGGGTATCTCCGCTCCACAGAAAGAGCGGTAAGTCGTTAGCGGTCATGGCGATCTTCCCTTCTAGGAGTTCTTGGCGGGTTCTGGCACTTAAATGGATACTAGAACGCATAACCACGTAAGAAAAAACGCACCGTTCGGGATTACTGGCACAGTCTTTCCGCGCTGAGGAGGGGCAGAGTAGTTTCGTAAGAAATGCGTGGTTCAGGCCGAATACCGATCTTGTCCCGGTGGTGGACAGCGGTGGCTCGAGACCCGCCTTCAAGGGATGTGGCGCAGCATAAACCCCGACATGTACCTTCAGACGTGTCGCGTCATCCAAATGTGCCCCAGAAATCGCTTTATTCATCTGAAAACCAGTCAAAAGGTGCGGAATCGTGAAAGAGATCGCATATATGCGCGAAGAAATGAACAACTTACCTCAGTGATGACTTCCCGAAGTGTATCCTTCTTCTTTCTGTTGTTCAGAAGCTGCTTGAGGCCCGGGGCGTACCGCAAAAGAGCATCGTAGGTACGCTTGTATCGCTCGCGTGATTTAGGTGATCTGTAGATAGGCTTAGGTCAACGCCATTGGATACATAAATACGGACTTACAGTTTGGAGAGAAACCTTTCCCATGCAGCTGCACTGTCCTCATCCTCTGACAGGTCTCCATTTGCAGCCAATTCCTCTTGCTGGATGAGGAGCCCGATCTCGAAGAGCCTGCCAACTTCACAGAAAATGTCGTGGCATCTTGCGATAGTTCGGGCAGCCGCCGCGTATTCCGCCATTTCTCGTGGATCCATTTGCGAGACCTGCGCATTCTTTTCCTTATTTTCAGGCCTGACTGCGATTCAGCTCATCTATCTGCGAGTAAGATCGAATAGTCTTACCGTTTGCCAGACCCCTTCTTTGGCTTCTTCCGAGGTGGAGGAGACTCGTGTAAAGAAGCAGCATCACTATCGGATGGTAATTGTTCAGACGACCTGGTCCTGCGGCGACGCATCATAGTGGTAAGAGGTAACGAGGAGTGGCGAGAGACTTAGGAGTTTGCAGGGTTGAGCCGTGAGAGAATATTTGGTAATCGCCGTAACACACTAATATGTTAATACCGTCCTTGATTCCGTACTAAGTACTACCGACCATCGTAGGCCGAAGTTTGCACTGCTGCCTGGTGCCCCAATTTCTAGGATGGATCCACGGTGAGCACAGCTATATCTCTTTGGATTGAGTCCCCACTAGATCTAACCTACTTCCCAGACGATTTTTCACTCTAGCATTATCCAGTATCTTGCCATATATTAGATACCGAGTCGTTGCTGCAATGAAACATTCGATGCCCTCCCAATTTCGTGCCGCGCTGCCTGACTATAAGAACCATGGACTCGGGCTTGAGCTGTATCGGCTGCGGGAAAGTGTTCGCGACACAGAAGAAGCTCAGCAGCCACGAACACCAATGTCGAGCGAAAAGGGGCGTCACTACTAACATCTACAAGCAACAGTACGAACTACATGAACACAGGGACAAAAGAAAGCGTGTTTGTCGACCCCCAGGTACGCCTGAACCTGAACCTATCCAGCAGGATACTCCTCTGGATAACATGTTAGACGAGGTAAATACTTCAATCAATCTTGCGTTGCAGTGGGAGTACTACTGAGGACTTCGACAGTATCATGATGATCCTGTAGGACCGTCTGGCGCATCACGCGCCCATTCTCCTGGGTCAAATGGGGAAATAGCCGTCGCATTTTCTGTGCGGTCAGGCCGACGCATTCGTGCGCCTAGTCGCTTTATAGATTACGTGCCGGCAACACGATATACTCATCTATCGCACCTATCATCTACCAGCTGTCGTCCAGTCAACGAAAATATCTTAGCCGCCGAGCTCGATGACCTTATAGCCGCAGACGACCCATCTCCCCCACGACTTCCTTCACTGCCCCCACTTGTACCCTACCGAACAGACCCGGATGCTCTAGGGATTTTTAGGGTTTATGCTACGCGTCCGACATTCATTCCTCATGACAGAGCAATCAACTCCATATCGGATTCCCCCACATTCGAAACATATAACTCTGTTGCCCAGGCAGCGGGAGTCGAAGCCAACTCTAGACTGCATATTCCAGACATGGCGCTCACAAGCAAAGACCTGTTCTCGGCATTCAGCAGCCCGACAGCTGGCCTCCTCATGTGCTGGCATTACTCTGGCTCGAATGAGAAATCCGTTGCGGAACTTACTAGACTCACGAATTTCACCTCTGATGTCCTGTTCAATCCGGCTGAGAGTGGCCGTTTCTCCCACGAGCGTGAACGAAGATTGCTCGGGGCTTTCCTCCAAAATGACTCCAACCCATTCCATGCTAACCACGGATGGTATCGGTCAACAGTTCAGGTTCGGTTGCCAAAGGAGAAGATGAAGTTTACATCTGAGATGGATCCGTCTATCGGGACAGTCAAGATCGATGTCCACCATCGTTTGCTTGTAGATATCATCAAGTCCGCTTTTGAAGACCCAGCTGCATCGAATTTCCACATGACCCCCTTCGAGGAGTACTGGAAGAAGTCAAATGGGCACACGGTAAAAGTATATTCTGAGGTCTACTCATCACCAGAGATGTTGCGAGCATATCAAGACGTCCATTCCCTTCCGCGTGAAGCCGGCGATCATCTCGAACGGACCGTCGCTTCCCTTATGCTATGGTCAGATGCGACGCAGCTTGCAAACTTTGGAGACGCATCCCTTTGGCCTATTTACCTTTACTTTGGGAATCAGTCGAAATATACAAGAGGCCGCCCCACTGCATCTGCCTGCCACCATGTCGCGTATATACCAACGGTACCAAGTCATTCCAACTATCTACGTTCACCTTGTACTAATTGCTCTGCTTAGTTACCAGATGACTTTCAGGACGTGTACACGGCCTTTTATGGGAAGGCATCAACAGGGGAAGTGTATACCCATTGCAAGCGGGAATTGATACACGCTATATGGGAACTTCTGCTCGATGAGAAGTTCATGGACGCATACAAGAATGGCGTCGTAGTACGCTGTGGGGATGGGATCACTCGCCGGATCTTTCCCCGGTTTTTCTCTTATTCCGCTGATTACCCTGAGAAGTGAGTCATTCACTCGTACATAGATGTCCGTATTAAGTCCATTGTTTCAGGGTCCTTCTCGCTTGCATCAAGTTCCTTGGCGAATGTCCATGTCCACGTTGCCTCGTCAAGAAGAGGGATATCCCAAAAATGGGTATGAAGCGTGATATGTTGTGTCGCAAGAAGAAACAACGAGTCGACGACGATCGCCGGCGTAACAAAGTAGAGGCAGCCCGAAGACACCTGTTTCAGCATGGAGCTGGCCTCAATGGCCAACGTATCAAGGATCTATTGTACGACGAGTCACTGGTGCCAACTCGGGTTAGTCCAGCAACAGTTTCGAGGCTACATTAATATGCTCTTTATTAACATCATCTTAATAGAATGCATTCTCAACTCGCTTAGCTGAATTCTTAATCAATTTTTTTTTGCTCTTCCTAGTGGACTTGCTCCATGAGTTTGAACTTGGTGTCTGGAAGGCGATATTCACTCATCTTCTGCGTATCCTCATTGCTATAGGTGGAATGGCTGTAGCGGAAGTTAATTGGAGGTAAGATCCGGATTGAGACTTCCAGGGCTGCCTATGACTTAGTGAACAGGTATCGCCAAGTGCCGACGTTCGGTCGGGGGACAATCCGGCGGTTCCATAAGGATGTCGCTGCCATGAAGCGCCTCGCTGCACGCGACTTTGAAGACCTCCTACAGGTCTGCCATTCACACATACCGTTTCTTCATCAAACTTAAATCTTTTTGACTAGTGTGCTATTCCTACATTCGAGGGTGTGTTCGAAAACCCTGGGCACGACAAGATCATTATGGACCTGCTCTTTGATTTGGCGGTCTGGCATGCGTATGCCAAATTACGGCTACATACTGATGATACCCTCAATTTTTTTGACGCGGCAACTATCGCATTGGGGAGCTCTGTTCGAACATTCCGAGACAAGGTTTGTCCACTTTACACCACAAATGAGCTACCCCAGGAACACGCTGCTCGTGGCCGCCGTCAAGCTCGTCAAGCTGCACAAGCGCCAAACGAGGACCAAGGAGGACCTAACGACAATATATCACGACGTAAGCCGAAGTACCTAAATCTGCACACCTACAAATATCATGCGCTCGCTGACTATCCAAACACTATCCGGCAAATGGGGACAACTGACAACTACAATACACAAATTGTACATGTGCACATCACTCTAGCTGGTGTATATCTGACACTGTATTTGGATAAAGGGTGAACTTGAACACCGCCGATCCAAGCGGCGGTATCCACGCTCAGGGAAACAGCGCCACCGCATGGTTTCAAGCATCGCAAATCAAGAGGTGATTGAACGATTCATCAGGAAAGTAACCCATGCACGAGACAAGCTGGCGGCACAGTATCCAATACAACTTTGCCATCCACGTCGCAGCCGGACGTCCCCCTGGGACCATTACCATATCGCAAAGGAAGCCGGAAAAACGCATGACCTATTCGTTTGGTTAGCAGAGCATGCAGGCGATCCCGCAGTTGAGGTATGGCATGTTAGGAACGCGTTTGACCAGCTTGCCTTACATTGTTTTTACAGAATTTTGTCGTGCAACTCAAAGACCACCTGCTTGCATGTCTCCGAGACTTGCCATACGAAGGTGATGAATATAAATTCAGCGACAACGACCGGGATTGTGTACTTATAAGCGACAACAAACTTTACGAGCATGCGACGCTCCGTGTAAACTACACCACATATGACATGCGTCGTGAACAAGATACAATCACCCCACGAACACATCGCGACATCATGGTGCTAGCCCATGAAGACGAGCAAACCCACCCGTACTGGTATGCCCGCGTCGTTCGCATTTTCCATGTCGATGTCGAGTACCGTGACCCCATAACCCACGTCTGTATGTCCCCAACCCGCATGAATTTTCTGTTTGTGCGCTGGTTTCAACGTGATAACTCACCAGCTGGTTGGGCAGCCAAGCGCTTACAGCGCCTCGAATTTTTCGACCAAGATAACTTGACCGACGCCTTTGGGTTCCTCGACCCAGACTGCGTAATCAGATGCGCACATTTGATTCCAGCATTTGCATACAGCACAACTGACGAATTTCTTGGGACATCCTTTGTGCGGGAGTGGGACAAGGATACTAAAGATACTGATCATGATTGGCGTTACTACTACGTTAATTGGTAAGTTACACAAACACAGCAATGGTCTGTTACTAATCATCTCCTGCACTAGTTTTGTGGACCGAGACATGTTCATGCGGTTCCGAGGTGGTGCGGTTGGACACAAGGCAATGAGGGATTGGGACGAATTTTTGCAGCGAGAGGGGCACGGTGTCGGAGGCAATGGGCAGGCACATGACAATGAAGATGATCATGATGGACCGTACGAGGAAGTTGCATCAGAAGAAGACGAGGTGGACGAACTTGACGATGGCTCTGACGATGGTAAGGATGAGGAAAGACCCGGTGACGAGTCGGAGGAAGAAGACGATGACGTACGCGTCGTCGCCGATGAGGGGGAGGTCTTGGACTATGATATATTCGAAGCAGAGGGATACGACATGCCTTAGTACGATGTTATGGAAGTATCTCCATTGATATTATCTCGACAAGACATCCCTTAAATCTACTAATCTCTGCTAATCTCTGCTAAGTGTCTACATGACAGTGCTCTGTGAGATAATATATCTGGCTGATGCTTGGCGTGTCGTTGCACTCGTCACCAGAGCTGACAGCGACATCATCGCCACCGCTTTCTCACGAAGCGACGGGAAGTGCCGGAGGCTGTCATGCCGCGTCACCTATATCAGGTAATATCCTGTTTCGGGAACTTTTGTGATGAACAACTCCAGAATCAACTCGACCCCCACGCTCACCTGAATACGTTTGTCAAATGGGCAGACTCCTGGTTCTCGACTTGTGACGGTCATTCACGAGGCATTGTCTCACTTGCAATGTAACATTCTCTCCTTCTCCTTGACGACGAGACCAGTCATCAACGTTTCAACCGTTGAAACATGTCAGCAGCTACCAAGACGTCCTCACAATCATCATCGCTATGCAAGTCATACCTGTTGTCGGATGTAATACAGGACAGCTCGACGACCGCGAGTAGCTACGATGCATGAAATGTCAGGTCACAAGGTTAAGCAGTCACTAGTCAACCCCAGAAACCGTATTGAACGGAAACGCGAGTCGCCTAAGAATATTCGCTATTGCAGTAGCCGAGACTACGTGGGTGGGATATTTGAAATGCGGGATTTGACTTTGGGTGGAACTTGACATCTTACGCGGCACCGTGAGTTGGCACCGGAGAAACACTGCAGCTAGTTCCGAGGTATAGCTACTTGCTATTGGGTGGTCGCAGGCCATGTCAGCGCCCGAACGAGGGTATTCCGTGTTGCTGAGCTCGTTGCATAGGGCATCGGCACCCACCCCTCCTCTGTCGACACTTCAGGGTCTCATCGTTCACTACCTTGCACGACTATCGCCAGCACCGACTCCGCTAGCGGCTACCATCGTCGGCAGTCCGTTGTTCCGGCCATTCTCACTCATCAAGCTTGACGCCTTCAAGACATCCTTTCGGCACGCGGTTCATACTAAACTTCATCTGTTGAAGGATGCGCCTACCGGCTTGTTCCTGCCCAGTCTGAATGTACAGTTGAATGCTTGGTTGGTGGCAATATTGAGAGGTCTGGAAGGAGGCCATGCAATCACGCGGCTAGCTTGTTGCAGCGGGTTGCTATTGGGAGTGGAGGATGTTCTAAAGCGCTTGCCATCGAAACAGCGCGACGTGGAGAGTTCGGTTCAAGACGAGATCGTCCTCGCCTTTGCGGACGTCATCGACCTGTTCACGTCTTCAGACTCGTGGGGAAAGGAGTTCCGTCCTGAAACGGAGGCCGGAGGTGCGCATGCCCATTTGAAGTCTCGAAATTCATGCCTTTAAGCCCAACCCAGAGGAAGATGCTCTTACGCTGTCGTTGATAACATGTGCCGAAGCACTTCTGGCCATCCCACCGGAGAAGTTTGTCGCTTTACCTCTACCTGTGAGCAGATAGGCCTGCCGTAGTAAACGTACGGCTGACCGTCCCGCAGCAAACATTGACCTCGTTGGTCCACACGATCAACAAGTCGTTTATGTCTGGGATGTTTCTCTCCTCGTTCAGATCATCCATGGAGCATCATCCCGAGTACAAAATTCATGTAAAGGTGAGGCTTCTTTTGTACGCTCGCTTTGCCGTAGTCTTCGACTTATGCGATTCCACTAGCCAGGAACCCCTGCCTTCCGAGACGTGCACAAGGTGTCTTCCTCGCCGGCAATGTCCAATATGAGTTCATTATCCAGGTTATGTTCGAGGAGCATATCGCTGTTCGTGGATCATCGACCTAAACTTGCCCTGCCGCAGGTTCAGGAGACATTCCTCTGCTTGGAGTCCATATCTTGGAATGTGGAATTAGGATGGTTATCTAGCGACCTGGCGGACGCGGTCGACGAATCAATGGGTATATCTTTCAGTCCCCCAGCCGTTTAAACCTTACTCATCACCTGACAGCTCCTGAAACACGGGCACTGACCGAGTCCATCTGGACCGTCCTCAAGACTCTACTTTTCTCGACGATTATGATCACCGAAGCTGGCCTCTCGGCTGTAATCTATGTTCCTCCCGAAATTGGTCATGCCGCACCGTCGTTTGCTCTCGCCGTACTACGAGGTCTCTACCACCTTGCATTCGTGATTGAAAAATTCGGTGGTGCAGGACACAACGCATTCCCTGAGCTGAAGCGGGCCTTTTATCTCGCGCTTGACATTTTGGCTGAGCACAAAGCCGAGAGCGAGCACTTTGTGCAGCAATTATGCGAGGAGTTGTGGTCTAATGCGTATGACTTGTCGCACCCTGTGCAGAGAGCGAAGAAAGCGTTCGGGTTGTCCACCATTGAACAGCTCATACCCGTCCTTGCCGGACCAACCATCGAAACCTTTGTCTTGCCTTTCTGTTCACCGTAAGATGGCCGATATCACGCTCGGAACCTCGTAAACTGATCACGGGTTGCCGGCAGGCATTTGGATGATGCGCGTCACCGTGACATATTCGAAGCCGCGCATAGTGTGGTGTTAGCAATATTTTCTCACTTTCATACTCAGGTTGCCGATTCTACGCCGCTCCATGGTTCCGAGCATGCTGTGTCCACTGCAACCATGGTCCCATTTTATATGCAGTGCCTTATCGAGGTAAGAGTGTTCTACCGCTGGTTTGTCGAGCTCCACCAAAATTTCTTGTGTAGAATTCTGGGGAAGGCAGATTGAATACCACGCAGTTACGCCTTGCCTTTGCTGCGCTGGTTAAGAGTGCATCCGCATCTGGCGACCATGCACTCGCCTGGTTTTGCATAGACTCGTTGTTAACAGCATGCAAGGCATCTTCTCCCGCATTTGACGGAGATAGGGTGCACCGATTGCATCTAGCTCTGGTGTCTAGCGTGTCATCTCTGCCTCTCGCTCTGCTGTCGCGCGTGCTGTCCATCATAGACGGCATCATCGAAGGCATCGAAAACGACGACATCAAGTGTGATGAACTTCTGGAGGCGCTGTTCCAGGAGATTATAAATAACGTCGGTGACGCGGAAAAAGAATTTGCCGTGCGCTGGTGGGACGAACGACGTGTCAAGTGGGCTCGATCACGACTGGCGATCGCGAGACAAGGAACAGAGAGAGACGGAAAGACCAACGTACTTAAGGAATCGGGGCCACCCTCGAAACTCTGAGTGGCGTCAACGATACCGCCCACTGGGAGGGTTTCTATGATTTTGTGGTGTCGATGCGATCATTTTATGCCATCGAATCGGGAGGTTGGTAACTGTTCTGCCAACCCCACAAAAAAAAGGGAAGTGTGACTACTTTATTTTTGTTTTCACCCTGTGGCGGTCCCCATGACACCCTGCTCTAAACTTAGAGGATTCTTATATGCTGGGAGTTTCGGTCTCAACCTCCTCCAGTATTGCATACGTGTGTACGATAGACGAGCAGTAATTGTCCTCAACTAAGTGATGTAACGGTAGCAAAATGTAGCGATGTCATCCAGGAAACCACTATGCGCTAGACATCCAAGGGGGGAGGGCACTGGGCAAAGACAGCACTTCCGATGGTGCCTCGCCATCCACAGTATTTTCAAGCGAACGCCGACCTGTATTCCCGCCATCGCTTCTCACCGAGACTAGCTTATAGAGCGGATAATACTTGCGTTCACCGCTGTTGTGCGCTTTGCCCTTGAAGTATCCCGTCCTGTTGGTCCGCACCCACTTACGATATGCCTCTGTAGACGAAGAATTTTCTGAAGCTTGCGAACTCAGCCCGATGACGATGTCTTTGGTTCTCGAAGAGGTCAGGTAGCATGCGTAAGAAGCACAGCGATGTGTCTCCGACACGACAACGCAATCACGTAGTGCTTCCTCTCCAAGCAGCCGGCTGAGAGCTGTGGCAGGATCTATCGTGGTCGCTGAATCATTGACCATGAGAAGAACTGCCGTCCCTCCTCCAGACACGAACTGGAATCCTACTTTCACGGAGCACTCCGCCAGTCCAGGCGTCTGTCTACCAAGAGAAAGGCCAAGACGACCCCCCGCTTGACAGGGTAACATAAGAGAGACGTACTTTCCCTTGTTCGTAGGGATATTCATGTCTCGTGCATTTAGGGACGTGACCCACGTCAGTCCACTAGGATTTTCCTCTCCAAGACGTCTTGGGGACGGAATATCATACTTCTCCGCAATTTTGTCTTTGTATATGTTGCCCTCCTTCACGAACATGCAACGTTTGGGCCGCCAAAATGCCCAGCGTGGTCGTCCAGTGGTGAGCCTACCCCAATCGCCAACCTCCAAGTGGTTCTCCGGATCCCAGTTGGCGAATTTCTTTGACGCACGAAAGATGAGGTCAACGTACTGCTGCTCGCCGGACATCGATGCGAGAGTGAGTAAGGCAAGGTAGGAAATTGAGATTGGAGGGGGCGGATGTGTCCGTTTGTGGGATTGTCGAGGGATGCAATATATACTTGCCAACGTCCTTGGCAACCCACGCCTTGGAGTGTAGCGTTGCTCGAACCAGATGGTGCTTTTGCGCCGGCTGTGACATTGCTACCTTCATTCCCGCTGACCAGCGTACCGATTGCCATCAGTCACATTGCGCTGAAGCCTGTATGCACAGGATCGCGGTTACTGACCGCGCCCAGATTTTCTATAGGTGCACTCCCCTGGAATCGGCAAAACCTGCGTGACTTACTTGCGCAACTTGTGAACATAGACATTTTGCGCACCCGCTTAACTGACGATGGCCATGCAGGCAGCATCTGAGAAACAGTAGAATTACATTCACATTTGCATTGCGCTTAATGACGAATGGTGCTCTCTGATTGGTGGTCATGTACTCAAGCCGAGGCTAACCGAGCACTTGCCAAATGGGCCGCCATTATGGTCAGTAATGGCTCGTGTAGGTTTGCAGATGCCAATGTCATTAGAACTCTCCACATCTGTGACTGGAGGGGTTGCTTGATTTCAATTACCATCACTGTCATCACCAAAATTGCCCAACAACGAGATACAAATATATACAGAGATATCCAATGTAGACACTGGTGATACTGTATGTTCACATATAGTAGTCACACTTAGTCACAACTCATGGGTAGCCCATGTGCCAAAATGCCAACACTCATGGACAGCCCATGGTGGGCCTGCTGAATTAATTTTGATGTGACATGTAAGCAGGCCCGAGTACCAGGAGTGATGGTAACATATGAGTGGGCCCATTGTTAAGGACTGAACTGAATATGCATAACACATGAACAGGCCCACCGACCTCATATAATGTATAAACAAGTGTGTGGGCCCATCCAACTAATAGATAGGGAGTCTCAACTCATAGGCTGGCCCATCAGTGATATGGGTGAGACCATGGAATTCATGGGCAGGCCAGGGCAATAAGATGAGGTAGGCTGGCACAACCCATGACCTGGCCCTTCCACAAAAGAAATGATAGTGTCAACTCATGGACAGGCCAGCCAAAGAGATGACATCTGCTGGCACAACTTGTGGGCTGGCCTGTCCACAATATGGAGCAGGACAGTGCAACCCATGGATGGGCCAGGACAGCAAATAATGCACACTGGCACATCCCATGGGCAGGCCCATCCATGATATGAAGTGGGATGTTTTGAGGTGAGGATAACTGGATCTATGAGAGGGAGACTCAGACTCGAAAGAGACAGTCTGAATTATGGTAGTCTAACCTATGAGAGGGAGACTACAAGCTATCAGTAAATAGTGTAGGAACACAAAAAAGAAAAGAATAATCACCTCAGACTTGAAAGAGACAGTCTGAGGTGTGACTTGGAAAAAAGAATCAACCTATGTACGAGTACAATTATGTAAGGCTGTGCACTGTCAACTCGAAGGTAAAACCGCCAATCTCCAACATGCCCACTCAGTGTGACTAGCCTTAGAAAATAAGTCCCATACCAGTAGAAAACAAAAGGTGCTTCTTGTGTGAGAGGCCCTTGGTGAGAATGTCCGCAACCTGTTCCGTGGTAGGCACATACTCAACTGTGACTTCCCCTTCCTCGACTTTCTCATGAATGAAATGATGATGAATAGTGATGTGTTTTGTACGATCATGAAACATGGCATTGCTTGTCAAAGCTATAGTGGATTGATTGTCGACATGTAGGGGAGTGGGAAGCGAGGTTTCGGTTGTGTCGAGCTCACGAAGTAATGTGCGGATCCAGATAACTTCTTTGGAGGCAGCCAAGACAGACATGTACTCGGCTTCAGTACTTGAAAGTGCTATGGACATCTGCTTCTTCGAAGACCAACAGACAGCCCCACCAGATAGTATGAACACGTATCCAGTGACTGACCTTCGGTCATTTATGTCTGCAGCCCAATCAGCGTCAGTGTATCCTTCGAGTGGGCCTTTGATTTCCCTAGAGTACACGAGATGTGTCTCGGCAGTCTTGCAGAGGTATCGGTAGACTCACTTTAACGAAGATAGGTGAGAGTCACCAGGAGATGATGCATGTCGACTTAAGACGCCCACTGCATATGCAATGTTGGGTCGAGTCGCTAACATAGCATACATCAGTGCTCCGAGACCACTCTGATAGAGTTCGAGGTCACACTTGGGTGCAGCCAACTTTTCGAGCTTCAGATTCTGCTCGATGGGGGTGGCAACCGATTGACCATCCTGCATCCCCATTCGTTCGAGGATAATTTCTATATAGCATTTCTGGGACAGTTCTATAGTCCCCTTCGCTCGATCATGAATGATTTCCATCCCTAAGATCCAGCGGGCTTCACCTAGATCAGTGAGTGAATACTCGGCTGCTAAGTTCTTCTTCAGGTGCTCGATAGCCTCACGGCTCTTCGAAAGGATGAGTTTGTTATCCACGTACACAGTGACGATGATTAGGATACCATCCTCGACTTTGAAGAATAGACTATGGTCAGCATTGCTACGAGTGAACCCGAGAGATTCGAATACATCTCGTAGGCGAGTGTACCATGATTTCAGAGCTTGCTTCAATCCATAGAGAGCATGGTGAAGCTGCCAGACAGTGTTGTCCGAGCTTCTGAAGCCAGGGGGAGGTCGAAGATAGATTTCTTCCTCCAGTTTTCCGTTCAGGAAAGCAGACTTCACATCCATTTGATGTATCTCGAAGTCGTGCTTCGCAGCTAGTGCCAGAAGGATGCGAATGGTTGAAAACTTAGCTACGGGTGCAAACGTATCAGTGTAGTTGACACCGTACACCTGTGTGAACCCCTTCGCTACGAGACGAGCCTTGTATCTCTCGATCTCTCTGGTTGGTCCTCATTTGACCTTGTAGACCCATTTTGAGTCTATGACTTTGTGGCCGGGTGGGTGTGCTACCTCCTCATACAGACCGATGTCTACAAATGTTTTCAGCTCCTCGGCCATTGCAGCATACCATTGATCACTGTCAGGGCACCTCATAGCCTCAGTGAAGGTCGTTGGTTTGTTATCACAGGACGTGCTTGCTTGGTAAGTGGATTGTGTTTGTTGTTGTTGACTGACTTCATCACCACTTTGCCTCGCCGCATCCACACCCTCTACAGCCGCATCTTCAGCTGCACTCACTATGTCTCTCCCCTCCATGACCTTCGAGACAGGTAAGGTCTCTCTTTGGTACGCATTTATGAAGAATTGCTGATCATCATCTTGCACAGGTTGGCGTTTAGCTCGTGAGGACCTTCGTAAGGCTGGTGGGGGGATGGGATTCAGATAAGGGCCTGGAGGTCCAGGTAAGGTTTCGAAAGGTCAGGCATTCGATCGAGGAGCTCAACGAGAGCATTCTAGGTGTGTGGATTCTCTTTCCTGCACACGGTTCAATCTACTATACATGCTTTCAGCTTTTACAGCTTCAGCAGGCTTGGGCATTGATTGAGCTTCGTCCTCAGTCATTGGTGAGCTTTTTGCTCCCTCAATTGATTCGTTTGGCATGTCCCAGCCCCCAGGCTCATTATCTGTGACATCCGAGCCGTTTCTAGAGTCATCAGACTCCTCGATCTCAACTGGCAGGTGGGTTTTCTCTTGAGGGGTATGGGCGTTCACTTTGGGTGTTAATGCCTTCGTCTCCTTGGTTACTAGATCGATTTGGACATGAGATTGTTCTCCCCCTTCACCTTCATCGAAGACGACATCCCTCGCCTTGATTATCCTTCCAGTGGGTCGATGCACACATACATAGGCCTTTTTACTCTCTGAGAATCCAAGGTAGGTGCACTCGAGGGACTTAACTCCAAGTTTCTGACATTTTTCCTCAGGGATATGGGCATGTGCTGTGCAGCCGAAAATTCAAAGGTGGGAAAGAGAGGGTTTGTTCCCAGTGTAGGCTTCGTGTGGGGTAGTATTCAAGTCGAGTGCTCTTGTAGGAAGGCGATTTATTATATGTGCAGCATGTAGGATTGCATCTCCCCAATACTTGTTGGGTAGGCTGGCATCGTTTAGCATGGCATGTGCACACTCGACCAGTGTACAGTTCATGCGTTCAGCTATGCCATTTTCCTGAGGTGTGTAGGCATTAGTTTTTTCATGGTGAATCCCCTTTGACTTGAGATAGGTTTCGAAGTCTTTCGAGCCATATTCACCACTGCCATCACTATGCAAAAAATTTGCCTTGTGTCCAGTTTGAGCTTCTGCATGAGTGAAGTATTCCTTGGTGAGTCTGAGGACTTCATCTTTGGTTTTAACCAACTGAACTACCAGATGGTGGGAGTGTCCATCAATGAATGTGGCAAAGTATCGATGTCCTGTTCGAGCCATCGTCTCCATAGGTCCACAGATGTCCGAGTAAGTCCTATGCAGTACGGAGGGGTTCTGCACATCTGACTTTGACGTGATTGGCTCTCGATGTTGTTTCCCTTTTAGACAGGCACTGCAGGCTGACGAGCTTCGTTCCTTCGATCCTGTCACTTCCATACCAGCTACCATGTCCTTTTCTTCTAGCTTTAGTATGCTTTTGATATTCGTGTGCCCTAGATGTCGGTGCCAGGTAGTCAATGAGGCTTTGGATGTGGATGAATGAGAGGTGAGTGCCATCAATGGTTGAGTGGGGTCGAGGGCATTCAGACAGCTGACCATGTATGCAGAATGGGTTCCAGATGTTGTGTTTGCTTTGAGGATGTACAGGGCTTTATGCTTGTAGGCTATAGCCACTACTCGGTCACCTGCATGAACTGTGCATGACCTATCTTCGAAGGTAACACGAAGGCCCTTGGAGGCTAGAGCAGATACCGACACTAGATTGGTGTCGAGATCCGGGACATAGTAGACATCGCACAGAATAGTGGAGCTTGCTGTGCCATTCGAGAGCTGCATAGAGACCTCGACTCTGCCTTTTCCAGTGGTGAGTATGGACCTTCTGTCACCTATTATGACTGGTTGTGGTGGGTTCAGTTTCTGGAATGAAACAAACCATGCATGCTGACAGCACATATGTGCCGAAGCTCCTGAGTCGACTATCCATTCACTTGAATTTGGATTCAGGCTTGAGTTCACCATAAAGAGTTGAAGGGGTGAGTCCTCTCCTGCATCTACTTGCATGATCTTAGCTGACAATTCTGCTTTCTCCTTTGGCTTGTCCTTGTCAGCTTGCGAGGAGGACTGGCCTGTCCCCTTCACAGCCTCATCTGCCTTCTTCTTGAAACAGTCGCTTTTGACATGACCCATCTTGCCACAAGGTTTGTAGGTGCACTTTTTCTTCTTCTTGTCAGCAGACTTAGACTTCTTGCTCATGTTTACTTTTGCAGCAAGAGCAGAGTGTGACTTTGAAGTTTGTCAAGATGTTTCTTTGACGAGAACTTGGGCTATGACGGTCTCGGCTGTGAGCTTGTCATTAGATGACATGAGGATCATTCAAAGAGTAGAGTAGGACTGTGGGAGAGAAATGACCATTGCTATGGCCACTAGGGAGTCATCGAGTGGTTGTCCGAGTGACGAGAGGATGTGGGCTTTTTGACGCATGGAGTTCAACTGGGTCTCCATAGGTTGATCATCAGTGAGAGTCCCATGAAACAGTTTGCCAATAAGGTAGGCTATGCTCTGTTTTCCTTTCCCTTCGTACTGCTCACTTAGCTTTGACCAGGTGTCCGCTGCCGATGTGGCATACATGACACCACTGAGAGGTTCGTCTTTCAGGGTAAGGGTTATTTGAGCGCTTGCCTCTCTATCACGGTTTAGCCATTCCTCATATTTGTCAGGATGAGAGTTTGCATTTGGAGGTTTTACCTCCGTGCCAGCAACTACATTCCAGAGACCTCAAACGTCCAAGACTTTTTGCATTTGAAACTTCCACATCTGATAATTTGAACCATCGTCTGCGAGAGCAGCTATGTCGTATAGTCTGCTGGAGCCTTGTGTATACTTGGCACTTCCAGATGCTGATGCACTCATGCTCGCAGATGGTCCAGTCTTCTTAGATCCCGTTGGACCTGTCGTTAAGACTGAAGGAATGGGTGTCGATGACATTTCTTGTGACTAGTAGTGGTACCACGTATATTCAAGTTGTGTTTAAGTTAGAGCTCGGGGCTCATAACCTTTTGAGGTGAGGATAACTGGATCTATGAGAGGGAGACTCAGACTCGAAAGAGACAGTCTGAATTATGGTAGTCTAACCTATGAGAGGGAGACTACAAGCTATCAGTAAATAGTGTAGGAACACAAAAAAGAAAAGAATAATCACCTCAGACTCGAAAGAGACAGTCTGAGGTGTGACTTGGAAAAAAGAATCAACCTATGTACGAGTACAATTATGTAAGGCTGTGCACTGTCAACTCGAAGGTAAAACCGCCAATCTCCAACAGGATGGTGCAACCCATGGACAGGCCAGTGTGACAAATGAGGCAGGGGTGCATGTCTCATTGGCTGGCCTGTCCATAGTATGAAATGGGAAAGTACAATTCATGGACAGGCTGGCCAAAGAAATGAGGTTGTCCAGAAAACTTATGGGTTGGCCAGTCTGTGATATGGATGGAGATGGTGCAACCCATGGACAGTACAGGACGACAAATGATACAGGCTGGGACATCCCATTGGTGGGCCTGTCCTTAATAAGACAGGAGGCAGTGCAACTCATGGACAGGCTGGCAAAAGAAATGATATTTTCCAGCACAACTTATAGGCTGGCCCATCCACAATATAGAGTGGGATGGCACAACCCATGGATGGGCCAGTGCAACAAATGAGGCAGGGTGGCACACCTCATGGGCTGGCCCATCCATAATGGGAAATGAGACAGTACAACTCATGGACAGGCTGGAAAAAGAAATGATGTTTTCCAGCACAACTTATGGGTTGGCATGTCCATGATATGGATTGGGATGGCACAACCCATTGACGGGCCAGTGTGACAAAGGAGGCAGGGTGGCACAACACATGGGCTGGCCTGTCCATAATAAGAAATGAGGCAGTACAGCTCATGGACAGGCCAGCCAAAGAAATGAGGTTGCCCAGCACAACTTATGTGCTGGCCCATCCATGATATGGATGGCAATGGTGCAACCCATGGACAGGCCAGTGTGACAAATGATGCAGGCTGGCCTGTCCATAATAAGAAATGAGACAGTGCAACTCATGGACAGGCCAGCCCAAGAAATGAGGTTTCCCAGCACAGCTTATGGGCTGGCCTGTCCATGATATGGAGTGGAACAGTGCAACCCATGGATGGGCCAGTGCGACAAATGAGGCAGGGTGGCACACCTCATGGGCTGGCTCGTCCATAATAAGAAATGAGGCAGTACAACTCATGGACAGCCCACTCAAAGAAATGAGCTTTCCCAGCACAACTTATGGGCTGGCCTGTCCGCAATATGGATGGAGATGGTGCAACCCATGGACAGTCCAGGACATCAAATGATACAGGCTGGCACATCACATGGCCAAGCCCATCCATAATGAGAAATGATGCATTGCAACTCAGATGTGAGGTAGCACAGGAAGGTCAAAAGCACTCTAAAACATGGAAGGCCAGCAATCATGGCTGAGGCCCCTAACTTGTGGTTCCCACAATGGGGAGAGGTGGCCATTGCCTCCCACAAGGACATGCAATGGTTTTCATGATATGGACACCATGGACTGCTGTATAATGTGCAATATTGGTGATCCAGCATAACATTCAACAGAATGTGTGGCCTTGATGGTTCCAGCAGGAATCACCCAGAAATATCAATTAATGGTCAGGAAATGCATCATTTTATTGTGAAAACAAGCTTGATAAATTATCTGATAGTGCATCAGTAGTGTATCCACCCATATGCAACATCTTCATGGTTAACTAATGATACACATCCCAATGGCTGTACTACACACAAACCTACTGTATACATATGGCCAGAAGTGTCTGGGGCAGAAGTCAACCTACATTGTAGACAGAAGAATATTCTATGTTGAATAATGAGCCTGTAAGGTGTTCCATAAATGCTAACTTTGAGAAGTAGAAATCATGACACCATCAATCCATGGGAAATGTACATTAAGTCGCATCGAGCCATACCTGTCATACACAACACATCATCTTTCATGTTTCCACTCGTATATCACACCTGTTATCCATCTACCACTACCTTTATGATCCATCTGTCAAAATGTTTGTCAAGAACTCACTGGCACTCCAGGATGCTGTCGACTGCATCCTCACCATTTTCGAAATGTTGATCATCAACTTGGGCAGGTTGGATGAGGCAGAAAAGCTTGAACAATGGAGGAATGCAGTGAGAGATATCTGGCAGGAACTGGTGCATCATAATTCAATCACACAAAGCTCACATAGCTCATTCATGTCCTACTATTACAGGAGTCTGTCAGATCCATTGCCAATAGGACTGACAATGTCCCACACATGCTGATTGGCATGGACAAGTACATGCATTGGACAGAAAACATCAGCATGCCTGGAATTCCATTCCTGGATTGGCATCAAGCCCTCTTCCCCCCAATCGAGTCCATTGCCGACCACCCATGGTTACTCACCATCGAGCAGCGATATGATGTGGGACTGCAAGTGCAACCACCAGCACCCACCACTGAGGCAGTAGGTTTGACATCGTCCACCATGCCTACAAGACCTCCATTGACCTCGAGCCTGTCTACAGTGCCTTGCATGGCTCCCAAGGGGTCAGCAGGCCATATACCAACACGAAGCACTCCATTGGGTAAAGGTAAAGCCTGAGCCACCTCAGAAGGAAAGGTGGCCATAGTGGAAGAGATTGCAATACCTTGTGAGGATGACAACAGGGATGAGAGTGAAGATGTCGAGGAGGATATTGAAATGGATGACATCAAGCCTGCATGTGGATGATCCCAAAAATGAGGAAGGTCGACATCCAAATTGTGTCAATCCTCTAGAATGCCTCAGTCATGATCACGAATGGCCCAAAGGGGCAGGAAATATTGTTACATACGAGTTTCCTCTCTATCTTTTCTCATCTCGTACAGCTTACAACGGTAATGTCTTACCTAATCAGAACTCCGACTTATATAGGTAGAATTCTTTTCCATCTCACCTCAGTCTTCTGCTCCGAGAAGTCTGAGGTAAGGTTTCTGGTTACTTACATTAGTTTCGTGATATTAACTACATGTAGTCTTTGTTCCTAGGTTAGTTAGAATGTCAGTCTTCTGCTCCGAGAAGTCTGAGGTAAGGTTTCTGGTTACTTACATTAGTTTCGTGATATTAACTACATGTAGTCTTTGTTCCTAGGTTAGTTAGAATGTCAGTCTTCTGCTCCGAGAAGTCTGAGTCTTTGTTCCTAGCCTCACAACAAAAGGTTATGAGCCCCGTTCAGCTCTAACCACAGTGAAGTTCTACCCTTGAAGCATCTTGAACCCGTACTGGAAATCCCATAATGTCGAACCCACCTTCTGCTTCTGCAGCACCTCGAACTGCTGGCCCTTCGACTGTGACTGCCACGTCACTCTCATCCTCTGGAAAAATTGTTGCGCCCTCTAGTCGACTCTACGACATCCCCTCACTCGCAGATGATGGATCGAACTATCAAATGTGGAAGTTTCGTGTCCAGAAAGTCCTAGAGATTCGAGGGCTCTGGGAGGTCGTTGGTGGCACAGACCAAACTGCCCCGGATGCGACTACTCACCCAGATGAGCATGCTGAATGGTCCATCAAGGACAGAGAAGCATGTGCCCAGATTACTCTTACCCTCAAGGACGAGCCTCTGAGTGGAGTCATGTATGCAACGACAGCAGCAGAATCCTGGAAAAGGCTCAGTGAGCGCTACGAAGGAAAAGGGAAACAAACCATTGCGTACCTCATCGGAGAACTCTTCCGAGGCACTTTGGTTGACGACAGTCCCATGGAACCTCAGTTGAATGCTATGCGACAAAAGTCATTAATCCTGAAATCGCTCGGACAGTCCCTCGACGAGTCCTTGGTTGCAATAGCGATGGTGATATCCTTACCCCAGTCGTACTCCACTCTTCGCACTATTCTCATGTCAACAAATGACAAGTTAACGGTCGACTCCGTAATATCCCAAGTTCTAATCGAAGAACGAACTCGCCAGGGATCACAGTCACACTCGGCACTTGCTGCGAAGAAGCCAAACAACAGAGATAACAAGAAGAAAAAGGGGAAAGGAAAAGGGAAGTCCAAGATAACCTGCTATGGATGCAAGGAAACCGGGCACACGAGAGACAAGTGTCCGCAGAGAAAGAACGAGGATGGGAAACCCTCTGGTGACCCGGACAAAGACAAAAAGGAGAAGACGGAGAAAGCTGATCTGTCAGCGAAGGTTGCACAAGTGGCTAAGGACTCGGACTTACGCCTCTTCATGGCATGTGCGAACCTGAAAGTATCCTCGCAGGAGTGGATTGTCGACTCTGGTGCCTCCGCGCACATGTGTTGCCATAGAGAGTGGTTCGCCACATACCGGATCTTGGAACCGTCTGAACCCGTAGTCATTGGGGATGGAAGATCAATCATGGCAATCGGTAAAGGTCAAGTGGAACTTGACATGAGCGGCACCTGCGATGGAGGAAGTGCTACAATGCTACGTGATGTCTACCATGTCCCGGACCTGGATGCGAACCTCGTATCGGTACCTTCCCTAGCAACGAAGGGACTCCAGGTGATTTTCAAGGGAAATGACTGCCGAGTCATGGCCGGAAATGAAGCTGTAGCAGTCGCCACCAAACGAAACTCCCTGTACATTCTGAAGACATCGGTCGTATCTGGGAGTCACTCTGCCTACATCATAAATCAGCCTAGTGAAGTCGATGCATCGAAAGCACTTACTGCCCTTGCGTGTCGTAACCCCACTTCGAAGGCTACCCTAACCACCTGGCACCGACGCTTTGGACATGCAAATACGAGAAGTATACTGAGCCTACTAAACCACGACATGGTTATAGGAATGGAAGTCACTGGATCGCGCAGTCATGACAGCAAAACCTGTAAAGGGTGCCTTGAAGGGAAGCAATCTCGGAATGCGATACCCACTGAGTCGAACCTAGAAAGCCCACGACTCCTACACCGAACCTATTCCGATCTTTGTGGCCCAATGGAAACTCAAGCTCGTGGGGGGCACCGGTACTTCATAACATTCATCGATGGGAAGTCGCACCACCTAGTAGTCAAGCTCTTGAAGTCGAAGGACGAAGCATTGGCTGCAATGAAGGAGTACTTCACTCGAGGAGAGGCTGAAACGGGCGAGCACCCAAATTATTTTCGTACGGATGGTGGTGGCGAATACTGCTCACAGGAATTCGAGAACTACCTAAAATCTAAGGGGATACATCATGAAAAAACGAATGCATACACGCCCCAGGAGAATGGTGTCTCGGAACGAATGAATCGCACCCTCGTCGAGTGCGCACGAGCCATGCTTAGTGATGCAAAGTTGCCAAATAAGTACTGGGGAGATGCAATACTGCATGCGACGCACCTGGTAAACCGGCTGCCAACGAGGGCACTCGAAGGGCAACTGACCCCATACGAAGCCTACACTGGGAATAAACCTTCCGTGTCCCACCTTCGAACCTTCGGATGCACTGCTCATGTCCATGTACCAAAGGAAAAACGTCACAAACTTGATGCCAAATCGATCACATGTACTCACCTCAGATTCGCCGAAAATCGTAAGGCATATTTATGCCTGCATCGAGCCATGGGTCGAGTATTTGAATCAAGGGATGTGGTCTTCGGTGAGATCGAGGGTGAGGGGCTCAAACGAGTCGTTTTCGAGGAGAATGACTCAAGGGCTAAAGGGGAAGGAGTATTAGGACGAAAGGGGAACCTAGCGAAGCAGGAGGATAGACCTACCTTGCACGAAGATGCACAGGCTTCATATGAAGATGAAGCAGTGATGAACATACCCCAAATTGAATCAGGGAGCTCAAACGAGCCCTCAGGGAGTGGAAACGAGGAAATCGAGGAGGAAATCGATGTGGATCGAGCAAAGGCGACACCAGCGCCTACCAGAGAGAGTGCCACTGATAACGAGTCAAATGTCTCGCATCCAGCACGAAAAACGGAGGCCACGCACCCACAGAGAGACCAAATGGCCCCCCGACCTACTGCGAGACGTCCAGCACCTCAACTCGGACCACCATTGCCCTACCCACATCCCATTCCACCTGGGAATGTTCGCAGATCATCGAGAGCTAGGCGCCAACCAATTAGGGACGACGACCCGAGATTTTTTGTCAATGCTTACCAGAAAAGCACCCTGCAGAGTGCTGGCACCGAGGAAAAGGGAGAAGTGAGCAGGGAGAGCGTTGAGGGAGATAGTGAGAGCGGGCATGCGGCTGAAGTGAGGCTGTCACAGAGTGACAGTGATGTGACCCCACAACTACGCACTGCTTACCAAGCGAGCATAGCCTGCGAGGACGAGCCCACCAGCTTCGAGGATGCAATGAATCGCCCAGATGCTGATCGATGGTACGATGCCATGACACTCGAGCTGAATACCTTCAAGAAACTCGGTCTCTACGAGGAAGTGGAGCCTGTACCCGGGCGAAAGGTAGTGGACTCGAAATGGGTCTTCAAAATAAAGAGAGGACCTACGGGTGAGGTCGACAAGTACAAAGCACGTCTCGTTGCGAAGGGGTGCACACAAGTCCAAGGGGTCGACTACACGGACACGTTTGCCCCCGTTGCTAAGTTCACTACCATCAGAGTTCTCCTCGCACTTGCTGCTAAATATGATTTCGAGATCCACCAGATGGACGTGAAGTCTGCATTTTTGAATGGGATACTCAACGAGGAGATATACCTGCGCCCCCCTCCTGGTTTCCGTACTTCAGACTCGGTGTGGCGCCTCTATCGAGCCCTCTATGGACTCAAGCAAGCCTCAAAGGCATGGTATGCACGACTGCGAGAAGTTTTCGAGGGACTCGGCTTCACACGAAGCAACGCAGATCACAGCCTCTTCTATAAGTTTGAAGGGGGTATTCTAATCATCGTGGCAGTGTATGTCGACGATAAACTTATCCTTTCGAAGGACCGTGCTGCCATCGACCGCCTCAAACTCCAACTGTCGAAGGAGTACGACCTCTCAGACCTGGGCGAGGCACGCTGGATCTTAGGAATGGAGATCATTCGTGACCGCCACGAGGGCACGATCAAGCTCTCGCAGAAACGGTACATCGAAGGTATACTACAACGAGCTGGCATGCAGGATGGTCGAAGCGTTGGTACACCGATCAAGTTGAACCTGAAGTTACCGAAGCTCGACCAACCCGAGGTTGACGCTTCGCAGTACCAGAGTGCTTTAGGAGCACTGATGTATGCCATGCTAGCCACTCGTCCAGACCTCGCATTTGCAGTGGGCGTGCTAAGTAGGCACGCATCGAATCCAGGAGAGCGCCATTTCGTGGCACTCAAACGAGTCTATCGTTACCTTCATGGGACGACAGATTCATGTCTACGCTATACTGTCTCCTCTGAGACAACTCCGGTCTGCTACGTAGATGCTGATTGGGCAGCCGATGTCAACGATCGAAGATCGATAACTGGCTATGCTTTCACCTTATGTGGTGGCGCAGTGAGCTGGTCATCGAAGAAACAATCCTCGGTAGCCCTGTCGACTACAGAAGCAGAGTATATGGCTGCCGCAGCAGCCACGAAGGAAGCCGTTTGGATCCACACCTTACTCGGAGAGATAGATGCCATCGCACGAGCAAATCCAACTCCCCTCCACATCGATAATCAATCTGCGATCTCATTAGCCAAAAATGCGATGTTCCACGACCGCACGAAGCACATTGCCATTCGTCACCACTTCGTTCGTGAAAAGGTCGAGTCAGGAGATATCTCGGTGATGTACAGTGAGTGAAAAAACGTGTGCAATGTTTGGCTGTTTTGTACTAAGTCCAGTGTAGCGCCATGAGGCGTGGGAATCATGCTTAGCCTTGGTGAGGTGGGTGGTAGTACTCGCTCTTGGCTACAAAATGGTCCCAGGGTCATGTGATTTGGTGCAGTAGTCATTGAGATATGTCCATTATAAAACAGCTACACCATTGCACACGTTTATTCACTTTTGGGCTGGAAGTAAAATCTGAGTCAAATGAAGAGATAATTGTGGTTGTTTGGTCCTACAAACAAAGATACACATATAAACATTGTGTCTGAGTTTGAACAAGTTCACATGCTTCTTTATTTCCAACCTTTACCACCATGAGATCCATCTCCTCCACCCAAAGGAATACTATCCTCACTATGCTTGATTCTGGTCATTCTCCTTCCTCTATTGCCTCCAGTACTGGCCTACATCGCTCTACCATCTCTAGACTTCGTTCCAAGGAGCGTTCCAGCCTGCAGAAGTCCACTGGAGGTCGTCCATCCAAGCTTTCCCCTGCTAATGTCCGCCATGCCATCCACCTCATCTCAACTCAGAAGGCAGACAATGCTGTGCAGGTGACCAAAACTCTCACCAATGTCATCAACCAGCCCCTCCACCCAAATACTGTTTGCCAGCACCTGAAGAAGACTGGTATGAAGGCTGTGGTAAAGCGAAAACGACCTATCCTCTCTGCCAAGCATCGCAAGGCAAGGTTGGACTTTGCCTATGCCCATAAAGATTGGACTTTGGAGGACTGGAAGAGGGTGGTATGGTCTGATGAGACTAAAATTAATCGCCTGGGGTCAGATGGGCGCAAATGGGCATGGAAAAAGCCAGGGGAGAAGCTGAATGATAGGCTAGTAGAGGGGACACTGAAGTTTGGAGGAGGGTCTCTCATGATGTGGGGCTGTATGACCTGGGAGGGTGTTGGGTATGGCACCAAGATTGATGGTAGGATGGACAGAGACCTCTACCTCCAAATTTTGAAGGATGAACTACAAGATTCCCTTGAGTATTATGGTCTCCATCCTCCTGACATCATCTTCCAGCAGGACAATGACCCCAAGCACACCTGCAAACAGGTCAAGGAGTGGCTAGAGGAGCAGGATTTTAGGACTATGGTATGGCCTGCACAGTCCCCTGACCTCAACCCCATAGAACATGCCTGGGGTTACCTCAAGAGGAGGCTTGCAGAGTATGAGCATCCTCCCAAGGGAATACTGGAGTTGTGGGAGAGGACTCAGGTGGAGTGGAACAATATACCAGCTGAAGAGTGTCAGAAGTTGATTGAAAGCATGCCTAGGAGGGTGGAGGCAGTGATTAAAGCAAAAGGAGGCTATACCAAGTACTGATATTCCCCAAATACCCCTCACTTTTCAAAAGTGAATAAACGTGTGCAATGGTGTAGCTGTTTTATAATGGACATATCTCAATGACTACTGCACCAAATCACGTGACCCTGGGACCATTTTGTAGCCAAGAGCGAGTACTACCACCCACCTCACCAAGGCTAAGCAGGATTCCCACGCCTCATGGCGCTACACCGGACTTAGTACAAAACAGCCAAACATTGCACACGTTTTTTCACTCACTGTATATATCTACAAACGAGCAGGCTGCGGACGTCCTAACGAAAGGTTTGTCCCGAGACAAGCACCTTCGTTTCTGTGGCCTTTTAGGCATCACTCGTTAAGACACCTACCGTTGAGTGGGCGTATTGTTACATACGAGTTTCCTCTCTATCTTTTCTCATCTCGTACAGCTTACAACGGTAATGTCTTACCTAATCAGAACTCCGACTTATATAGGTAGAATTCTTTTCCATCTCACCTCAGTCTTCTGCTCCGAGAAGTCTGAGGTAAGGTTTCTGGTTACTTACATTAGTTTCGTGATATTAACTACATGTAGTCTTTGTTCCTAGGTTAGTTAGAATGTCAGTCTTCTGCTCCGAGAAGTCTGAGTCTTTGTTCCTAGCCTCACAACAAAAGGAAAGGTGTGCACAGCGAGGGGGAAGGTAGGTCTGTGCATTCTAATAGTCCTGCCACAACTTCATTGAAGTATGGCCATGCACAACTTGTGGATCACATGACCCCACCTCCCAATCCCCAATCCTGTCAGATGTGCATCAATCGCAAGGTCATTTGCACTCACACTTCAGGTAGTGGGGTCTGTGACCTGTGCAGAAAGTGCAAGATAGGTTGCACACCTGTTACATCCCACCACCCTTCACCTGCTCATACCACCAAAGTCCCCTGCAAAGCCACCCCCAAAACTACCACCAGCAACCCCACCACACCTCACTGTTGAAATACGTCTTGTCCCCCCAAGCCTGCATGCGAGTTGACTCCAGCAGAGGAGGAAGATAGCCTGTCACCCTCACCTAGCAAAAAGCCATGCCTGTCAAAGCATGGCCAACCTGAGGCTTCATCATCCTCAGTGCAGCCACAATGAATTAGTGAGTATTTTCCACAGTATTATTGTGAACAGCCAATCTCAGAACATAGCTCTTGTCTTGCATCCTCCCACAGATACCCTGGTAAATTATGCCATCCCACCCCCACTTTGGTGCAACAGTTCAGCCTATGTACCCCTCCCCACACCACCCATTCCACCATCCAGTGCATGCTCATCACCAGTCACAATTACCCCTCCACAACCTGCACCAATCAATAACTTGCTGCTCTCTGTCCACCAACGATTAGATGATGTTATCTGCTGACAGGATCAGATGATTGGGCGCATTGACAAAGGAGAGTGGCAGATTGCATGTGTCATGTGCCAAATCATGGTACCCACTCCTGCGACAGTTGAAGACCATATGCAAATGTTGGAAAATGAGTTAGTGGAATGCAGGTACACCATTGCATTGCTGACACATGAGCTAGAAGCCTTTCAGGTCAAGCTCCAACATCCTTGACAGGTCCAAGACAACTCCACACAGACACCCCAGGCAGATACTGGCATGACTGCGACCACCTCACATGTTGTTGAGCCACAAGATGAAAATGTTGGAAGTCCCCATTCCAAGTCAGAGACAAGAGAGGTCACACCAACTTGCAGAGAGCCACCAGCCATTGATCAGGGAGTGGAGCTATTGGCAACAGAGTCAAGTGACAATGGTGGGCAGGGTGGTCAAGGTGAGGAAGCCAATATCATGGAGGGAACTGCAGTGGCAGGAGAGGCTCAGCCAATAATCATGGAAGAAGGTGGAATTGGTGGTGAGCACCATCAAATGATGGAGGAAAATTTGGGAGAGTGTCTGACTGAAGCTGAGGGTGGTACCACAATCCTGGTAAGTGAAGGGCAAGTGGCAGAAGTGAGTGGTGTCAACACAGGAGAGGAGTTGGTTTCGACAGGGGGCAAATTTCCAGAGGAACACTAATTTTTTTTAAATTACAATTGATGTACTAAGGCAACATCCTACATCCACATGTATAAAGTGTGGAAAATTCACTGTGATCATTTGCACCCATGAATTTTGAGTGTAGTAGGGCTATTGCATGTAAAATCAATTGGTGAATTTATCTTTACCTGGATTGGGGATTACATCATAGAACATCCTGCGATCAATGAGTGAACTCATCTCTACCAGGATTGGGGACTACATCATGCTCTTACTGTGATAAAGAAAGAATGATAGCTATCACTGTGATTGATGAAGGATCTTGGAGTTCTGTACTGAAAAATATGCCCAAATGCTGGGGATTCCTACATATCATTTCACAATTACAAAAGGTGATATTCGACCTATAATTCTATGCATGGAAGAATGATAGCTATCACCATGATTGATGATCCAAATGGCAAACACTCCTACATATCATTTGACATTTACAAAGCTGATATGTGACCTATGATTCTATGCAAGGTACATTCTGTGATGGTGATCACCGTGATTGCACTCTTACTGTGAGAGGGAAAGAATGATAGCTATCACCATGATTGATGAAGGATCCAACTATGTCCAAATGCTGAAGACTCCTATATATCATTTTACATTTACAAAAGCTGATATTTGACCTATAATTCTATGCAAGGTACATTCTGAGATGGCAGTCCACATGATTGCACCTTTACTGCAAAACAGAAAGAATGATAGCTATCACCATGATTGATGAAGGATCTGGGAATTCTGTACTGACAAACATGTCCAAATGCTGAAGACTCCTACATATCATTTTATATTTACAAAAGCTGATATTTGACCTATAAATATATGCAAGGTACATTCTGCAATGGTGGTCACCACAATTGCACTCTTACTGTGAGAGGGAAAGAATGATAGCTATCACTGTGATTGATGAAGGAATCTGGGAGTGGATTGGAGAATTCTACAGGTTTATCTGCTGCCATTTCAATTCCCCTTGCTCTGCTGGATGATCATATATTGCCCACTGCCTGGCTGCATAACAGGTGGTGCCATGTGTGTTTGCAGTTGTGTGTTCCATATACTTCTCCTGCCAACACTTCAAATGGTGTTGGAAATAGTTGATGACCCATTGAAATTCCGAGGTTAACAATTCTTCCTCCTCTTCCCAATGATCCTTTCCTGCTTTAGTGTGGAGCCAGTGGATTCTGTAAACTTTTATGGATGTGTGGTTGAAATTAATGTATAAATGAATCAATGCATTACTGACATTCTGTGAGCCAACTCTTTGAACTTGTATCCCTGGGAATATCAATGGACCAAAACCATGGCAGTTGGGAAGCTCGGTGGTCATGCACTCCTTGGGTGAAGGCTGCTGTACTTGTTGTTAGGTGTGATTTTTGAAGCTCCTGATACTGCCCAAGGATCTCTGGCTTGGCTCCCAGGGCGATCATGGAATATTGTTTGACAGACCTGTCAATGGAATGAACCATTTGCCAGGCCCATGTCCTCATTGAATAGTTGGTGGCGGACCTCACAACTCCCCTGAATATAACTGCTTTGTCTGCAAATGCAAGATGTAGGCCATGCAGTGCATCATTTGCTTGTGCAATGTGCAGCTCCAGCTCCATTTCTGCTAGTTGATGGATGCCAATGTCACAGCACCAATCGGCCCCAAGATTGGATGGTAGTGGCAAGGTTGGTGAGGTGGGGTCTGCAAATGTGTCAGTGTCTTGCATATCATCTGCACTGCAATCGCTGTTGCCACCATTGGAGGATGTGTCATTGTCCACCAATATATTTTGGGAGGCCACCTCATGGTTTCTGTCACTTTCTTCACTGTCATCCAAGGCAGTGTCCATTTGCAAGTAAATTCTTCCATCCATGATAAATGTCTTCTGCTCTGCTGCCACTCTATCTGTGTGGTGAGTGATCACAAGTCATTTGAGGTCAGAAGGATTTGGGCCAAGGGCCTTCCTACTGATGGATAATGTGACTTCCACCTCTTTGATGACCAGCCCACAAGTCAGCCAACTAGTGGCTCCGTGGTGCATCCCACTGGCAGTGGAGGTCTGCAGTAAATGAAGTTCTACACCATGTACTGTAGGAGCTGAATGATTGTTAGCTACTATAGGTAATGATCAGTTTGAAATAATCTTACCCTTTGTCAATTGGATTTCAAAGATATCCATCACAGATGGGTCATGGACATGGTCCTTCAGGGCAGCCTCCTCTTGCCTCCACCAATTCTCCTGTTTGGAGGATGGTACTGCTTCATTCAACCTTTCAAATGCTTCTCGAGCCAATGTCACCACTGCCTGAGCTACCTTTAGCTTCTGCAATAAACTGGAAACTGCAAAGTGGCAAGTGCATTAGCAAATCTGCGATTTCCACCCATCCCAAACATACTCATGTGAATCATTTTCATGAAATTTGAGTCATTCATTTGGAAGTCCAATAGCTCTTGATGATGTGGTGATGTCATTCCACAAGTTGATGTGGAAACTATGTTCAGTGTGGACCACAAGGTCTCAATAATTTCACCGTCAACCCAACCTGAACCTCTGATAAACAAGGGAAAATATCTTGCATAGCATTCCTTTTTGTGTCCATGAACATGCCACATCCTGATTCCCACCACAATCCTCAATGAGGGTGCAATCTCCAGAAACTTGGTGTTATCCACCCGCCTCTGTAAATTCTTCATATATGTGCAGTTGATGTCATAGAAACAAATGACATTTCATATGCCATTCATGTTGTAACTCAATGCATTGCACAGGGAATAGTCCATGTTTAACTGCCTAAACATACATCAGTTGGTGTAACTTGAAATAGTCAACCTCACCTTTCATTTGAAAGTCCACAACAGAATGTGGGTAAAAGCAACCATGCCATGCACAGGCAGTAGCACCCACTCCCATAGAGTTGAGTTTTCCATGGCTTGCACTGGTCTGACTGATTGCCTTATGATTGTTGCAAGCTGATTTCTGTTGGACAGTCAAACTATGAGCCCCACAAGTTATAATTACTTACCTCCATGATATGTGGAGTGGCAGCTATATATTCCTGATATTGTGGATTAGTGACCATAAAGCTGTGCCCATCCATCAACCAAACCTGATCATCAGGTCTCCACTCACACATGTGTTCTGCCTTGAAATTTCCATCCATGACCACAGTCCTGGTGTGCCTCCAGCTATGCAACATTAGACATGCTGTATTCCTCTGTTCAGATACTTACTCATCCAAATTAGCCTGGAGGCTGAGGTTGATTCCCAGCTGAGGACATGCTGCGCAAAATATTGCAAGATCCCCCTTCATCGAATCATTCAAATTACCCTGATATCCACTCCACTTAAGCAGCTTCAGGAGGCACCATTGCTATGCTACCTACAGTAGTTCCCTTGGTCCTGAGTATGTAAATGATCTCAATGAGCTGTCTGATCAATTGAGGGGAGTGACTCCTTACTGGAACTAGGTGCGGAAACACACTGGAGGTCACCTGATGAAGCTTGCTGTAGTAATTCATGCCAGATGTCCCACATTCTACATTGTCTCTCAAGAAATCATCCAAAACCAAAAATGTGAATACTATGCTTGGCTTTTCAAAGGTTGATGGATATAACTTTGTGTGGAGTAGCTGCTTGTGATAGCTTTCTGCATGCATGCATTGGCAGGGCTGCGATAGCACAAAATGTACCCCTGTCATGTCGATGACTGTCAGGTACTTTGATCCCACTGGCAGATGAAGGTGGAGGGGGATGTAGTCAATGTCTTCCCATTCCTCTTCATCCAATCCTGCTGGCTGTGAGTGTCTGCTGAGGGTGGCTTGCACATTCACGGATGTGGATGGACAGGGTGCTCCATCATGGCCAAGGTGTAGTTGTAGGCCTGTCTGTTTCAATCATGTGAATCCATACATCCATGATGATGACTGCACTTACCATATGGAGGGCTGAATCCTTGAAGAAGTCCCCAGTCCATTGTTGGACCCTATGGAAAGGGTGGGCCACATGCATCGAGCAGCAGCAATCTGTGCATAGAAGGGGGTGATGCATACAATCTGGGCACCTGTAGACCCCATCCTTTCCACATATCCTGCATGTACATGGCAATGGAGGGGCTTCCAAGTCCAGTAGGATTCATAAAAAGTCCTCCTTCTGAGGTAGCCATTCACAGATATAATCATTCTGTGTCTGAAATGCTGATATGATGCCAGATGTACAATCATTGATTACCAACATACCTTTTTCTGTGGTAATCTCATGGGCTCCATGGGAGGATAGTTCATATTGAAGACATTGTCTACTCCATCTTCAGACAGAAATTGGTGCTTGGATGGTGATCTTGACTGCTTGGTCAGCAAAGATGACGGAGAGGGGTTCACTGGGGTTTCCATGACTGGTTCCTTAATTGCAACTTCTACCAGTCATGATCTTTGCTGCCCATTGGCTTTCCACGTCCTTATTTCCAGCTGCTTAACCCATTGACTAGGGGTGGAACTAATCATCATCATCCCCTTTCTGGCACATCGCTTGACCATCCTGGATGGAGTCAGTGATGATGTTTTTTGACCTGTCCATTATCACTTAGTGAGTGGGTTGCATTTCCAGGGGCCCATCCATAGAATGATTGTGCCACTCATCTGTCAATCAGTCAATCCTAACCAAATGAGGCCAACAAAAAGTCCCAGAATAGGTGTGGCCAGATGGCCAAACCCAAATCCTTGGCCAGAAGATCTGATTGGGAACCATATCTGGGTGGCCAGAGCTTCTGATCACCCCATCAAATTGAGGAAGATCTGATCGGAGATTGTTTTCGCAATGTGTGGCATGGACAATGAATAGAAATCGGCTTAGACTAACACAGGCAGCAGTTAAGCCAAGAAACCTTCACAATCCTGTGAACACCTTGTTTTCCCTCCACTTTCCCATGGATTCCCAACCTGAAGACAGCTATGGATACCCAACCGACACAGATGCTGGACAACCCATGGATGATGCAGGGGAAGAGCTAGTGGAAGGGCCAGATGGAAATTTTGATGTAGTAGAATTGGAGGTACTAGCACGGAGGAGGAGGGAGTGGACTCAAGTGGGGAAAAAAGAGAAGCCCAGCATCATGCGCAAAATCTGTAAGGAGTTTGCAAAGATGGAGGAGCACTGTGATTTGTGGCTTGTCAAATGGAAGCAAAAGGAGGAGGTATGGGCCTCCATTGCTCAACATTTGATTCTGACATAGAATACATCCTCCTAACAAATCACTGCATGGCTCAAAAAGCCAATCAGGTCAAGGAAGCTGTGAATAACAGTCTGCTCAGCTTACAAGTACTCTATGTGATCTGTGGTGTGGGAACTATACCATGACCAGATCCAACTAAAACATTCACATATGAAGATTGAAGGTGGGGCTCAGGCAACCAAACAAATTGACCTTTACCAGCAGGCATTGAGTGCCTTCATACAAGAAGACCTCACTGATGAGCAGCGGCAGGCAGCCCACAATATCACAGAAAAATGGAATGGACTGGAGGGACCAACCCCAGAGGTCCAAGCACAGTAAGGAAATCAGGCACACAGCACAAGATCTACACTCATGTCTTTCAACAGGAATGCAAAGAAGTACAGTCTGAAGTACATGCAGAATTTCATGGAGGAGATGTGGTGGTATTGTGGGATGAGGATCGTTTCTTTGGCAGGTTGGAAGAATGAAGAAGGTATCATTCAGGCATGCTGGTAGGTCTCAGATGTCTGATCAAAATGGTGCAATAATGTCATCCACTAACAGCATGGACTTCAACAATGATATCGGGGGCAGTCATATGTTTGATGACATCCACACCATCAGTGCCTCTTGGAGGGAGTACCCAGGAAATGCATATGAGAATCCTGATATTGCTGCTGGGGAAGAGGTGCAGAATATCACAGCTAATCAACCAAGGGCCAAAATGGGGGATCCAGTGAAGTTAGTAACCAACAATGAGGGTGACATTTGGATCGGTGATCTCAATGGTCACAACTGCAATTCCATACTTCAAATGGTTCAGGGTTATCTGACAGTGCACTACCATGAGTACATGGATATTCCAACCATTTTCACCACTCATATTCATCAATTAGGAAGGGCTTGTGGAAAACAGCTTGCCAAAGTCCCCTTCAAGAAATTGGGGCAATACCAGACTGATATGATTTCGTCCTGCCATTTGCCACCAAACTTCACATTTACTGTAGACCCCAGTCACATGCATGTTTCCATGGTGATGGAGTTGCTCAACTTCTGGAAAGAATGCCAGGTATCCCATCCAAATGACATATTCACATTTCAAAAATGGTTGGATCAAGCAGGAAATTTACAGGTGCCCAGAGATGGAAGCACACTCCCACTCCAGATTGTGTGAAAATGCAATACCAAATTGTGGAAATCCCCTATCTCAGCAGATGACAGCACTGACACTGACAATGATAATACAGATACTGAGCAGGAGGCTACCAATGACATGCACATTCCTGAACTCTCTTCCAGGGGAAAATCTAGTGATCCCAGACACCATTGCAAGAAGACTCCAATGCCTTTCAGGCACCCCACCCATCGAGATACAAATGATGAAGACCAGCATGGGGTGATGTCTACCAAAGATGAAAGGGCAGGAAATGAAGCATTGCCAGTAGTGAAGTGTCCTTCCACATCCAGGCAGTCCACAATTCAACTCAAAGGTCATCTTCAACCATTCTTCAGTCATCAGTGCTAACAATTCATGATTTACAGGGTCACAGGTCACTGCTGAGCTGCAGGATGCAAGTGGATATATGGATGATGATGACTTTGACAGCATGCCATTTGCAGATGTCCACACTACCCAAAGTGGGCTGTCCAGGCAACATGACCAGGGTGGAAAATTGAAATCAGCAATGAAGAACCATGCTGGGCACAAGCAGAACAACATGGAAGCACAACCCAAGCTCAAAACAAGCAGCAATCCTCAGCAGTCAACAGTTAAACCAACTAAAAGGTGTCGAGGAACAAATGATCACTCCAGTCCCCCAGGACCTTCCACTGAAGCAGGTATGATGAATCTTGAGTTATCCACCAAATATACTAATCACAGTAATTGGTCCCAAATGAAGTGCAACTGTGGAAGTCTCCACGAGCCTGCCATGCTCCTGTGCCGGCCGATGCCAACACACCCTCACCACCACCAAAGAAAATGTGGAAGAACAAACCTGCCAAGAGGCATGGAAATCTTTGAATGCTTGACTTAGATATGTATGCTGGCACCATGATTAGTTTGACCATACCAGGGGATGGGGATTAGCTATCAGGTGCTGATGGGTTGGTGATTATTGAGCAGATGTTAATGTGTACATTATCAGTGAGAAGAATTTGACCTCCTTCCACCTGATTCTGATGGTGGCACTGTGATTAGGGTGTAATACCAGAAGGCCTGTGATTAGAAATCATGTACTGATGAGACTGTGAATACTTGTCAGACATTAATGGGCCAGTAACCAATGGGCACAATGAGTGCTTTCCAAACCTTTGATAACTCCACATTCTGTACATATAAAAGGATGTACCCTTCATATTTGTCCATGACCCAGTGCAAATAAGTGAAGCCATGCATTCCACACATACATAGAAATACATTGCCTCGAGGCTTGCATTGCCTATTGTGGCATTGATTATATTCTCATGGTTGGAACATCCACATTCCACATCATTGCCAAGAGGCACATTGTAGTGCAATACAATGATTTTCTACCAACAATCCAGCATGTCTGAACAGCAGCAGTGGAGAGTTCATTTCTACCATCAAGGTAGGAGATAAATCTTCCATTCTTTACACTTCCTAATTGCAGATAGTCAATATTGTACCCATTTCCCCTTGAAAACAATCGAGGCCTTACTCACCTTCACCCGCAGATGATGGCAGTTCAAGTTCAGAGAGCAGATTGGAGGCACCCCACTGCCCCAGTATGGAGGGTAGTGCCAGTGTGGATCAGTCTGTTAACACACCCACACCACCTGGGGGAGGTAGTGTGGATCGAATGGCAGCCATGTGCAGTGCGCTAATCCCCACACCCCCTGGCACTGCAACTGCACCTCATATGGACAGAATTGAGGCAATGTGCAGAGCAACCATCCCCACCCCACCAGCTGGCAGCCCTGCACCTCATATGGATAGAATGGTGGCCATGCACAATGCAACCATTCCCCCCCCACATGCTTGCACACCTGCTGCCCAAACTGACAAAATGGCAGCCATGTGAAGTGTGGCCATCCCCTTACCACCTGTTGCCTCCACTGCATTACCACCACAACCACCACCCATCAATAAGTTGGAGAGAATAAAAATGGTGGTAATTCCGATTCCACCCTCCATGGCCCCAGGTGAGTAGTGATATATGTTTGGTTTTGCACAGTCTCATTCCCCTACCCTGTGTAATCATTAGCCCCAAACATGGATCGGTTGGAATGAATGCACAATGCTGCAGTTCCTCATGCACCATCATTGAGGATGGAAATGATGGATGTGCAGCCCCAGCCTTTGTTAAATACAGGTGTGCAATCATGGAATAAATGTACGATCTTGGGCTGATTAGATTTGATATCTCCACAGAGGCAATATAGACCATCCCCAACAATCCACAAGCACCAAGGTTGCCAATAGTCAGAGGCAGCCCTGCATGATTACAGGTGAGCATTCACAATGTAATTTTATGCACAAAAACTAAGATCAATATTTTGCCTAACAGGGGAGGACATAAACCAGGGTGAGGAGCCAGATCACAGTTGTACAGTGGACTTTGGTACTCCCAATTGCAGGCAGCTATGAGACCTGCTCCTAAACGCTGTGGCAGGTTTGTGCTATTGCATATTTCACTATGTGCATGCTGACTGTGGACATCATGCAGGAGATATGCCTACACTAGTGGAGTGTCAGGCTTTGGAACAGGTGGAATTGGCTATGTGAGATGCAGATGACAATTGTATGTACTGCTAGCATAGTGCTTCTGTTGCTGATACTGGCCATTAGTTTTGTGTGTGCTTCACATGTTCAAATCATGGCATGGTGCTGGCTTCCCCCCCTCGAATATCTGCTACAACAAGGATCTCAATGGGCACATCATGTGTTACAAAACTCCCTACTTCCTGCTTCTACCAACCGTGTCCCACCTTTACTTCATGCCTACACTTCTCTCTTTGTCGTCATCATTGCTGCTGTTATCATCCTGTCCCTTGCTGCTTTCCGTGTGTTGCCCAGCACGTCACCCGACAGGCTTATGTTTTGGTAGTCAGTTCAACCCTGACTCGCCAGTCTTACCTTAGCTCACCAACCTCCTTTGTGTTCATCGACTCACCGCTTGTACTATTAGCTACACCTACTGCGCGTTATTGCCTTTCCCATACTTAGTGATCATTTGGCTCACTGGGTACTTCCTGTGTTTGCTGGTGTCTGCCTGGCTTGTAGCTGTGTCTCTCTGAAGTATATAAACCCTAGCTACCTCGCCATGTACTGTATCTTTTTGCTACCTTGCAACCATGCTATTGCTTATCACCATTCTTTGGAGATACAAGTAACTCATCGGTCAAGAGGACTCAAAGCCTTGTTGTCCTGAGGTCGATACTTTGCCATCACCTATCACACTTGTGCTTTGTTAGTACTTTTGTGCACAATGGCATAACAAAAGCAAAAAGATCAAATCTGCTGCTGTGACCATTATTCAGACATGACGCTCAGCTTTTCTCTTTACTAAAACTTTGCTAGTTGATCCTTCTATGGGTCAAGCTACTAGTGTCTCTATCCCCTAAAAATGTCGACCATCCATTCTTTGGATCTCTGTTGATGTATCCATCATCATTCTCTACTTCACCTTACCAGTTGCCCAAGGTGTCTTCAGGAGACCATAGATGTCCTCCTTGGCCACCTCCTTCTGCACTCGGTAAAGGCAAAGCACCACCCATCCCTCCGTGTACTTCGACCGAATACTCTGGTAAATGGTTTGCCCATAAGTATGGTCTCCCCTCAACTCCTGTTCCCCCTTTGACTCTTCAAAACCCTGCTATTCTTGGTTCATACTGAGAAAGGGAACCCAAGTCCAAAACTGATGCCAAACCTTTAATAGACAATGCTATCTCCAACTTCGGTTCCACAATCAGTGATGTACCCATACTGGACCAAGAAGAAGAGTCCCTCACTAAAATAATGTCTCATGTTACTGAAGGTCTATCTTTGGGAGCCAGCAGTTCCAGACAGCAAAATGAGAGTTCTGGAAACCCACTCTTCAATAGAGAACCCACGGAAAAGGAGTTAGAAGAGTTGTTAGCCAAGGTGTTTGGACAAAAGTGGATGCACAACCCCAGATACTTCCATTCCTCAGAAGAAAAGCTTAATGGAGGACAAGAGTTCAATCTTAACAAGCCTACCATCTATAATGGAGATCACAAGTGACTCCCAGCTTGGCTTACTCAAGTCAAAGGCTATCTGCAGATTAATCAACATGTCTATGTCACCGACCACCTGCAGATCAGATTGGCGCTCTCCTATATGATGGAAGGGTCCGCAGCTGCATTTGCTGAAAACTATATCAATGAACACGCCGATAGTGGCTTAGCAACCTACAATGATATGTGGGAAAACTTTGAAGCCACTATACAAGCTACCTTTGCTAGCGGAGACCAACAGTCAAAGGCTCAGCTGGAATTGGTCACTCTTACCCAAGGGTCCACTCCTCTGGAAAACTATGTCACCAGGTTCATGGCTCTCTTCAACCACACTAAATTCTGCAACAATTCATTTAACGGTGCTATCTTCTTTGGAAAAGGATTAAAGAAGGAGATCAGAGATTGGGTCCTTGATCATAGAGATCCAAAGACCATTTTGGAATGGATAGCCACCATGGGAGAAGCTGTAAGCAAGATCGAGAACAAGCAGATCTTGGATGGAAAAACCGCCCCTACATCCTTCTTTAATTTCAATCACCTGACCCCTAGCCAAGACCCTAATGCTATGGACATCGATGAACAAGGACGAACGAGGAAATGGTCCAAGGGAAGAATGGTCTACGTTATCAAGTGCTACAACTGTGGAGATGAAGGCCATATCCAGAAAGAATGCAAGAAACCTGCGAAGGTCCATGAGGTTAAAGAAATTGTGTTGGCCAGTGGTCCAGAAAATTTGTACCATGAGTCGATCAGAAAGCATTTGGATTTTTAAGTGGACATTCTGGTTTACTTCTGTCCAGCATGTCCACTGTAAATGTTTCATCAGCTTACAATGTATCTAGTGTCAGTGACAAAAACGAAATGACTGCCAAATCCCCCACTGGATACATTCGGCTGCTTGACTACAAAGCAGAAGTCAGTGTGCTCATCGACTGCAGAGCCGAAATCAATTTAATCAGTCCAACCATCACCAAAAGGCTCAATGTCAAAAACATATAAGGTTAAAAGGCCTTGGAAGGTTGTTGGGTTTGACAGGACCATTAGCCATCCTATAACCCAGAAGTGTTATCTCCAGATAGAGGTAAAAGGAAGACACTGCAAATTGCTATGCTTTGTTGGACCGCTGGAGAAAAGGGATCACATCATCCTAGGAATGCCATGGCTCTGAAAAGAGAAGCCCATTATTAATTGGGAAACTCAGAATATTGAAGGATGGGGTGACTCCCCATGACAGTCACCAAAGAAGGAAGATGATGCATGTGAGGTCAAGACTGCCTCTGTAAATCACACAATGATCTCTACCAAGTTAGAGATGGATGCCAAGCCTGTGGAAGTCCCAGACCTCCCACAAGAGTATCAAGAGTTCACCAATGTCTTTTCAGAAGAAGATATTCCCCTTCCCTGCTTTCACAAGGGGTTAGATCATGAAATACAAACCAGAGAGGAATTTCAGAAGGACAACAAACAAGTGATGAAAAAGGCTATGCTGTACCCCATGTCTCTGGATGAAATGAAGGCTCTCGATGAGTTTATCAATGAAAATCTAGCCTGTGGAAAGATAATCCCATCTGAGTTGCCAGTGTCAGCACCAGTCTTCTTCGTTGCAAAAAAGGATGGAAAGAAACAGTTGGTTCAGGACTACCGCTACCTAAACTCCTACACAATCCATGACTCGTACCCTCTTCCCAATATACCACAATTGATCAATGAGCCATGCGAATCAAAGTATTTCACTAAGTTTGATGTGCATTGGGGGTTCACCAATGTTAGGGTAAAACCAGAGGACCAGTGGAAGGTGGCCTTTCTGATGCCTAGGGGACTGTTCAAGCCAACAGTAATGTTTTTTGGACAGTGCAACTCACCACTGACCTTTCAAAGGTTCATGGATACCACTTTCACACAGCAACTTCAATGCAGACAACAATGTGGGTATATGGATGATGTCATAGTCCATGCCAAGATGCTCTCAGATCTCCGAAAATATGTCAAAGAATTTCTGGTCATATGCCAGAAGGAACAGCTGCATTTAAAAATGTCAAAGTGTCTGTTCGAGGCACAGGAGGTTGAATTCCTTGGAATGAAGGTTACACAAGGAAATGTGCAAATGGTCTCTGTCAAAATGGACACAGTCGAAGGATGGCCAGTCCCAAGTTGCCTATGAGATGTTTGGTCCTTCTTAGGCTTCTGCAACTTTTATTGACATTTTATCCCATTGTTCTCACAAGTTGCAAAACCACTCCATAATTTGTCAAAGAAGGATGTAAAGTGGCATTGGAATGAAGAACACAATGAGGCCTTTCAAAGAATCAAGGCTTTACTATGCTTGGCTCCTGTTTTGCAGATCCTAGATCACTGAAAACCTTTTGCCATATTTATGGATGCATCAAAAGTAGGAACTGGGGCAGTTCTTGCTCAGAAGGGCCCTGATGATGATTGGCACCTGTGTCATTTCCTCTCGGAATTACTTAAAGGTGTGGAACAATGCTACCAAGTCTTCGATCTGGAGATGCTCACAGTTATTCGAGCACTTGATGCTTTTCGCCATTACCTGATTTCCCCGGTCAAACCTATGGTGGTCTTTATGGACCACAAAAACCTTATGTATTGGTGCCACCCCCAGAAACTTACTCCCCAACAGGCATGGTAGCTGGACACCCTCCAGGGGTACCGGTTAATCTTTTCCCACCAGTCTGGACAGTTAATGGGAGCCCTGGATGCACTGTCCCACTGCTCTGACCATGGAGAGGAGCCAGCAACTACCGCCACTGCATTGCCCAATTCCATGTGACTTTCAGGGGGGGTAAATCCAGCACAATCAACAAAAACAACTGGTGGTCAAGCTCCCATGGCATTGGTACAATGTGTCACGAATGAAGCACCAAAGGTTGACCTGTTGAGAAAGGGAGTGTATGTAATATCCCAAGAAGTGTACAAGCATGCCATGAGCAAAATGCCAAAGGACTCCATGCTCTTGGAAGAAAACGAACAGATAACAAAGGCCACAGATGGAACCAAAAGGTACAAACAGTGGCTGTATATCCCACCTGGAACTCACAAGCAGTGCCTAAAGGAGTACCACAATCATGCATTGGCTGGACATCCAGGAATAAAGGCAATGATGAAGAAAATGATGAAAGAGGTGTGGTGGCCCAGAATGTGGAAGTCCATTCAAAACTATGTCAAAGGCTGTCTGGTATGTCAGGCCAGCAAGGTTGTGACTCATCCAGTAACACTGCCAGTAACCCCAAACGATATGCCAAGTAACCCCCTCCCGTTTCAACAAATCTTGATGGATTTCATCACAGATCTACCCCTGTCTGAGGGATATGATTTGGTCCTAACCATTGTAGACCAAGGACTTACTAAGGTGGTGGTGTTCATCCCAACCAACAAAACAGCTGACTCAGTGGAATTGGCAAGGCTGTTCCAGCACAATATCTACCAGTGATATGGACTTCCGGAAAACATCATATCCAATCGAGGACCACAGTTTGCTTTGGCATTTACTAGGGAGCTGTACAAGGCTGTGGGTGTCAAAACCAAGTTGTCGATGGCTTATCACCCACAAACCAATGGCAAAAGCGAGTGCATCAACCAGGAGCTTGAAACCTACTTATGGTGTTATTGTGCTGAGTTGCCAAACTTGTGGGCCCAAAAGCTCCCTGATGCTGAGTTTGCTCATAATTCACAGGTCCACTCAGTACACAACCAAACCCCATTTTTGCTCCTCTATGGTTTCGACCCTTCCCCTTATCCCTCTGTAAAAGTCACTGCAGCTCCATCGGTTGATGAACAATTGCAGGCACTGGCTGTAAATCAGGATCTTGCGATGCTCTCTCATAAGAAGGCTCAGGAGGTAATGAAGAGCCAGAGCAAGGGAACCTATATGCCCCTGAAGGTTGGAGATAAGGTCTGGCTCGATTTGGCCAATCTCCACACTCAGGGACAGTCAGCCAAGCTGGAACCCAGAAGACTTGGCCCCTTTACCATCACGGAATTAATATCCCAGGTGGTGGTGCACTTAGATCTCCCGTCAATGCAGAAGGTCCATCCTGTGTTTCACATGTCACAAATCTACCCATATATGGAAACTGATGAGTATGGTCTTGCCCTGGCTCAGCCCCTGCCTGAGCTGGTGATGATGAGGTCAAGTGGGAGCGGGAGGCTATCCTTAATCACTGCACCAAAGGGTGCAGAAAGGAACACAAGTACTTGGTGAAGTGGAAAGGATTCCCTCATTCATCCAACACCTGGGAACCAGAGATGAATATAAGGGAGCATGCTGAGGAAGCCCTTTACAAATACAAACTTGCCTGTCGCCTCAATGTGTAAAATGTCCTCACCACGCTCAGTCAACACAGAGAACCCTGGTTCAGACTACTTTGATGATTTTAACGAATCTGACTTCACTGGTTCTACCCTTGTCTCAATGGATGTCTCCCTAGCCTCACCATTTGCAATACCCTCCACACGCCCCCTCTCCAAGGTACCCAACCTCTCTGCCTCTGGCTCGATGTCGACCTGAATGGATGAGGTCTCCACCACCTCTGTCAAACCCTTTTCAGACTCCACCTCCTTCGTCCCTCTCAGAGGGATCTCATTTAAGTAGGCCAGCCCACACTCCACAAAGGGCAAGAAGCATGCCTGTCCCTCTACCCCTTTCCCCCACATCCTGCTCATGGATAGACTCTCAGCCACCCCCTATGACTATGACCCTAATGAAGGACCAAACCCCAACAAACAACCCCCAGTTCCTGCTTTACCTGTTGCCTGACCCATATCATGCAAGCACGTACTGCCCTGTACCAGGAATGCCTGCTTTACTTCCCCCTGCACAGGGCTCTCTCAAGTGGGCCCCATGACATCTGAATTCTTCGACTACTGTTGGCTTCTCATGAAGTACAATGAAGGGTACACACTTGATGGGACAACAGGAGAACAACGTGAATGTTTATGGCTGTTGTGTCAAATCTTCCGAGGATCAGACATAGTGGTGTCTTACGTCCCTCAGTTCTTAGAATCCACTCAGGTGTGCGATCCTGAAGAAAAGGGAGCTTACATAGAACAGCTCTTAAGGGCAATGGTTAGTGCGATGGGTGATGTCCAACATGATGTCATAAGCCTCGTACATAAGGATCTCAGACTGGAGGTCACCCATTCCTTTCGGGTTAAAAATACCGATCAATCTGTCAGATCTGGGCTGGATGCCTTATGCAAAGTTGCTTCTGCAATCAAGGATGGAAGATCACAACTTCATGAGATGGTCAGAACAGAAATGCAAGCCACAGGAAGCGCTTCGGGGGTGTCTCCCCGAGATGTTGAAACAAGACGAGGACCACCTAATATGGCTAGCACAGACTGGCTGCCCATCCCTAAAAGAGAGACTCCGATGTCACCACCACCCTTCTGAGAAGAAAAGGAAGTCATGTGCGAAAGGGTCTTCCACCAAGCCGCAACAATCATCGCTGACTCAGCACAAAACAGAGGAACCATTTACGCTTGGGTCGATTTGTTAGAAAAGGCCTGCTCTGATCTTGACTTCTGCCATATCCATAACGTTGTCCAAACCCAAACTGAAATACCTCCCCACCCTTTCCTCACCCTAGCTCTCGATGATCAGCTGCACCTCTTTCTTGGTGGACACCTTCCCGTTCCATGCAACCATCTTCTCTGTCCCTATGTGTGCTATGACTGCGGGTTCCTTGGACACTGGTCTTGTGGTAATGGAAGAGGCTCATGATGGACCACCCCTGAGGAGGTTACCATCTTACCCTCCATGACCCCTTTGCTGCCCATGTCCCATTGTGCACCGAGAGCACCGTGTGCCTCAACCTGTCATCGATCAGGGGCTCACCAGTCTTAATGGGGGGGTAATGTTACAAAACTCCCTACTTCCTGCTTCTACTGACCACATCCCACCTTTACTTCATGCCTACACTTCTCTCTTTGTCATCATCATTGCCACTGTTATCATCTCGTCCCTTGCTGCTTTCCATGTGTTGCCTGGCATGTCACCTGACAGGCTTATGTTTTGGTAGTCAGTTCAACCCTGACTTGCCAGTCTTACCTTAGCTCGCCAACCTCCTTTGTGTTCGTCGACTCACCACTTGTACTATTAGCTACACCTACTGCGCGTTATTGCCTTTCCCATACTTAGTGATCGTTTGGCTCACTGGGTACTTCCTGTGTTTGCTGGTGTCTGCCTGGCTTGTAGCTGTGTCTCTCTGAAGTATATAAACCCTAGCTACCTCGCCATGTACTGTATCTTTTTGCTACCTTGCAACCACACTATTGCTTATCACCATTCTTTGGAGATACAAGTAACTCATCGGTCAAGAGGACTCAAAGCCTTGTTGTCCTGAGGTCAATACTTTGCTGTTGCCTATCGCACTTGTGCTTTTTTAGTACTTTCGTGCACAACAGCATAACATCATGCAGGTGATGCAGTGGATTTCAACTGACATTCAACATCTTGTCAGATCTTGGGTGCAGCATGTGGAAGCTGGCCAGTACATGGTAGATATGATTGACTTACTGGAGGTATCATGGCATCCACATGTTGGGTACAGTCTTCAGTCATATACCAGAGGTTCACCCTACCCATCTTGACAGTCCACAATAGAGATGGCCATTGTATACTTGGGGTGTTGCATTGAGTGTGCAGTGATTCATTTATTGGGTATGCCACAACCATCTGACTGGCCAGCAGAGTGGTATGAAAATTTGTGCTTGGATATGGTGAGTTTTCATTTTATGTTGACTTGGATTGATTTAATGATGTCTGGCACAGAAGGAGCTGGATCACCTCATACTGGTGACCATATCATGGGAAAGCTTCTGTCCATTGTTGACAGCATGTTTCCATGCATACCTGTGATGCCAAGAGGACCAGGCACAATTTCAGGATGAGGTTCGACAGATTCTGCTCAGCACCTTTCAGATGATCAACCAGATATCCCACTTCATTCCAAACTGGATGCCCAGGTCACCCAACAAATATGCAGGCTTTGTGTTTCCATGGTGGGTGGACAGATCTCCCCAATACCATGCAGAGTTCCAGCAAATGAGGGGTGCCAGAATTTTCCCCATTGCACATGAGTATTTCCAGGTAATTTCCATCACCTTTCAAAGGCATAATATGTTGACCTTCCTACAGCATACTTGGCCCTTGCAGCAGTTGTCAATGGGTGATCGGATTGATGAGTGGATGGAGGAGAAGGTCAGTGCCTACATGATCATGGCAAGGAGGGTGGCAGGTGAGATTGAGTGGAACTTGCAGGCAATCGATCATTTGTTTTTGCAGTGGTTTGCCTTGTCAAGACTGCTTGGCTTCCAGGATGCATAAGATACAAATAGAGACTGTGCTGTCTATATATTGTACATACTTCCTATGAAATGTCCATGTGAACTGTACCATGCAGCAATTCTAGGATCATGACCAGCACATCCTGTCTGTCTATATATTTGTTCATTTACCTATAAATTACAATGCACTACAATTGTAGGTTGGACATATGGGGTGAAGTACATAATGGAATTCCAACTGACTGATGTACATTTTGCTGCATGTAGTATGCAATGCATGCACGATTACCGTCAGCATAACCCACCCCATGTTCCAATGCAGACCCTGGCATAGCAATTATTGTCCTGGGGTTATATCGAAACTGTAGATTGATGGTAGGTATGATGAAATCCAATGGCAGATAGTGACCAACCATGATTAGCATGTCCAACCACTGCTGCCACCCATTGACATCTCTGTGGTATGGAGTTGTGTGGTTAGCCATTATGGATACACTGGTATATACCAAATTCCATATCAGTAAAATGGAAGACATATCCATATCTCCCTGCTGCTGTGCATCCACCCCCAGTCAGATCAGAACCTCCTGGCCAGAAGCATACATATGAGGGTGGATCACCACAAGTGTTCCCAAGAGAAGTGCATGAAATTCGGACATTTGATCCACCCATTCCCACATTCTGTTTTGTTCTTGACCAGATTTCAACAGTTGTGATACCTCAGGATGGAAGTTCGGTGGCTGTCCCCATGTCACCAAAACATAGATTGAGAAAGGATGAATCTCTTACCCCTCACCCTTGCTGATACCACCCTGGTGATAGGTCTATGCTGCCTTTTAGATCTGCCATTTCCCGGAATAATGCTATGTCTGTCCGCCATCTGCCCATTTGTGAAGGTTTTATGCTGTCCTTCAGTGGAACTGCCATTCTGCTGAGTGAATTCCAAATTTGTCTCTGGGATGAAGGTGAATTTCCTGCTATGCAGGAATTTCAGGTTTCATACCTGATGTTCACTGCCTAAGGTGCCTGGAAGGTACCAAAGTTTGACATTGCCACTTCCATCCACAATTACAGTCGGCTCTGTGATTTCAGGGTATTGCAGAGATGCTGCAGTTTCCTCAGTCTGTTGGCACTTTGTTGCATGGGCTACCACTTTCATACAATGAGCAGATGGTCCTGCAGAGATTGTTTGAAATCACCTGGATTCTGATATGCTTGTATGATTATTTGAATCATGCAATCAGCCTGACATACCAGTAGCAGAGGAATGGATATGTCAGGCAGTGCACATTGTCCAGTCAGCACCTCCTCCCAAAAGCAGCTTTTCATATAGTCAGTAATTTTGTCTGCTAACTGCATTTGCCAGCCAGTAGGCACTGGGGACATTTGTTCCAGTTGAGACATGTTGACAAATAAAAAGAACTGATCTGAGGTACTACTTCACAGTATCCCAGTAGCTGGGACAATGAGCAAAAATGTGCCATTGTCCATCACATTACATTGTAGGGAGTGAGTACTCCCCACCATGATATTTCTTTTATTTTATAGCTTTTACTTTTACTTTTACTTTACTGTTTTTACTTTCTTTTCTTTGTTTTTGTTCTTTTACTCTAGACTTTACTTAGCTTCGAGAGTAGACACATGATGTGGCTTAAGTAAGCCCATGCGCACTTACTCTCCACTGTAATTACTTCCAAAAAAATAGGAAGGAAGTACCGAGTTAAGAGTTCGAGTTCAAGAAGGCCTCAAGTTGCCTTCTTCTGTGTCTAGACAGTCTCAGACAGCATCAGACATTCCCCAGACAGCATCAGACATTCCCCAGACAGCATCTCTCCCCAGGCTTTAGAAGCACCTTTGGAAGTACTCTCCCCTCTCAGATCATCACTCCCCACCCCAGCTTTTCTTATTCAGATTCTTCAATGTGACAATATTTCATCATGGCTACAAACTACAAACTGAAAGGCACCCAAGCTAATTAGGCCGTCCCATTGAGGACTTGTGCCAGCAATATCATATTGCAGACAGGTCAATCCTTGAGTCATGTAGCCCTACTCATCTGTTAGGCTCTCCACCCCTCAGTTGCACAGTATTTCTCGATATCACAGGCTGTCCAGTCCATGAGTGTTGGCGGCCTACCTCACCCATCATACTGGGCAGTCCATAAGTGATGTTGTTTCAGATATTATGGCAGCAAGGACAGCCAGTGAGTTGTGACTCCATATCACAGCTGAGCCAATGCATGAGTTGTACCATCTGATGTTTTACTATGGACAGGCCAGCCCATGAGCTCTGCCATCCTTCCTCACCTGCTGCACTGGCCCCCCCATGAGCTGCAAGGATGCTGATGCAGATATGGCTGGTCACTGGAAAACTGCTAGAACCAAGGCTGATCAAGCTAAGGCAGAAAATCTCTGCCTCACTCCATATTGTGGCCAGCCCGGTGTATGAGTTGCACCATCTGATGGTTTACTATGGACAGGCCACCCCATGAGCTCTGCTGTCCATCCTCACCTGCCTTGCTGGCCCCCCCCCCCCATGAGCTGTGAGGATGCTGATGCAGATTTGGCTGGTCACTGGAAAGCTGCTAGAACTAAGGCTGATCAAGCTAAGGCAGAAAATCTCCATCTCACTCCATATCGCAGCCAGGCAGTGCATGAGTTGTACCTTCTGATGGTTTACTATGGACAGGCCACCCCATGAGCTCTGCCATCCATCCTCACCTGCTGCACTGGCCCCTCCATGAACTGTAGGGATGCCGATGCACATTTGGCTGGTCAATGGTCTGCTCACCACACCCACCACTCCATGAACATTATACAATGTAGCCATGACAGGAAGACCAAGGGGAGGAATCAGAAGTGGCTGTGGAAGAGCATGCACGCAAAGTTGACATGACGTGGGTCACGTCACGCCACACTAGCCGATGCACCAGCCTATCAAACCGTGTGGAGATCACGTGGGTAGACGCTAGCAGCTGCAGTGCGCTCAACTTATCTGCACAGATATGAACCGTTTACGACATATTGCGTTCTGTCCAAATCCATATTACAGTATGTACTATCCTAAACGTGATGCAGGGGGATACACGCATGCTTCTGGGGCAGGTGGCAAGCTGTAGTGGAGTCCATTAGACGAAATACGTAGCAGTATGACCAGGAATGTGGTTTTGAAGACAACAACAGGGCCTCTCGAAATATTGCAATTCGCATGCACTGACAGGTACCAGGCAAAATAGCATAGCGGTAGGGTAGGGGATACGAGGCATTGAATACCAGAATTCTGTAAGGCTCGAAATGCCTCTTGCACGGGCAGGAATTAAGCAAAACATTGTAGCGGTAAAGCAGAATGCGAGGTGTCGAGGGTCAGATCAACGTGCAGCTAGAAAAATGTCAAATGGAGTAGAGGTGAAGGTGGTTACATACGTGCAATCTCCGATTATTACTTTTTTATCGCAGAGGAAAAATCTTCATCTGCCAGGTTCCATCCGCAGAGCTGCAAGGCAAGTTGCCATTGTTTCGTTTTTTTTTTCGGTCCATAAGGAGAGGGATGGTGGTAGCCGCACTAGATCCTGTCACAAAAGTAGTAAAACGGGAGTGGCATCGAAGTCACATTAGATTACGTCATCGGTGGATTACGACGAAGTTGCTAGCGAACCTGGAATATCCGTTGGTGTACCGGATGAATTTGGTCAGCACTTGCGACTTCAAAGGACATAGAGAGGAAGTCTACAGGAAACCCAATTGTAGATTCAACTGTGTAGTCTTGCCCAAAAGTTTACTCCAATACTCAACACACACTCGCGGACGATGGGTGCCGACCATTACTCTGCCTTGTCTCAGTCAACCTTCAAAATGAGCGAACTGGTCTGCAAGACGCTCGACCACGATGCTACTGACATCTTCATTGGCAAGTGGCTCGATTACCAGAACGGCGCATACTGGGAACAGTTCTGAAACATAAGGCAGCGAAAGTAAGCCATCATAGCACTCTGGAGCAAGCAGCATACTCATCTTTATGTTCTCCAGCCTTGGGCTCATCCTTGACGTGCCAAACTGGGTACGGTTGGGGCCGAACGACGCATATATGGGACCCCACATCACGAAAGCGTTTGGTTTGTCTACCTGATCGTCAGACGTACACGAGAAGCAGGAGAGAACAAGTCGTCTTGGAAGAAAGAGGATGACTCGTTCAACAAAGTCAGATTCCGACTTGTTTCGGCTGGTGTGGAGCTCTCCGCAGATATGCTGGTATGGTCTTGAAGTGGTCCTAAGATCCAGAGAACAATTGTCCAGCGTGGTCGCGTGACAGTGATGCCATAAGTCAGTTTATTCTGTGACCGGCACCGCCACCTGCAAATGTCAATGCGCTAAGTCCAAGTAAAGCTAAGCGGTACGAAGTGACCGGTGTGATGCCATAACATATTACAACTTACGGTGTAACACACATTCCATAGTACATTACAGTTTCTTTTAGGGAGTGCGGTGTAATGTGACACTATCTTAAACCCTCCCATAGATCCTGTCTCATCTGACTGACAAACCAAGTCTGACAAAAATCTGACCTGAGCAGCTTTCATCCCACCTGATCCAACACTGTTCTTCACTGGGACTGAGGGGTATGAGCTATCAAGCCCCCCTATATGGTAAGCCAACCAGGGACCCCAAGACATATGCGCCGACTGATACCAAAATGATAGTCGCAATCTCCAACCATCTCAAACCGGAGAAAGTCCTTGCTACTCCCCCCTCTCTTATGATACCATGGGTATCACTGTCTGCAAGCGCTTGAATTCTAAGGGGCTATGAAAACGAACTAAGCAAAGTCTGCACTCACCAACATCTTCAACCTCGATGGCATGCCATAACTGAACATAGCCTCTTCGTCCCTCCAGAGCACACGTCCCTGTAGCGATAAGGAACCTATCTTCCCTACTTTTGACATGGGCCTGGAGGACCCCGTGTGAGCGTCACTGCGGTTAGTCACAATGAAAGGCAGTACTCAACTGCAATAGAAAGCACAATGTCCTTGGCTGTTGGGCATTAGAATTGGTCAGAGTTTGCTCGGAGACACTCACTGTCATGCATAAGTGTACCAAGCAGGGATCTGTCCGTGGAGTCCCATATTTGCACTTTCCCACATGGGCTGCCACCAAGTACAGCCTGCCCTCCATGTATGAAAGCCACCGGGACAAGCATCCCATTACTCGGCTGGAGCATGGAACCGTCTAGGCTACTGTCGTTGAGGTGGTAGATATCGAATCCAGTTGTAACGTTGGAAACAACTAGCACGTTTCCGTCACAAGACACGCTCATAGAGCCACTGCCTCTTTTTTATCAATAGTGGCACCAATGCTAAAGAAAAGATCAAGCATACACCAGGGTCTTGACATAGACGAAATGTGCCATTTTGACTTTAATCGCATCCCAAAGGCTGAGGAGGGATCAGTCATCTCCCGCGCAAAAAAAAGGATGGAAATGTACAGTATGCCATGATGCAAGTAAGCGACCAAAAGCGTTCTCTCAGAATACTTCGTATGTGCCCACACTAAGGACGTCACAATCACCTCGGATTCATGATTTACTGAAATGGACGGAGGGGGAAGAATTTGTGCGAGTTGCATCCATTTAGCTAATGATCATGATAGCCCAACGTCACGAGACAACAGACAACCCTACCTGTTCCCTCGTGATTCCAGAGAAAGACTTCCGAGTGGGCACCAGTGACCACAATGCAGTCCATAACCGCAAGATATTCAACTGGAGAGCTGGAATGAGCTGTAAACCCCTGAACCTGCTGCCAAACAGGGTCAAAAGTATTGGAAAATAAGCTGGATTTACTGAGCCCCTATGAACACAGTCGTCTATATGAATTGAGATGACCACGCCGTTAGCAAGCCCACACAACAGGTGATTTTCGGATGGCATCATCCAGATGATTGAGAGTACAGCATTACTCCCAGTGACAACGACATGGAGCTTCCGGCCGGAAAGAGTTGACCATAATGACAGCTTTCCATCAAGGCTGCCAACGGCTAAGAATGTGCCGTGTGAGCTGAATGCAAGAGATGTGATGGTGTCTTGATGCTCTTCCTCGAGGCGGTGGTACAGCTTGTATTGAAGAGGCATCCCGAAGGTGGAAGCGTTAGTCCAAGACTGTTAACAAAGCACTGGGTAATAGGGCCCATCTGCAAAATTAGCAGGACCGTAACGGACACGTGTTGACAATGACACGCCAATAACAGCACTTGCCAAGCACTCAAGCAGTCATTCAATGTACAGACCAGGCTGTCAAAAGTATATCCCATAGGATCTCAAGTGAATATCATGAGTTCTCGCAATCGCATGCACATGGGATAGCACAGGAACAAGCTCAAAGTTCACATGGCTGTGAGAGGGTGGTGACTCCGGCGCTGGTCGGAGTGGCTCGACTTTTCTTTGTGACAAGAACATTTATGTGAATCAAATTTGGACATGACCACGTATCGACTGTAAGCTTTGACCTCTACCATCATTCTCTGATATGCAGATGCTCACTGCTATGTCCCAAGAACAGTGGCTGTTTCGTCAAAGTTCACCCATTGACAAAGACGGCAGGGTCACTCGTATCATAATCTCTCACATACCCACCATGGCTGCAACTCAAAAGAACGTGACTCCACTGATTCTGCAGCGCTTCTCGCCACCAACCTCAAGTGTTCCACAGTAAGTGGTTTTCTGACAGTCATTGAAAGTCTAATGTTGACTCCAAACAATAAGTGGCCAGTCTTGTTCTCATCCCAACCCATTGGGGAAACATCAGTACCACGAGTAGAAGACATGTCAGTCATTCGGATGATCTTACGTACTTAGGAACTAATATCGGAGTCTTGTAGCTCTGGCAAGGCGAGTCAGCCCTCAGCAGGGCACCCTCCTTTGATAACGGTACGCCTTGGTATTTTAGATGGACACGAACTTAGTGTGAGGGATCGCAATCTTCGGCAGGTGTCTCCCCGGAAGCTCAACAAATTCCACGATACCCCAGGGGTATTCCACTGGTATAGATCGGAAGGAAATGATCCCCTCAGCTTTCTGCCTTCTCATGTTGAGAATGTCACAGAAGGTGATCTCTTTTTCTACTGGGTCAAAAGTGTGGGTAAATGCCAAATGTGGATTTGGAGGAGTGTCGGCGGGGCGAGCACTTGGGTACCAGCCTGAGAGGGAGAGCAAATCATGGGCAGTGATGGTACTATAAGGTATTTCGTTGTTATCGATGGTCATCAACCATCCTTAGTACAGGCTGTGACATGGGAGAGATGATATAGGCATAGGAAAGTGTTCGTAACCTTAGCACATTAACACTGTACTGTGGCAATGGGTTTTCAATCAGGTTGGTGATAAGGTGTTCTCGCTTCTAAGCGACCGCCCGACTGGCTTATCGCAAATGTAATATAGATAACCTCGACCTTGCCTTACTCTAAGAATGTCAATGAGTGTCGAAAAGAGACACCACACGATAGCCTATGTGAAGCCACCTCACTGTACTTAGCTAAGTTCTAAAGAGTGGACATGGGGCGTGGAGATTGGCATATGTAGAAGTTTGTACTAGATTCGCAAAACAAACTAAGTTTTAGTAGGTGTTAGCATTCCATCGACGTGCTCAGGCTCTGCGGTCAGTTTTCTAAGAACACCTCCCCGCACTACCAAGGGCGGTTTGCCTGTCAAAAACATCATAGGGCCCAGCCAAGCTGTATGGCAAATGAAGATAAGTTCAATCCACATGTAGGATCAGTGAGACGACTTACACAGCTATAGCTTGTGGGATATCCAGGGGCATGTCCTCCTGAAGAAGCAAATCGTCCAGGCCTTCCGAAGTCAGAGAAGAAATATAGTCTTGAGCATAGAAATTCTTGGGAAGACCTGACAGTGGTTTTCGGTTGCTGACTTGACTAGACGGTGTACGAAGGTGTGGCCATGCGCCAGCAGTGGCATTCCACTGTTCCTGATACCTCATTCGGAGATGGAGCTTGTCAAGCACATGCAGGGCATCTGTTACGGCAGCAGATCGCCATGTTTTATGGGTGATATGGTAGATGCATTCGCCATGCCCGACGTCGTGCTCTGACTCATCAGAGCTCATACCAGTCGGTCCGAGTTGTTGCACCACGCTAACTGCTGAGGGATATGATCCCGAGTGACGGTGGGCCGTTCGAAGGTGGCGGTTATACAACTATGGCACCTTCTAAGCATTGTGTCGTCACCAATGATGAGAGTAACTGACCTGCAACTTGCGTTCTCTGCACCTGTGCACAGAGTGAATGCCAGCCAACGGACTCTTGTAATCCTGCTCGTTCGTATACCCGGACGCAAGATCCAAAACTCTGGCTTGTTCTTCACGAGCAACCATCTGCTGCTTTGCATATACCTGGCGCAAATAGTTGAAATGAACTACCCAGGCATCAAAAATAGTCTTCAATGATCTGTCGCAGCCAGGATGAGCGTCACGGAAACTGGCAGCAAACACGTGAGACGCTGATGTATTCCATGCAGAAGCTGGAGTGTCATTGAGGTCAACACGGAAATTGTCAGCAGTGCAGCAGGGATGCTGAGTCCCCTTCGTGTAACTTATGACTTCAGCTCTATTGGGCACATTGGTAAAGGGAGAATGTTTATTCTCACGCTTCATGAGCGCTAGAGCGTGTTTGCAGATCAGTTTCTGGTAATTACGGCTATTAGACATAATCCAGAAACCAAGATAAAGACACACTTGGAATTCCAGATGTGCGGGCTTGTGATGAGCAGGGAATCCTTTTACCCTACAGTGACCTTGAAGTGAAGGTGGTTTCTCTTCATCTCTAGCACTTCCATGCGCACCCAGTGACATTCCCACAAGATGAGCTTTCATGGTGTTGGCTGCCTCATTAATCGCATTGATTGCACCATCGAGTTCCAGCTGGATCGTCTCTTTGAAGAGTCGTAAGTCACTCCGAGTAACCGGGATCTGAAAGGGGATTACCACGAAGGTCTAGGCGACCCAAAACGGACCTACCTCTTCCACGTCATTGGAAAGTTCACTCATGTTTGGACCCAGTACTGTACTACGCATTCCGTTGGAGGCGGTGACAGTCCCTGAACGCCTGCAAGCTGCCTGTGATACTGGGTGCACATGAAGTGGGCGGGAGAACATAGGGAGAGTGGGAATCTATTTCGAGGTGAGCACGTTGTCACATTCCAAGCTGCGTGACAGATTACAGGTGCAGCATCCAAGGTGATTGTCTTGTCACCTCGTTCATCGTGCTTTTGAAGGTCAGCACAACATACGTGCTTAGCACGAGGAGAGGTCACGTACTTCCTCATCCTCCCCAAATGAATCGGCCGTAACATAAGTATCATCGCTTTCACTTGCGGACGCTTGTCGTGTTTTTCGTTTGGGTGCCATGGAATGCGCGACGTCTGGGAAATTCCTCCCACTACAATGTCTTTTATATGCAGGGATAGCATTAATCGGCCATGGGGCCTGCAATATCGGTGAGATCGCTAACCTCCTTCACTTGCTTTGTCCACCTTTGTTACTTTACTGCATTCTTTTTACCTCAGATCTTGGATACGATTTCTTGTTTCCACGTCGGCATTCTGTGTCGGTTACTCGCTGTATCAAGGCTAATGTGAGTGGCGGTACATGGATCGATTCAACCTGCATGTCAGTAAGTACCATTTGTCTTTCTTTTTACTTGTCTACTTTACTCTCCTCTTTGTTCTCAAATCTGTGCATGCTGTGCTTCGGAGTGGCGAATGCATAGCCTGGATATGCTCTGAACTTTGCCCTGCACTATATATGTTGACGAAGCTTGGCCAGACCTCCAAATCATACCCTACCCACATGCTTTTCGGACGAAACGATTCTATCACCCGAATTTGCCACTCGTCCCGATTTCGGGCCAAGAAGCAGGCACGGTCCGATTTGCAAAGCGTGGATCACCCTGCGGTGGGCGCTGTGCATGTAACTCCTGGTGGGCTGGTTACACATTCTATCGATAACGTGCCAACCTTTCCACACAGCCAGCACCCGTGCCAGCCCTCAGATATTCAATGTCCAAAGGCGCTTTCCCCCGCCTGTGGGGAATAATGGCTTAACCAGTCTTCGTGCGTCGCAATTCAAGTGGATCGCCTTTATGAGCTTCCTTGCAGTACTCTCCCTTCTTCATTTCGCATATCCATCCGGCCCGCGCGCATTGCTTCCAGCTTCTGCATCGCCCAACCCTTATACCGCCCAAACCCAAATCGTTGCCTCTCGAATCATACAACATTCTTACCATATCCTCCACCGGAAGACGCCGGTTAATACCCAGCCCATCCCCCGCAGTTCGTACGACTATGCCTTGTGGAGTAATGGTGGGGTAGTCCTCAGCTCCTTAACCTCTCCTCATGGATACGACTCTTGGGTTAACAGACTTATAGGCAAGATAGGGTCTGTGCAAGCCGTTCTGGAGGATGATTTGCGGGAAGGTGCATGCTGGCACCTTCCTAATCGACTCGGACAAATAGCGATCGCATTTCAGGATGTTGTTCGTGTGACGCATGTCATGGTTGACCACATCCCAGCCGAGCTTACCAATGCCATCGAGATCGCTCCCTGCAAGTTGCTGTTGTGGGGAATGGTTGATGGAGAAGATAATCTAGCCAAGTATCATTCCCTACGGAGCGGCGCTACGGGCCCTTTACATGATCTTCTTACAGCTCGTATGGCGCCTGCCCTTTCATGCGGCATGCCCTTTGTGCCTCTGGTTTCCTTTGACTACAATATTCATGCAGCAAACCACACTCAATTATTTCCAATCCCTGACTCCGTGGTAGCTGCTGGTATGGATTTCGGTGTAGTAGTCTTGGAGATCCTGGACAATTGGGACGGTGAACTGACGTGTCTATACCGAGTGGGTATATATGGGGAGCGTAGGACGTGATTACGACTGGGATGCATCTAACCAAGTAGAAGGCCGTCAGGACGGCATTCACTTTGTTTACGAAATCGCCTTACACCGATACTAGTTATGGTTGGAGTCTCTATGTACAAGCACATCTCAGCTAGTTTTCTAGTGCAAACACACTCGACTGATGGGTAGATACTCTCAAAATCAACCCCGACTCGAGCATAAAGCCAGTCCAAATTTCTCGCAGCAAGTTCTACTCGGGAAGGGCTGCCAGTGGCGGCGCCAACCTTGCCCAATGAACCGTAGACCAAGGGGTATGTCCCCTACGTTCTTTCCCCGTTTGTCTCGAGTTCTTACACTCCTCGTTGCTGTCAAGCACAGTCACCACAGAACAAAATGTCAACAACAACCACACCGGGAACGAAGCATCTTGATATGCCATGCCATCATCTCATATAGGGTTCTCTTCTTGCCATTGAGTCAACACACACAATGTATCCTACAACACTAACACTAATGGATCAGTTGACGAGATGTATCCCACATGCTGCTAGCCTTGAAAACAAGGCAAGTGAGCAAGCGCGAACTACGTCAACGCGATGGTGTCATACCTGAACAGCTCTCGCATCGGAGCTCTCGGAAGTCAATGCGCTTTTCTGCGATGAATAGAATGTCAGTTTTCGTCGATCCCTGTGTAGGGAAGTGCTTTCCATCGTAGGACGGCTCCCACAGCATTTATGGGTGCGGTATAATGTAATGTATGTCAATTCCAAAGTTTAGGTTATGGCAAAATCGGATAGTAAAGTTGATTGCATGAACAGCTGTCGAATCCGAGTAAAAGGATGACTCACCGGTGAGCAGTTTGGTGCATGCTTGGGCTCGACAGCTTGCCCATTTTCTGTCATGGTCGGTCAGACGTGCCTAAAAACCTAAGAAAGGACAGAATGTTAGTTTGGTTCGATACACAGATGTAGTCTGAGGAAGGCGAAACTGGGCAGCAGAGGACAGTGAGACCCACACACTTCCTCTACAACCACTGGAAGGATCCTTCATGCCCCAAGTTGGATGCTGGCATGACAACATGCACGGCGAACAACGCAACTTGAAATGCGTCGATACAAACATCAGGTGAACTCACGATCCGAGACTTCATGTCCTGTACCGGTGATCGTAATAAGACCCTACTGCAAACATCAATCGAAATACTCGGCATCTCTCTCTGCGGTCTTAACGACGTACAAGCATGTTATCTCTTCATGTGCCAACCCTGTGGGCCTTGGTACACCACATTGCCTAGCCTTTGAGGCGGAGCCTCACTTCGGATATGCGAGGGGCCCCTACTTCGACCGTTCTTTCAATATAGACTAAAATGGAATACACATCTGTTTCTGTATGGGTCGTTTCGGTGGACTTGAGGAGAGTGCACGGTATGGGGAGTCCGAATATCGGAGGTGATGTCCCGGTCTCATTCGGGAGGCCAACGAGGTGAAGGGCACAAGCTATTTGCACAGAAGTCAGCAGATAAACCAAATATTAGGGTGATACTTACATTTTAGTGCAGCTCGATTAGACTCGCCATGCTTACATCGCTAGCCACAGGAGAAAGACAGAGAGAATTCATACCGTAACAACGAATCTGTAACGCTGCTTGAGGCATCGTCACGGGCAACAGACATACACCAGCATCGACTGATACCGAGAGTGAGTACCAGTGTGCCAGGTCATCCTCAAACGCTAGCCATGTTTGGGACTCATCTGCAAGGGCGACAGAGGTACGCCACCATGACCAATGATCCCCAACACGACAACGAATGGGACTACACTGCCTTGATGCATCATCACAAGTCACGGGCGACAGATGTACACCAGCATTGACTGATACTGAGCGTGAATACCAGTGTGCCAGGTCATCCTCAAATGCTAGCCATGTTTGGGACACCTGCAAGGGCGACAGAGGTACGCCACCATGACCAATGATCCCCAACACGACAACGAATGGGACTACACTGCCTTGACGCATCATCACAAGTCATGGGCAACAGATGTACACCAGCATTGACTGATACTGAGCATGAATACCAGTGTGCCAGGTCATCCTCAAATGCTAGCCATGTTTGGGACATCTGCAAGGGCGACAGAGGTACGCCACCATGACCAATGATCCTCGACATGACAACGAATAGGACTACACTACCTTGACGCATCATCACAAGTCACGGGCGACAGATGTACACCAACGTGATGGACATTGCAACGAGGACGAGGAGCAAGTACTAAGGCGCTGGCGGGAGTCGGTGAAAATGAACACAGCATCACATGATCCATTTCCCACTCGCATTGGCATACGAGAGTTCCCGAAACAGGATATTGCCTGATATAGGTGACATGGCATGACAGCCTACGGCACTTCCCGATGCTCTGTGAGAAAGCGGCGTTGTCAGCTCTGGTGACGAATGTGACGGCACACCAAGTATCAGCACTTCAGCCAGATACCTGTCCCACTGAACACTGTCATATAGATACTTTAGATTGACAGTCATGTACGGTATTATATTAACATTATGGTGTTCACTACATCGTATCTTTGCCTTGCACTCCAGTCCTCCTCTCATTGGCCAAGTGTGACTTCACTTGGCTCGTACAGTCATGTGACACATCACAGTCACAAGGCACATCCTGATCCTTGCGTCGAGGCATCGTCGTCCTGTCCTCCTAACTTCCCTCCACCTCAGCGCTCACTTGCAGATACCTACCACCGCATGCATTTCTTGTCAAGCAAACAACTTCGGATAGTGTGGAATGGGCAAAATGGAGGAAAACCAGGTCCGTCCTCACCAGTATATGTACACATCCCTATTCCCACCGTCTGCAAGGTACGTTAGATATCATGACTGATATCACTCGACGCCACGGTACTGACTTGTAAAATAGTCTCTGGGGATGTGCACATACACGTCGAAGAGCCAGCACTAGGAACTGACAATTCCAAACGATGTGGAGCCGGTAGGACGACAACAGTACAAACCACGCATACAGCCTGCAAGTCGTACGTTGCTGTCCATTTTTTTCAGGTATATGGATCTGACCTGAAATGTCTCAGGAATACAAATTACTGAGATCATTCACCTTTAGTACGCGTCCAGTCTACCGCTCTTGTGCTCATGCTTTGCTCTGCCGTTCCAGACCCTTGCCTTTACCTACATTCCAGCGACTCGCAGATATCTCAACCGAGAACCCCGTTGAATCTTTCGATATGGTCCATACTTTCAAAACAGTCTGCAGAGCATGCGCATGAAGACTTACGAGATCGTCACCCTTGCCAGGCACACCCGGCTCTTCCTTTGGCAGTGAACACACCGAGGTTGGTGGTACATCAGAGTATCAGTGCCTTCCAATGAAGAAATCGATCGTTATCTGATAACAGCCGCGTATATACTAAAGGCAACCAAGGGCAGACGTGTCGCATATTGGGTGATGTCGCTTGTGATGTTTGCTTACCATACCAGTCCATGCTCAGTCTCTTTGTTGAACCTATCAATTCTGATTGACATGTCTCGTTTATCACAGCCAAAATCACCGGTCTTGTCACCTTGCTTGTCGATAGCATCCTCCCTCGATAATTCGAAATGTCTTACTATGATGACAACAACGTCGTCGGCAACTACCAGCCCCCGCAGTTCGCCTATGTCGTCATCAACAGCGTTACCAGTCGATCTGGGAAGTGTGGATTGCGAAGAACAGTTGATGTTTTCACACTAAGCGAGCATCTGCCGACTTATTTCCACTTTCTATCTCTCAAGTTCGGACGCTATGGCTACCTCGATACGCATTCGGTAGCGCTAACAAGTTCAAAAGAATGTGCATGCCGAGAGACCACCATCATGAAACCCACCCTCCTCTCTTTGACACTGTTCTATACAACTGACTGTACGCTAGAAAGTAACCCGTGCCAGTAGTCAAGAGGAACATCCTCATTGAACTCATGCGCGATCCGTACAGTTGTCAACAACGAACGTCGCTCCCCCTCAGTGGACGCTATACATCAAACAAACAATCCTCTGCACATATAGTACCATTCCCAGAATCAAGCGGTTAAAACTCAGGAGGATCACTTGGCTCATCGTCCTTGGAGAGACGAATAGGATCAACCCGTTCAACCTGGTACGTCCAGTGGAGACCTGCATTGTGAATTACACTTTTATCTACTGCTTCGTAGAATACATTATTGTCCTGTTCAGTATATTATTATTGGGAATATATCTGTATACTCGATCATGTCTGGGCATATCTGAAATGTCTGATAGATAGTGGGCAGCTGGACTACCATTATGTAAACCTGGTTCATACTGGCGATTGCCATTTCCTAACCTTGCCAGAAATTCAAACCTGAAATGTGGCAGATCAAGGTACCTCCAACAGCGCGGAGACACCGGACATATGCCATATCTGGTAATATATTCTCGGATCTGGCTTAGGGAATTTTTGTGATTAGAAAGGAACGCATCTCAGTGGCACTAGTACTCATTCTCTTTCTTTCCAACGCCTGATTCCGATACTTATGGCCAGGACGAAGCAGACTGCGAAAAAGTCTTGTTCAGGGGTTGCTAAGCCAGCTAAACTTGCTGGTTGCAAGAGACGTCATACATCTTCTGGAGACACCACCCTGACGTCTTCCAGTCCACTCTCATCCCCTCCATCATCCCCCATAATTGCGGAAACTACTCGCTCGGGTACACAAAATCAAGTGTGTCCATGACTTTATCCTTCGTAGTCCTGCCCTGTAACCCATACCTTAGTTCTGCTACCTTTGCCATGACGGTGGAAACACCGTTGCGTGTTCCAATCGCGTCTGTTCTCATGTCGTTTGCAATGTCTGTATTAAGATACTGCAAGAAATTGAAGATAAACTTGGGTCTCCCAGAATATCTTTCAAGTGTCCAGCTTGCCACGAGAAGGACGAGCGTGCAGTGCGATCTAAACCAATGCCGTACTTTGTAAGTCGCTTGTGATATTTCCGGGTGGAGCTAATTTGTGCTCGAAGGCATTTACACAAACGGTGGAAGGAAAATCGGTTCCAGCATGTGATAAACCAACGTTTATCCGAGGTGTGTGCGAAAGAGCCTCGAAAGCCGAGGTTTGCGCAGGACCGATTCTCCTCCTGCACTTCATCTACACAGGAATGAACTCCCGAGGGTCTCTTCCTCGGGTACTCAACACCGCGCTCGAGGAGTACCACACTGCATCTACGCTGCGTTACCATGAAGTCGTCTTCGACTTTGGCACATGGGACAAACTCTGTCATTGGGAGACGAAAGCTCAGGCATTAGCAACGGAAATTGGTGAAGACAATTTCGAGCACAAGGTTATCTTCATTTCGGTTCACAGTGAGGTAACGCGCGGCGATTTGTTTGCGGGGAAAGATGAGAAAGGTGAAGACGTAGCAGTAGAACCCGTGGAGGTATGAATCTTCTGAGCTTTCCATTGAAAGTTTCTCATTCAGCTAGTTCATGAACTATTTGTTTTTTGGAGGCCTTCGATCCCTTATTAGAAAGTCTATTATTTTCATGCTGTCGTGTGGTCCCCTCGTCACGTTCCACGAGTCTATAAGCAGCTTCAAGAAAGCAATAATTCAGTAAGTCTTTTAGTTTGTGCTGTAGCCACGGATTGGATCTGACGTATGTTAGGTTGCAACCCGCATACACAGTTGCATTCGGTGCAGACCGATTCATCAGTGCGGTACTGAAGTCCTTCATCATTGCCTTCAGTGTTCGTGTCCTTATCCAAGGGCACGTGCTCTGTGAGGTTATCACCGACCTTCTTGATGTTTCGCTCGAGCTGTGCATGCACAGTGACACGTTTTTCTTTCAATCGAAAGTGCAGACTACGTCTGGTCTCCCGCTTCCATCCTCCAACCCCTTGTCTGTAATCGGGATCCGCTACTCATGGTACCACAACCATCGTCGCCCATGGGGTACGGCCCTCCCCATGAGCTGCCCCAAATGTAGTTCAGTCCGTTCGTGGTCACGGTCAAAAGTGGGTGTGGACAGTGCTAACACCATAGTCCGCATCAGTACTTGCTGTTCTCCGGAGTGCAAGTACGAGTTTTTTTCGTATCCGCCAGTAGGTCCATATGAAGTCATCAAAGAGAACAAGAGCATGGGATGGATCAAGCGGACGGGGATTTAGCAGTGTCTTTATTTCTCAGTCACTACTATATTATCTGTATGACAATCTGTGGATGTTGCTCCTCCCGGGTGTCGCCGGTGTGCAGTCCCACGCACATCTATTCACATACAGTATCGTTGCTGTGAGTGTGGCTGAGTGTTTTCACTGCAAGCATTTCACCATGTTTCTTCAGAAAACATGCAGAAAAAATGGAGGGAAGAGATACTCTTTTATTTTGGATGATTTTTCAGAAAAAATGCAAATATAACTTCATCTTCTCCATGCAGAAACATGGATTAATGGTAAGGTCCATTAGCCTCTCTCCTAATTGGCATTAGCACCAATTCATGTTTGCTGGAAAAAAATAAAACATTATTTCTCCATTTTTTCTTTCCAAACATCTAAAATAAAAGAGTATCTCTTCCCTTCATTTTTTCTGCATGTTTTATGAAGAAACATTGTGAAATGCTTGCAGTGTTTGTTTCTACACTGGCGTGCGTTGTCTCAACCCCAGTGAAAACTGCGTTGGATCGGGTGGGTTGTAGTCGGACAAGATCGGATTTTTGTGATTGTAATCAGATCTCATCCGAACTCAACAAATTCTCTCTCTGTATGTAGAATATGCTGACATCTGTCCTCATCCGATCCCATAGGATTTTATTATTGCAATCCGATCTCGAGCTATTCAGACTGATATAGAACATTCACAACAGATTCAATTTGGTTGAAATCGGTTACAGTCGTATTTATGAGAACTACTATCCTACATGGGATATAGCGGGATACATGGTGGGTGGCAGGCATTAGCAGGCCCAGTGGACGAAGTAGCAGCGATGCGACCACGGAATGCGCGGCACTGAAAGTGAGAACAGCATGTGGATCGATATACCTTGTGTGGGCAGGCAGTGGCCAAAGACATAGCGGAGGGGCATAGCAATGCAGCGCGTCGAAGGCGGGGATAACGTGCAGCCCAAATAGGTGATATATGTAGGCAGGACAACTGGGAAATGCGGGACACCAGATACAAGAACTCTGTGCAGCTCAAAATATTGCATGTAAGTAATGAGCGGCTAACACGTACCGGTATGGCAGCACCACCCTCATCCTCACCTACAGCAAAGATGGCTCCATGCGACAGCATCTGAGGCCTAGACTGAGCTGCTGCGCTATCAGGCACTTCCTGAAGAGTTATCAAGTACAGGCACATTGAAAACTCATCTCACTGCGATCTTCTCGCCTTGCCATCGGTGTGTGACCATATCATTAAAATACATTACCTCTCAAAAGTGATTCAGCTAGCTAGTCCCCACTCTGTGAGTCTCCTGTGTTATCCATAGCCTGCCCCATTCATGAGGGGCTCATGCATGGCAATCAGTAGCAGTACACTGAAGCAAGCAGCATACTCACCTGTACGGTCTCTAACTTGAACCCATCTTTGATGAACCAAACTTCGGCACAGAGCAACGCATATAGGGACCCCACATTGAAGTCTTGTTTGTCTCCTACTAATAAAAGCACAACCAGACCTTCAGACAGATATGAGATGCCCGAGAGAGCAACTTATCTTGTCAGAAAGAGACTTGACAACATAGTCCAGTACCAACTTGTTTCTCCACGTGCGGGAGTTCCGTAGTTTGTCAGATATGCCGGTCTATGACACAGAAGTGGTTTTGGGATATAGAGAATGGCAGATCTGTGCTTGTTGCCTGCGGCGGGTCGAGGAAGGAGATGGGGGAAGCAAAGAACAGGTGCTGGGCGGCGGGCGATAAGGTTGTCACCCATGTGACAGTGACTGTGACACTATTAGTAAGGACGGGACTTCGCAGATTTTGAGCGAACTTTTGGATTATGTAATGTCGCCAGGACGAGCTGGTCAACCAAACGATGTAATCATTGTAGACCGGTGCGATGTGCGATCGAGTGCGATTCAATGCGACGTGTGTTGCAACACTACGTACTCGTCATCATAGTACAACAGTTCTTTGAGATGTCTACATTGGTCTGAGCAGGAGTTCATCGCAATTACAGATCTATATACGATCGTTCTTCGTGAACGATGGGGCAAATGCCAAGTGTGTGGGAAAAGTTCCCACAGATGCCCTTGCACGAGGCTACGTACTCGCCATCACAGTACAATAGTCCTTTCACATGTGTATGGATGACTCTGACACACACATTCTCCCTTTTAGGGCAGTACTGGCATGGCGTCTATCTCGGCCCGACGTCTATGCATGGAACTTGGCGAGATCAACGTCGAAGGATGTCCAGCTGGTGTGTTTTTCCCGTCTTCCGCATCGTTTTCAATCCGAGATGCGCACGGATCAAGCTCCTTAGCGCAGATAATTTCGACATTTGATTGTTCTCTATAGAGGTCTTGGGCGAAAGTTTATACCAGGTATGTATATACACATTCCTCATACTCTCCTACTTATCCACCTTCTGGGTGTGCACAACAAGGGAGAGGTTTTCAAGGTCATGCGACGCCAATTACCCTATTTCAGTAGCAGCCAGACGGCTTGTCGTAGATCAGACGGCGGAGGCGCCTATCCTTCCAGTTCGTGAATCTACTTTCCCAATTAGCCATCTATATGTGGCATGCTGATGCTGTGTATGTAGCACATATATTCTAATGGACATGTAAGTGTTTGTTACCTGTCATTGGAAAGCATCCCAATTTTTGAGCATGTATAGATATGTGCTTCTATTCTTGGGACGGAGCGGTCCGCAGTGTTGAGTGTGTCCGTTGTGTGCGTCACGCTGCACAGTATGCTCGCATGTTGCAAGGTACGAGGGATCCCACCTCTTCTTTCTGTGCTAGAGTAGAAAGGTCCCTCCCCACGTCAAGGAACGGTTCGTCTCCTCGTCAATCTCACAACGCACGACCTAATGGAGTCTTGTTTAGGCCCATGCATAACGACAGATACATACGGACTGCGCCTAACAATCTGAAGAAAGTACGTGTCCTTTCATTCCAGTGAACATTCTCGGTGCTCACCCCAGTCTGCACGTGCAGCTGTTCCTCAACCCTGACGCTGTGGTCGCACCGTGCAAAAAGAAACAGAAAATGGTAAACGCTCCTCACCCACGTTACACTTGCAAACTAATGTTGGCGTAGTGAAACAATTCCTATGAACACTCCCGGGAGTCATACAGGTAAGTCCACCATAGCGCCCACACCAACCTCCTAACCTAATTAAACGAACACAGCAAACCAAATGTCGTGACTGCGCCTGTGCGATAACGTAGCGAGACAAGTTTACCATCCAAGAAAATGTATATTAGGGCTGTCATAATCCAAAATACTCAGTATCAATATTCCATACACAAAACAGAAACAAGCATTGCAAGCAAGGTTGAAAGCCGCCCTCCAGTGGCATTTCCTGAGTATGACCAGTGCATAGGATAATACAGTAATGATTTCCTTGGCTTAGTTCTCGCTTGTCGAATGCTAGCTACATGATTTTATGGGAAACATTTTCTGTTCTTCGAACGATATGTCGCCATCGTCTTCCCGGTTACCCAACTAGGTTCCCCACTCCCGGCTATGGAAAGATAGTAACCCGCAATGGAGGGATGTGAATGACCTTCCTGAACCGGCATCCAACCTGACTCTCCCCACATCCAGGCTTTATGTCCATGGTCGTGAGTATGCACGAACAAATCTCCACCCTGCAATGTGTGGCTATAGCAATTGGGAGAGGATGGTGGAGCCTCCATGGGCCCTGAATTCAGGCTAGAGAACCACGAGATACAATCACTGCGGCTACGGATCGCCTTCTGATGTCTGCGAAAGGCCCTGGCAGGCAATACGTGCATGAAGTCGGACGTGGTAGCTGTGAAACCGGTCTCAGGCGAAACGTGTACTGGGCCTTCGACGAAGTTGAGACTACTCATACCGAGTATAAGCTCAATGCCCAAATAGAAATGATATTCGCACTTACATTTTGCATGGTCGTGCGGCAGAACCAGTCTTAGCAGGGAGTGTTCTGACGACGGAATCACCCACATGCATTTTACTGGCACCTGTCCTAGTGGACTGGTCAGTAAGCTTGGTGGTGTCATATTCCTCGCCCTTGACACCACTATTTCTCTCATGTATCAGACGATGGAATACATGGAAGACGTTAGAACACAGGCCTAGTTTACCATTCTCAAGAATCCTGGATGAGACGTCCGAATATCTGGTGGCGTACTGGGACATTCTGCAATACGCAAAAGTCAGTGGGAATCGTTACATTCGCGGCTTGATTGTTTGTAGGAATACTCACATCACGTTCCAACTCCAGGCCTCGCGGTGGGGGTGAATGGACTGAAAACATGACCGGATGGATAGGCTCTATCATTAGGTCTGAAAGCGGGGATTAATGTTGTCAGCATGGCCAGTGGCGAAGTTCAACGACTTATCTTGCTCTTAGAACAAAGCACAACACAGCGTGCCCCCCCTTTATGTGTAAAAGGTCCGAAATTCTAGAGTGTGCATAGGGAAGAACGGGCCACGAGACGTGCAGCCCAACTGACAAGTTTGGCAGATATAAATACAACATAAAAAGCAGTAAGTACGAGGCTATGGCAACTGGAGCACTTGGTGTCCTGGGCGCAACAATATTCGGATGTGCCCAGAACGATACAGCAAAGCGACGAGGACAATTTTTAGGGTGTTGATGGGGGGCTGCCACTGTCCATACTGCATACGACCCAGGACATCCCCCTCCGCACCCATGAAAGAAGCGAGACGTACGATGTACGAGAAGTGGAGGGAGGGACGGGTAATTCGAAAGCTACGCTAAACTATCGAGATGAACGGAAACAGGTCAGAAAGACGGGAAAAAGACATGCTGAGCACTGGCATACCTAGCGAGATGCGGGAGCAGGTCAGGAGGGGCGAAGCTAATTCCCCTGTAACTGCAACCTCACCAGGGCTGACCACGAACTCCGATTGCAGCGAACGGAGTTGAGAGCAGGGAGGATGACGAAGCCGGTGACGTACTGGCATAGCCACAAGGTGGCTGTAAGCTTCGGCCACAGGCGGCGAGGACAGAAGACTAGTAGAAATGGCCGCACCTGACCGGCGACAACCTGCAGCTGCCCACCCAGAAAAGAGCCCACAGGACAGCAGTCGAACGACGACGAGGTTCCTCTTCAGGGAACCGTCGCTCCCCTTCGGAGCCGCTTCTCGTCGTGAGTCCTTATCTTACTTGACTCATCGAATTCAATCATGTTCATAGCAGATCCGCCGCGGTTTCTGCATACTCCCCTCCTCTAGACAACGCCCAAGCCCTTGACATGTCCAGGAGGGTTAATTTCGTGTAGTAAGCCGTTCATGCACAAATGGACCCCCCTCCCTCCTTCCAGCCCATCACACAATATCTGAGCGGACCACTCACCATCTATAGTATTTCCATTGTTGATACCGGAAAGCCCGAATGACGCTTCTGAGTTTGGATTCACAATGGATGCTTCATGCTGCGTGGGCAGTGTTGCCTTGCTTCGTGATCATTCCCTCGCGGCATAGCGGTAAGTTGAACATTATACATCTGCAGGGGCTATGAGCAATCCAACGCCTAACCGCTTGTACGAGAAGATCATCAAGCATGGTATAGCGAACCAAACATTCTAGCTCCCACCAATCCTATACCCTCATCCCCACCCACTTGTCCAGCCCTCTTCCAAAACGAAGGCAATTCCAATTGTCCAGTACCTCATCACACAGCCCATCCTCAGATGACGAATCTGTGCACCCCCACCACCCAAGGTGAATGTTTTGCCTGCAACGTCGAATGGTGCAAGTCCGACGTGACCAGTTCTAGTGCCAGCTTTCTCCCTCCACCGAGATTGAAATGACCGCTATGTCCTGGAATACTTGTTTCCCCCCTGCTACCCACACCAATGGAATGCCGGAGTGCACGGAAGCGATGAAGATGTTCCTTTGGGACGTGTTAGAGGCCGTAAACGATCGCCCGTGGGTTCCACGAGGCAAAGTACATTTTGCGGTAAGAGTAACACAGTACATTCAAGCACTCGTTCTATAATACTTGACAGAAATCCAGTCTGTTCGCATAGTGTTATGAGGGCGGACTACAAATTTCAGTTCAAATCATTTTCAGCTCAAACGTCCGTGGTTCATTTCAATGCGGATGGGGATGCTGATAATTCATACAACCAGAAGACAGCCCCTACCTCTCCACCACGCTCACGTATTCATCTACTTTGAACACGATGCACTCATATGTGATAGTTTAGGCACCATGTGGCTGATGCGCATCTACAGCCTCCCAGACTTGGGAGTTTTCACACCCTAAGTTCCTTCGTGCACAATGGACCCCAGGTCCTGTCCTTATTGGGTTTGACTCTTACCATTCCACTTCGGTGTGTGGATTCAAAACTCAGTGGGGCGGGGAGCATTTTTAATAGAGCCAAGGCATGTGGTTGCATATTTTTATGTAGTAATTATGTAGCTGGTACTATGGTGTTTCATGAGATTGCGCTGTTTGACCGACATGGCAACCAAAAAAGTCCAGGATGCAGAAGCAGCCTGTCCTAGGTGAATCTTAGGGTTATGGCACACAGACTATGTATACATCGGTGCAGAGATGTCCAGCTTTCACCAGGTTCAAGGCCTCAGGCACTGAAGAATAGCGATTCTTTCACGTCAATGTCACCAGCTGGATCCCTAATCCTTTCTTACGTCCTGATTATCACTACCATAACACAAAAGACAAAGGAAGGTTGAGAAGGATCATCGAGCAATTCCGACCGGCGTTTTCCGATATGTTGCCAGCTCCGAGCTGAGCGACAAACGGTCATATAGGCCCCGATCTAAGGAGCAGTGACGGCCCTCGCTATATGCTTTTAGTCGGATGATGAGGCACTCTACCTTAAGTCAGGGAACACCATTCACTCTGGCCATGTATGGTATCCATCTTGATTCGAGAGTCATGGTCGCTGATGGATAATTTAATTCATTCCAGGCCCATGTCTCCTCCACAGGTGGTCATCTTTTAAGAGTACCAGCTTACCGCCAAGTGTACACTAATGCCGATTGACCTCTTTGTCTTCGAAAAAGGTATCGGATGTCACTCTGGTTGGCCACTTCCCTTTGTGTTTGGCCTCTGTCGGTCGTCTTGGAGGTGCTTTAAAGTCACTCATTACCTGCAAGACGTGTTCTATCTCATCCTAACCCTCGCTGAGAGCTACGAATCAAGCTGAGTGTCATATCTCATATCTGCCAGTTTACCCAGCCTCATAAGTCCTCGAGCTTCCGTGCAAGGTAGGTATTAAGTGACACTCATGGCTTATGTTTGTAGTCCGGTGCTATGGAAAGCCTCTATGACACCCCTACGATTTCATCAGCGACATTAAACGAAGAGTTCATTTGGATTGTCGCAGCTGCCGATGCAGAAGAGCTCGACCAGATGCTCCAGGTGTTCCACTCTGCGATTGTTTGTGTTAGCCAGTGGCGCAACACCTTTGCACTGGCTGCGTGCTTACCCGGCGATATTCTACTTCTAGTGTTTGAGCATGCATTACCAGACAGGGATACCCGTATGCTCAGAAGTTTGAGTCAGGTGTGCCACTGGTGGCGGTCAATTATTCTGCATGCTCCACTTCTTTGGCACAAAGCTTTAAACCTTGCGGATAGAAGTGCGTGGTTTTCTGAGGTCCTGAGACAAACCTGCGCTGTGCCTCTTGAAGTCTTTTTTGACGTTGCGGAGGACTACACCGGCTACGCGATTCCTAACCTTACTGCTGTAATGATTGACAACCTCTGGAGATGTGCGAGCCTGCACATTGAGGGATACGGAGACGATATAGAGGAGATCGTCAGCTCTCGCACTAGAATTGATCGAGTACCACTCCTGCGTCGGCTGTTAATTCGCAACATCTCGTGTTCGGTTCCAAGCACTCCTGATGGCGAAGCGGGGATTCCGGATTCCTTCCTTTCAGTTTTGGCTCCACAACTCACCTCTCTCCATCTCGAGGGTTGTACCTTTAACTGGGACATCGTTCACACGAGGCTGGCTCCCCGCTCCCCACTGCTCTCTTCGCTTTTCATTCGTAGCTTTCACATCCAGTCAGCCGCCACCGTTGCGCAACTTCTTTCGGTGCTGGAATTGCTTCCAAACTTGAAGGATCTTAGTTTGCCGAATTCCTTCGTCAGTGGAGAAACGGATGGGAATGTGCCCTTTCGCAAAGTTCTTTTATCACAACTTACCTCTCTCGCTTTTGAATCATCAACTGTAGCGGGGGCCATCTTTCTGGCAGCGCTCGAGCTCCCATCACTTGCCAAGCTGGAGGCAGCCGTCAATGTTGGACAAGTCTCAACGAATGTCCGCCAATTCATGGAGGGAGTCCACTTGGCGACTTGCAAGATGGCGCATCTTCCACTTCTTCATATCTGCTATGGCCACCGCATTCTCATCTTCCAATCCAGCCATTATCACCGTTTTCCTAGGTTGCGGGTGACGTTCATGAATTGGTCCCTTCACAGCCCCCCTATATCTGACACCTGCTGTACCGACCTTATTAGAGGCATTGCCGACGTTGCACTGCTACGGAGTACACGGGAAGTGAAAGTTTCCCTTCCATTCAGCTTTGAATGGTGCCTCACACTAGATACTTGGACATACTTCCTCGGGCACCTAAAGTTGATCTCACTCATCTCCTTTGGTGCTCATATCCCAATACTCCTTCTATGCACACTATTTCTGGATGCCTACCACAGCCACGAAGGCTTGCAAGCCCAATCGCAGCTCTTGCCATCTTTGGAGCAGGTCGCTATGCCTTCAATCCCCGAGTTGGAAGTTTTGATCGATATTCTAGCTGAGGCGAGAAGCTGGGTGGGCACTCCATTTGCAATCTCTGCTATTTCGCGAATGCATCCATGGCGAACAGGACCACCCATCGAAGTTGTCCGTGAGCTGATGCTGGACTGGTTGACTAACTCGGTGGTGGATGGCATCCCAGGTGATTCTGTCTGGTTTGTAGATGATGAGATTACAGACAGTGACGATGAGCTTGACGAGCTGCTGGACGAGGTAGACAGTGATAGTGAATAGTCAGGCCATAAATGTTTTTTTGGTGTCCCTGTCGCTGCGAGTACAAGTATCAGAATTTTAGTACAAGAATTCTACTGAAACCCTTTGTATAAGCTTTCATTCGTATTCGTGTCCATCATTTGTTGCTGTGCTTGGCATCTTTATGTTGCTCCCGCCTCACAGTACATTGACAAACCTCCGGCGTTCTACACCACCTGAGATCCACCCACAATTAATCAGAGTGCTATGTGCTGTACACTGAACAGCTCCTTATTGCCAGCACTCCTTCTTTACTTCCCCTCATCTCCATCGATGTGCCACACGTAGCAAGCACAGACTTACTGTTCATTTGGTGCGTCAGAGATGGGTTCAAGGCTGGGGAGGATGGAGGTAAGTGTGCTGCTTGTTCCGTGGTGCTACTACAAGTGACGCAGGAGATTCACATTGTAAGGACCAACCAGCCATCTACCATGCCCGCTTTGCAAGTTCCGGTGTACTCTCCCGTCACACCCCCATTATGACATGCTGATAGGTGGCAGCTTATAACGTTTGCGATGGATGTAAGTTGCAATTTCCCGGTGTCATCGTTTGTTCATGTCATGGTGGCCGAGGACCCAGCAAGTATCCTCACCGACGAAACGACGAACCAACGGTGGTTACAGCTTTAATATACGATGGGATCTTTAAATGTCCCCAGCAGCAATGCCGTCCGTTAACCTTGCACGGACTCATATAAACTAGTCATCACCATTTTTTTCTTTTCCTTTCGTTCACGTCACTCCTCCGATGTGGTGCTCTGGTAATGCAACTTACGACCTTTTGCATCTTACAATTAGCAGCTTTACTCTCCTCCGTGCGCTCAGCCGCTTCCCACTACCGTAAGTTGTATTACGGGCCTTCACCCCCTCCCCCCTCCCCTGACAGGGTGGCACCATCATACTTGCAGGTATCATCATGCAAATGGGTTCGTTCCTCGTGCACCATGCATCACCATACTGTAACAAGGCGCCACCGCTAGTCACCACCACGCCCACGTTCTTTGCTATCAGCCCTAATCTGACAGGGTCTGGGAGTTGCTACCCGGGCAACAAAGATGACGAAAAATGCATATCTGGCTGGTGGCAATTCCGGCTGGTATGACGTCGCCACATTCAATAATGTAAGTCCACCTTGGCTGCCGTGCGATCACAATTCAAACTGATCATTTTCCAGTAGTTCGTTCCAGTTGGTTGGAAACCTTCCGCTGATAGCCTTCACTACCACAACTTCCCATCCAATGACAACATGACTCTAATTCTCTCTTTGTGGCTGAGAGTTGTCGATACCTTGATTGATGCTGGCTGGAAGTACGGTCTCGTCTGCGCCAATGGCATGGGGTGATAGCGGCAAGCTGAATAGCATAAGGAAGACAAAACACGTGCATGAGGGTTTTTGAGTCATGATCCAGTAATGTGCACAGATCCAATGGACGTGGCTAGGCCAAAAAAATGGACAATTACTTGTTCCAGAGTAGCTGCAGACACTACGTGACTCCATGACTCCATGTACCAACCCTGGCCTCCTAGCGTAGCTCAGGACAATTTCATTACCATGTCCTCGAGTAACGCTATGGTTACATTGAGGACTGCAATGGTACACCGCGCAAGAGGAGACTCCTATAGGAAAGACATCAGATTGCCATGCTTGGACATCAGCAAGTCGATACTCGCCCCGGTCCGCAGAGAGTTATCAAATAGTGTATGGTTGACCCCGACGGCAAGGAACAAGACCAGGACGGAAAAGAGTATGGACAGTAGTGGACACGTGGACTACCATAGTGACGGATGAGCAGCATCAGTCACTTACACAGCACAGCACCTACAGAAAGACGAAGGCGGAGTGATTGGCATATTCTTCCATACTTCGTACCGCCGTCTGCCCCCGGGATGTTAGAGGAACTGGTAAGGTTAGAAATGCTTACCTGCCCGCCAGATAGAAATATACGTTGCATGCCCTTTCTGGGAGGACCCAAGGGCAATGATGCTACTATGTGGCCCATTAAATGACTGTCCAGGTACCTTTTTCGTGAGGAAGCGATTGCACATAGTTTAAAGGCCACTAACTCACCGCAACAGCTTGGATTATGTCCCCTGTGAAGGAATTTCAGTGAATAGCCGCAAATGGTGTCACGAAGAAGATAGATAAACCTTTCTGATCCAGAACCTGCAGGGCCTCCTTGTTACCCGGCACCCAGATCACTACCTTACCGGAATTAGTACCACACATGATGGCATTACCCAGAACGAATGAGAGGCCGGTAGGATAACACCAATCTGGTTCATGTGACAGCCTAAAGTGACCGAAGTGGTGCGATTCCCCAACATTGTAGACACGAATGTCTGCATGCATCGCCTTCACAGCCAGTAACCCAGGCTGATGGAGAAGCGCAGAGCTCGCACTATACAATGGGTCAATAGCTACACTGTGATGATAGTTGAAGCATTTACATTTGCGGAGACATAGGGGTTGGCTCAATCCGCCAGATTAGAGTTCGGTTCCGCAAGTCCCAAGCACTGCATGCAGGAATGATGGAAGAATATGTGCTATGAGTGTAGAATCATAGACTGACACTGGATCAACAGCTTACACTACTCCATGGTTCAGGTATGCAGCGATGCCCATGTTGCCCCGATCATAGAAGTGGAATGACAAGGGCCGGAGCCTGTCATCATAACCCACAGCGTGAATGTTCTCTGGAGGGGTAAGTCGGATGCTATGACAAAAGGCACCTGTAAGGAGTCATGCGTCAATGAACTGCGATTGCATGTGCCAAAAGACCCCTTCCCTGTAATTGATTCGGAAGAAACGAGAACTAATTGACCCATACCCACACCCAGACGGCGAGTGTGAGAATCATAATCAATACAATGCACTTGTCCTGTGACACCGAACCATATGGGCCTCGGGGAGAATGTTTTCTTTCTGGATGTTGAGACATTTCACGACGTTAGTGAATCCATGGGAAGTGCAACTCACGATACCAAGACCCTTCAGTTCGGATATAGCTCCATTCTCGCATCCACAGTATAATGTGTGAGTCTGTGGCATTGGGTGCCAGGTCAATGCAGTGACTGGACTTTCAAAACCTAATACGTATAAAGGTGCTCCATCCGACACCTTCCAGACAACGAGCAACCTATCATTCCCACCACTGGCCAAGTAAGATCCACAAGGCGAGAAGGCCAGGGTGTTGACGGAGTCACTATGACCACCATTCAAATTGTAGGCAAGCTGAAATGTGGACATGGCAGTTGTATTAGTGGGAGGTGTGAGGTGTGCAGATATCATTGTCATTAATTCATTGCCACGTGTAGTATCCTAGCAGCGGCTCATCTCTCCATAATCTAGACCTGTCCCCAACTCAGTAGTATTTATGTAAGTGCAAAGGCAACGAAACCCTACCCATTGTCCGTCTGGTCATTCACCTCACAACTCCTGGCCTTTATCAATACCCACATCGCCACCAAGAACGAGAGTATGCTAGCTGCCTTGGGGACTTTGCCAGGCAAGAGGTATGTCCCTTTAGACGTGTTCGTACGACCTGCCGGTATGTTGACAGTGATGGCGCACCAGTGTCATGCTCTACGCGTCCACAGAGGTGTTAGTCAATGTACACCACCTTTGGATGCAAACTCGCACTTGCCTTTACACAACGGTGTCGCAGCAGACCTTTCGCGAACTGCATGGGGACGAGTGTACATTTACTGGATCTGTCTTGCAAACATCGGTACGCTTAACATCTTGCAGCACCAGTACCTATAAGAGCCAGCACACTCGATTCCACACAGATATTACTCGCATTACACTGCCTTCCACCTCGTCGACCAACGTCGCTGAAGGATCAACTCATCTACTGGATCCTCGCCACCATGATGCATCCTTTATTATGAATGCTATTTTCTCTGTGCAAAAGCGGGTGAGTTATCTTCACCAACGTGTCCTTGTTGTTTCTCGTTGATAAGCTGCTCATTTGACCAATGGCTCGTACATATATCTCGAGCTACGACATGCTTCGCTTCTATACTTTATCGTGCGACTGTCCTTTCTTTGCATCAACTTCCGGTGAGAAGCTACTTTAGATGTCATCTCTACCACCTCTGAGCTTTAATGCGGAAGGTCCTGGCAGTTCCCAGACGAGACAAGATTGGCTTTCATGAAACGTGTTTGTCACAAGAATATCGTGGACGTTGCCTTCGTCCGCTCAGCGAGTTCGTCGAGTAAGTCAGTGAATGGAAATACTACTATGCTTTAAGATTTTGCAGTATTCTGCGCATGCTTTTGCTGCACCTGTGCCTCCTCGACCACTTGCCAGCCTCAATGATGCAGTTCCAAGGACGACAGAGGCTGCAAACCGCAGCAACCTTCACCTCTCGCTGGACTCCCCGGTCTTGATGTCGTACACATGTTCTCAGAGCCCTCGATATCGTCCATTCCCGTCATCGAACAAGATACATACAGAGCAGCTGGAGAATGCCTCGAGGGAAACCAACGTGGGTATCTTTTGATGCCTTCGAGCATATATTGCACCGATGTCCTTGTCCAGCCAGCATACATGCTCATGCTCTCCTCTGAACTCGCAAATGAAAGTTCGCAAATCCGCATTCGCAACACGGCAGCCTTTGCACTGAAAAACAACCTCTCAGCTCATGTACGTAGAAGAATCATTTCTCTCCCGACACCGTCGTCACACCGTTATCTAGGAAATTGCACACTCCAGTGAAAACGCCCCAGGAGGGCTGTTATGCCATATAGATTCAGTACACTACATGATGGCTTTCCCCCGACAATGACGCCAAAGCTAAGATCAAGCAAGAAGTTCTTGTCACCCTCGCATCTCCCTTTTTGAGAGCTGGTGGCTTCTTTGCTCAAGTCGTCGCTGCCATTGCCTGCGTAGAGCTTCCGCACGATCAGTGGCCGGACCTCATCGAACTTCTTGGTTTTGTGAATAACCTGACAAATGCTAATCTCAGGATCACGACACTAAAAAACGATTGGCTACATCTGCGAGTCCATAGTACAGTGAGTGAAAAAACGTGTGCAATGTTTGGCTGTTTTGTACTAAGTCCAGTGTAGCGCCATGAGGCGTGGGAATCATGCTTAGCCTTGGTGAGGTGGGTGGTAGTACTCGCTCTTGGCTACAAAATGGTCCCAGGGTCATGTGATTTGGTGCAGTAGTCATTGAGATATGTCCATTATAAAACAGCTACACCATTGCACACGTTTATTCACTTTTGGGCTGGAAGTAAAATCTGAGTCAAATGAAGAGATAATTGTGGTTGTTTGGTCCTACAAACAAAGATACACATATAAACATTGTGTCTGAGTTTGAACAAGTTCACACGCTTCTTTATTTCCAACCTTTACCACCATGAGATCCATCTCCTCCACCCAAAGGAATACTATCCTCACTATGCTTGATTCTGGTCATTCTCCTTCCTCTATTGCCTCCAGTACTGGCCTACATCGCTCTACCATCTCTAGACTTCATTCCAAGGAGCATTCCAGCCTGCAGAAGTCCACTGGAGGTCGTCCATCCAAGCTTTCCCCTGCTAATGTCCGCCATGCCATCCACCTCATCTCAACTCAGAAGGCAGACAATGCTGTGCAGGTGACCAAAACTCTCACCAATGTCATCAACCAGCCCCTCCACCCAAATACTGTTCGCCAGCACCTGAAGAAGACTGGTATGAAGGCTGTGGTAAAGCAAAAACGACCTATCCTCTCTGCCAAGCATCGCAAGGCAAGGTTGGACTTTGCCTATGCCCATAAAGATTGGACTTTGGAGGACTGGAAGAGGGTGGTATGGTCTGATGAGACTAAAATTAATTGCCTGGGGTCAGATGGGTGCAAATGGGCATGGAAAAAGCCAGGGGAGAAGCTGAATGATAGGCTAGTAGAGGGGACACTGAAGTTTGGAGGAGGGTCTCTCATGATGTGGGGCTGTATGACCTGGGAGGGTGTTGGGTATGGCACCAAGATTGATGGTAGGATGGATGGAGACCTCTACCTCCAAATTTTGAAGGATGAACTACAAGATTCCCTTGAGTATTATGGTCTCCATCCTCCTGACATCATCTTCCAGCAGGACAATGACCCCAAGCACACCTGCAAACAGGTCAAGGAGTGGCTAGAGGAGCAGGATTTTAGGACTATGGTATGGCCTGCACAGTCCCCTGACCTCAACCCCATAGAACATGCCTGGGGTTACCTCAAGAGGAGGCTTGCAGAGTATGAGCATCCTCCCAAGGGAATACTGGAGTTGTGGGAGAGGACTCAGGTGGAGTGGAACAATATACCAGCTGAAGAGTGTCAGAAGTTGATTGAAAGCATGCCTAGGAGGGTGGAGGCAGTGATTAAAGCAAAAGGAGGCTATACCAAGTACTGATATTCCCCAAATACCCCTCACTTTTCAAAAGTGAATAAATGTGTGCAATGGTGTAGCTGTTTTATAATGGACATATCTCAATGACTACTGCACCAAATCACGTGACCCTGGGACCATTTTGTATCCAAGAGCGAGTACTACCACCCACCTCACCAAGGCTAAGCGGGATTCCCACGCCTCATGGCGCTACACCGGACTTAGTACAAAACAGCCAAACATTGCACACGTTTTTTCACTCACTGTACGTACCTCATCTCTGTTTTATTTTCTTTGTTTGTTCCCTTATACCTCGCCCCTCGCCCACCACAGCTACCTGAGATTCTGAGTTTGAGATCAAACAAGATATTGACTGCCATGATACGTGGTGTCCGCCATCATGAACCCTCCTCAGGTGTTCAGTTAGCTGCTGCGCATGCTCCTTACAACTCACTTGAATTCGTGTGCAAAAACTTTGAGTGTGAGGTCTGTTGTCTTCCTTTTGAAGTCGTTCGTCGCCTCATGTCCTGCAGGGAGAGCACAATCACATAATGCAGGTCGTGTGCGAGGCAACTCAAAACCCTTCGGTTTCTGTTCAAGTTGGAGCCCTCGAGTGTCTCATCAAGATCATGGCCCTTTACATGGAGCAAGCCCTTCTCGTGGTATGTGCCCAGTTTTCAGGTTGATATCAGGTAAGTGATCCGCCGTCTAAGCTTACCGTGATGGGTTTTGGGCCATCGTTTGTGAAGAGGGAATCGAGCTTGCTCACGAGACAGGCGAAGTACATTTTCGGGATTTGTTAATCATATTGCTTGGATAGGGACTGACTATTTATTTTATTTATCATCCAGGCTGCCGATTATGGTGAACCACCTGAGATCGAATCTAAATTCTTTGCCAAAATTGCATTGCCCGAGGTCAATCCCGTTCTTCTCTCACTCCTCACTCTCCGGGAGGAAATCGTCGACGAAAATGAACGGAATATGACCATGTCTTTTGGCACTTATTTCAACTTTATTGCCTGGGCTGTTACTGACCCAATAGTTGACGCTGTCATCCCTTTCATCGAAGCCTACATCATGTCTCCCGATCGGCATCAGTGGGAAGCAGCCGTGATGGCTCTTTGGGTCTACAGTATCCTGGATGGTCCCGATCCAAGCGTCCTGACAGGTAAGTCAGGCACTCCCATTGCTGATTGGGATGACGAGCGATTCTAATGTACACGTGAAAGACACGGCTGCATGGACGCTTGGGAGGATACATGGTTTGCTCATTGCCACCATCAAACCAGACATACATTTACATCCACCGGTGCCAGCACTCGTGACGGGCGTCCAAGATAACCCAAGAACTGTGACGAACTGCTGTTGAACCTCACTGATCAGCTCGAATTTTTGGAAGAATCAGTGCCATCACAGACTAGCCACTTGTCACCGTATTTTGATGGCGTCGTCAACACACTACTGAGGGTTACAGACATGTGAGTGACACAAGCTACCGACTTCCCTTGGCTTACGGGATCTCCACACTTTAGAGCGAGTCACGAAGCCCATTCCTGTACCTCTGCTTATGGAGCGATAACCTCCAATGTCACTCCCACTATGAACGACATGATACCAGTCATCCAGAACACGTTGATAACTATTTTGATGTGGATGCAGCGGCTTCTAGGAATGCAGGTGTGTAGCATTGCGTTTTCACTGTTGGGCCACAGTCTGTGCTGTGCAGGGCTAGATAGTTGGAATAGATGACCAGAACAACTGGAACGAACCTCAGAGCAATCTTTGTAGTGTGGTCATCGTAAATATCACATTCTTCCAGTTCGAGTTACTGTCGTCTTACAGTGTGTTGCCAGAGCATACGCGGTGGCTGGGGGAGGGTATTCAACCCATGGCAGACCGTATCATGACACCCGTGTTGCAGGTCATTCAGGCTGCCGGACAAACCTCCCAACCTCCACTGTCTTAGAAGACGCATTTCTAGCGGTCGGGTCGTTAGCTTCGGGTGAGCAGACTACCCGTCATGAGGTGCTTGCATGCTTTTACTCCTTTATATTCAGGCTTTCTTGCAATTTTTATTGGTATGGTTCGGAATCAAGTATTGATCTGCACATGCCCCTGCTGTGAGTGTCCCAAGTTTCTTTCTTTTATCACCTACCAATGCTAATGGTCGTGACAGTCATCTGATGTTACGCCACAGCACGCTCTCGCCCCATTCCAAATTACTCCCGCAGCCCAGTGCTGACTCCCTAAGAGCATGATTTTGGACATGTCGTATATGTCATTATTCAATGCTTCCGATGTGTCGCTTGCCAGTACGTCGTCCAAACATCTCAAGGATTTGAGGGATACGTCTAGGAGACAGACAAGGCACCACGACGAGAAGTTGCTGAAGGGTGGTATTGGCCTCCCCACTGGTCTGGGATGGACTGATAGGTGGGTGGATTTCTTCAATAGCACTCTCTCATCCGCTTTGCAGCCTTCACTGCCAGCCCTCCCAGGGCATTCCTGTGATGTCCTTTCTTGTATGTGATCGACCATGCTGACCGTCCTTCCTAACCCAGCGAAGATGAAGATGCACCATCTGCACTGACGTGCAGGCCATCCCAGACTGCTCTTTCTTGCCATACATCTTTGTCCTTGATCCACTCTTCTAGGACCTGCCATTTACAACAGTGCTTGCTGCACCCGCTGTCCTGCTCGATATTGCATGGCGTCCTACAGGTGATAGAGAAAGACATCAAGGTAAGTCTGTAGGGTAAGTTTCTGCAACTGCACATACACTTTTTCCATCATATTCCTTGTGCATAGACATTTCTGGTTGTAAGTATATAGTGGTGGTACATGGGTGTGGCAGCATCACACATCATGATCCAATTGCCAGGGTACATATACCAGATCGCTCTTACGCTGGTATGACTCCAACGTGAGTGCAATTTCAATGTGAGGATGACTCCAACACGAGTGCAACACCGCAATAGGTGCAACTCCGACGTAAGTGCAACTCCAACATAAGTGCAACTCCAACATAAGTGCAACTCCAATGTAAGTGCAACTCCAACATAAGTGCAACTCCAACGTAAGTGCAACTCCAACATAAGTGCAACTCTGACATAAGTGCAACTCCGACGTAAGTGCAACTCCGACATAAGTGCAACTCTGATGTAAATGCAACTCCAATGCAAGTTCAACTGCAGAAGCATAGGGTCAGTCTACTAGGAACATTTATCCTTTGTTTCAATGTAACAATTGTCCATTTGTCAATCATCCAATTGTACCATTTGTCCATTCTCCAATTAAACTATTAGTCCATTTTCCAACTAAATCATTTGTCCATTCTCCAATTGGACCAATCAGCCATTCCACCAATGGTGGAATTGATTTGACTAATGTTTTGAGGGTGGAACATATACTATGTTCTGATCTGAAGTTGGAAAGTTTCAAATGTTTTGCTTGAAATCATGATTTGAACACATGATAAAACAGTGAAAATATTTATACAATGATTTACCCAATAATCATAAGAATAAACACTATGCATGTTTCAATGGAAAATGTTATACATGACCCTATCACATTTTCTATCCTAGAACATTAGATCAGGTCATGTTATCCATTGATGACCAATGTTTTATTCAGGAACATTTTATGAAAAGAGTATCTGCTAAATTTAATGATTTTACTATGTTTGGAGTTAAACCATTAGATAATGCCCCCAGTGAAGGTCAAGGGGTGACAAAAACAAAAGTCTGGTGGGGATCTGTGCTAACAAGGCTAGGCACTATCACACATAACTGACAACTACCTAAAAGGGAAAAATGGGGTAAGGGAAATGACCCTCACCATGGTTAGCAGGGGGAGGAACACAAGTAAAGTAGACAGGTAGGAAAAAAGGGGGCAGTTTGGTGGGGGGAGGACTGCCTCTACAAGCAGAACTTGGGACCAGTGGGATCATGTGGGAGTTTCAAAGTGGTTGATACCAGGCCTTGGTCAGCTCTGGAGGCAACCACAAGGGTGGTGTCTGGGAGGATGCCTAGGTAGACTGGGGAGGTGCTCTCAAATATCAACTTGACAGCATCCAACAATTGGGGGGAGAAGGGGTCCAGGGTGGGTGGGTCAGGGCCAATTAGCTATCCTCAGAAGGACAATGGTATATGGGGGTGTTGTAGGACTGAGCTTAACCAGGAGGGGGGGTTGATATCTTCAATGAGTCCCTCAGGTCCTTCCTTGAGAATGGTGAATAGGTGGGTGGGTGAGGGAGGGGAGTCACTACACTCCTCAGAGTTTGCCTCCAAGGTATCAGACAGGGGATTGCTGCAGCTAGCACAGCATGCCTCATGTGATGCTATGAACTGGTATAATTTCTCATACAAGGATTGAATCTCCACCTAAAGTTCATCCAGGCTGGTGGTGGTAGAGAGGCCAGACCCTGGTCCTGGAGCTCCACAGGGCCTAGGATGAGGGGAGGCAGGTTTGAGGAGGGCTGAGGGCTTGGTTGACTTGGTTGAGTCCTTCAGTCAAGCCTGAAGGTGGATGCAGAGATTGTTTTGGTATAGATGCAATCAGCCCACCCTGGTGCACTTTCCCAGTTTCAGTGTCAAGAGCAGTAGGATTGAGGTGAGCTTTGAAAGAGTGGAACACTGCAAAGATCCACTGGATGGCCCTAGGGGCATCTTTCTTGCATGTGATTGGGGTGGTTGGAACCTGGAAGGATTTCCCTCTGTTGGGATCATCCCTGGTCATCCAAGTCCAGGCTGGGGGTGAGCAGTGAAGTGGCACAAGATGAACTTGGGGAGCACCAGGGGGGTGAAATGTGCTTTGAATGTTCCCCTGGGGAAGGAGTAGTAATGCCTGCCAACATCAGATAGACTGATGGGGCAGGGGCTCAATGATGAGCATTGATGCTGGGGTGGTTTTTCAGATTTCCCAGGGGGGGATGGTGGCAGTTGTAGGTCAAGAGGCATTAGCTCCAGAGGTTAACCACAAGGACACAATCAAGTGTGAGGAGTTCATAGCAAAAATTAAGTTCAAATAGTTCCCATAGAAGGGAACACATGAGCTGCAAAGGGAATCAGACAGCAACACAACTTTAACTTCCATTCCATGCCAGTTATGTGCCCTTGCCATAGTCTTTGACCTGAGATGCCCAATGATTGAACTTGATGACATACTTAGTGATACATGAGGAGTCCTTCATTGAGAGGTTTTCAAGTTGTTATACCACATTGGCCACCACATTGTGCAGGCTGAAACTGACATTTAACCTGTGGAGGAACTCTCAGTAGTTGCCCATCCACAGTGGATGGTCAACATAGTCATTGGGGTTCAAGAGGTCAGGCTCAAACCAAGCCAGTGCCATGCCATTGAGATATGACTGGGAGAAGGTGATCTTGGTGCAGTCAGTTCAGAGCACCTTCAGGTGGTCTTGGAAGTTTAGCTCACATTGGACCAGGAACTCACAGGGTTTTTTCAGGTCAGAGCCATTGAAAGTGTCAGGCTCACAAACCTTAGTTTTTGGAGTGGAGTCTCCAGAGCACTGGCTTGAATGAGCAAGGGTATGGATGGCTCTAGTCAGGGCAAGAAGCAGGTCTTCAGGCAGCTCAGCCAGATCTTTGGCAATACCCATTATCAGACCCATCATCAGGGAAATTGGGGCAATCAGGGTCAGATGGGTTGCCACCATGTGGTGGCAGCATGTGGAGATCAGATTGCTGTGTATTGGACAGCCCAGCTTGTAAGGTGCTTTCATGAAGATCACAATGTTGGGCAGAGAATGTGTGGAATTGTATGATAACAGAGGGAATGTGTGAAGGATTGCCAAGTGCAGTGGCAAGCCTTTTTGTAGTCTCCCTCTGGCAGGTGCATGCCCAAGTCTGCATAGTGGTGTTTTTAGTGATGAAAATGGAACAGGACTCATACCAGCATGAGTATGAATATACTGTTGATGTAACGGTACTTAACTTTTCTTAGCGTAGTTTTCCTTTTTAGGTTACTCTCTGGTTAGGGTTACACAGATGCTCACTAGACGCTTTACTTAGTCAGCTTTTGCCGCATTGACTCAGCATGTTTAGCTGTAGCCAATAGCGTTTATCTCTCTTTGTTTGGTTTGTTCTATGATGTTCCTTGGTACAAATAGCTCTAGTAGTATAAATACCTGGCTCTCTTGTCATAGGATACTCCAATCGAGTTCATTTCATGCCTCGCACCTAAAACTCCTTTCCCTTTTGTTCTCTATCAGTTCTTGGAGCGACCAAGATACAACATTGTTTGTCGGTTGTCACAGTTGAGCTCATGCCTACTCCAACAATCTGCAACACTCACAGAGCCTGGGGAACATGTATGAAAGTAGGCCAACATTGACCAATGATTGGCCAATGAAGGCCAATAGATACCAACAGTGGCCACAGGCTGGCCAACAGTCACAACAGAGGTTTGGGAGAGGGTGTTGGGTTCAGCTTGTATGCTGCCCCCTTGTATGAGCCTGGTCCTAAGATTTTGGAGTAAAGGAGGAGTCAGGGGTAGTCCAACAGAAGACAGAGAGGCCAGTCAAAGACCACAGAGCAGGTGAACTAAGTTGATATTCATACTGAAGAATCAGTACTGGGTGCAGCAGGCTTTTATATGGTACATGCACCATTGAGGCAGTACAGTATCAGGGGATCAGAACCAACATATGGCATACAGGAAATTTTCAAGGAGAACAGATGTCAGAAAACCTCAGTCAGAGTGTAAGTACAGACATTGGAGAAGAGGGTCAGGATAAAGGAAGGAAGCATAAAAGGAAATGTGTGGGACAGAGGGGCTTCAGAGTGCTCACTGATAGCCAATCACAAAGGCCAAAAGCCTAATATGGAAATGACCCTGTGGAGCACCATATGGCACGGTAGCTGCACAATGCCTAGACTGGCCTGTTGACCCAAAAGGAAGTTGACCCCTAAGGCCCCAAGAGGATGTCACCTGACCAGGAGTGATTAGCAAGTGGTGGTGGTAGCAGTCACATGGTGGGGCCAACAGGTGCCATCCAACACTGATGGGTTCTGACAGTGAATGAAATGATATTGCATTGGTCAGGTGCTTAGCATGAGTGGTTGGCATTGGAGACATACAGAGGTGGATTGGTGTGGTCAACTCTCCTTGGGAGAGTGTGAGAGGGGGGGAAGCTGTAGGTGGAGCTAGGCTCATCCCAAGGGGTACTGAGTCTGGTGGAGATGTGGGGGGGGGGGGGAGTAGGTTGGGTGACATAAAGAAAATATCTCAGTGGGATAGAGAGGACAGGCAGAAAAATATCCCAAAGTCTGCCACAGAATCAGCATGGAAGGACCATTCTTGGACTTGGAAAGGCAAGATGGGATTGGAGCTCAAAAGGCAGTGAAAAACTTTGGAGGCTCTGTCACTGGCACAATGGCAGCAAGTGTTACTCTGTACTGAAGGAGGGGGACTCATAGAACTTGATGGAGACTCAGATGGCTCAGTAGACATGGAGGGGATGTCTCTGGGGACTCAAAGGGAGCTCTCAATATGCAGGAAGTGATGCCAAAAAGTGGGTGTCATTCTTCTAAGTAAAGTGGCATACAGTATATCTAGTGTAAGGACAGTAGTAATAAAGATGGGAGTCAGAAACCTTCAGAATTGTCAAATGTCAGAAAAAAAGAATAAAAGTACCACTGTAAAATAAAGACAACATGTTCCACCATATACAGTGAGCTCCAAAACTGTTGCAATGTTTGCAACAATTTAATTGTGTGGGATATAACTTGGGATTGGGTGTGGCTGTGCCAATGTGGTAGGGGAGATAATGATAGCCCTTGGTCCTGGAATTCCATTCATGGTCTTTGTGAGTTCAGGAGTGCAGTGGATGTGATTTTATGGGTCCATTACCAAGGCCTATGCATTGCAACAGTTTTGCACCTTTGAGCATGCTGGATGCAATCTACAGCATGGAGCAGGTATTTGGGGCAGTAATGCCTGGTAGTGCTCACATAAGATATCACATGATCAATCTGATATTTTGTCAGTGTGCAAACAATGCCAAACATTGAATATGTGTCATTTATCCCCTGTTCCACACTGCAATTGAAGAAAGCACTTGTCTGGCTTATCAGGATTACTCTCTCAGGGAAATATTGGAAAGTTCAGGCATTTACAGCACCACCATGAGTAAGATGTGTGCTGAGTACCATGGTGCTGTAAACACCTGAACTTTCCTATATTTCCCTGAGAGTAATCCTGATAAGCCAGACAAGTGCTTTCTTCAGTTGCAGTGCAGAACAGGGGATAAATGATACATATTCAATGTTTGGCATTGTTTGGATACTGACAAAACATCAGATTGATCATGGGTGATATATTATATGAGCACTACCAGGAATCACTGCCCCAAATACCTGATCCACATTGTAGATCACATCCAGCATGCTCAAAGGTGCAAAACTGTTGCAATGCATAGGCCTTGGTAATGGACCCATAAAATCACATCCACTGCACTCCTGAACTCACAAAGACCATGAATGGAATTCCAGGACCAAGGGCTATCATTATCTCCCCTACCACATTGACACAGCCACACCCAATCCCAAGTTATATCCCACACAATTAAATTGTTGCAAACATTGTTGGAGTTTGAATCACCCCTGTGTGATACATATATTGGTGCGAGTTTTTACTTGCTTACATAAGCACTTAGAGCACACATAGTACTACACTTTTGGTACTGTTCCCTCAGTAGTTGAGTCACTACTGAGGCTGCCTACAGCCTTTTTCAACAGGTTATGAGCCCCGCCTAGCATGGAAAATTTTCATTGTAGGCAACTCGTGGTCGACTACTCAAACACGATATGAAATATCTCTACTACACTCGAAAGTAATAGGAGAACATTCTATGGACCTACCCAAGCTCGCAGAAGATGGCTGCAACTGGCAAACCTATGGCAGTTGGGTGCTGAAGGCTATCTCAGAAGATGGCTTGATTGGGCACCTAGATGGGTCTGAAACACGACCCACAACTCCAAAGTTACTACAGGAATATGGTGCCAGATGGACACCACGAACCAACGAGGAACGAGATGTCGTCACAGCCTGGAAAACTGCTGACGATGCGTGGCATCAACAGGCCGCCATGGCCCACCAATTTATCATCTACAGCTTACCCAACTCTATCCTAATGCTCTGTATGCATTTACAGTGAGTGAAAAAACGTGTGCAATGTTTGGCTGTTTTGTACTAAGTCCGGTGTAGCGCCATGAGGCGTGGGAATCATGCTTAGCCTTGGTGAGGTGGGTGGTAGTACTCGCTCTTGGCTACAAAATGGTCCCAGGGTCATGTGATTTGGTGCAGTAGTCATTGAGATATGTCCATTATAAAACAGCTACACCATTGCACATGTTTATTCACTTTTGGGCTGGAAGTAAAATCTGAGTCAAATGAAGAGATAATTGTGGTTGTTTGGTCCTACAAACAAAGATACACATATAAACATTGTGTCTGAGTTTGAACAAGTTCACACGCTTCTTTATTTCCAACCTTTACCACCATGAGATCCATCTCCTCCACCCAAAGGAATACTATCCTCACTATGCTTGATTCTGGTCATTCTCCTTCCTCTATTGCCTCCAGTACTGGCCTACATCACTCTACCATCTCTAGACTTTGTTCCAAGGAGCATTCCAGCCTGCAGAAGTCCACTGGAGGTCGTCCATCCAAGCTTTCCCCTGCTAATGTCCACCATGCCATCCACCTCATCTCAACTCAGAAGGCAGACAATGCTGTGCAGGTGACCAAAACTCTCACCAATGTCATCAACCAGCCCCTCCACCCAAATACTGTTCGCCAGCACCTGAAGAAGACTGGTATGAAGGCTGTGGTAAAGCAAAAACGACCTATCCTCTCTGCCAAGCATCGCAAGGCAAGGTTGGACTTTGCCTATGCCCATAAAGATTGGACTTTGGAGGACTGGAAGAGGGTGGTATGGTCTGATGAGACTAAAATTAATTGCCTGGGGTCAGATGGGTGCAAATGGGCATGGAAAAAGCCAGGGGAGAAGCTGAATGATAGGCTAGTAGAGGGGACACTGAAGTTTGGAGGAGGGTCTCTCATGATGTGGGGCTGTATGACCTGGGAGGGTGTTGGGTATGGCACCAAGATTGATGGTAGGATGGATGGAGACCTCTACCTCCAAATTTTGAAGGATGAACTACAAGATTCCCTTGAGTATTATGGTCTCCATCCTCCTGACATCATCTTCCAGCAGGACAATGACCCCAAGCACACCTGCAAACAGGTCAAGGAGTGGCTAGAGGAGCAGGATTTTAGGACTATGGTATGGCCTGCACAGTCCCCTGACCTCAACCCCATAGAACATGCCTGGGGTTACCTCAAGAGGAGGCTTGCAGAGTATGAGCATCCTCCCAAGGGAATACTGGAGTTGTGGGAGAGGACTCAGGTGGAGTGGAACAATATACCAGCTGAAGAGTGTCAGAAGTTGATTGAAAGCATGCCTAGGAGGGTGGAGGCAGTGATTAAAGCAAAAGGAGGCTATACCAAGTACTGATATTCCCCAAATACCCCTCACTTTTCAAAAGTGAATAAATGTGTGCAATGGTGTAGCTGTTTTATAATGGACATATCTCAATGACTACTGCACCAAATCACGTGACCCTGGGACCATTTTGTATCCAAGAGCGAGTACTACCACCCACCTCACCAAGGCTAAGCATGATTCCCACGCCTCATGGCGCTACACCGGACTTAGTACAAAACAGCCAAACATTGCACACGTTTTTTCACTCACTGTAGATACCCCTTGCGAGGCATTTGCTTACCTCGAATGTCACTATGGTCCAATTCCGAGACCAGAAAGCATAAAAGTTGCTGATGAAGCCATGCCACAGTGCGACATGCAATCCGAGCAGTATGCAACTGAGGAAGGTGCTCAGGGCACTTACAACAGCGACAATGAACCAATATACTCACCTGAAGGGGAGGACTCCCTAGACATCCTGAATGACTGCACCAAGACCAAATCTAGGTACTTGACAGCTGAGACTGAGGTCGTAGACACACGACATGTGGAACCTTACCTACTGGAGGTTGAGGTTGGGGACACAGGTGGAATGTGGCCAGACAAATGCACGAACGCACTCGAAGCACCTGATGAGTGTAGTCAGCGTGCAAGCAACAAGGTCGAGGAGGGCAACAACTTACTGGAGTCAAGCTCTGAGGCTCACGAACCTCAAGGGGACCTACCAGACACTACAAGTGAATGCGCCAAGACCCAGACTGTGACAACCGACAAACAATGTTGTATCTCGGTCACTCCAAGAACTGATAGAGAACAAAAGGGAAAGGAGTTTTAGGTGCGAGGCATGAAATGAACTCGATTGGAGTACCCTACAACAAGAGAGCCTGGTACTTATACTACTAGAGTTGTTTGTACCAAGGAACGTCATAGAACAAACCAAACAAAGAGAGATAAACGCGATTGGCTTCAGCTAGACATGCTGAGTCAATGTGGCAAAAGCTGACTAAGTAAAGCGTCTAGTGAGCGTCTGTACAACCCTAACCAGAGAGTGGCTAAAAAAGGAAAACTACGCTAGGAAAAGTCAAATACTGTTACACAGACTGGGCACAGGAAGCCTGAGAATGAGGTTGTAGACATGCAGCAGATGGTGGATGTCCTACCCATGTTTGAGGTGGGGACTACAGGTCGAACACAACACAACAAACATGTGAAGGAACATGAAGCACCTGACGAGGGCGGTCAGCATGCAGACAACAAAGTTGAGGAGAGCCGAGACTTACCAAATTCAAGCTCCGAAGTTCTCGAGCCCGCAGGTAACCCTACCAGACAGGCAGGTAAATGTTCTATGGAAGATGTGCTACAGACGCCTATCGAAGACTATCAGCATGCCTGGACGAATGGCGAGACGATTGCTAATGTACTGGATCTACCCAGCACACCCACCGAACTTCCTATCCCATGCATCAAACACCCTACACTACAGAATAGGTCATTGGCATGAAAGCATAGTGCTATGACTACAGAGTTCGACTTATCCTACACAAGGAGAAGTGGCAAGTGGCGAGAGACGAAGCATTTGATGGGGGTACTTAGCTCTCCTCAAGCAGGTTGGGGGGACAGCACAATGGCTGGGTCGACAGTGATGAAGCTAGAGAGAAGAGTGGTTAGTGCCAAAACAGCAGAGATTCAAGCCTACATACCACATTTGGAGACATGCCCAAAGGAGCCTGATAAGGCTGAGGATACCGGTGGTGGAGGTGATGACACAGCTAGCAAGGACATCCTCAACTCATGTGGAGTCAAGAAAACATCGCTAGCTAACAGCGGAAGTCAGCAGGGAGAGCAAAAGACGAGATGGCAGAACGGCTTACCTGCACCACCAGAAATGCCTCCCAATGGCTTCATACACCCCCCTAGGACCCTCACAGACAGATACTGTCACAGCAGGATCAAAACGGACCTGCAAAACCTCAGTACAGGACAAGAAATGGAACGGTGGCAGGGCAGCTCACCTGTACCACCTGTGCCACCTCCAACCAGCACCTACTATGGCCATAAATCCTCCAAGGGCCTCCGACATCATGCAAGACTCAAGTTGAATGCCAAAAACAAGTCACGGCAGGCCAGATGATCCATGGCTGTACAGAATCAGTCTACATGGGATGACTTACCCAGTAAGGAGGATATTGGTGGCAGTGGGCAAGATGATGCAACTAGGAGTGGATACACCGACTCGTGCAGAGTCAAAGAATCACTGCTAACTGACAGTGGAGGTCAGTATAGCAAATACAAGGCAAAACGACCGAGGTGCTCACCTGTACCATCTGCACCAACTCCAAATGGCATACTGGACATGCATACACTCTTCACAGACCTACGTCGATGTGGAAGACTCAAATCGAAGGCTGAAAGCATCAGCAGCAATCAAACGAGGCGAAATGCCTACTGTGTACAAGCAGCCCCCAAGCGGCCACTTCCGCTCCTCCTCACGCCCTCGAATCAATCCCTGTATCCTACCGGAGGGTTATGGATGATGAGCATACACTACAATGAAGTCAGGCATGCAAGACAAGTCGAAATGAGAGGATACATGTACCAGATAGCTCGCATTCTCATGCGGCTGGTTCAACACCTCTTCGTGCCCTCGGAACGATCCTTGGACCATGCGGGAGGGTCATGGATAATCAAGGTACACTGTAACATGATCAGGAGTGCACAACAAATTGAAACGAGAGGTCATATGCACCGAATAGCTGGCATTCTCATGCGGCTGCAGCAAATCCTCTCAAACCTCCCAAGGCGATTCCGGAACATTGCCAACACCTACTGGTGGGAGGGGGTGCCATCTGGATCGACACAGAATGATGCGAAACGGCCGAGAAATCTTCGTACGGCCAAACGGCTGCCTCGCAGCAGCAGCACAAGGCGAGATAATGAGTACAGGGCTGAATGGCCAAACCACTCACCTGCACCACCTAAACGGCCTCCCAACGGCATCATATACACTCCTTCGATTCTCAGGGACTCGCACCGACGCGCTACAATCAAGATGAGATCTAAAAATGTCAGTACAATCAAAATGAGAGGCAGCAAGGCCTCTGGACTTACTGTTCCCATTCCGCCACCTTGCAAGCTTGCGAGACCCCTCTGGAATGTTGCAAACACTTACTGGTGACATGGGATACCCCCCGGACAAACACGAAATGTCGAAACCCTATCATTATTTGATATGACGCCCCAGCAGCAATGGTACGAGGCGAGACGATGCACACACACCATGCGCATCCCGAAATGGCAGTTGCCACAATGCACAGCACAGCCATGGCCACGACGCGGCACCTCGCCACCCTACACGGACTCGAAGCTGCAGTTGCAGCAATTATACTCATTTTTATTCTAATATTCAGTATACAGTTTTCTTTCGAGTTCTACATTCTTCACCCCTACCTGATCACACAGTGGAGCTTCAGGGGGTGTGTTGGAGTTTGAATCACCCCTGTGTGATACATATATTGGTGCGAGTTTTTACTTGCTTACATAAGCACTTAGAGCACACATAGTACTACACTTTTGGTACTGTTCCCTCAGTAGTTGAGTCACTACTGAGGCTGCCTACAGCCTTTTTCAACAAACATTGCAACAGTTTTGGAGCTCACTGTAGTAAGAAGGAATGCAAAGCATGATTAGTCCAACAATGAGAAAGTATGTAAGTAGAGGGCACAAATGATGCACCTAAGCATGGCAAACACCACATTGGTGTGTGGCAGGGTTGTCAGTGGTCAGACTGATGTGCAGGAAGGCAGGAAAGCATTTTTGGGGTATCAGAGTCTTCAGTAGGGCAATAGATGCTAAGGTGCTAATGTCATGGCCACTAGTGGTGATTGCCAACTGCTTGTGGATGGTCAAGACATATCTGACAATGCTGATAGGGGCCATACCACTTATGGGAGGGCCAGTGGTCAGAGACTGTAAGGGAACAACAAAGTGAGTGACAATAAGGGACTCATTTTAGTCAAGGGAAGCACCAAGATAACCAGGTGACTGGTCCAGGTCAGCCAAGAGAAGTGCACAGTGAAGTCATTTAGGGGACATAGGGGCTGTTGTGGTGGACAAGATGGTAGTGGATAGTGCTGAAGGTTAGTGTTTCATATCTAGGGACTAAAGACTCCCTACATCAGTGGTACAAGGGTGAATCTGGTAGGTTTGGGATGGTGAGTAATAAGGGGAATGGGGTAGGATGCTGGCACAGTCATGACAATACACATGTACTTGTGTTCATTTTTTCATTCACACACCCCTCAGTCTTGATACACTCAAGCTGAGGTGAGCTATACCTTGTTCTTTGTCACTTTATAGTTTTCTGATCATACCAGTCACTCCTTAATATTTAGTTTAGTCCTTCCTCTGCATGGGTTCTAAGAACCAGCCAACTCTGGAGCCTGCAAAACAACCTGTACAGTGAGTGAAAAAACGTGTGCAATGTTTGGCTGTTTTGTACTAAGTCCGGTGTAGCGCCATGAGGCATGGGAATCCCGCTTAGCCTTGGTGAGGTGGGTGGTAGTACTCGCTCTTGGCTACAAAATGGTCCCAGGGTCACGTGATTTGGTGCAGTAGTCATTGAGATATGTCCATTATAAAACAGCTACACCATTGCACACGTTTATTCACTTTTGAAAAGTGAGGGGTATTTGGGGAATATCAGTACTTGGTATAGCCTCCTTTTGCTTTAATCACTGCCTCCACCCTCCCAGGCATGCTTTCAATCAACTTCTGACACTCTTCAGCTGGTATATTGTTCCACTCCACCTGAGTCCTCTCCCACAACTCCAGTATTCCCTTGGGAGGATGCTCATACTCTGCAAGCCTCCTCTTGAGGTAACCCCAGGCATGTTCTATGGGGTTGAGGTCAGGGGACTGTGCAGGCCATACCATAGTCCTAAAATCCTGCTCCTCTAGCCACTCCTTGACCTGTTTGCAGGTGTGCTTGGGGTCATTGTCCTGCTGGAAGATGATGTCAGGAGGATGGAGACCATAATACTCAAGGGAATCTTGTAGTTCATCCTTCAAAATTTGGAGGTAGAGGTCTCCATCCATCCTACCATCAATCTTGGTGCCATACCCAACACCCTCCCAGGTCATACAGCCCCACATCATGAGAGACCCTCCTCCAAACTTCAGTGTCCCCTCTACTAGCCTATCATTCAGCTTCTCCCCTGGCTTTTTCCATGCCCATTTGTGCCCATCTGACCCCAGGCAATTAATTTTAGTCTCATCAGACCATACCACCCTCTTCCAGTCCTCCAAAGTCCAATCTTTATGGGCATAGGCAAAGTCCAACCTTGCCTTGCGATGCTTGGCAGAGAGGATAGGTCGTTTTCGCTTTACCACAGCCTTCATACCAGTCTTCTTCAGGTGCTGGCGAACAGTATTTGGGTGGAGGGGCTGGTTGATGACATTGGTGAGAGTTTTGGTCACCTGCACAGCATTGTCTGCCTTCTGAGTTGAGATGAGGTGGATGGCATGGCGGACATTAGCAGGGGAAAGCTTGGATGGACGACCTCCAGTGGACTTCTGCAGGCTGGAATGCTCCTTGGAATGAAGTCTAGAGATGGTAGAGCGATGTAGGCCAGTACTGGAGGCAATAGAGGAAGGAGAATGACCAGAATCAAGCATAGTGAGGATAGTATTCCTTTGGGTGGAGGAGATGGATCTCATGGTGGTAAAGGTTGGAAATAAAGAAGCGTGTGAACTTGTTCAAACTCAGACACAATGTTTATATGTGTATCTTTGTTTGTAGGACCAAACAACCACAATTATCTCTTCATTTGACTCAGATTTTACTTCCAGCCCAAAAGTGAATAAACGTGTGCAATGGTGTAGCTGTTTTATAATGGACATATCTCAATGACTACTGCACCAAATCACATGACCCTGGGACCATTTTGTAGCCAAGAGCGAGTACTACCACCCACCTCACCAAGGCTAAGCATGATTCCCACGCCTCATGGCGCTACACTGGACTTAGTACAAAACAGCCAAACATTGCACACGTTTTTTCACTCACTGTATCTCCATCTTTGCATACTCTGTAATCATCTTTCTATCACCATTCTTTAGTGATATTGAAGCCATCAACCAAGAGGTTTCAAAATCTTGATGACCTCAAGTATGTGACACCATAGGGTTTATAGAACTTGTCCTTTTGGGGGGCTTTCATCCTCTGTGGCATAACACTGTCATCACCTTTGCAGAACTCCTGCATGATAGCCCTGGGATGGAAGTTGAACCAGACCTGTTGAGGCTTAGTGAGTTTCAAGCTATGATATGGAACAGCTTCACAGTGATTGGTCCATTATTTACTTACACACTACTGTTGACCAAGAAGTTAATGCCCCCTTTGTCTTCCAATCCACTTGCTTCCCTCAGTTCTCACTCCACACCATCCCAGTCATCAACAATGTCACCAATGCTTGCAGTGATTTACCTATCTTCCATAGTTTTTTTTGTTCCCTTTGGGTGTGTCCATTCTCACTTTTTGTCTGTGTGGGGTGGGTAATTGGGGTTGTGAGGGTAACACTCATACTGTACCACAACATGATTGAAACCAGTATCATCAACCTAGCAAGTATTCAAGCCTCCAGGTGCTCATCTTCATGCTACATTGACTGGACTCACACTCACTGGTGACTTGACAGGGCTCCCCCTGCCACCATATTTGCTCACTTGGATGCCACCACTGTGCTGTCTCATAGTATTGTCAAAATCAGTATTCATCCTTCTCAGTGCTGTGGTTCCCCTTGACTCAAAGTCTCACATGTACAATGTATTGTTGGCCAGAAGTGCTATGAGAGGATTCCCCTAGATTCCAAATTCTCCCCAGGATATCATTGCCATCTTGGGTATGGATGAGTTTCCCAAAAGAAACAAGTTGTATGTATGGCCACACTTTCTTTAGGGGTGGAGCACACTCATAAAATTCAGTTTTTCATGTCTCAGCATTTCCAAGTTACTCAAGTCTTTGCTAGTCATGAGGACCCCCTCATTCTGCTGCAGGATACATCCAGTCATTCAAGGAGATCTTATCTGGCATGCATGACAGTTGAACCTCACTGAGGCTGCCTTCTACATGGTGTGCATGGCCCCTTGAGCAGGTGCAGGTTGTTGACACCCACTGTGTTGTAGTACTGTCAAAATCAGTATTCACCCTCAAACCCTCTAGGCATTCATTCTCTGCTGTCAGTCTCATAGAGTGTGACTTCAGAAAGACTTCAGAATCTGAATCATGGAGCAAGTGTATGGTACTGTGTCATTTTTTACTACAGTTGTGTACCAATATACATTATGTCCTATGAATAGGCTCCCCTACTTCATTATATATATCCCAGTTTACACTGTCACTACAATTGCTACAAGTAATAATGGGCTATTTCCTTGACAAGTGAGGTATGTATATATGCTGCCCTCCGGTAACATTTTCCCAAGTAATTTCCAGTATCTGGATATCTGGTGTTTTGTTTTGTCTGGAAGTGAATGGTTAATCCTGAGTGTGCTTCCACAACCAAATTCTACATTCTAAATGCATTATTTTGTCCTTCCAAAACTCTTTCATGGTGAAATGTGCACAGCTGCAAATGTCTGGAAGGTGAGCTTTCATTCATCTTTCATGAGTATGCTAATGGCATACTGGTATGTCATACTGCATAGATGTGTCTGCCATTATCTTTGAAATGAAGAAATGAACTCAACTTAAGCAGCATCCCAAGTAAATATTGATGATGTATGGAATGGACAAGGTCATATTCTTCTTTTTCCCTCAAAAAGAACTGTTTCCCCACCCCTATTATTGGCTTCATTCAATCCAAGAGTGTTTACTCTGATGAGAGACAGTGGAAACAAAAGTCTCTGTTTGTGAACTTGGGGTCACATTCTCATTACAACTTATGCTCTCATGGTTTTGCTGTTCATCATTGTACAACTGATGCCTTGAAACATGTAACTTGGCATTATATGTGACCCTATGTTGAAATGTGAGCTTAGCAGAATCCTTGGAGCCAAACATGACTACTTACTGCCATAGATAGGGTTGGTCATCAACCTGAAAATCAGAGACAGCATTCTTAAAGATATTTCCCATTTCTTGCAAGAGCTGACAACCATATTTCAGCAACTCCCTCCCAACAGATATAGACTTACCTCAGTCCTCATTCCCTGAACTTTGGGAGAGACCAAACTATCATTCAAGACACAATGTACCACCTAGCATTATTAGTCAGGTCACATTTATATGGTGGAATTGTTAACCTACTTTTTCCAGCACTTCTTCAATTTCCAAATGGATGCCATGCAAACATGTCCACAAGATCTATTTTACATGTATTATGCATTACATTATGCACTTATTAGAAGATTTACCCACCTTCCCTACAATGTCTCCCTCCTGTGCTTCAAATACAGGCTGTGACCATGTTGTGTCAAGTTTGTCTTGGAGTGTCATTATTTCTTGAACCATTGACTGAAGACTAATACCATTCACAAGGTTATTCTGGGGATGGGTTATTACCATAAACATACTGGTTATTGCCTCTGGGTCTTCCTCCCATTTCCCTGTAGTCATTGATCATGAACACTGCGAACCAAAACTGGGAATATACCAACTTTGAATCCTGTGTGTGATGATATGCAGCACTTGTGGTATCAAGTAACTGTTCATTTCAGACACATGAGTTGCTTTTCAGCAAGAGTACACAGAAATAGCAAACCATCACACCAAGGGTCTTAGAGATTGCCTCTACATCATGCTCTACCTTCCTCTTTTCAAACCTCCAGAGTTTCTGGTCAATGCAATCTTTATCAACATTTATTGGCATCCTCTGTAGTAGCTTTGATGTTAGGATCCTGATACGATCATTGGTCATTTGGTCATCTTTTTCTACACCTGGACCATGCATCACTGTGGCAGCATTATTAGATGTGAGTAAGGAAGCATTGGGTAATACTATTTTGTGTTGCACCTGTCAGCACTTGAGATAAGTTTCCACCATTAACACCAGCATCCAAAAATCTGGGAAGGTGCTTCAAAAAAGTTATGCTGCCAATCTACATAACATGAAATGAAGTGGATTATCAATGTACTTGCAAGAAGAGACACTTACATAGTCTTTAAGGTGCTCAATGCCAAACATACCCATGAAGAACTTGGCTGCATCTTGCTTCTGAGCATCACCATTTTGGTGACCATTGCTATCCTGGGCAGCCATGAATGGAAAGACATGCTACACATGCAGTATGAGTAATGTAAATCACACTGACATAGTTACTGCAATGGACATACCAACTTATATAGAATGGAGTGATTGTTCTTCTGTTTGGCCACCTAGAAAGCAGCTCATTGAACCAACTTTCACCCATGATATGATGACCTACAGATTGCACAAGAACATTAAAATGTTTCCTACACCCCAGAGCATTACCTTCTGTTATGATGACAATATGTTGAAAATACCTGATGTCTTCACATAGCTTCTTCATCTCTGTATTGGCTTCTTCACTTTGCCAGACCAAAGGCTGGGCAATAGTGAATAAAGACAGCTTCTGTTGTGAGGCAATCAGGCCACTCTGAGAATCTGTGGGTGGTATCCATTAGATAGATATAAAAGGGTTCATTCCCTAGTGACAAGACTCCCCTTGGTGTCTGCTGTGATGTGGTGAACTCTGCACCACCCTTGTCACTAAATATCTGCTTGGAAGACTTGTGGACAGTGCTTTTAATAACAAGACCATATGTTGATTGTTTGGCAGTGATAGGACAACTAGGTGGTGAAGTATAAGTATTCAAAAGGAAACAATAGTTATTATCCTACCATCACTCTCCATATCTGTGTCAATAACTCTTTGTCTGATGGGAACATATGCTACATCTATTGGGTCAACACCAAGTCTGGCAGCCAGTGACTTGAGCTTCTCAAATATATTACCCTCATGTTCCAGATATTGTCTTCCCTGGTTCCAGTAACCATAGTCCCCCAACTATCCAGATTAGTCTCTGACAAGGATAAAAAGTATTCCAACTCACTTGGATTTCTTGATGTGCATGTAAAAATTCAACCTGCATACCACCTACTGACAAGCTGGAGCTGCCTGGGAACCAGTGAGTGCTCATGAGCCCAGGCATATCATGATCATTTGTAGCTAACTTTGAGCATCTTGATCAGAACTTGAATGTTTATGGAATGGGTGTGCTCACTTTCAAACCCCTCCACTTAAGGGAATCATGGCAAAACCCAGTACAATGACTGACATCAACTGTAACTGTGGACCTCCTTGATTTCTTCCAAGCTCCACAAATGATCTTCACAGCCCAAATGGATTGAGGAAGATGAATATGTTTCACATAAAACAGAGATTTGCCAGAATGAGCATCTGCCATGAGATGTGCATGCTCTGCACCCATATTCCAGGCCTGATGGTATATTTCCATCACATAACTTTCACAGCTGTGCCCATGCTCCTTCATATACATTCCTGACTTCACATGCACCCACTCTTGACCAAAACACCAACCAAACACAACAGCAAAGTGAGCACTATCTCGATTGTACATCACCACAGTGAGAGGATTGCTTCTTGTCAAAGTGACAGAATCATTTGTCACCCCAGGGGGGAAGGAAGAGCAGTAGGAGAAACCATAGTAGGCAATAGTCCTGTCATCGAGCTCAAAGTTGACATTATCATGGACATCATCTTGATGGGCAAGGAAGACTTGTTGGATCATAGGACATGACTTCAGAGTCCCAGAAGCCCCACAATACCTGTAGTATTTGGTCTTCCAGGGTGCCAAATCAATGGTCACTAGGGCACCATATCTGCGGCATGCCAGAGTGGCTTTGAAGATGGACGGACAATTATGATAGGGAGTGAGGGGTAGCCATATCTGAATCCCACCATTGGTGACAGAAAACATCTGTAGTCGGGCTTGACACAGCTCTTCTTCTACAATGACCTCTTTCAGCTCCCTGACGAATTCATCAAACTCCACCCTTTTGATATTATGACAGCCACGAAAGTGGCTGGGGCCATCAGCGAGGACACTAGTAGTGCGAAGGTCCTTCCCATCAGGGTCCCATGCGAAGATGCTGTGGTCATTAAACCTCCGAATGATCTCCTCCTGCAGGCGTTGAAAGGCCTCCTTCCCTTCCCCATATAACATTGGCATATTAACATCCAGTAGCCCCAGCAATGAATACGCGATGTCTTCGACTCGGGTTGTCCTTCTGTCAGCAGCCCACGACAGGATTTGTGCTGCGCAGGGACGAGGGGATCCTATACCATCCTTCAAAACACTGCGTGGAATTCGCGTGATCGCCTTCAGAGTATCCGCAAGCTCTTGCTTATTTCCAATGAATTTCCAGCCCTGGTCAAAGAAATGCACGGTTCTGGGTGCAACGAGTTCTTGAAGCGTCCAACCACGTGAGAACCACTTAGGCCAACCACCAGACTCCGGAAACTTTTCCTTGTTGCTTTCCGTAGGAAGAGTACCTTCGACGTCTTGGAGATAGACATAGCATAACCGCGAGTTCTCATACCACCGGAACATCGAGTTGATCGCTTCAGACAGCTCGGAACTGCTCTCCCTATTGATACAACAGCTATCGACCCAGGCCCAGCGGAGGCCATCCTTATCAGCCCGCCGGCAGGTATCAAGAATTTTGTGGTACCCGCCACGCTTCCTAATTTCGTCCCTCTTGTGCGGTTTCATCGTCGTAAGTTTCTTGAGCTCCTTAAAGTGTACTTCCTTCTCCCCTTTCTCAGGTACGTCCCAACAGTGCGACAGAATAGCATACTCGCTCCCTGCCAGTACAGCAGAGCCGTGGAAGTCAACCAAGATACGAGTTTCAGTGTCTGGACTTAGCCCTCGGGAAATATTTCCCTCGACCTCAAGGAGGACACAGACGTCAATCAAATGCATTCTATTCAGTGAAATAAGCATCTATGAGACTGGACGAAATGAAGCACGCTTACTGTCGTTGTTACGCCGCAGAATTTCTCGAAGGATTGGCGAGACGACAGGAGAACTGGAACAGACAAACGGTAAAGTAGACTGGTCAGGACGTTAGGTCGATCCGCGTCACCGTCGAGTCAAGTCCATACTCACTAGTGTGATGGTTATGAGTGAAGGAGGGCCGGCGAACACTTGAGGTTTCCAACGTGGCCTACGTGAAGGAAAACTCTGGCGCCAATGGGAAATCTGCCGCTCCGCGTGACAGAAAGGAAGATGTGGGCTTATCCTCGTGATATGGCGATTCAACCAATTACTTCCACAAAACACTACGCTCAGTTTGAACGCTGGTACTGCCCAGTAGTCTTGTCTGACGACGTTAGTTACTTGATGCTTGTATCCCACTCGACTTTCAAGCGTGGAATATCGATCTGGGCGGAGCCGAACTAGGGTTTGTGCGTCAGCTGAGGGTTGCTAACCGTTATTGGAGGGAAGCTGCGCGACTTGCCCTTTGAATCACCAAACAAGTACAACGCCTTCCTTTCTGGCTTGAGACACGACGACACGTGGGACGCGGGTGGTTCGGAGCTGACTCTTGTAAGTACAGTATTTGAGCAGATATTGGGACTCTGTCTGGTCGTGCCCTCCGTCGTGCCACCGAACTACCTGAACCAGGTTTACAAATTAAACTGGCCCTAGCTACAGACTCCGGTATCAGGGTTGGTTCCCCTTTCTCGCTCTCTCCGTAACTCGCTACAAACCCGAAGTCAACCCCTATGGTTGGCGTATGCTCCGTCCACAGCATTGGGCCAAGAACCTTTGCTGTGATTCGAAGGAGCAACCGGCCAACAACTGGGTCCCTAGCCCATCGGAGCACCTCTGAAACACCCTTGATACCAACCTTTTTGGTCGTTCGTTTACGACCACCACCTTTGCCCCAGCCCACAGCTGTAACTGTGACGCGGTAGGCGATGCACATCGTAAGAAGCACGAGTTGCCCTCTCTCAATTGGCTGTATCCTGGTAGATTCTATGTCAGCACCCTTCGTAAGGCACTGTTCCCTGCCCTCGCCCAACTGCATTTGATTGAACTATACTACAGCAAGTCCAAATAACCAATTCGCCTTTCCTCTCCCTGCCATTGTAGGGCGATGCACTAGGGTCTATCTTACCCTAGCGAGATGTCCAATTGTCATCTTGTCAGAAGAGCACGTGGAGAAGGAGAGGTGAGATATCGCTTTCTGTCTGGTGAAATCCTTACAGCCAGTATCTAGTAACCTTTGTACAACCTGCCAGGGGCATGTACAGCAAGCAGTACCGCACAGCATCTTCGTCAGCGTCTATACACTGCAAAATTTCCAGAATCAGCTGACTTGTGGCAGACCGTCTTCCAGAATAAATCCATCTTGCATATGTTGGTTTCTGTGAACTGTGATGCCCTTGGAACCTGTCTGAGACTAGGGATCGACAATATTCGATATACGAAAGTTCGAGGCAACTACCACTGCCGGTACACTTCGTTACAATTATTGCTACATACGAATACGAAGTATGTACATATTAAGGTGTTGGAGTATTGGCGCCGATTCCGCGATAAGCGGCATGTTGCCAGTCCTGTCCACGTTTATACTTGGGCGCTTGCTACGGAGCAACACCTGCACGATGCAAGAAGGCAAAAGTGCACCACGTCGTTCCCCGTACCCCCCCCCCCCCCCCCCCCTTCGCTAGAAAATGAGTTATATTACCCACGAACTGAAACAACTGTCGGGATGGGCAACGCCGCTCGGAATCAACTTGGATGAAGTCGTAACCCGAGACCAGACGAGTCGCTATGTTCGCGGCACTCACGCAATCCTTTTCCAAGGAACCCTACGGCACACCGGATCCAGGGTGGCAGTCAAGGTTCTGCGTTCTGGTCCCCCAGAGGACGTGGCCGCCATCAAGGTATGGTGTCCAAGTTCAGAGCACTGTTTCCAGCTGGCTCTGATCCCTGCCAGCGAGTTCTCACAGAAGTATATCTCTGGTCCAAATTGAATCATGAGAACGTCCTCCCAGTACTAGGAATCAGTACAAGTTATGACCTCACGGTATCGCTGGTGGTCAAGTGGATGGAGAGAGGCAATGCACATGTCTATGTCCAGGATCCGAGCGTCGATCCCCGCCCATTGGTAGGCAGAACAAGCGAAGGAAATGCGCGCACCTGACGATACTGGTGATGTAGCTCCTGGGTATCGCTCGCGGACTGCAATACTTGCACGAGTGCCAACCCGACCCAGTAATTCATGGAGGTCTCAAGGGGGTACGTAAGCCTACTGGCATCCCACACCTTACACATATTGACGGACTCTTCAAAGTCCAACGTACTGATCTCTGAACAAGGGCAACCAATTCTAACAGATTATGGTCTCCCTCACCTACTCTCCGGTTCTTTCAGCATGTCAGTGAGTGCCTCGAGTTTAGGCGCCTTGAATTGGACAGCACCAGAAATCTTGGAATCTGAAGAACAAGAAATAACCATACCAGGAGACGTTTGGGGATTCGGAATGATCGCGTTGGTGTGTGGGGGCGCACCACGCTTGTCTAGACTTCTGACGCTGGTTATCAGGAACTATTCACCCGACAAGTGCCTTTCCGCCATATTGAAGGCTTTCATAACATCAGACGACGGGTTTCAGCAGGTCCACCCAAGCGCCCAGATGCCGAATCCACTTACGCTCGTTTGACGGATGAGTGGTGGTCGATCTGTACGTCGTGTTGGCACAGCAATGCGTCTTCCCGTCCCAACGCATCGAGTTTGGTTTCTGCGACTGAACATGCACTTGTATGTCCCTTGAAATATCGTTTCCGTCCATATGTCATCGAATATTCTTCACCAGGACACCTTGCGCAGGGAAAGCGTCTCGCCGGTTTCGTCAGCGACTGTGGAACCCCCAGAACCAGCCCGGACGGCCACGGTAGTTGTCCTTCTTCGTTGATGAATTTGCTTGTTGATGCCAGCCTGCCGAAGGCTCAGTCGAACGGTAGTACAACCAGCAGTGCTACGGAAAGCAAGGTACCCGAAGTTGCACAACGCGTGGACGTGTTTTCCTTCGTACGCAAGTTATGGGGAGTATTTTCGCATAACGGGAACGGTATTGCGGGGTAGCTAGTGTCCCTTATATTTGTTTCATGGCTCCATAGTTCGCGAGCACGGTCCCGCCCATACGTTCGAACTTGTAACTTACATTAATCTGCTTTGTAGTCCATGACTTCAATGTCCGTGAAGCTGATATAAAGTGCTTTTACTTTCTACAGTAATGTTTTATCATCAGACAGACAACATCAAAGGTCAGAAGCCTATTGAACACTAGTTCTGATGCACTTCCTCCAGTAAAGTCAAAGATACAGACCCACGAGCGTAGGCCCCACTCTGAGGGTATGCTAGAGGTCATGTCCCTCTCCCGAATGATCGACGGCCCGATATGGCCGTGTCCCGTTGTTTCACATAGGACGAGATTCCTGCTGCGTTGGGTAATCAACCGGGTACATGAAGGAGCAATGGACACATCGTCGCTGAGAAAAACGAAGTAGGTTACAGTAAAGTGCATGAAAACGCCCACTTCCCAAAGCCTTACCGCGTACCTAAACCAGTCAATCCTGCACAGGAGAAGACAGGGCACACCAGAAGACTGCCTCACCCTTGCGACCTTGAGTGAATGAAAAGTGAGCGTAACCAATCGATCGGGCAGACCGATGATGCTGAGCCACCGGCTGATGATGCGGTTGGTGGGTCCACAAAGCATAAATAGCTGCGGCAAGCGCATTGAAGCCTGGAGAAGTATCACTTCAAAGAGAATATAGCTCCATCATGTGTCGAAGGACGAACCCAGTCGTGCGAAAGTGTATGGCCGATGTATACACATCAGAGGTACGTGGGATGTGTCGGTGTACTTATTGAAATCCGCATAAAGCCGCTTGTCGGTCTACTGCGGTTCTGATCTCGTCAATTGCAAGTCACGAGTGAGACGCACCCAATATCGGTTTGAAGGATCAGGCTGACCTACAACTTCAAGGAAGAAACCAAGGGCATTTCCATTCAATGGTAAGGTCTAAACTGGACCATATCTGGCAAACCTGAGTCCAACTCAATGGTTTTTATCTCCAAGATGAGCTCTTCAGCGCTGGCTAGGTTCCATCTCGCATGGTCGGTAGAAGTTCCTTTGCAGGAAACTAAGTGCATGGTAGTAATGTAATAGCAAAAAGCCAAACAGGAGGATGAAGACCAGTGATGAAGGTGCTACCGAAACCCCAAATTAAGATGCATTACTCGCGTATTGCAACCTCTGCAGAAGACGGCGTCAGTCCCTGATAACGAAGAAAAAAGCGGAAGACACACTGAAGAATTCGTATGAAAGCCAACATAGAGCATTACTTGGCATATGCGTAAGCATCCGAGGTGACATCCCCCGGAAAAATCCCTTCATGCCATCTCGCGTCCATACAATCCGGAATGCGTCCCACATGCCTCTCACCCTCCGCAACTCAGAGTCTTGAGATGTACCTCGCGTCTGTAGCAGGGTTTTGGCGACGTCCAGGGGAGTCGTCACGCCAGCAGCCACACCTCCCGCAAGTGCGCCTGCGATTACGTGTGAGGAAGGGGAATACTCTCCCCGGGGATTCAACAGCCTTTTGACCTGTTCATAGACCGTGAATTGCGCGGCCGTGAACGGGACTGACATCATCAGCGTAGTGGGATAGGAAACGTAGAAGGCAGCGAGGCCCTCGTTACGGTAGACCACCCGCATGGCAGTGAAGACAGATCGGAATTCAGATTGGTGAACCTGCATCCGCTGCTTGATGACTGTAAGTATGATCGATAATGGGCTAATAGGAACTACAGCAGCAGGAATAACGGGGAGCTCACCGTCAAACGGATTCATAAGCGCATCACTTGCTACAGTTGCCGCCGCACCCGCCATCGCTACAAACAATAGTAATAAGCCTCTGCGTAGCAAAACCGATGGTCGCGAGACGATCGAGACGGAGGAGGAAAACATACCCGTCGTAAGCGGCTGGTTTCCTCCTGCTCTTCCACCTGCAAAATCCTTCACAAACTCATACGTCCCAAAATGTACTGCGTGGGCAGGTCCTGCACCCAGAATGACCGAAGAAACACCTCGCCATAGTGCTCGCATGCCCTCCGTAGACGATATACGAGTGAACGCGTTCCCTATGCCTGTGTATGCCGCCGCCGGAGACGTTGCGAAAACTTGCATTCGCGTCTAGCGAACAAAACCATGGCGTCCGTTAGTATCACGAGTGACAATAAAAATAAGGACGAGATGGCTGACTTTGATGCTGTCTATAGGAAACATGACTGCGTGCTCCGTGATGCCAGCCTACGAAAAAACTTGTAAGCTCCCCGACCTCTATTGTCCACGGCAGCGTCGTAGCAGACAACGCCTATCCGACTTGCGAGACAGTCTGCCCATGACGCCGCACCAATCGAGAAGGTAGCTTACCATGGCACCTGCTATCATATTGACCTACGAGGAAATGAGCGAATCAAAGGCGAGTGGCAAAACGGATACACTGACACCGAGGCCTGCATTGGAAGGTAGCGTTTCATAGTCGACCTCGTCAGCCATCTAGTCCAAGTTGAAAGAGAGAGATAAGCCGAATCTACCACCCAGTTGTTGTTCGGTGCACTGAGTGAATATTGCAAATCTGAGCGCGTGCGACCGAAATGTGGAGAAAACCACGCTCTTCCCGAAGCTCCTGCGAACGCGAAACTTGTACGGTCCAAGGATGAAGCAACCGCGCGCAGTGGTCAAGAAGCGACCGGCTTCCGGTGAAAAAGCAAAGGTCGGACTAAAGTCACGAGTGACTCAAGGAAGGTTGAGGCAATGGTTGGCATCGACACAGTCAGTACAGCCAAACAACGCGCACACAAATACTGATAGTCTCTCTCTACGACGCATTAATACATATTGACTGATGGTCAACTTCCTTGTGCTACCCCTGGCGCTCAAGGATTACTATGCACCTGCGACTTGAGCCTGTCCTCCTCAGCAAGTCGATCGTGCTCCTCGATGTCGCTGCGCAAACCATTCAGTATATGGAAGCGGAATCCGAGTGAAACACCCACAGCGCCTCCCACGGATATTCCAACCTACATCGGGGATACAGAAAGATTGCGAAAAAATAAGCCTCTTATCACGAGTCCCGAGTAAAATCTTACCACACGTCACCCACTTCGGCGCCGGCGAAATACCTGATGGAGCCGAAGCTGTCAGTTTGGTGGGCATTGCTGTGTTCTCGGTAACTCACGGTACGTTTGGTGGGAGGATACCCACTTTGGGCTTGCTCTTGTTGTGAACCACGAAGACCGCAAACTGAGTGCGATTGGCTTCTCGTTCTGACTCTGGGAGGTCTAACAAATGAAGCTCGATGTCTTTTTGGAGTTCGGAAATTGCATATCTGATTAGGAACGTGGAATTACTCAGGACATTCCCTCGCGAGAAGAAACTGACTGTAAGGTCGTGCGGGAATCATCGATTTCGTCCTGCGGGGGTTCGCGGGTAAACGGTTTAGCAAAAAGACACGCATACGATACTCACGACGACGAGAGCTTTCCGGCCAAGGAGGGATTTTATCCCATCTGCTCCCCTGCAGCGGTCAAAGATCGGAAACGACTGACCGCACACAAATGTACTTGGGGCTTACAGCCATTGCGTGCGAATAATTTCCGTTCCAATTTTCTCTGCGGACGTATCCACCAGAGGCTCGTACAGCGAAAGACCGATGGCTCGAATCGGAATGTTCTTTTTCGTAAGAGGGTCCTTCAAAAACGTGCGCTACCCGGTTATACAGCGTGATAAGGTCCCCCACGTTAAAAACAAGTGAGAACGGTCGGAGAAAAAGGCCGATGGACTTACCAATACTCGGGCAGGGAAGAAGCCACTGATCGGTTTCCGATATGAGGTCAGGGCCAGATGACATGGGTAGAACGTCTCACCCTCCTCCTAGACGGAGAAAGGTGGATGGTCATGAGGAGGCCAGAGATATCGCGAGATGAGCGTGCACCAACCGATTGCAATCAGTACGTCCGGTTTGAATGACGGCAATATCTTGGCCGCGCTCTCCTTGATGATAGTGTGGATCTCATTGTAAGTCGCATGGATGTGTGGACGTTCATCCATGGTGGTAGGAAGAAGAGACAAATTCACGCCTTATTCTGAATCGGAAGACACTGGTTTCTATTTGCTTCTTGCCAGCCGTACACCATCAGTCGGTGACAGGACTCGATAAGATATCCTTAAGAGGCACGTGACCGCTCATCCTCATAATTTCATGCCAGACGATCTCACCTGAACCAAGTCAAATGGCTGACAATGGGTCCACGAGTTCACAGAGAAGCGGGTCGCAACGCGAGGCTGGTCCATCTGACGTTCCCAAAGCTATAGGAAGTCTGGCTAGGAAGCAGTCGGACGTGACTAGACTGGGCACCCAGAGACTCAAGTTTGTCCCAACGCTACCAGCACGAAGGAAGAAGGAGTGAGCACATTCTGTCCTCTCACTCTTTCTGACCCAAAGAACTTCTTGCAGAGATGTAAAGCCGGTATGTTTCGAGTCTCTCGAACGATGCAATGTTACGTGATCTGGTTCTTAGGAGCCATCGACAGAAAGTGTCCAGCCTTCCACCCCTGGCAGAGATGGACGTGGACGTGGGAGGGGTAGAGGTGGTGGTGGAGAACCGAGAGGAGCAACTCCGAGACCCGCGCAAGTAGAAATGACGGCCAGTGGTCCATTTGCGATGGGCCCTGTTCTTGCAGGGACCTCGGCTCGCCGTACGGCACTACGTTCAAACTTTACTCCTATAGTGCCGCAAGGCCCAACAGCCTCTTCATCGCCGGGCGGTAAACTGTCCACTGTTGGCCCCTCTCAACTTAAAAAGGAAAAGCAGCGCGAAAATGTGCTGGAAAACACGGTACAAAAGGAGATTAAAACTGGAAGTGACGAAGAGGTCTATTCAGAACCAGACGAAGGGGTGCAGATCGTCGATATGGAAGATGTTGGGGGGCTTGATTGGATGGCACCTGAGACCTTACGGAATGAACGCCGAGACAGACAGAAGAAAAAGTTGGTAAAAACGGAAATCGAGGAACCTTTGATATCGACAAGTTCTAAAGGGAAAGGTAAGCTATGCCTGATTACGCCGGATCCATCCCCCCTCTGATTTCTGCAGCACCCGAGAGAGAAATTATGAAGCACGAGGGCACAGCTGACTCATTGGAGCAAAGTGAAAGCGAGGAAGAGGCCGAAATCGAGGATCTCATCGCAGACTTCGCTTTCCAGGCGGACATCGGACAGGTGTGTATTCAAGTTCACCCGGAAGCAGGGACTGAACTTCATTTCCTTAGGAAGAAGACGTTCGCCAGGAACGCCTTTACCTTTTCCAATTTCCAGAACCTTTCTTTACGTTCGTCAAGAGCACGGCGCCCCATTCGGCGACACCAATGGATGTGGACACACCGGATTCAAGAATTTTGGAGACAAAACAACGCAAGGTGTCGTTTGCGGCTGATGTAAAGCCTCCGGCGCCAATAACAGCATCGTCTTCCGCGGCAACAGCCGATGATGATCCATCTGCGCAGAAGGACTCGCCAAAAGTCGATGGCATCATAGGACAACTCGAGGTCTACAGATCGGGTGCAGTGAAAATGCGTCTTGGCAACGACATCCTCCTTAACGTAGGCCTTCTATCGACCGGGTGTCTCCAAGGTGGAGTTCTGAGTCACCCCATTAGGTTTCCGAAGCTACGCAAGCCTCCTTCCTACAGCAGGCGGTCCACTTGGAGATGGAAAATAAGCGGCTGCATGTCATCGGGGAAATCAACAAGCGATATGTCGTTTCCCCGGATCTTGACGCCCTTCTGAGTGCTATGGAGGCGGAGGACAATACTAGTGCAATGGTTCCGGATGATCTTAATCTTATAAAAATGGACCCCTGATATTGGGGCGATGGGGTAGACTGACCACAGCAGGACCATTGAGAACGATATCTGGAATTTATCTAAGACCAAAGGAAGCCAGCTCGCATGCGCAAGACCTATGTATCCCGGTTCATGTTGAGGTGATGTACGAACTGTCGCCAGACCTCCTCACGGTTTTGCGACTGCTCGACGGTGGTGTCGGGGACAGTAATTGGACGCTGCAACTGGTGGAATTGTTGCCGCTGAGGATGCCGTGCCGAAATTCCCAGCTGCCCTGACCTGCTGGGGTCCACAGAGGCAGCCTGTGTGACGTACTCGGGTAAGCTCAGCGTCTGAGAGCGCACATTAGGATCAAAAAATGCAAAGCCTCCACCAAAACGGTCGCTCGCGTTCGCTCCAGAAGTATAGTGCGTGCTCGACCCCGAATTTTCCGGGTCGAACTGCGGAGCCAGGTATTTCATAAGTGGGGGTTGCGGTGCCAACCCGAACTGTTCTGTAAATTCTTCACTAGAGTGGCTCAGTGTCGTGTATAGGTACGGTGAGCTGCGCATCGGCGGCGAATTTGAAGGCGAGGGGTTGGTAAAAATGCTTTTGCAGCCCTTGAGGACGTCGAGTTCGTCGGGTAAGGAAGGACTGTGCGATCCCCGAGGAGGGGGGCTACCTGCTTGCACCGCTGCCATAGCAGCCGTGATACGGTGTCTCAGCTTCTGGAGAGCAGTCTGGGGGAGGCAGTGAGGATCCTTCCGAGCTGGCCTTCCCCAACATAGCACACACCAATGTCATTGAGGAGCGACGGGCCTCCGGCACCTGCTCATATAGGGCAAGGGCATCATCCAACTCCTTGGACGCGTTCTGAGCATATGGGCAGCGAGGAGTTTCCGCCGCCAAGGCCCCCAGGACGACCTTGTTATTGCCAATTTTAGATGGCGCGTTGTCACCTCGGGCGACATGTACTCACGCATGACGAAAAAAAGCTTGACCAGAACCACTGTTGCCCGCCGACGGGACCGGGGTGTACTGTGTACAGGCTTTTGAGGTTAGACACCAATTGCCGGGAGCTGTAATATGCGGCCGTAACCGACGGCGAGAATTTGTGCTTTAGAGGGTCATCGGGAGCTTCTTTGATTGCCTGAGCGAAGTAACCCCTGTGAAGATGAAGGAGGTCTCCGCGCAGCATGAGCGGAAATTTACAATGGTCGTAATTGAGATACCTACTGGATTCCCGCAGAAACAAGGCACCATATTGTTGCATGGCTTTCATGCTGTCACTGGACCAGACGCAACCTACTCCCAACGCTCCTGGGGCAGCCTGAAGATGAGATGGTACAACAACATTGCGGATCTTGCGATCTAGCTCCAACACCATAGGATAGGTAGGTTGACGCGTGTTGAAAGCGTGACTGACGCAGGCAGACATACAACTTGCAGCGTATCGAAACTTCCAATTATACCCTACAACCGGACATTGCATCAGATCTTCACCCGTTCAAAGACAGGAAGAATGGAAGCAATCCTACAGCCCATCTCCGCATTGCCTGAAGGTGTAATTACGATATCACTGTCTTCCGGAAATTTGCAGTCGATGTGGTTTATGCTCAAGGCAGGGGGCCTGCCAATGACAATACTCTGCACGTGTTTCAGACCCCAAGGCTTACGCATTTAGGGCACGCAACGAACCGACCAGGCATCAAATGAAAACAACTCCCAAAACAGGACTCGGCGTCGTTGGACCTCCTCTGGGTCTAGATTCCACCCAGCACTGTCTCGTTCTTCAAATTAAAGCACTCATTCAGCAGGCCACCTCTTTAATGAAAGAAGTGACACATGGACTTACGTAGCCCGATCTATCAATGAGTAGGGTGTGGTCAGAATTCCAGCCAGTCAAACCACCAAGTTGCATCATCGGCTTACGATTTGTCCGACCCTGACGCATAGACCAGTCAATAGCCATCTCTCTTCGTTATTGGGTCGATCCTGTTCGTATATGAAACGCGTGGTTAATAAAAGTGCTTGGACTGTCGAGCAAGTCGCTTCGTTGAAAATCGAATCAAGGCACAAGGCTGCACGCGCGAGGGCAGAATATAATTCTGCCGTGCGCATCGCGGACGGTTCGCTGTCGAACAAGGAACCTAATGCCAAAAGAATGAAGAAAACAGAGAGGGTGTGGGAATGGACGCGATCTAGATTGGGGTGGCCAGATTGTCCATAAAGGATATCGATAATGCCGGACATGAAGTCGTTTCTGACAATGGGGTTGCACCTTTAAGAACGGCGTCAGATGTCATCAAATGGAACAAATACACAGAACATGACTCGCATCCATGCCACCTTCTCGTAATATAGGCCCACTAGGTGAAGAGCAAGCTCGCGTGTCGGGATGTAGGGTAAAAAAATATACTTGGTGTAGAGATTTTCTCGTAGACCAAACGGATACGCGTTGCAGAGTTCGGTTATTTCAGCAAGTAAATCTAAATCTCTTGGCGAAGTCGAAGTTGGTCTTGAAATATTACTTGGCTATCGTAGCGAATCAGCCGACTAGTCATATGGAGAATGCGAACCAGCTGAACGTCACTCACTGTGAGGAGCTGTTGAAAGTACTGTGATTTGCATGCGGAAGATTGTCAGTTTGGTGCTCTGAGGCAAAAATCATTTCATCACCTCTGAACCAGCTGATTCTCCATGATACCTGACTTGACCGAACTGACCGATCGATAGTGACCCCAGTGCATCTGTTGCTTCATGTATGTGGCCCTCGGCATCAAATAGTGCATGAATGTCGTGGGAACCATCGGACACGCGAGACGACTCTCCTAGAGTAGGGGCTTGTTTTGCGGAGTCGGAGCGTTCTTCGGCATCCGCCAATGCCTGTTCGAGTTGTTTAATTTTCTCGGCCATGGTCTTAACTTGGTCGGTAAGTCTTTGGGCGTGGGCCATCAGGACTCTGGGGTGCCAAGGTACACGTCAGGTGTCCGGTCCGAAGTGCGAAAGCAAAGGGCAAGGGTGGATCAAACGCACTTGTTTCCCTTAGTAGCTGCCAGGGTGCCTAATAATGAATGGGCTTAGGACATACCACAGTACAGCATGGGATATAAAGACAGACCGTTGGGACAGATAGCTGAACATCCCCGACGCACACATGACTGGCAGGGGAATGCTCTGAAGGAAGGTGAGTGCACGCCACTGCGCCATGCAGTTTCCAGAACTCACCTATCACATTTCAGCTTAGACCTTGGGAAAGATTGGCGAGTGGTGGGGGAAAAGGTGGGTAAGCACCACGGTCGCGATTAGGATGATGATATCACTAATACCTGCGACACTCAGCACAAGAAAGGCCGACCTTCCTACTGCCACTTGCTGTGCTCTCAGCGCCGGGTGCGCTAGTACTACCTTCTGAAGCAGCGCTCATATCAGGGAAAGGATAACTGTGATACAATGAGGGTGTTGTTTATGTACGCCTGCTCGGTCAAGGAGACTGCAGGTAACTGGAAGTAACTTATTGAGTCACCGTGTTGCTCACCCTTTATTCTTGCGCCGCCAATGCACGCGGCGCGGCAGATGTATGATGGAGGCATAACTATAACGGGTGCAGTGAGTAAGGAGCCCCGTCACACCTACTGCCTTGTCTGCTGGAATTATTTGAAAGCCGTAACTGCATTGTATGGAGCAAGTTCGACGCCGAGACCAGTATCCAAGCTACGGTATTTTCTTTGCCCGATGTGCAGGGAAGCACTGTCCCTGCCGACGTACAGGGAAAGAGAGATCTACACGTTTCTGAGGTACTCATACCGTCAGCAAGTGCTGATAAGACGTACACGCGCGGGCAGGCCCATCGCATGCGCGACCACAATTGATTACCGGCGAAGATGAAATAGTGCATGGCTCGATTGTCACCCACTTATTTGTGAGGGAAACTGGGGGATCGAACATTACCGTTTACCGGAATCTTCGCATGACTTCCTTTAGCAGAAAGCTGTTTACATGCTAAGTGGCCCCGATCAGCGCCCATGCACCTGATGGCATGTCGTCGTCAGTTGTGCGAGTATTCCGGTTATCGATTTTCCATCTGCCGGAGATGCAGCCTCGGGTCCGGTCTCATGGGCTTCTCAGTTAGCCGCTACATACTCACTCGATCAAGGAACTAAACAAATGTTTAAAAAGCGGCGAACAGGACATTCAACATTCGACTTGCAAGCAACTATCCATGTATATCCCTACTTAATAAAGTACTCCACACATGCCATCAGAGGACGCAACCCTATACGAGCTGTCAGCATACTGCGGTCAAAGAGTTGGAAAAGATTCAGACAAAGCGGGGAAATGCTGCCAAGGCAGCACAACCCGAAGGTAGCTGAGATAGTTTTCTGCACTGCAGGAAATCCCGCATAAAGCCAAATGCCTCAAACATCATTCGTGAGGGTGAAGAACCCTCCGAACGGAGATGAAAATGCAGCGACTTACCTGCTGTGTGTGTGATCTACAAAATTGAGCCGACCAACTGAATGAAAATAAGTAAGAGAAGAAGGGAAAAGCAGTCGTGGGAACCTTTTTATACCTCCGTCACGCGCCCACATTCAACCTCCGACACAGCCATCCGACCTACCAAAGTCATGTCGACGCCAGGACCATCTGACACCCAGCCATCCCAGAATCAGTCAGCGCAGTACACATATTTTCAACCCCAAGCACCACACTCCGATGCCTTGCAGCAATCGTCTTCCACGGCGAATACCACATCAGTCGCGTCAGGTTCCGGAACCACAACATCAAGCACTGCTGGCCCATCCACGCAATACCAAACGCGTCAAGCTGCAGAGGAAGCCAGAAAAGACCGTACATTGGCCGAATTCCTACTTATGCTCGATGAATATGAACCGCTGGTGCGTGCACTTTAGCATGCATATGTAACCAGCGTAAGCGGGACCCCTTTTTCCATTAGATCCCAACGGAAGTTACGGATTACTACCTTCAAAGGGTAGGATTTGAATGTGACGATGTGCGGCTGTAAGCAGCTGATAAAACACGGTAAAAAAAACTGTGCGTACTTAAGCTCTTCCCAGCAAACGACTTCTCGCACTAGCAGCACAGAAGTTCGTGTCAGATATCGCCGCTGACGCATACCAACACGCTCGTATACGTACGAACGCTGCTGGTGGCCGTACCCGAGTGAACCTCATAGGTTCGGGAGCTGCCAAAGTGGGTCACAGCGCTTAGATTTTCGCTCGTATTAATGCCATCGCATCGTATAGGACAAAACCAGGACTACGCTCACCATGGATGACCTAAGCTCGGCACTTGCTGAGTATGGTATCAATGCAAAGAAACCAGATTTTTATCTTTGATTTTTTGTGTACCCCCACTTGGTGTAATCCATAATCGACGGTTATGATATCGCAGGAAGTTGTAGTACACGTATGATGTGATAGAATACATCGCGACTTCGCAGCAGTGTTTCGTGCCGAACAATCAGACAAAAGCGTGTTGAGTGAAGACGCAAACCCTCAAGGCTTCAAATTCCTCTCTCTCAACATCCCCCAACTTACCCACCAATCCTCCACAGCCTCTTGCGCATTATATCCAAATGTCTGACCCACCTCCTCCCACTGCATTCGCAGATCCTCCTCGTCCCAGCCTTCTCGTAGCATCATAGCACGGAACATGTGGTCCCGCGCGTCTCGCTGCGGGCCAGGCGGTAGCCACATCATCTGCATCCCCATACGCTCCTTCTCATGCACCGCTCGACACCGCTCTTCCCGAATGTCTTCGAAACCCCCAAGAAGGTGAGGAAGCTGTTCCATGTTGTGCAACCGCGATAAGAGCCAACCAAAGACTTCAGCGTCTTCCACGTGCAAGCTGGCACTGTGGGTGATGCAAGGCTGTGGAAAAATAAAAACGATGAGAACAAGGACGTACCCGTAACGTAACAGCCGTACGTACAAAGGATGGATGTGCCGCTTCGCCCATTAAAACTATTCTCCCAGACGAGTCGGTCCAATTGGACGGGGCTCCCTTCCGGGTATAACGCCTACGTTGCAAGGTAGGGCAAAGATCCAAGAGGCGCATAAGTCTGGATATCACGAATTAGCCGAATCCACCGACAGCAAGCAAGAAACATATCTACTTGGAGTCTCCTGTGATCCCTAATTTTCTCTTGTTATTGCAACGTCTAAAGTTCTCGGAGGATTGGCATTGTGATTTCTCAGGTCGTCTGGCCAGAATAGGTGTACCATGTACTCGCTACCACCACGCTTGCGAACACAGTTTTAATTAATCAGTGATCAAAAAGCTTTTAGTCGAAATTATTACCACGGCGAAAGCAATTGCGTGGGAGGACGTTTTCATCCACAGAGGGCACTAGACGAGTAGCTTTATTCCCGCCGGAACTCCAGCCACAGGACACGCCTCACCTGTGGTCCCCCGCACTCTGTGCGCGTAAAAGCGTCAAGGTCAGGATCCTTTTTCAGCTGCTCCCTTGAAATTGCTGCTCTTGCGGTCATGAAAGACGTCGAATAAGGATTACGCGCAGTATGAGAAGTGATGGCTTACATGTATACTGAAAAGCTCATTTCGTCGACGGCGTCTTCGACTTTGCACCCTTCGACAACCTCACGCGTGATACCGTCTGAGCCATCAGCTCCCACAATCAGATCGGCGCGGATCACCTCGCCTGTGGCTAGGCGAACCCTGGGAGGGTGCGTTTCCACTTGAATCACAGGCGTGCCAAGCGATATATGAACCCCTGCGGAGGATGCGGCTTGGTAAAGTATATTATGAAGATCTTGGTACTGCATCGGAAAGATTAAGTAAGGAACAGCAATGCTGTGGAATTGCTCACATGCATCAATAAGAAGGGGGCACCAACTTCGTCCATCACCGCTTCCTGCCACGTGAAGTGGCCAAGGAAATCTCCAGTGTCCACTGAAATGAAGGGAGTCAAGGAATGGTTCGAGTTCTGAATTTGGAACACTGAACTAGAAAAACACTCGCTGCCCGTAGTTGTTGAGCCATATCGAGAGATTTCCTCCCCTAAGCCCCACTCGTCAAGAATTCGGGTGAGATTAGGAGGAACACGAAGGCCGCAAACTTTCTGCTAGGGTTCGATGCATCTACACTCGGATATGCCTTTTGGGAAATACGCTCACTTTTCTAGTTCTCGATTTCTCGATGACGCGTACATTATGTCCAGCCCGGGCCAACTTGAGAGCGGCGGCTAGACCAGTGATACCTATGAACTGTGGCTTAGCAGAATTTTTCTATACAGGGATGAAGGCTAACCTCCTCCAACGACTAGTATGCGTAACTTCAGAGAAGCCTTAGAGGTCATGCTAGATGGTGGCGCACAGTATATAATGAACGTGGAGAAAGGGGAATGAGTGATCACAGAGATAAAAGCCGAAGAAACAGACTGACCTGATGAGATACTTGTCTAGCCAAACCGACTCTTGATCAATTGGCGCCTGATGCGGCGGTGGGGCTTCCGGATTACCTGACGGTAAAACCGCGAGTCTCCCTCGAACCTTGAGGGGTATTGGTAAAGGTATATATTAATATCCGCTAATAACGTACGAACCGGTTGTTTAAGGAAAGCACCCCTTCTTCTCTGTGGGTGCCAATACCGCAGAATAGTTAGTTCCCATATGTCCTCCCTATGTAAGCGAGGCCTGGAGCCAACAATGGCGTATGTTCTCATTTGGTCCGCTAGTTTAACAACTTCCTAAATCCGCAACAGTCATACTTGAGCTTGATTTTATTCGGCCGTCCGAGTCGACGAGTAGAATGGTTCCAACGGATCAGTCTCGGTAGCAGTAAAGTGCTAACAGAGAACAAAAAGAAAGCATGAGAAAGGCAACAGCTCAGAAGATGGAGTGAGAGCTTGCAGTACGTGGGAAGGTAATGGAATAGAGATGACCCACTCTACGCGATGACGACGGAGATAGTCCCTAGATACGGCCAGCAGGAGTTTGCTAGAGATCATCTGATCAGGGAGCCCTGTCCTACAGGATTGTTCAAGCCTTGGGATCACTCAGCCACCATATATGCATGGTATGATACCGGCTGTTCAGCAAAAGTGTCTAGGCTCGGACCTGTGGTGGCCTGCCAACGTTTGATGGTCCGACGAAGCTAGCCAACACGCTGTGTAAACTGACTGTCAAGATAGCCCGGAGAACCCTCCACGATAAGGGAGCAAATCAAGGGGCGGACACGTGGCTCCATCACTCGAAGGCTCGTGCGACATATACTTGTGATGTACACCAGTGGCAGCCTCCTGGCGGTAGGGTTGGACCGACCATATTCTACCTTGCATAGAACTTTTTGGAGGTTTCATTCAAGCAAAGCCGGGACTGTCGTGATAACGTGTCCACAAGTGTAGACACGCAGACGTACCTGAGATCATCGTATATCGAATCGGCTTGACCTAATATACATATGTATGTTCTTCATTCCCCCCGGATGAGCAGTGGCTTCGCCTCGCGTCTCCTGACCGGTGAGGCCCTAAGCTCTGCCGCGGGGATCAAACCCTATTCAAGAAGAATGTCGATTGCTGCGCTGTAAGGACCCTGTGAACTACTGGTTTGCAAGTGAAAACTGGCAGGCACCAGTCAGAAAGGCATGCTCAAAGCGCATCCGTTTTCAGGTCAGTGGACGGACCGACGATTGCCGAAATTTATGTAAGCTAAAGTGATTGATATCGGCGCTCACGTTCATACGCAGCCGCATCGTTCGGTTCGGTACGCTGATACGTGCAAAAAAGGGCGCTGCGGAAGCAAGAGCGATGACGCTTTTGGTGGACTACCAGTTCAAGACACCATAGGTAGGCATCTTAATCCGGGACTACGGTGCAGCGCAGTACAAGTGGAAGTATCATGGGAAGAGCTGCCTTGTACACGAGTGCCACACCGACCAAGACCTATGGTGTCGCACGTAGCATTCGGAGCTTGCCCCGCACCAACAGCTTCAGAAGTCATTATCAGGTTCTCGATCTTCCTTGCAAGTTGATGCGATTCTGGCATGTGTGACTTGGGAGAGACATTGGACCCGCCTGTGTTCCCTAGAGTACTGCCTCAAGGGAAACAAGATAGGAACTTATAAAAAGGAACATCACTTGTGCATATTACTCAATCAGCATCTTGACCTCGTAGCTAAATGATTTACTGACTGCGGCTCACCCTCGCCCATACAGTCCCGCAAATTCCAAGAAGGCCCGTCGTAATGGTGACACGGGCACGTACGCATAGGCAATCGCCAAGAACAGTTGACCCACCCAAAGAAAAGTAGGGCGTCAGCAGTTGTCATGCATAACCTTTATACAACTTTTGTACGACATTGTCGACATCCGACAAGCTGGTTTCCTTGCGCGCAACCTGTAGATAAATCTCTCCTCTGTCGTCTTCGCGGTGGACTACATGCCAGTGTTGCGGGGTCAGGCCTCTTGAGAAGACTTCCACATTGTCTGGTTGTCTGGTTGAAGGGTAAGGAGCAGCCAATACAGCTTACTGCGATACGTTACTTCTCAAGTAGCTCCTTTGCATCGTAGAGGAGATCAAGGTGGGAAGACAACCCGGTGCCTCCGGCGATATAACCATGCGATTTCATCAAATGAGCGTCTTGAGGTTGCAGTATCTTCGTCGCGGAAGGCAGCGAAGAGTCCAGGGTTCTAACCAGATCTCAAAAGATGCATCCGTGCAAGCCAACGGACGCACCGCTTAGCATCTTCAGACAAAGTAACATCAATCTGCTCTAAGAGTTGTGAAGTTTGTGACGCCAGCGCTTCAATGTCGTTGGGGATGCGATCCTTATCATCGCCGCTAATAAGCGCAACTGCAATATCGTCCCTCTGCTCCCAGACCGGTATTGAATAGTACACCTTTCGATTAAATACGTACTGACCTTCAGCAATGCAACAGAGTGGCGGCAAGTCGCCCAAGGTTCATCGCCAGGTGCCAGAAACACGTTGAGAAATGTAAAATGTACGCGATTCGATGTCTTGCAGTTGTCGGCTACTGAAGGAGAGCTTGACATAGCTTCTGAAGTTGTTAATGTTGGAGAAGGGGCTCTAGATGGACGGGGGGTTTCCACACCGAGCGACTGCAACTTTCGCTGCTCTGAATCGCAGGGCGACATGTCACCATTAGTAGACGGTGTCAAGTCCCCATGCGGACACCCTTCGTCCTGCGGTTCGTTCGAGCTCAAAGAATTATGGGAGATTGCGTCATCCAACGCGTCTTGAGCAGGTCGGTGCAACAGAACTATCGGCAAGAGATCCCGGAGAGTTACTTCGGGTTAGCCGAGGTTGTGCTACCGGACTTTTTACCTGAGTTCCTGCTCAAGAGGAATGCACCAGGCCACCCCCATTTCCGGACATCTGCAGCCTTCGAGGTGGCTCCGGGAAAACCGTTGGATGCATGCGCGTCCGCAGTTGCAGATGGCCCTGCACTGTTGTCAGGCGGCTCTGCCCCTTCCGAGGGGCGTTCAGGAGGCAGTCGTTTTGCGTTAGCTTCATGATGACTTCGTGAGGACAGGCTCATTAAGTGGCGCGCAAGAGCCGTAGGATAACGTAGGCTTCTATACCGGCTGGAAGGCGCAACATGATCCGGTATCAGCACAATGGCCTCTAGACCTTCAGGTAGGTGTGATGAAAAGGTATCGATGGCAGGAAGTATTGAGGGGTATATGGGGTGGAGGGGCGGGCCTATCAAAAGTTATCGAAAGGCTTACTCTGCATACGGACGGACCTACCAAGGTCCAGAGAGAGATTACAGTCTGCTTCCAAATCCCAGGACCACGCCCAGATGGTGAAAAAACGCTCGAGTTGTAATTCCAATGCTTGTTGCCCCTGAGAGTGTAAGATAGAAGTAAAGGAACCATGAATTATCTACACTCATGTACTCCATGTAAGCACCTCATTCTCGTCAAAAGGGATGAAATAACCTTGAATTGTTCATAACCCCGTAACAAATGAGCACGAATAGCCGAGTCGTGTAGCGAGCCGTCGAGGTACTCGGGGGCAGGCACGTCCCCGCTACTTGCCTCCTTTGCCTTCCCTTTATCCTTCGATTTCGACTTCGAGGACTGAGCCTGAAGAGTTTTGGCTAGCTCGATGGCCTAACAACAATCAGTAACTTGCACAAAGCGGTGCCGTCCAACACACTGCATGTATCCAGAAATTAGGTTCGGGGCTAAGCATCACCATTCTTCTGGATTGGGAGTGGACATTCTGGTATGAACTTGCCGTCTGGAATGTTCTACCAGAATATGAGCTCCAAAGCGCCAGACTTTCGTGTTCCTCTCACTCTGCGAAATGTATGAGGGCTTTTGCAAGCCCCACCTGCCTCAGTGTCTTATCCCGTGAAGTGGCCTGGTCTCGAGACGTGTAGAAGAGGATCTGGGCTTGTTCCTCTGTGTCTTCGTTGTCTTCGTCAACCGTGCTATTAGGGCGTATAGTAGGATTATATATCGTCAGATACAGCAATGCCGCAGGCGTTCTGGTCATATGTGCCGGAATGGTTGGAGGATGGGCAGCCGTGCGTGTCAGCCATGGCGTTTTCACGCGCGTCGCGCTAGCTAAATGCACGTGTGAACAGAAAAGTCGAAACTAGTAACTAACTACATGGGACAACACTTGCCCGTGCCGATGCATCTACTAGGGAGTACATTAAGCTGGCGGTCGTGGAAGTAGATTACAGGGCTGCTCTCTATTGTCTTGGTATCTCCTCAAAGTCCGTGGTGGCTATCCACTGGCTGGAGGCTTGGCGACTTATCCGACGTGACAGGGGAGGCGGGGGCATTATCATCCCAGCTTCTGCTTGACGAGCCGTCTGGGCTTGAGAGTTTTTGATAGTCATCGTCACCTTCGGTCGCCGCGGATGACGTGGGGGATGTCAGACGGTCTATAGTCCATTCAGGTTCTAACGAATGCAAGCCACTCGTATCCAGGAGAAGGGAGCTCTGGATGAGCGGATCGTTATGTGATTGGTCAAAAGTAGGTAGGTCGTCGAGGGGTGAGGATGATAGTGGTATTGCTTTGTCAGGCGAAAGCGGTACGGAGAAACCGCCTTGGGCCATCACAAAAGCAGGCGGAGAGGTTTCTTCAGGAGGGGTTGGAAGCTGTTGCTCAGCAGGAGTAATGTCATCATCCTCGATTGATGCCTGCGCAGCTTCCTCTATTCTCTGTAGGGTTTTACCACCCAATGGCCGATTGCTGCGGCGTTTGTAGAACAGCAAGTAAGCATTGGTATTCTGAGTACGGGATTAAGCAACAAGTTTCAGTTAGTTCAGTCAAGCTTACCACTGCCTGATTCGCTTCGGCTCTTGAGACATACGAGTCATCAAAGTGGTACCACTGTCCAGTGACGTGGTTGAAGGCATAAGCACGATAATGGCCTCCACCCAGCCCGCCCAGGTGCTCATCGACGGCATAGAGGTCGTAGATAAGTGGTTCGTCCAAGTCATGGATGCCGAGTTCTTGGAGGTTGGCACCACTGTCATTCAGCTTCTTTCCAATCTTACGTTCACCGACTAGATGGGTAAGGTCAAATCCTTCGATCGGGAAGTCGACGAAGGCATCGATTTTATCTCTAAGAGCACGACTGTTACTGAACCGCTTGAGGTGAACAGCGAGGATGTCCGGAACTTTCCAAAGATCGAATTTCTTTGTTGCCTGTTGATGCTTTTTACAACGAGGGCAGTACCACAGATCATCCTCGCCTAACTTCTCCTCCTTCGTAAATTCTTCCAGGCAGTCGTCGATGGAAATACCCCTCGAGCTCTTGTTCAACGCAGCCTTCTTCGCTTCTGCGTACTCGGGGTGAATGAAAGTTTCCCATGTCTCCCACGTGGAATGTTCCCAACGCGAAATCTCGTCGCCGAAGAAGTACGTTTTCATGTTTTTGTCAAAATCGCAGTAGAGTGCGTCCCACTCTTTGAGTAGTGGTACACCTTCTCCCGTCCGCTCGATACGACTCTCCCATGAATCCAAACGGTGGGGGTTATACGAGCTGAGGCTAGTGATGTAATCTTTGTGGCCGGATTGAGGGCGAAGGTCGAAAATCTCCATCTTTACTCCAACCTTCTGCAGGACAACGTCAAATGAGCCACTTCCGGAGGGTGTCCTCCTGTCGAATAGCATCTGTAATGTCATCCTCAATAACCATCTCTTCCCCGGTATCGCCATTTACTTTAATCTCAGGTGAGAGAGTCGATGGGGGGCACAATTACAGGCGCTGCATCGACAGGGGTAGCCTGCCCTTCCTCCCAGACGTACAGATCCTGGGCATTGCGGGTCCACCGTTGCAGGTGGTCGACAACGGCGTTGTATATTCCATCAACCGTACACGCCTCCTCCCGGTCGATCACGGCGAAGAAAGGATGACCGAACGCCGATTGACTGCGATATCCATAGGTGGTTGCTCGCCCATACAGGTCGTTTAGAAATACCGGAACGATGAAAGGATCGTCGTCCTTTGCTTTATAAGAACGGCTTTGACGAGCATTGCATGGCAGTTCATAGCAGAAGATTACGTCATTTTCGGACATATCGTCGCACGGGACGGTATCGTCGAGGTTCTTGTAGAAGCGATTCCCAAAGACTTCCATTGTAAGAAGCTGAGAGGTACGCGTCAGCTCGCTGCGAAAGTTGAATGCTACAATACGTACATTCTCTGCGGGTGCGCCCATCCAACGTCCAAGTAGTGAGCGGAGATCCTTGAACGTGGCACCTCGGGCAATCTCCACAGGCACCTAATATTACGATTTTCGTCAACTGGCTTCACAACAGCACAAGAAAATACCAACCTCGACATGAGGTTTCGAGGAATCCCACGGTACGTAGCGTATGCTGTGCGCCCACTTCCTCTCAATCGGGATCGGAAGAGTAAGGTACATGAACGGATCAAATGTTATGGAAACCTGTTCAGATCGGCATCAAGACACCGTCTCAGATGCGCAGGAATAGGAAGGAACACGAACCTTGTGACACTCGGGACACACAAGCGTACTTTGGTACTGCCCTTGAAAGAGATCGACAATTACACTGTCATTTCGTCGCATATAACCTTGCCAAGAGTCCCGAGCTAGTTGGGCGAGTTCAAGGTCTCCACCACCTTCCCAGTCTGGCTTCTCAACGTACGGTTTCTTGCGCACGCGGTTGAGATCTTCATGCAAACCGTCTAGTAAAAAGGCAACAAGCTCCTGAGAGTCGTGTTGTTGATAGCCAGAAAATTGCGGTGCGAAGCGCTGTAGTTGTATTTTAAACTCTCGGGGGGAATAGGATGTTGCCGAAAGATCTTTCGCCCAGATGCGATGGAGAAGCGATCCAAAGGCTTCAGCAATTGCACCCTGCATCCCAAGAGGATTTTCAGGGTTAAGTTCACTTTGATAGAGGCCAGCTACATGAAACGCAATGAACGAAGGTGATGAGTGTAACACAAGGCCACGTACAAAGGAAGTAGTTCGCCAATTCTTCAGTATGTGCCAGACATTGAAGGGCCGAGTTCATAAAGCAGGTATTACCCCTGAGAGTAGCTAAGAACCAACTCCTCACAAGCAATGGGAAACATACATATTAGCAAGCCCAAGAGTTCCTGGCTCTTGCACAACTTTAGCTTTAGAAAACACATGAGAACGGAAAGGAGTGATCTGGGTGTCCTTCGATTTTGAAAACGATGTACTAGGGGTGACACCGGTGGGAGGTGGGGTTTGTCGTTGCTGAAATTTTTGTTGAGAAGAACCGGCAATACGACTAAAGAAATCGTTATCTTGGCTGAACAGAGGTTGGGGCTCCGACACTGTAAGCTGCCCAGCGGGAGGTAACTGATCCGAGATCCATTTCCCGTCCTTCTGGAACTCCACGACAAAGGCATCATGAAACTCGATTAATGAGTCCTCGAGGGTTCTATCACTGATCTCCAGAAGGTCTGCTCCAGCCGAAAAGAGTTTTTCTGCGGGAAACTGTACTCCTTCATATTCGCCTGGCTGTATCTTCCAAATTCTGTAAGGAATGTCGGAGTGTGCAGATAGCCTGGCTACCAGCTGTTTGCTAAGTAGCTCTACAGTATCTTTAGTAGAGAGGGTGACATATTCCGGTCGACGATCGGCCTGGTCGGACCTAGTTTCCACAAGATGCAGCACTCTGAGACGGGGAGGGCGAAGTTCCAGACTTGGTTGCCCGAGCTGACCCCTTGAGATTACGGATCGTGGGAGTGTGTGGGTTGGGGTACCATACCTGGTCATACTCGGATCAGTGTGCAGAATGGAACAGAAAAGGGACGCGCCACTACCAAGTTGTGAATGCATTCCAAGCGTCTTCTGGGAGGAACTCGACGTCTACACCCTCGATCAAGCTGGAGGTGATGTTTCCATCCTGGTCTACAAGTGGCGTGTTATCCACCGGACCAATGTCCCTTTCTTCAATGGGGACCAGCTTTGTCCATGGTGCCTTGGCATGCGAACTCCCATCGCCTGTACCACTGGCGCGATACAAGGAACCACGTCTCTCCAACTTGCATTGACTTTCCGCGAAGACGTTTGATGTACTCAAACTTCTCCAACGGGGTCAAATTAACTGTGGCGACCGGCTGGGAGGGACCAAGGACAGTCACATCCTCGCCCTGTACCATCATGTATGAATCAATGTCGGAATCAGGCACGGAGGCTGCACAAGCAGTCTCGTCCATGACGGTATGAATGGATGTCGCTGCAGGCCCCTCGGATGCAGATCTCTTTACGGAGGACGTGGTCGATTGTGAAGATTCTGAGCGTTGTCTCTTTCGACTGTTAGATCCTGGGTCCAAATCTTTTGTCTTCGATGAAGGCGACGGTGCTGGCGACAGCGAGTTCATGACATTGGTTAGATCGAAAAGAAAGGAAGGCAAAAGAAACCGTTGTAAGACTTTTGACTTGACTGCCGCATCCAAAGGCTTGCAATGGCTTGACGCGTACGTCACGGTCACGCGTGTCACGGTGATCTTACGTTCTGACCGCCATGGGCGTGCAAAGTGAGTGAACGAACCCACTGGGTATTTCTAGTCCGTACCAGCTGGAAACCATGCAGGCAAACACTTCGTATCAGCACCCTCGCTGGTGACCGATTCTCTGCAAGGCTTATGTGTCTTAAATCCAAACCTCTCGCTTGACGTTACCAACAAAGGTGTATTAGACTTTGAATTCTATGTCTATCTCCATCTGATCTTGGTCGCGACAAGTTGTCCACGTCGCGAACCAAAATCGGTCAAGAGTTGCTCTTTTGTGTGGTGGGGGCTCCGGACATGAGCCGTCGCATTCAGGATTCGTCGGTAAAGCATATTATAATGTACTCTCGTAGTGATACGAGTCATAACACCTCTACAGGAGAAGGCATCTTGACCGGTAAGCATGTCGGTTCTGTGTACTGGAACGGGGGACAAATGTCGTCCTGTAGCCGCGGTGTGTGGGTCAGTATTCGCATCTCCCAACTCTAGTCAGGTCCGTCGTGCGATTGACCTAATCGACAACGATAAGGGGTGCGCCCACCTCGCGTCTAAGTTTTCCTACCGCTCTGACGTGCTTTATGAGTAGAACGATTATCGTTGTTAAGTGCGCTGCACTAAGATGTTGGCCACTAGCATTCTGAGAGCATATAAGGAATTACACTGGCGACGTCCTGAATTTTGGGCTTGCCAAGGAGCAGTACTCCGCAACCCATCCAGACAAAGCGGGTTCCGTCAAATTCATTGTGGTTGGCGACGACGTTGCGGTTGGTAGGACACAAGGACACATCGTCGGAAGGAGGTCCGTAATCCGTGCTAGGCTACCCACGTTCTCATGACTACGATAACAGAGGTCTGGCCGGCGTCTGCCTTGTTTACAAGATAGCAGGTGCACTTGCCACGCTTGGCGGTTCCCTCGATGAGGTGTATGAGGTTGCGCAATATGTCTCTTCTCGACTGGGGACCATAGGCGTCGGGCTAGAGCACTGTCACGTCAGTTTTGACCATATCCTCCATGCGAAGGCTTTTGGTATTCACAAACTGTATAGGTTCCAGGGACTTCTGTGCAAGATAATCATCTTCGAGTAGATGAAATTGAGATCGGGCTCGGTATCCATAACGAGAGCGGAAACAGCCGCATCTCACCCATCCCCCCTCTGAATAAACTTATTCCCGATCTTCTCCAATTGATCACGTCGACGACGGATCCTGAACGGTCATTTTTGCCTTTCGGAAACGACGGAAAGGATGAAGTTGTACTCCTTGTAAACAACTTAGGAGGGCTCAGCGAACTCGAGCTCGGGGCTATCGTCAACGAAACGAAACGAGCGTTAGACAACCAGCGCATAAATGTGCGACGCGTATTGGCTGGGACATTCATGGTCTGTCCTATTGCATATATTGTGATTGTAGGGTTGACGGTCCTCTGACAGACTAGCCTTAACATGCCAGGATTTTCGCTCACTCTTCTTTTGTTGCCATGTCCCAACGACAGGAACGCCCCGTCTGTCGACTTGTTACTCACACTCCTTGATAACCCAACGGATGCACCGGGGTGGAGGTGGTCCTCGAAGACCGAACCTGCCCGTACCCCGCGGATCCCTGAAGGCCTAACGGTGTCCTACACCTCTTGCGAGTTCACATGTGGGCAAACTGAGGGCCTCTAATGTCGCGTCTTTTAATACATCGGTCGAGCGCTCTTGTAGAGCCCTTATCGCAGCTGAGCCAGAGATCACGAAGATGGATAGTATCGCTGGCGACGGTGACTGTGGGTTAACACTGAAAGATGGTGCCAACGGTAGGTCATCATCGATTTTACGATTTTTAGGTGGTCTTGCTAATTCACCTATCCGTAAGGCGTCCTCAAGGCTCTCGAAGAGGGGAAGGTGACGGGCGAGGATGTTATTGGTAGTATGATAGCCGTTTCCAAAGTTGCCGAAGAGGCGATGGGTGGAACAAGCGGTGCTCTCTATTCGTACGTTTTTCACTGTTGACTGCTTCGGTATATAATGTTCATTTCTCACTGGGTGCTAGGATCTTCTTCTCGGCGCTTGCTCAAGGACTTGCGGGTACCTCAACCATTGCTACCTCCGACGACTGGAAAAGCGCACTCAATTCTGCCCTAGACCGGCTTTATACCTATACCCGCGCACGTCCGCCTTCACGCACGCTCGTGGATCCTCTTGCAGCCTTTATCGAGACTTTCCCGTCTGGCCTTGAAGTAGCCGTCAAAGCTGCTAAGGAGGCTGCGGAGAAGACCAGGGATCTCGAGGCCAAGGCGGGACGTAGTGCGTATGTCGAAGGTGGGAGGTTGAAAGCCGAGCGAGTTCCTGATCCTGGTGCGTGGGGCGTCAGGGTAGTAATCGATGCTCTGTTCGCGGGTTCAAAGTAGTGAAGTGCTGCGCATGATGCTTACCGTACGCATGTGTATGTACTTGCGATTCTCCCAATGTGCAATAGAAAAGTTATTCGGCCGCGGATGGATGGGCTGATATGCGGACACTCTGAATCGGCTACTAACAAGATACGAAATACATTCTTATCAACAGCCGCTGTGCGGTGTTGCCCGTGCGCCGATTCTTCGAACTGTCAGGGATGGGTTTGTTGTGGTTACCCCGTGGAGTATGTACGTCAACGTTACTCTTGTCTCACAAACACGCCGAGGGCCGGCGGACGTCAGTCACATACATGTACACATATGTAGATTGTCCTTCAGCGCGTCTACACTGACACATCATCAAAACGCCAAAAAACAACAGTACGTACAGATTCTAGTTCGCAACCATCAGAAAACCAAAAAAACACGCAACCAAGAAAAGATGCTTCTGATGTACTGTTAACCTTATTTATTCCGGCAGATATGGAACCGGTCAAGATAACGCGGACTCATCCACGTTCAGAATAAGCTTCGTGAGAAACCGTATTCCCTCGATGAGCGCGTCGGCACGAAGCGCTGATGAAAAATGTGTCAATAACGTAGATATGGACCCCACTTGTACGTAACTTTGACCTCACCTTCGTTCACGGTGTGTACGCCGTTGTAGTGGTCGGATTCGGTGACCAGAGAAAACCGGAAAATGTTCCTGGTCAGGTTCCAGTATTGCACGGTGTCTAGATTATTTAAATCAGTGCAGGTCGGGTGAAACCAACGGCCGCTACGTACCAGAGTTTTCTGCAATGAGGCAATGGTTAATATGTCAGGGAAAGTGGAGAAAGGAAGGGTCTACGTACGTAGTAATAAAGATGGGGCTAAAATGACGGACGCGCCGCTGTACAACTTAGACGTCGCCATGGTCGCTTTGATGGTACCACCGAGAATGGAGTATGGACCATACCCCAAGGGTGTTTTGGCGGAGGGTTCGAGAGCCGTACCGAAAGCAGTAGAAACAGTTATTTCTCCACTGTCGCCGGTTTTTATGACTCTTCCGAAAACTCGGAGGGTTAAGTTGTGGCTGGCGGCCACAGGCGAGAGAACATCAATATAATGCTGCTGTAACTCGGCTACAGAGCTATAGGATGATGTGACACGATGTTCAACTATGTATATCGAGTGTGCGTTCGGCTCACCTGTGTTCTGCAATTCGGTTGTTGACGACAGCGGAGGCCCTTTCTGGGAGGGCATTAACTTTTACTCCACCCTCGATGAGATCGACAGCTTGAGTGGTCATCAATATTGCTTTAGTCGCAGGAGATGACTTGGACAGCGCATCTCTCAATCTCGCCAAAGCCGAATCATCGTTCACGGCTTCGCGTGAAAGGGTGCGCAGGGCCTCCGGAAATAATGGGGAGTAGTCTGCGAGGCACTGGATGGTTGAGAAAGGCGTTCCATTGCGGAGAAGTTCCGGGGTAAATGGGCTTGCTTCTATCGCTGAGACGGCGAGGGAAAGTAGGCCAATACCCTGTTCAGATGGCCGCCATCAACCAGAGATCATCGGTGTCGATATTTGTCAGACTGACCGTATGTGCTGGTGGTATGCTTGAGTGACCACCAGGCGAAGTGACCTCCACTCGCACGTCCAAGTATCCTTTCTCGGAAACCGCCGGCATCGCGAAGTAGAGGTTATTTCCGAAACTTGCGTTGAGACCGGCTATTGATGGTTGATAGGATGAGGGCCTCGGAAAGGATGAGAGCTACTTACCGCCTTCGTCAACAAGCATAGCGAAGCCATCATGACCATAGGTCTCCTCCAGATACTTTGTGATGTGGCCGGCGCCCTGTTTGGAAGCATATCAGACAACAAAGGGTGAGGCGAATAATCTCCACGTACTTCGAGCCCCGTCGTCTCTTCGTCGAAGCCAAAAGCAAGTACGATAGTGCGAGCAGGTGAGAAACCATGACGCAAAAGAGTGTCGACAGCTACAAGTCTCTCGATGATTTCCGACTTGTCGTCACATGTTCCACGTCCCCATATCCAGGTGCCTTGCAGGGTCGTCAATTCCTGTGATCAAATGGAATAGGATGATCATACCATCGTAGTGACCAGAATACGGCGGATGAATCCACTGTGACACGGTAGTAGGTTCGACAGGTACTACGTCTGAGGTAAAATTTTAGAGAAGCACACCAGCGGTAAGCAATAAATATCTAGCCTTGATGAGCAGTCAGAAGGATGGGTTTTGCCTCTGTCGAACCCTGCCAGTGAAATACAAGACCGTATGTATTGATCCTTGTAACGTTCAACTTGGCGTACCTACGTAAGAGGGGTGTGAGTAAGACGCGGGACTTTCCTGCCTCAGATTAAAAAAAACCACCTACACTATCGGGAACGCACGTTCCAAATACTCGTGGAGGTCTGCAAAAATATCCCATACCGGGTCTTCTCCCACGGGGCCACTATTGTCGTGCGACTCCGTACTGACGAAAAAAAAATGGCTATGAGATGAAATCATACGCAAAATGAAAGGAAAATATGGTTCCTCACGGAATGCGAACAGCCCCTGCGAGGAGATCGATTGCGTGCAATTTGAAGTCTGTAGAAGCAAATATATTGTCTAACTCGGCGTCGATTTGGGCATTATCGATAGGATACAGTGCATCCCATTGGGGACAAACTGTGGAGTTTACACTGGAATGGAGTGGTCCGCGAGCGTTATCAGCACGGAAACTTCCCCGCAAAAGGGAATTCAGTGCCAAGAAAACGCCCCAGAGCACCATTAGGCACGAAAGTATTAACTTGGAGGCTCGGCTAGACCTTACGTCCCTTACAGCTGGCATATTAGGTACATACGCAGCGACAGGACTCTCCCAGGATAAGACCGGGGTGATTTTCCGGTCTTCCTCCTTAACATCAACAGACATGGGAACGTGTAGACGTAGACCAGTACTTAACCACGAATCGGGGCGAACACTGAGGCTGAGAACGACGGCGGCGAGGATGCTGGAACCGAGTGTGAGTAGCGACTCGTCTTTCCTAGTTGTTTGTTCAGACTGGGGTTGCAAAAGTCAGTTCGAGTCACGTGACCGATACCATAGGGTGACTTTGTCAACGTGAGGAGAGCTCAAATTGGCCGAGAGGACCATCACAGTCATGCCCAAAGGCAGCAGCACGGCTATGTCAACCGTGCGCCTTCAGGCCTTGGACCCTAATCCAAACACCCAGTATTACACAGGAAGATTATCAACTAATTATTCCTTCGTCAGGAAACGATCCCCTGACGTACTCCCAAGAGTCCGTCCACCTTATCAGCAGAGTTACCTCTCAGACTTCTGCACGAAGAAGATGGACGTTAATCCTGGATTCGGCCTCAGTTCGGCTGATGTCCTGGAAGGTCCTCACTCTAACACAGGGCCTGATTCTGAATCGGCTTATCCCCAATGCGACCAGTGTACCCCACGCCCTCAGGAATGCGATCTGGCAGCGTGTCTTATACCTGGGATGACCGAAGAGTGTACCGACCAGTGCCTGGTGGTCGCTTGTGACGATCCCGACCACCAAAACTTGGAATGTCAGGTTAAGAACGGCAACGAACCTTGCGATGGCAGCTGCGTGAGAGGCGCCGAATGTTCAGAGTGCCCAGGCTTGGAGGAAATTGTAAGCACTCCAAAAGTCGTCTTTTAGCGTAGAAAGATTTACCGACATCCCCTCGCTTAGCTTCGATGCTGCACTGACTACCACTCCTACTTTGCGGAGCCCAAGTCCTACGACGGATCCACCATTACACGCTGGGACAAGACGCTTTCTGACATTATCTGCGGCTGCGAAGATAACACGAGGACTCTCCCCCCTGCCACAGAGGGCCCTAGCATGCGGGACGTTTATCATACCACACCTCTACCTCACCCCCTTGATGTCCTGCGAGGTAGTTCAGATCCGTCGAGTGGTTGCACAACACCATCCCCTCTTCCGTCGGCTTCTTCCCACTCTCCCATCGGCAGTGCATCTCACACCCCGCTGCAGCAGCCGATCTCTCTACACATCTGCATGTGGGGGAACTGCCAACTCACGTTTTCTACGCTGTCAGAACTGGTTGGCCATGTCAACTTGCAGCACCTTCGTGGTTCCGGTCCTCGCACAACCGAATTTCCCTTCAGTAACCGAACCCTCGTTTTTCTCTGAGAGTGCACTATCTTGCCACTGGGGCGACTGTGCCGTGTACCCATCCCCATCGTCGATACCAAGTTCCTCATCGGCGGACGCTGACCAGGCAATCAACCTGCTGACAACTCACTTGATGCAAGACCATTTGGGCGTTAATACGCCTCTTCTCCCTACTACCGCAGTTTCACCGGTTCTACCCAATCTTGCCTCACCCTCTACAAGTCAGAGAGCTACCTCCTTCGCGTCTGGCACCCCCGATCCCGATTTCCACACGTGCAAGTGGCAATCATGTTCACAGACGTTCGCATCGTCCGACGACCTCACCGCACATATTGCGTCCATGCACGTTGGGAATGGCAAGGCCCATTACGACTGTTTCTGGGAAGGATGTACACGAAATGGAGACAAGGGCTTTTCTAGCAAACAAAAAATTTCTCGACATCTTCAAGTGCGTCCTCGCTTTTCTCTTATTTCTGACCCGAACCCTCTGACCTAAACTGCTCACCAGTCGCATACCGGCCACCGACCGTTTCAATGCAAGATGTGTTTACAAAATTTCTCCGAGGCTGCCACCCTCCAGCAACACATGCGACGGCACACACAAGAGAGTACGTCCGACTGCGCAGCCAGCTTCCATCGCCATCTGACCGCATGCTGTACATAGAACCCTACATCTGCGACCATCCAGGTTGTGGCCGGGCATTCGCCATAACGGGCGCACTGACCATCCACAAACGTACACATAGCGGGCAGCGCCCTTTCAAGTGTCCCCATTGTGACAAGTATGTGTGCATCCCCTCCACCGGTTAGTCGCATAAGTAACCTTTTTCTTTCTGATCTAGGGCCTTCTCGGAGTCTTCGAACCTCTCCAAACACGTGAGTTCTACCTCTCGGCAGTTAGTTCGCAGCAGCTCATCACAGAATTTGTCACATGTCGCTTATCGACGTCCAGGTTCGCACTCATACTGGAGCACGACCGTATGAATGTTCGGAAGAAGGGTGTAAGAAGTCCTTCGCTCGACCGGATCAGCTGGCACGCCACATGAGCATTCATCGCAAAAAGGATAACGCGGTAGTCGCTGGGTCATCATGAGTTTTTTTGAACAGCATGATTTAGTACATATATAGTGATTGTACGCGATACGACAGCATTACTTCACGGCTAGCTCACTCCCCCGCATGTATTTTTTCTTTGGCAAGTTCCGTTATGTTGGAAGAATCATGATACATATGAATGACAAGAACTACATGTCAGAGCGATCCAACAGCCAGTTACAAACGCAGACGACGAAGCGGTACCATGATGCATGCATAAATGACGAATAGTTAAGAACGTTCAATACTGTCCCGCCAGGGCAATGCTAACAGAGGAGGAAAAGTATCAAGCCTCGACTCCGCTGCGGACTGGTCAGGTGTGGCATTAGCCGAGCGACTGGGTGGTGAAGAAGGTGTAGTAAGCTTGGGAGCCAGCCCAAAAGTCCTTCGGGCTGGTATCACTCGACCTACAGTGGGAGAGAACGTGAGTTACTTGCGGCGGAAAGAAACGAGGGGGGAAAGAGAAAATATACGACGCCTCACCGATTCTCTTCAACTCGTCATACCCTTTCAATCTCTCCTTGTCAAACTCCGGATTGACAGACGAGCCCTCCTCCAATGCGACATAATCTATGCGTTTATTGATCATGAACGCGTCGTCGAGTACCCAGGGTGCATCGGGGACGATTTCATCTACCCACTTGACATGCCGAAGCGCTTCGCAGCGCTCGACATGGGGATGTTTGAGTGCGGTGGCAGCAGAGCCACCGCCGCTCTGCACATGGCATGTCTCGTCCGGGAAGACCCCTACAATGAGGTATACGGATGCGAAGGAGAGTTTAGCTTGACGTAACCGTAGCATGCGTCTGTGGCACCATCGTCAGAAACTAGGTCGTCATCCATATCACATACATGTGTAACTAGCTGTGTCGTCGTCGTCGAATGACGCGGAACATGGAGGACGTTCGCATATTTCACTTACCCAGCGTCGAGGACGTCAAACACGCCATCCACGTAGACACGGACCGTTCTATCGGCGGGGTACGTCATGCCCCTTCCTGTCACCGTCGATAGAGCAGTGCGCACGTAAGCCTGGATATCGACGGGGGTGAGTGACACGGTGCTGAGCGAGAGTCGTGCGGCGTCTGTTGGTGGGATTTCCCTGATGGGTGACCCAAGGACATGACCGAAGTCCGTGACGCTAGAGCCGGGGGACCGCTGGCCAGGGTTTGAGATGACGTCGTAGTCCTCGTCGCTTAGAACGGAGGAGGTATCCATCATGGGTACTCGATATTCAATACCGTATAGCGTTAGTTAGCTTCGAGGGGCAAAAAGGAACGAACGCGTGTTGAGTAGTGGACACGCATTACTTCCACTCAGCAGACTATCAGACTTTCCGCTGCCGATAAACACCGCACGGAGCCAATTGTAACGGAAAAGGACAAGACGGGGACTACTAACACACTCCACTAGGCTATGACAAGGCAATGCGTTCATTGCGATCGTCCAATCGAATGCTGGAATGGCACGACTTGTGTAGAAAAATTCATAATACAGGAACAGAACGTTTGCAAATGTACACTGTTATAGTTGACTACCTCCTCGCCAAGACATCGTCGCTCCAGAACAGCTCTACATTATACTCAGCTTTGACGTTCAATTCCCAACCTCGCCTGAGATAGCAACATCCGTCCAGTCTCCTCGCATTCCACCCGAAGTATGGGAACACATTTTTGAATTGACGACTCACGTTCCCTACACGTTGGTCCCAGAAGTTTATGGAAGGTTTGAATGCATCCGCGACCAGCACTCGGCACTTCAACCTGCCCTCGTGACGAAACGAAGCCTAGTTCTCGTCTGCAAACAGTGGCAGCACATGGCAATGTGCTACCTCTATCGTACTATGTCCATTCCGCACCAGGTTTCGATGTACTAGCACTCGACCACACTTTACGGAACTACGCGGCGGGCAATGGTAGTGTCGTTGGAACCCGGTCACTCGGTCAGTGGACACAAAGGCTGGACATTACCTTGGCCTTCAGGCACAAGTCTCAGTGTGGGGATCCCGATCGCTGTGTCCAACATTTGGCATATGTCATCAAATCCCTGCCTAAACTTGAAATCGTCTCCTTCGCCAACCCAGGTTGCTTTGGAGCCGATCCAGGCACTATGCCATTCAGTGTCCTTGACGCGTTGCGGTGTTCTGCGAATTCACTGCGCATCCTCGACTGGTCGGGTTGCGACTTCTTTCCTCAACTACACCATCTGGAGGAACTTCTGAGGGACCTTCCCAGTCTGCACGTCCTATGTTGTCCCGAGCTGGTATGGGCAGACGGGATTATTCCCAACAGTATTCTTTCCTCGCTCACCACTCTCGCTGTGGGGAGGTTGGTTAAGAGAGCAGGCCATTCTGGTGAGGGGGGCTTGCACGAGGCACGTGTGAGTCTCCGGGAAAGTCATTTCTCATAACAGAGATTTGCCGGAAGAGTTGATCATTCATTATGGAAAGTACCTTACGACGGTAAAGTGGTACTCGTACTCTAGGGCCTCGATCTATTACACAAATTTTGCCCCAATCTCAACCATCTCATCTTCTCCCTTGACCGCCTGGTTTCGAGTTATATCGCACCCCTGGAGACGTGGTCTTTGCCTCGGGTCTCATACCTTGGAGTGAAGTTGATAGAGCTTACTTTCCCAGAACTCTTCCGATTCCTTGCACACCTGAGGAACAAAGTAGCCGCGCTTCGTGTTTTCCAGCTCTTATGCCCTTGCGTTGTCAAGCGACTTCTTACGCGTCCCTCCGAGTTCTTCACCTGGGTTATCGTGAAGAGCCTGAATGAAAATCCTTTTCGCGTAGAAGACGACCGGGGGAATCTGCTGTCTGGTGGGTGTAGAATAAGCGTTCCCGCATTTTTAACGCGCTAATGCTTATCCAGATCGACTCCTTGGAAGAAGTGAGCCTGTCTCTTCACGTGTTCAGTTATCTCTTCGGGCAAGAATAGTTGCGGGACATCCCCCGCAGTCGACAGACCAACACCGCACCGCAACGTGTGGATCAGATATGCAACTTCACCAATACATACTGGCAAATATCTGTGTTCTCGATCCTATGATAACCCAAGTTTCGCAGTCCTGTACGATTTTGACTGGTGAGGTAGAGGCATTTGCAATGTTTTCAGTTAGAAACATGGCAATGACACGGTACTGTAAGAGCGTCAGGCAGTGATGTGACAACTAACCACCTCGATGATGACCAAAGCTTACTAGTTAGGTCGGAGCTCACAGTGACGTAGAATGCTTCTGATGGTTAAGAAATGTTAGCAACCCCCAGTCGAACCAAGAAGTTACGGTCCCGCGTTGTTGAGCGTGTCGGGAGCACAGTCGAAGGTAGGCCGGCAAGTCTGTCACACATTCCATCCCTGACCAAAATCTCTAGCCGAAGGATTTTGCCAGAGATGGAAGGTGGGGGACTATGTACGTGCAATGGAAATGGTTGGGCTGACGCTGCCTTTCCGACGTCGTTTAGACTGGGCTTTATGTATATGCGCAAAACGGCGCCCCACGGTCAACCGACCGAGGTCCTTTTCGCTTGCCACTTGCGCCGCATCCAATCAGGCCACGAGGCCTCCACCACCGTAGCAAGCCGGTTCGCAGACCGCAAACAACGCACCGAAAAGGACAAAACGGAGATTACACACTCCAGACTATGAGAAGGATTGCCATGAGAGCATTATTACTTGTGTCTAGTGACTAGAAAAATTCATAATACAGGGACAAAACACCAGTCACTTTTACAGATATACACGGCCATTGACTACCTCGCTCAGGCGGAAACACCTCTAAATGATACCCTACGGTCGGGTCGACTTCATTGACGAATTCGTGCGAGACTGATGGCACCTCTTGCCCACTCCGGCCAGTACAAGGGCTACTCCACACCACACGGCCCCGTCCATCGGTCACGAATGGTGGCTCATTGTTATGATCAGGATCAGTACGATCATCTCGCGAGTTCGTTGTCGCTGCCGATGTGAATCCGTCGCTTCTGTCGTCTGTGGTATGCTGAGCATCAACGCTCGAAGCAGATGATAAAGGCGGAGGCGAAGTGAGGTCTTGAGTCGTGCGGGTATCAGCAGTGTTATCTTGGTAAGAATCAGAAGTGGGTACCGCGGCGGTGTTTTCTTCATCGGACGCGTCAACGACCAACGTCTCTCGGCTGCGGGAATTCACAACAGTGCTAAACCTGCGGCGTCGGGGCTCTCCTTGCCGATGAAGGCGGATCAGGAGTAGGTGTGTCATCCACTTCCGGCTCAGCTAGCTCGTCACTTGCCACGTCATATGAAGGGGTTAAACTGCGCGTGTCTGATGTCAATACAACCGGTGGGGCAGAAACGGGTCGGTCGGACGAACGTTGCTCCGTTTGGTCGTCTGGAGCTTGGGGAACATCACGCAAGGATGCAGCACGGGCGGTGGTCAGCGATTCTTCCACCGCCAAAGCTACATCCAACTGCATGCCCTAATATGGTTCAGGAAAACAGAAGATGTCAAGTCAGAGCTGGAACTGGTAGCGATGCGTGACGACGAGGGGAAAACAGGTAAACTCGAACTTACCATTACCGAGAGGAGATTCTCAAATTCATCATCATCAAACTCCGACCGGAACGCTTCAAAGTCGTCCTCTACAGCAGACATTGTTTCACTATCACTGCGGTCGAGAGACTCTTCGATATCTTCTATTCTTTCCTGGATGTTGGAGAAATGGGTTCGGATATTATCAAAAATGCTTCCAAAATGTAGAATAGGCCCAAGATAGGGTGACGGTGAACGGCGAATGCCATTCCTTTCTTGTAGCCTCCGAAAGATCTAAGAGGAGAAGACATCGTAGTCGATCCGTTTACGCAGGAGCAAAGAGAAGCTCACCCCCATGTACTTGGTTGCACCGTGACGGAAGACATGCGGTGACCCATCTGGCTTGGTGTGTTGGTAGAAGCAGTCGTTTCCGAACGGGCAGCATGGTTTTCCCCGGCGCGACGTTTCCTCGAAGTACCTGTCGCTCGTTCAGGTGGAAGATCGGACAAAGGAAAGGTTCGATCTACCTGCAAGGAATCCTAGCCATGCTAGCCCTGTATTTATCAATGGTCTCTTCCTTTTCGGGATGGCCTGACGGGAAGAAGAGGCTCGAGGGTGTAACGAAACGGGACGGTCCTCGACAAAGTGGGCAGCACTTGATTGTACCAGTAGACACCGCGTCCGATGATTTTCCGTCCTTATCACGCCATCGGCGAATACACTACAAAGGGTTAGACGTAGATCGGCTCGACAGGAGGAGGAGACATACCTGTAGACAGAAGACGTGGCTACAATCTGTTGCAGAGAATGAGCCCCGAGATGCAAGTGATGGTCCGTATGACACTTACTCAACAAACCGTAAGTGGTGGGCTTCTCCATGCAAATAGAGCAGGTGTCTGCGTCGACATGCTCTGGAGGTGTACTTGGTAGCTCATGACGGAACCAGCATCGATCGCCGCGCGTACAATGGCCTGCACGTGGAATCAGACGACAGAACGGAGAACGGACTGGATCGACGACGGACCTTTAACGTAGTACCGGCATACCTTGGCCTTGTCGTACGGTGTGTACTTTTCGTCAGGCCCGTGCAGGAACTTGCAAGTGTCGCCAGCGAAGCAGCCCCTAGAAGTGTTGTAGTAACGACAGACCCCACGAGGTTTCGATGTCACAGGGCGTTCCATGAGTTCATTTGCAGGGCCCAGGGCTACGAAATGCTTGCAAGTAACTGCAAGAAAGATGAATGAGTGGGGGAGCAGTGCAGCCAGGCCTATAAGCACTGCGGTGGCCCCACATATTCCCACGGGTACTCTATGTCGCTGTCGTCGACGTCGACGATAAAGGGCCAGCTGCACGCAGCCCTGGGGCCAAAGGCCCAGTCGTACTTCGACGCGCTCAGCCAGTTCGTGTCTGCAAAGGTATCCAGAGCAGAGTTCGAGGATGCCGTTCGTCAGGCCCTCGACGCGCCAAACCTCGGTACGCATGTCTGCTTGTCACGTCGACTGCCAACTGACACAAATCCCGACACAGTCCAGCTACACAACTCGCTGATTATATCCTTGTTTGACTTCACCGTCCATCGACGGCCACCGACGCCTCCACCGGATGTGCCCAAGCAGCCTCCCCGCAAGCGTCGTAGGACTCTGCCTTATCAAGGCCCAGACGACACAGACGGGAGCCTACGATCGACGAGATTAAAGCGGTGGACAGTTTCTCTTGGTAGACGAGAACGCGATCGAATCCGCGGGTTACAGGTCAATGGAGTGGAGCATCCTCGACCACAGAAACATACCGACGAAATTGCAGCCGACAGGGGTGTCACTCTGCTGCCAGAACGGGGTGGTACGCATAGTCATGCTTTTTGCGGTACCGAAACAGCTCGATGCTAATTTCATGATCTCGTTGCAGATCCTCCAGGTAGCCGACTCCCACTTCACCTTGCATCCGTATCGAGGTCGTTGTCTCTGCAACATATATCAGACCGAATAAACCTCATATCCGTCCAGCACAACCTGGGAGTGCCTTCCCGTGCGGTATCTTCCCTTATGACACTTGCCGTTGAAGTGAGTACGGTACATCACCCTACCTGCAATTTTATTGCTAACGAAGATCATAGACCAAACTCAAGCAGCTCATCAAACAAGCACTCTCTTTAACGTCGACTTCTTATGCAATAGCATCCATCAACCCCTCCGCACCTCGCTCGAACAACCGCGTACTTACTGCATCTTCTTTCGAGACTCTCTTCACTGTCTCTCCTGCTGTCTTACCGAACAAGTCTGCAGCAGCCATGAAACTGGAGATTGGCGATAACGACATGGACGACGAGGATATCGTCCTCCTTAAAGATAGGGAAGTACGAGATCAACGGTGGCAGATTCTTGCTCTTTTGGGCGAGAGAAGCACCGTGAAGGAGGCTCTCAGGCGGTTGCGATAGCACACTGACCGAGTTGTTCATGCGCTTCGTTCCTGCGAAAATACCTGCAGGCCTGATCCTGCTGCACATCTTACAGAATACCGATGCATCCTGATTGGCATCTTATGCACTCAACGAGCACGTACTGCGACAAGCTGGCTTGGATCAGCCCTTGGCCTTAACGACGAGAACGCCAGGAGTTATACCCACACAGAGCTCCATAATAATTCGTATTGCACGGTGGAGATGATCAATGATGTTCACTTATGCTACATCTATGATACACAGCATGTAACGCGGCACGTTAGGACTTACAATAGCATCCAAAATTCACTGTGACATCTCCGTCTCTTCGCGCTTTCTCTTACCATTCCTTCTGCGCAAGTCCTCCGTCTGAAGCTTTTGCTCCCATTCGTCTTTGGAGTGCAATCGCTTCACAAGTTTCTCTTCAGATTGCACCTTATCCTCACTCTGCTTTCCCCACAAACGCCTGCTCCACTCATCTAGGTCCCCATACTCGTTGACGTCTTGGGCCTCACGGCCGACCGCCGCGTATGCAATGGCCTGTAGTTCGCGGAGAGTGAGACATTCCGTGAAAGACCTTTCGGATGGTCGGAATGTCTTGGTTATCCGAGGGAAGCGTAGCTCGTAATACTATAGAAAGTAAGAAAAGATACACACATGTACGAAGAGGAAGGGAGGTGGGATGCGTTACCTTGCACTGCGGACTCTTGGTGAAACCAGCACCGCATAGTTCCACCAGTATCGGATTTGCAACAAAGACTGAAGGTTTCGGTAGCGTTTGCAACATCGAGTGGGTGTAAGGCAACCCACTAAGCTCCTCCTATACGAGATAAAATATGTATAGCGAGCCCTCTAACGCCAAGAAGAAGAGTCACACCTGCGAGTCAACCGAGTCCGATCTGATCCAAAAGTTGAGTTCCTCCAGTTGTTCACGCGTCATGCCATATGAAGCTGTAAAGTAAACGAGATAGTGTGGCCTGACGTCCGGCTAGAAATCTTGTTTGAACACGACTCCTTCAAGGCGTTTCTCCGATCAACCATGACTCACGTTAGCTTTCAATTGCGAAGAATTTGCAAGTGCCCCGACGTAGAACGTCGTCAGTATCGACGGAGGGACTAAGCAATGACGTATGCCTGACAGTCACGTAAGTTTGAAAAAAAAGGACAAACCTCGTAATTCGCGAGCCCTGTCTTTGTCCCAGCCAGCTGCAACAACAACAAGATCGATAGTATCACCATGTCCCGGGACGTAGTCTTTCTTGAGCTATTATACGAGAGGATGAAGGGCGAGCTCGATGAACTCCGATGTAATTGCGTCTTATATGTCGTAACTTACTTTGACCCAGGGTAACCTCCAGTCTCCGTAGACACTTTCTCCTGCTTTGAGGACGATGCCCTCCTCGCAATCCACAATTTTCTGCGCCCACACCTCTCTCAACCTCTTTGGACGCTTTCTCTATACCAGTTTCGGGGCCGCTAGAGATGAGCTCACGCTTAGCAATAATAACTCGACCGGGGATCTCGCGGATAGCGTTTTCCAGGACGGAGCGGCGCATGGCATATGGAACATTCAGAAACGATGCATGCCCAACGAGGAGTACGTCGAAGAAGACGAGGGCTAGATGTAGCCCATCCGACGAATCAGGAGAGCGATTGGAGTGTAAGGACGGACAAGTGTCCCTAAAGGCGAGTTGATTATTAGGGCGTTCGCAATCCAGCTCCGGAACTCACAGAGAATGAGAATCATGTGCTTGCTCGCCCTTGCCCGAAACTATCTTCGACCTAGGGCCTTCCGCCGAGCGAGCTATGAGTCCACGTATACGCCAAAATTCTATGGGTCACACTAAATTTATCATACGCGTTCAGCACACGACAAAAGACAAACCATCAATCGTATTACGTTGTTCCGAGAACGCCACCATCTCGGCATCGAGAATGATTGGTTGGGGAGGCATGGCAGATAGAGCCTCCTTAATGATGCTTTACACATATTTACTTTTCAGCACTGATAGCCAGTGCGACACTCAAAGTAGGGGAACTCACGGGTGGACAGCTACTCGATCCAAGGTCGAGTCTCGTTTGCTCTTACTGAATATCGAGATGTTCATTTCTCCATCGGAGCCGTAACTAACGTGTATCTGTGCGCGCTCGCCATCGTACTTTGTCTCCGCCCAGATTCTGTCGCAAGAATCTAGAAGCTCCAGAGCATGTTGCGGGCAACGACCTTTAGCCGATTTTGGGACCTTTGCGAGGTAATAATTAGGAAAGTAATGACGATATGAGGGGGGAGAGCTGAGTAACCTCTATTGGTACTCCACACTGCGGTCGAGCCTGCACGAGAGTTCCACCTGCTTCGAAACCCATAGCTGCCTCGTCCAGTCTCGCGCGTACCTTGTACATTTGGAGTAGCATCTTAGTTGGATCCCACAGCATCATAAACTGTTCCTTTGTCAGAACTTGTTTGCTCCTCGTATTATAATCGAGCAAGATGCGGCTCGTTGAAGTGGCCGGAGGGGCATATAGTAGCGGACGTAAATCTTTCAGGATTATCTGGGTTAGGTAGGCAGCATCAGTTGCGGGTAAGGAATCATATAGCGCGCGTAATATGGTCGTTTTCGAACGAGGCGAAGGATAGGCCGCGTGAAAAAACTTGTCCGAAAATTGGCAAGTGGCCGCAAGCTCGTCCAACAAGGCATCGATTTCTTGGAGACTCTTGGGACCTGTCTTCTCCTAAATACGCCTCCCCGTGAGTTGCGAGGGTTCTTTCATAGAGCAAGTCACATGTAAAGCACCTCCGTCCCTGGAATGGCGAACTTGAGCAACTCTTCGCCAAGACACCCCGAGAATGACTCCTTCGACCAGCTCTTCAATTTTCTGGTATCTCTAGTGAACACTGTCGAGGAGTCGAGACAACTACCGAGATAAATGGCAAGACGCGCCTCCTGCAAGCCATACTTCCTCGGCGTATCTTCTTCGGGAAATAAGAAGCGGAGGATGGTTGCAGTGGTGCCGCGAGGAAGAGGCAAATAGTCTCTACGTAGTGCTGCAACCCACCGAGTAGCAACGGCTCGCGCTGAACGATTGGATGCACTGGATCTATAGGTTCGAGACGAAACCAAATTGGGTGGGAGGTCAGCTATTTCTCCCAGAAGCGACACGAAACTGGTCTGTGATATAAACAAAGGTCGACGCAAGTAGCAGTGATGGAACGCATACAACGAAAACGGTATCGTCTTGCTGTCAGGGGCACCGGACATTTATTCCGAGGTGTTTGCTGCGCCGATAGACACTCAACAGGTCTGCCGATCGAAGGGTCGTCGAACGGGCTGAGTTCGACCAAAAGTATGTGACCGGCAATTTCAGGCAACACAGTAGGGAGGAGACACAACTCGGGAAATAAGCCCGGGTTGTTGATAGTGAACTTGTGAAGTGTATAAATAGAGAGAATAGCATTACACTACAGAACAACGTACGTGGGAACCTCAGGTGACTAGGACCAATGCACTCAGTATGTATGTAAGTAAAAGTCCAGCTGAGTACCCCCTACACCGTCTCCGGGACCAGCATTTGACTATTTAAGATACTGTTCAGGTCTTGAGGGAAAGCAGTAATCATACAAGCGCTCGCGATTCTCCCGTACTCATTGTGAGGCAATTTCTTCAGTAGAAGTGCGTTGAATGGCTGTATCAGCTGTTCCAGAAGCTCCCACACAGCATCGTCATTGTCATCGGTCGGCGTTGGGAGTGCTTTTGGATGCCAAGGTCGAACAAGAATGTATCTACTGGCATCCTCGCCAAGGTTAACCGACAGTGTGACGTCGAGGGGCATTAGTCCTGATGCATGAATCTCGTATGTGTAACATGAGGGGCTAGTCGAGGAACCTTGAAGTTTGAGCACCGTGACCGGGTGGACAGTAGAGGGTAACAGAAGCTTGCTGTTGAAAAATCCGGGCGTGATAGCCCTGCGAGTTTACCATATAATTTGTGGGCCTTTTCAAAATCCAGGTGACTGCGTTTAGTAAGGTCGCCGGGGATGGGCTGGATGTGGGGCAAGGTCTGGTATGGCAGGAGGTTGGCAGGAAAACAACTGTTGAATGTCGAGGCTTCCCCAACCCAATCCAGGACCGAAACGTCTCCAGAACCTGCTATAATCTCTGCTAGGAGACGTCCGAGAACATGCTCCGCAGACTCCCCGTAGAAGATTGGTAAGTGAACCTTGAAGATTCCAAAAAGGGAATAGGCAATATCTTCTGGTCGAGTGGTACGGCAGCGTGACGCCCAGTGGAGTCTAGATCGTGCGTCATCCAAGCCCGGATAGAAATTCGTAAGGTGTTGTTCTGCTATTCCCGTTGCCCTGCGGAGCTGTCTAAGCAAAGAAATATCTGTTTTGTGATTCGCAGCGTCGCTGTTCATGTAGAATGACCAGTCCTGCATATAGAACAAGATGGTGCGTGGAGCCAGAAGTTCTTGGAGTGTCCAGCCTCGTCTGAACCACACACTGTCGGCAAAAGAACCAACGTCGAAGACATCGGAGAGGTACACGATTGTCAGGGATGACAAACGGTACCAAGAGAACATTGATCCAATCGCCTCTTGTAGCTCAGCACTGCTATCTTTGTCGATGCAACACGTGTCAGTCCATGCCCACAGGCGGTTACGCCGGAGAGCAAGAATGCAAACCCGTTGGAGCTTTGCCAGACCGTCCGTGCCACCCAATGAGTAGATCCTTCTACCTTCCACGTCGCGTAGTAATGGCTCGCCACTTCCCCAAATGTGAGATAGCATAGTAAATTCAAAGCACTGAGACCGCATCTTTGATCTCCGTTTCGAGTTGCTGGCTGTCAAGTGAGGAGGGCAACAACAGTAGTCGTTCGTATTGAGGGCTACCCTCAAAAAGGGATACCTGTGCATCCCGATTACACAAGACACCAAAGGGCGTGTGTATCAGACGCAGCGGAATTCTTTCAACAGTGTCGAAAACGACTCTCTTGATTAATTGCCTGGTGACAAAAAAACTGGAACTTGAAGGGGTGGTCCCCGGTCCCCTCGCATGAGCGCGAGCAGCCTCTTCCTTAACCTTCGCCTCGACGTAACCCGCAAGATGGTCTCGAGACAACACACGATCTGGGTGCCCTGGAGGGCAGAGGTCCAGCGCAGCTTGCGCGAGGCTAATGGCCTCAATTATGTTGTTCGACAGGCCCTGTTTTTGAAATAGTTCGTGAAGGGCATTGGCAAGATCGAGAAGAGGTCTGCATCGATTGGGTGGGGGTGTATGTTCTCTAGTGCGGCTCGGCGAAGGGAAATGATATCTTCCAGGTCTGCCTGGGCATCTCTCATCCTGAAGCGGTCGTAAAGGCAACCGTCGAGGTTGAGAAGAATTATTGGTCTCTGCGGGTGGTTTGGGGCCATAGATTCTAACGCAATCCGTCTTAGGGCGATTATTTCGTCCAAGTCCTTTTCCGATCCTTTCTGCTTGAATCGTTCAGATAGGAGTTTGGCGATATTGATGAGAGCCGAATGGCGCTGTGGGTGTTGCAGCGGAGTAACTTCTAGTACTGCTCGCCCGAGGGTAATTACCGCGTCCAGATCGCTGTTCCTTTCTCTGAACCTACTGAAAAGATGATCGGCAAGACCTTTAAGTGCTAAGCGACCGTCCAGGAGTGGCAGGGGAACATGCTTCAAGGCAAGTTCGATTGGGACGGGAATGGATGAACCCACGCATGGAAGTGAATACAGTCATTTCCCAGAAGGATTGATTAAGGTAAAGAGAGATGTACCTGAGTTTCACTTACATCCTTGAGAAGTAGGAGTGCCGCGCTCCATGCTATTTCTTCTTCGCCTTCGAAGACTCCGGGGAACATTGATGTGTACATGTCAATTACAGTCTCCGCCGCTGTCCAACGTAGTTTTGAGATACAACAACCGTTGGCTCAGCATTTCACTGGGAAGAGTAGAGCCCGAATTAATAGTCGGTACCACATAGGTGGGTGGCGGAACGGGGAACTTGTTGGCAAAAAGTTTGGAAAATGTCTCGAGATGACGTGTTATCGATATGTCACCATCTGTAGCAGCCGAGTCGAGCGATTGAACGAGAATTCCAGAACGGCATGTTTCGGAAAAGCTGCAGTAACGTTTGAAATGGTGTCGTGCAAGGCCATTTTTTGAACCTACCTCGATAATTTTAATAGATTGATAATAATCATCAGTCTCATCACCACCGGAATCTTCGCGGTCAGCATAAAGTGAGGGTAAACTGATGACCACAATATCGGCCGGGCCATTCATGCGATTGTATCTCAACACTTTGACATGTTGTCTAATCTCTACAACTGGGATATCGTGGTTTTCGAAAAATTTCTCGGAAAACTAGCAATTGATTAGGAAGCTTGCCCCATGTTGAATTAGTGCCGACATTACCCAACTTTCGTCAGCACCAGCAGTGCCGACCACACTGCCAGACGGAGTTCAGCTCAACGTTTACGGAAGTATGCTGCCACATACAAGGTAATATAATCATTTTCTGTAAACCAGCACGGACCTGTTGCTTCCACTTCGGCGGATGAGATGGACTGTACAAGTTCTTCAGGGATGCCACATCTGCATGCGTCCTAATAGGTGACCGTGAGAAGACAACACAGGACGCAAGGCAAGGTACAGAATACACACAATGTCCAAGCTCCGCTTCAATGCTGTCAAGCTATCATTCACGGCACCGAGACCTGTTCCCAAGGGGCGTCTGCATCCACATTCAATTGCCATTTCCACTCGGCAGTTTACTCGCGCACAGACAAAAGAAACAACCATTCTCGTGGTGGAGGTATAAACAGAAGTGTGAGACAAAGGGTACGTGAGACCACCAGCTCTAGGTGGTAAGTAAAGTACGATATTATAGACAGAAGGTGAGGGAAAAAAAGGGGGTATATATAGATAGCAGAAACACATAAACCCCCAAAATGGAATTTCACCGGTTTCAAACATGAAAAAAAAAGGGAGGGGGAACGTTGTCATCGAGGGGTGCACGTAAAAAGCACTGCCAGGATGGTGTACTTCGTATGCATGAGTGAGAAGGTAGCAGTTACTTGTCAATGATCGTGATCAAAATGGGATGTCAGCTTTTACTTGGTAGTAGTCTGGACGACCGGCGAACGCGGAGATTCTGTCGTTGGTCGCGGAGACACGGGAAGTCCGACCATGCGACTTTGTCGGTCGACTCTCTCGTTATTGACGGCGATGTTGAGACCGCGGCTAGCAGCAACGTTGGACGCGTGTCGTCGTCGTTCCGAGGAAAGTTCAGAACGAGCGGGTGATGAAAAGTAAGCGTTGTACTGTGAAACAAACTGGGTCGGATTGGCACTTTCGACGGTCGCGCCGTTTTCAGCAGTTTCGTTACCACTCTCATACTGGAGGGAGATGCTGTCGCCATCTTCAGAGGGCGTCTCTTCCGTCGTTGCTAAGAAGCAGAAGCGATGAACGATAAGCCAATACACGATATACCCTACCAAAAACATGGACGTACCATTGTTCAGACATCGACCCGAAAGACCAAGAAGCTGATCAGCAGCAGCATCCGAGTATTGTCGACTGTTCCTTCGGCTCATATCACCAGCTTTTTCTTCACTGACATCGCTAGCCTCATCGACGTTGAACACCCGATTGAACTCTCCCAGCATCAAGCTAAACACGCCCGCAGGTATACCAAGCGTTGGACTAAATACGATACCGACATTGCGCATGGTCATCTTGTTGAAAGCCGAGTTCTGCACGATCAAAATCAGGTGAGCGGTAAGGGCCCGGAGAAGACTGTAGTTGGCAATCGGGAGGGAAGCGATGAGGAAGGACAATTCCCGTATACGTTCTTGAGGTTCCACGAAGTCTGCGGAAAATGTGAGTTGGAGGTGCTGTACATCTAGTGTGGGGACGTACCCATGACGGCCAAGAATTTCATGTGCAGCTCCCGTGTCAATATGCTTGCAGGTAACTCGCGCATGAAGCTCTTCAACAACCCGGCAATAGCATGGGGGTCCCAGTACTCGTCCGATCCAAGTAGATCAACGTCGCCCTCTGCAGATTAATTACAGTTGACCCCAGATCTACCGAATGCCACGGAGCCCACTCACCAGCATTGAACCGGTCCCGGAGACCCTTGATGACGGCAGAGCTACCGCTCAGACGATATATACCCTCTTCCTTCTCTGCCTTCTTGGCCTCCAAGTATTGTATACACCGGAACACCACTGCCGGTAATCGAGCAATTTCAGCTACATCCAGAGACTCTTCCAACGGAACAGCGAACACTGCCCGCGGGACAGACACAACTTTATCTGCAGGTTTACTGCCAAAGCCCCAGAATGACCTCGACTTGGCTTTTTCACGCCTATCGCTCGACGACGGACCCTCCCCATCCTTACTGCCGAATTTGTACCCCAGCGGGATAGGAGCGCCATTGAGAGGTCCAGAAATTTTAACCTTGCCATTCAATTCTCCATGCTTCATCGGCGTCGATGCTAAATCAGGGGACGGCGCACGGTCAGGGAACGTTGGCGCTACCGGCGAAAGGGACATCGATGATAAGGCCGGGTAATATGATTTCCTGTCGCGGCGTCCTTCGTAAGGCTTTCCTGGATCAGTGATGACTCCGTGATCTTGCCCCTGCCCGATAACAGATCGATCAGTGTCTATGTAATGTCCTAACTCTGAGTTCGCCCTGAAAGACACAAGACCCTGTCCCGCAGAGTCAAGTGGTGAGGTCGTTGGAAGGGAAGTAGACAGCGGTGGTTCTGTTGCGCCATTACTGTGTTCCAGCAATCGTCTCGAGTGTCCATCAGTAGAAACGTCGTTGTCCCTGTCAACTGCATGGTGGTGAGAAGACTTCGTGGGGCTCGTCGTGTACGCTTGTGGGTCGTCAACTGAAGTCGACTCCGGGATTGGAGCAGTCTGGAAGAACTTGGCATTGCTTGCGTCCAGTGCAAGTTGTGATATCGGCATTGCAGCTCCTTTCGATATGTCATCCTTGGACACGGTTCTTACCGCACGTTTGTTCCCCGGTGTTGCAGTAGTATCTTGACTCGAGCTCGTACTTGATCGTGGTTGAGCCGATCCCGCACCTTGGCTTTGTGGAACATTGACCGCTAGGGGGCTGGGTCCACTCGAAGCAGATGAAACCGGGTCCTCGCTAAAAGCCCCAGAGACATAGCGAACGAGGATGTCCACCCAACTGTCTCGTTCGGCGTCGCTTTCTGCACAGAGAACGTGCCTTGGATTAGGGCCACCAGAGCCCTTCTTTGCCTCGATGATGAGGAACGCATGACGATAGTTCTTCTCGTCGTCATTATCCGCAGTGCGTTGTTGGCGACCGATTTGAGCATTTGTTATGAGGATGGAGCCAAGGTGGGTACCGCCACGCTAATGAATTGTAGTGAAGCTCATGGCGTTGCAAAGTGAGCGCTGAAACTTACGCTCTCAAAGTATTCGAGTACGGGTCCTTGGAGAACAAAAAAACGTGTTTTCCATCCTCCAAAGTTCTTCCCGCGTTTCGTGAGATATCCTTCCTTGTATCCGGCTTGCATGACGGGTTTCTTGGTCTCGCGGACGATATCAGAAGTAAGGAAGGCGATGAATTCGTCCTTGTTCCTGACGGGAAGGCTAACCAGGGATTGCAAGTAGACTTCAAGCGCAACCTGGTTGGGTAAGTAAGAGCTACCCGAGAACGAGATCATCATGCTCACCTTGCGCTGATCAGCCTTCGCCGGCGCATGATCCTTCCAAACCTTGCCTTCGGGCAAGATACCCATCTTCTTTGCCACGCTCTTTCCGACCACAGCTCTCATTCTCTGATCCAGGCCCAAGAAATCGGAATACATCTTCTCGACTTTCCACGAATCTTTTCCGTTCCTAGGGTCAACATCAAGTACAAACGAAAGGACATCTTTGCCTCGATCATTGGGTTTCACCGAAGAATGTAAAACGGTGACACGCGTCGTCTTGAGATCATCGTAGACAAGTGGAAGAGCTCTGAATGTTGGGCTTGGGCCAGTACTCGTACCACCATGGACTGACTTGACTGGCGAAAGATAGGACGACTGGAGTGGTGAATCCGGGGTGGTCGGCGACGGACCTGGCTCGACTAAAGACGACTGCGACGGTGAGAGCGCCTGCGATTTTTTTTGTTCCGGATGGACTTGCAATCCGTGACGGTGCGATGAGGATTGGGGGTTCGCTTGTGTGGGTGTAACCATGTCGGTACTTCCTGGTGACTGAGGAGTCACGTTGGGATGGTGCGTAGGTACGTGTACAGCACCGTGTGAAGGAGGCATTGGAAAATCTTCTACCATTGCCCGAGCCTTGCTCTTCTTCTTTGATGGCGACAACGGACCGGGATCACGATGATTTTGTTGGTCGTATGCGGCACCATCACCTTGGTTCTCAGCATCGCCACTCACATCAAGGAACTCGTTGTCGTCATCCTTATCCGTGCGGCCTAACTTGTTGGGCGAACGTCTTGCCTGTTGATGACCGTTGATAACCGTATTGTCTGTTCGGGATTGACCGTGTTCAGACACAGAGGAGCCGATGATGGAGCTCCCCGTACAGTTGGGGCTAGGCGGCGGGCTGTCACCCGTGGCAGAGAGGATCCGGGAAGACTCTTGACTAAGTCTTGGGTCTTCTATAATTGGAGTGAGCGTGCCGGCCGACGGATTGTGCGGAATCAACGACGCCGGATGAGCTTTAGATGTAGGTGGCGATGCTGGTAGCGATGAAGATGAAGTGTTAGCGTCCAGATGCAGGGCACCGGAGCGACTAGATTGCAGCTGAGATCCGGGTTGCGAGGTTACAGAGCCTAGAGCGGTATTAATGGCCGGTAACAAAACAACAGGTGTGCGCTACGTCACCTTCACTGGTTCGAGGTTGCGCCTCCGGTGACGATACCGCGGATGAAAATGACTGACTGGATGTTGGGGTAGGAGATCCCTGGGGTAGAGAGGCGGACCTTGGAGGAATGACCGCTGGAGACGCGGGAGTTTGAGAGGTGGTGCGAAACGGGGGCATATGGTCATCAGGGGCGTCAAGTTGTTCCGACATTTTGGTTGGCGTGGTGGGCCGATGGTCACGAATGGACGAAGCTAAATCGCAGAGATTGGATGGTGTGGCAATGAAAAGTGTCCGTGCTCACCTGAATTATCAGACTGATGGCGAACCAGACCCACCACACGAGAATCAACAGTGGACATGGTCGCGTTTGAAGCCGAAGGGCGCAGGGCCTTGCCCTTTTCCTTCTTTCCGAGCTCGGTGCTCAAGCCTGCTGCTTGTAGACGGCTCTTGTACGCGTCCCTCTCTGCACGGAGGCGCTCCAAGTCCCTGTGTACTTGGTTGTAGCCGGTTCGCTGTTTCTCGATCAGTTTCCATAGCTGGGTATTCTGGCTTGAGAAAACGTTTCGCTCTGAGAGTGCTTGTTCGAGGGCAGCTAGGGTTGGGTTGGGAGCGTCGGCATGTTGTGCGAGAAGGGCATCGAGGGCGATGGGTTGGGTTGTTGGGTTAGTTAGTGTCGACGAGACGAGAGATGCGGCGGAGGGTATGGACGAGGTGGAGGAGGACGTCTGGGGTCGTATTGACATGGGCGACGAGCTTGACTGAGAAGAAGAATGGCGTTCTCGAGTGGGCGTGCTATGCGAGAACGAATTCATGGCGACTTGCAGAGAGACAACATCAGACGCGGGGAATGTAGGAGAACAGGATACGAAACACATACCCACCCAGGCTGATCAGCGCTCGCACGGACCACCCACGAAGTAAAGACGATCAGACACAGAAAAATGGCTGGACTGGCAGTTCCTCAGCGAGTCGCCTGACTTTGGGTGTTGTGTGTGGAGTGCGCCAAATTTGGCTGACAACTTCTGTCAAGTCCCAACTCAAAAAATTACTCACACCTAACTCGCGAAGCAACCCCAACGGCCAGACAACCGTGCACGGCGCCAAATATACTATTAGCCAGCCACGATTCGGGTCACTATCAGGCCAATCGGATGCCTGCCAGTACCCCAATTCTTCCCCATGTCCGCTCCCTGCCGTTGATTCGGTCATATGGACACCCTCAGATCAGTTCATAAGGCACTAATTTATTCCAGCTTGTCCAACCCTCTGGCGACGATCGTACTGCGGCGATAGACCTCACATGTGCTGCATGTCCGTAACGACACCGGTGCTGAAACTTTCAAAGCCGAAACATGATCAAAAATACTGCGTCTACCCGTTTACGTTACATAGACGTCCAACCTGACCGAGGCTCGCGGCCGATGCACCATGGCAAACCTGAATTAGGACAACAAAGCACTTCCCAAGTCGATGTCGTTGGATCGTTCTCACCCGTCGATCGTGGCTGGCGGCGAAATGAAGGGCAATGGCACAGCGGGAAGTACTCAAGGTAGATTCCGAGCAGAAAAATAAACCGTATAATTGGTCCCTCGACAACGTACAAGTCGGTGGGTCTAAAGAGGGACTGTAACTTGTGAACCGGTGAGCCGTTCCTTAAATTTAAGGTATGATCGTAGGGGCAACGGACGTATGAGTCAACTGTGCGAGACCGCGATCCGTGTATGATAGCTGTTCTCGAGACTCCGCGTTGATCAGTGGAACTCTTGTCGCAAGGTGGCGACAGAACGAAATAACGAGTAGGATTTGGCAATGGTTAGCGTTAAGCGCCTGTGATTTCTCGGCTGGGTCTCTCGCATTCGATGCCAAACTAGCTCTAATAATCATTATATTCTCATCACCACCGGAATCTTGTCCAGTTCTATCCTCCCCAACGGTACACACTTGATCTTGGTCACTGAACTCGAGCAAAGAATGCAAATAGCAGTAGTGTCAGCAGTCATTTTCCGAAACAAACATGCCGTGGTCCATGACTCTTATCAAAAAAGCAGCTGCCACAAACAACACGTGTTGTTCTTGGTTATCAGATGATTGACGCCCCTCATATCGATCGAGTCAACAAGTGCCCGCAGCTCTACGCCCACGCCCTCTCTGCACGTCCATCTTCAACTCGAACCATATGCTTACTGCTTCCTACATCATTCATGGCTCCTGGGTGTTTCAGTGGACGATAGTGTTTTCGGTAGCCGCCTTTCTCCAGTGACGATGGAATTGTTTCATTAGTTCTCGCTCCCGCTGGAACTACTCAACCAAGTACGCCCCCACCCGATACATACATTCACGTTTTTACTGACTGAAGCGATCGTTCAAAACCTTGATTCTCTCTCAGGCGATGAGGGTGTTCGGGATGCCCCAGTGATTGAAATCACTCGCCCTCATTCTCCCCCTAGCCCTGACAACACGGACGTTCTCGTTCCCGCCTCTACTCAAGGTGATTGCACAGGTGCTTTTGTGTGTTTTAGTGTACTCAGTTACTTTGTCAGATTCTCTGCTGGGCAGTACAGGTGCTCTTACCCCTGCACTAACCGAGGTTCAACTTGCGGGTCCACATTCTCCCGAAGGCAATGTGAATATTCCCGGTCTTGCACATGCTGAAGAGATCTCCTCGGGCGAGTATTTTACTTATGACGAGCGAGACAAGTCTAACGGCATCAACAACCAGCATCACCCATGTCAGACTCTACCTTTTGCTGGGATCCTGCGAAAGCTAAAGAGCACATCGATCGCACCCCTCGTTTTCGCATTCTTTTCATGGGTAGAGCAAATGCAGGTAAATTTTTAACGGGGAAGGGCAAAAAGTATGTATATTGCATGATATTCATTCGATATTAACATCATCTCGGGCTCTATTCAGGTGGATGCTACTGTGGTGCAGGGTTCGCTAACGGTGAGGTTGCTTCATGATTACTGTCTGATGTATGTTGAATGTGTCCAGCGCGGACTCCGCAACATCGAGGATGAGCTGGTCTTTCGGGGTAATCCACGCTTTGTATTTCATGATTCACGTGGATCTGAGGCTGGAAGTGAAGACCAGTTTAACTCGATGAAGAAATTTGTGATAGATCGTGCTAAGACTATCCAACTAAATGAGAGAATTCATGCCATTTTGTAAGGACACCATAACTGATAGCTTAAAGTTACTTATATAGTTCTTATGATTGACTTAGGTTTTGCATTCCTTTGACTGATAACCACAGGTTGGTCATGGCTGCTGAAAGGAAGTTTTTTGAGGAGTGTGGTACAGGACACAGTACATGTGTTGCAAATACTCTATGTCAGGCTGTCTGAGTTGGTGACAATTTGGACAGTTCCTGTAATTGTGCTGCTAACAAAGGCAGACAAATTGAGTCTTGATGCTGTCCAAATCCTCATGAGCAAAGGTGCAACTATAGGTGATGTAATGAAAGGGGCTGCAGAGGAGGAAAGGAGGATTTGAGACATTTGCCTGTTAAGGGTCAAGGGTTGGTTGGATGACTGAAGGTTTCCACTCTGCAATTATCTAACACTGACTGGTGAGTGCATTATATGGTATTGCACTTGGTGGCCTCATAAGAGGTCATGGCAGGAATGCAACAAGATGGTGCAGGGTGCACATCCCTACTAACATGCACTGCAAATGCTTTGAAAGGGGAAGGACTGCAGCAACTCCTGATATCAACACAGCAATCCAACTTGGAACTGTGTATGAAATATGCTATATTGAAGTAAGTGGTCAAGTTGGGAATATAAAATGTACTGACATATGTGAGGGCTGTAAAAAAATGCTTGTCTAAGCAAGTTGGCAGGATTGACCCCATGACCCTTGCATTTCTCCTTGCATTGTGGTTTCTGTATGTAAGGAAGGGGAATCATTATACCAATGAGATGCTGATTAGTTAATAGAAAGTGTGTGGGATTGATTGTGAAGGCCACTATGTACATCACTTATGCTAAATATGGCCATGCATTTGAATCTTTTTTGGATTGGCAGTATGTGAGTGCATCTATGGCAGGTGGTGGTGGATGCATGCTGAACATGTTCACCACCACCCTGTTGCACTTGGGTGCATAGAGAGTGAGTGAAATCATGGTAAGTGGTGGTGGATTATGCTGACCATGTTCACTGCCATCCTGTTGCACTTGGGTCCATAGATTGTGAGTGGAGTCATGTCAGGTGGTGGTGGATGCATGCTGACCATGTTCACTGCCATACTGTAGCCCTTGGGTTCATAGGATGTGAGTAGAGTCATGGTGGTGGTGGTGGATGCCTGTTAACTATGTTCACTGTCATCCTGTTGCACTTGGGTTCATAGATTGTGAGTAGAGTCATGGTATGTGGTGATGGATACATGCTGACCATGTTCACTGCCATCCTGTTGCACTTGGGTTCATAGGAAGTGAGTGGAGTCATGGCAGGTGGTGATGGATGCATGCTGACCATGCTCACTGCCATCCTGTTGCATTTGGGTTCATAGCAAGTGAGTGGAGTCATGGTGGCAGGTGGTGATGGATGGATGCTGACTATGTTCACTGCCACCCTGTTGCACTTGAGTCCATAGGGAGTGGGCAGTGGAATCATGGCATGGGTGGTAGTGGATGTGTGCTGATTATGTTCACTGCCATCCTGTTGCACCTGGGTTCATAGGGAGTGAGTGGAGTCATGGCAGGTGGTGGTGGATGTATGCTGACCATATTCACTGCCTTCCTGTTACACTTGGGTTCATAGTGAGTGAGTGGAGTCATTGCAGGTGGTGGTAGATGTATGCTGACCATGTTCACTGCCATCCTGTTGCACTTGGGCCCATAGATTGTGAGTGGAGTCATGGCAGGTGGTGGTGCATGCATGCTGATCATGTTCACTGCCATCCTATTGCATCCTGGATTGTAGAATGTGAGTTTTGTTTGGTGTCTATGTTGGGTATGTTCTCAGTTTTATACAGGTGGTAAGAGGAGTTTCTACCTGCACACCACATTCACTTTCATAATGTTTCCCAGGATGTAGGTTCTTTGTTGTAGAGCTTTACTTAGCACCTGATCCCCTCATGTACATTTGTCAGGATGTTGGTAATCATTGCTATTCAACATCATTGATCACTACTGATAGATTTTCTCCAGGATCTATGTCACCATCTGATTTAACCATACAGTGATTATCAATAATCTTTGCAGTTGGCTCATAACTTTATTTTCTCATTCCATTGTATTCTCTTGCCTGATCATCAACCCTTCAGGTTGTAGTTTGCTGTGCTTCTTAGTTCCTCTAGATAAAGATGACTGTTCTGTTTGGAATCTCATAGCCTTCTTTTTCCCATCCTTCACCATCCCTCACCATGCCTACACTGACCCCCTTAATAACATGTTCAATGCATATTGCTGAACATGGCATTGGTGGGTTATATCACATTCTGATCATTTGGATGATATAGCTCATGATTGTAGGTTCCATACTTGTATTTGAGTTCTTCTATTTGTTGTTACAGGCTAGAAATGCATGGGATGGTATACAGGAACACTTGACTTTGGCTGTTGAAACATATCAAAGTTCAGGTGTCCATGCTAAAGTTAACAAACTTATCTAAGAAGCATTTTAGAAATATGGTGAAGATGTAGAGACTCTAAGCCCTGTCCTTGTGGAAATTACAGAGGAGAACCAGCTGTGTATAGTACTATTGCACTTGCACTCATCCAACCCTTATCATTGCCCCTAGCAAAGATGCTGAACAAGAAGAGATGATAATTTGATCTGTGGGGTAGTTGACTAGTGTTGCTGTAATGCCTTCAGTGGAGGGGAGAATTTTACATGGCTTGGAATTGGCTTTGTACTAAATTTTAAAAAATGTCTCTTAAAGTTCTTTTTGAAGTCAGCCTGCAACACTGAAATTTCTGTTTTGATACATCTGTAAAGTGGCCAAAGTTTTTTTTGTACTCTGCACTTATTTCATCACTGATAGCCAAATAGGCACAGATAGCATCTGGGCTTTTTTAGTAAATCCTTTGTCTATCTACATGACTTTTCTGACTATCTACACTCTTTGTGACTTCTCATTGGAGTGACTCTCTTGACTATTATTGTAGAATTATAATTATTTGACAATTCTACCTTTTGCATCATTTGTTGTTTAGGTTTAAATTTAGCTTGTGTGTCCCAGAAATGATACCATGATCACTGATTGCAAAGGGGTTCAAAGCTAAGTAATTAAATGAGTGTGGATAGTATAGTCACAGCATGAAAGGAAGGGCAGTGTGGGGAAGTGACTACTAGCATGAATGGATTAGTTGAAAAAAATTGTAATGAGTGATGTGGAGAGCAGGGCAAGACTCAGGAAAATGCTGAAATATACCAGAGAAGGTGAAGCAATGTGATAACTGGCAAATGAGATAGTGAATGTCTACTTGGTAGTGTTCTATTGAACTTGTCAGTAGGTTTTGTGAGACAATGATGTGAATCCTACCATAAATGCTCATGTGCAGATTAGCAGACACCACCAGGTCATCTGTCATTGTGTCATCCTGGAAACTGCTGTCCCCCAACATTGTGCTATCCACTGTAGACTAGAGAAGAGCATTTGCCATTCTGACAACTTCTTTCAAGGTAGTGTGATTGCATTTGTTGACTGACATAAAGTACTGCTGAGTACAGGGCCCCAAATTCTGCTTAGAAAATGCCAATGTGGTTGACAATTCCTTGCCAGACATCTTGTTGAGCTTGAGAGGGTCTTTGTGGTCACTTTGCTGCTGGTACTGATTTGATTGTCAACAAGGAGGTTGCCCCTTTGGAACAGATGGATTGCATGCTCAAGCTAAACCAGTTGTTATTCTGCTCTCAATTCAACATGTAACATATTCTACTCACTGCAGTACAATGGAGAGAAATTGCCCCTTTGATGCCATATTCATTCAGAGCATTAGTGTCCAGACTTGGGACATCAGGGCAGCCAACACAAGATTGTGAATGAGTATGGGTGAGGAGTTGCAATAAATTGTGACTGATACATGGTCTCTGCCTTCATGTGGTCAAGATCTTGAAACAAGAAAGCAAGCCTGTCCAGGAGCTCCTTACAAGTTTCCTGAATGACATTAGCATGCTGTGTGTTGTCAGAACCTGATATGGGCCATAGCAGCAAGGGCAGTGGGGCTGAAATTGCTGTGCTAAACACTAAGGGCTAGTACGGGAACAAAGCCAAGGTGAAAAACTACATGAAAAACCGTGGTTTTTTGGCACTACTTTTTTCTCAGGCTAGGTGGGGCCGAGATGCTGGTGGCACCAACGCCACAAGCCATTGTGCTGCATCTCGTCAGTGGACCACGACGATGGCAAGGGAAACATGGCTCACAGGTCCCCATGATCATCGCCAAAAGGAAAATCCAAGGAGGTGTCACAGAGGAATGGCAAAGACAGTACCTCATCAGCTTCATGGACTACTAGCGATATCGAATTCTTGATCGACCAAGTCATTGCTCATCGTGCAGAAGGTGGTGATGGCATGAGTTTCAAGAAGTCGTTCTGGCAGTCCCTAGCAGCCTCCGATAGACTTTCCAACCCAGAGAAAGGGGGCCCCAAGACGAGCAGCTCATGCAAGGAGAAGTGGAGCCGTGTGAGTACATTTTCGACTCTATCATCGATGATGCGAATAGCTGATCTCTATCTAGCTGAAGAAAACATTTGATGTTGTCAATCACCTCGCCCATTCTTCGGGGTTCGCATTTTCACTTGAATTAGGGGCTAATATTGGCATTGAAAACGAGAGCATTTGGACTGATTATCTCAAGGTACAGTCTTGAAGTTTATGCAAGAGGAAACTCTCCTAATCAATGTCCCGTAGCATCACCCAGCAGCATCCCCTTTCAGAAACAAAGGGTGGGCATTTTATGACAAGATGAAGATTGTTATGCCGTCAAAAAGCAAGGGCACGAATTGTTTCTCCGCCCTTAGTGGGCCCTCTGTAACATCAAGTTCCTCTAAACCCGCTCCCCCCTCATCTAGAAGTGTGGCCACCAGTGACAGTGAAAATGCTGAGCGTAACACGAACACGGTGGCTACAGTGGAAAGTACAGATGTTGTCATGGAGCTGAGTACTGATTCTGGGTTGCCTCACGACACGCCGCATCCTCCCTCCTCTGAAGTCTCTGGAGGCGCTTCGACAAGACCTCTCTCTTCCATATATACTTGCCTGACTCCATCCAACTTCACACCTCCAGCCACTCCCTCCTCATTCACCAGCTCATTGGCCAGTTCTATCAAGCCTTCGTCAAGCATTTCTGCTCATGCCGAAAATTCCAATAAATGCAAAGCCGATGACGACGATGCCTCGATGGTGTCGATTATGTCTCCTTCAGTTGCTGGATCATCCCATTCATCTGTGCAGAGGCGTTGTGTCGCAACTATCCCTGTGGCGATTGATCGAGTAGGCGATCGTCTTGGGTCGTTGAACGATACTTTTCGTGACAGTGTCGCAGTTGTCGGAAGTTTCACATCCAATATATCAGCTCCTTTATCTCGACGGCTTCCCCCACCAAATTCAGTTACCGCTGACACTGAGAGCCCCAAGTCTGAGGCAACATCTAGGTTACTTGCCCTCGATCTTCCGATGCTCTCTCCCCCCCAGATGGAGCTATAATCGATTGTTTTCAAAACAATCCCGACAACGCCAAGATGTATCTTACTCTCGCTGCAAATACATCTGAGCCGTACACAGCCGTTCAGAAGGCTTGGCTCACGAAGAGGCTGGAAGAGGCGGGCATCGTAGATAATCGTACTCAGTAGTTGTAGTTGTCCGTATGTTGTATGTGCATCAATACGAAATGCATTCCTTTGTCTCCATTCTATCACTTGCAAACTTATGCGAGTCATCAAACGACTTGGAAGAAATGCATGAATTCGGTCGGTCGTGAGGTAGATACGATGTGCTAGATGTACTATACAATTCCTCTCGCCTGTAGATCCTGACTATACCTCAACCACATCGCAGTCGCCATCCACTCCCATTTCAGGGCCATCACATCACGGTCTGTGGCAGTCGGAATGCCGCTTGCAGTTGTGCCATGTGCTCCTGGCTCATTCGGAGGTAGTGCACCGGCCGAGGCTATTTCGCTAGGTTCCATGTCAGCTACAGTGAGTGAAAAAACGTGTGCAATGTTTGGCTGTTTTGTACTAAGTCCGGTGTAGCGCCATGAGGCGTGGGAATCCTGCTTAGCCTTGGTGAGGTGGGTGGTAGTACTCGCTCTTGGCTACAAAATGGTCCCAGGGTCACGTGATTTGGTGCAGTAGTCATTGAGATATGTCCATTATAAAACAGCTACACCATTGCACACGTTTATTCACTTTTGAAAAGTGAGGGGTATTTGGGGAATATCAGTACTTGGTATAGCCTCCTTTTGCTTTAATCACTGCCTCCACCCTCCTAGGCATGCTTTCAATCAACTTCTGACACTCTTCAGCTGGTATATTGTTCCACTCCACCTGAGTCCTCTCCCACAACTCCAGTATTCCCTTGGGAGGATGCTCATACTCTGCAAGCCTCCTCTTGAGGTAACCCCAGGCATGTTCTATGGGGTTGAGGTCAGGGGACTGTGCAGGCCATACCATAGTCCTAAAATCCTGCTCCTCTAGCCACTCCTTGACCTGTTTGCAGGTGTGCTTGGGGTCATTGTCCTGCTGGAAGATGATGTCAGGAGGATGGAGACCATAATACTCAAGGGAATCTTGTAGTTCATCCTTCAAAATTTGGAGGTAGAGGTCTCCATCCATCCTACCATCAATCTTGGTGCCATACCCAACACCCTCCCAGGTCATACAGCCCCACATCATGAGAGACCCTCCTCCAAACTTCAGTGTCCCCTCTACTAGCCTATCATTCAGCTTCTCCCCTGGCTTTTTCCATGCCCATTTGCGCCCATCTGACCCCAGGCAATTAATTTTAGTCTCATCAGACCATACCACCCTCTTCCAGTCCTCCAAAGTCCAATCTTTATGGGCATAGGCAAAGTCCAACCTTGCCTTGCGATGCTTGGCAGAGAGGATAGGTCATTTTCGCTTTACCACAGCCTTCATACCAGTCTTCTTCAGGTGCTGGCGAACAGTATTTGGGTGGAGGGGCTGGTTGATGACATTGGTGAGAGTTTTGGTCACCTGCACAGCATTGTCTGCCTTCTGAGTTGAGATGAGGTGGATGGCATGGCGGACATTAGCAGGGGAAAGCTTGGATGGATGACCTCCAGTGGACTTCTGCAGGCTGGAACGCTCCTTGGAACGAAGTCTAGAGATGGTAGAGCGATGTAGGCCAGTACTGGAGGCAATAGAGGAAGGAGAATGACCAGAATCAAGCATAGATGGATCTCATGGTGGTAAAGGTTGGAAATAAAGAAGCGTGTGAACTTGTTCAAACTCAGACACAATGTTTATATGTGTATCTTTGTTTGTAGGACCAAACAACCACAATTATCTCTTCATTTGACTCAGATTTTACTTCCAGCCCAAAAGTGAATAAACGTGTGCAATGGTGTAGCTGTTTTATAATGGACATATCTCAATGACTACTGCACCAAATCACATGACCCTGGGACCATTTTGTAGCCAAGAGCGAGTACTACCACCCACCTCACCAAGGCTAAGCATGATTCCCACGCCTCATGGCGCTACACTGGACTTAGTACAAAACAGCCAAACATTGCACACATTTTTTCACTCACTGTATACTCTCCAGTTCCACTGACATGTGAGCCACTGGAAGTGGTTCGTCACTTATGGAAGGAAAGGGAATTTATGATGTCAACAGCCAGAAAACCACTATGAGTCAACTCAATGGTCTCAACTCAAACTGGCTCATCATTGATGGTGGATTGAAAGAAGAGCTAATGGGAAGCTTATACTCAAGCCAAATGGACATATCTGCAACTCCTAGCAGCAACAGGGAAAAAGCAAGCCCAAAAGCATCTTCAATGCATGAGTTATTGGATGAAGAAGAGTCAGTTCCAGGTGTCCACTGGGTCAAAAAGTGCAGGTATCGAGAGGACGAAGAAACTGCCAGGTGAAAGTTTTTATCAATTGCTGCACAAGTCCTTGGTGAACGTTGCAATGACCCTTGGATCATCAAAGAAGAAAGAGTCACAAAATGGAGAGAGTTTCTCATTGGCATTTTCAACAACTGCTCCCAGTGGTCCAACAATCTATACAATGTGTCAAAAGCCACCAACTGACTCCCATCGACCACATTCTTCCCAATCAAAGATGACCCTCAACTTCAACTGGAACTTGGAGGATGAGTCATGCTGGACCCTTACCACCCTTTCTACAAGTTTACATGCCTCGACTGCTGAAAACTCAGGCACTGGTCCTGCTGAAACAGCTGTGGATCCAAGTGGACCCACCCTAATGGACCTCTGGCTCGAGGACCCAGCTCATCTTCCAGACAGTCTGTTTGCAAGTAACCACCCTTGTTGAGGTCAACAAGCTTCTGAAGAGGGGGGGTAATGTCATGCTTCATTTTTCATCCTTTCCAAATCCCAACTCTGACCCACCCACTGCCACCTTCCCACATCAGCAAACTAACCCTCACCCTTACAAAATGTCTTTGTGCACCACACAACCACATTTGCTTCTGTCCTCACAAAAATTGACCCAGAAGCTGACATTATCATAAAGATTGCACCATCAAAATTTCAAGCTTCATTTAGATGTCAATTGTTGAGATTCCTTGCCCCTATTTCTCTGGGCAGACCTAGCCAGTTAGGTACCTTGCTGTCAAAAGCTGGCTGGTTCTGTCCAGTTCTGGCTAGGGTAAGGGCTGTTTTGCTGATGCATGTATATGCCTTTCACTTCCTGTGTCCTCACGATGCCTCATGATGCCTCTGTCCCCTCTGGGACAAGTGCATGGACTCTATGATATGTGGTGTGCTTTCTGTTTACCTTTGTTTGCCTTTCTGCTTTTGATCACCAGGTCCATGATTGGATCTGTGCTGACTTTTACTTACCTTCTTTGTTTTCAAGATCACGTGACACACTACATTGAAACATGACATGCTGTGACCCCTGAGGGGCACATGTCCTCCTCTGCAGTTGCTACAAGTCAGTCTGACTCCACACATGTCCCACATATCTCTGTTTGTACAAGTACTTTCTCTTTGTCCCCTTTACTATATGTAGGCATAAGTATGTTACTAATCCAGTCCTCCCTGGGGTATATAAACCCCCAAGAGCGACCAGGATTCCTTGTACTTTTTCTACCAAGCAACCTGCTCAAGCTAGTTGGCCTTGTGCCTATAAATCTCTAGTCTTCCCCTGCTTGACTTGGCTGTTGTTCTACTGTGATTAACTTCTCAGTACAAACATTATCTCCAATGTTGGCAAGCTCATTGTCAAGTAGCCTCAACACCTACTATTGGTTCAAGCCTTATCAAAAGATAAGCAGTACATGCTGGTTGTTCCCTTGAACAAGGAACTGTGATCAATGCCATGCAACATTGAGCTCAAAAGTGACAGAAGCATGGGGAGATATACCAGTTCTCAAAACTGAGTATCCCCAATCTCCTTCATCACCCTGCACTGATAATCTACCTCAGGATCCTCTCAATGAGTTCCAAGATGCTCAAGATGAGCCAAGGACAGACAAGCTACCAGTTGAGGCAGCTGCATGTGCCCTTGAAGTACTGAAGCCCCAATTGGAGCCTAAGGATGACCTATGTGAGGTCCTAGAGTGAGCAGCAAGTAGTAAAGTTGAAGAGGTCAAGCCAAAGGTTGAAGTTGAGATGCAATCAAAGGTGGTGGCTCAGAGGAAGTCACAAGAGGTGAAAAGTGAAAGAAAAACCCTAGATTCAATCAATCAGAGGATAAAGGACATCATACCTGGTTTTTGGATAGCTCACTGTGATGGTAGGTTAAGTGGTTTGACAGTTTTATTGATGTATTTGCAGCAGGGATGGACTTGGAGTCCCAGTGTAGGGACTTGTACTACAAGTCCAAGTGGGATTAGTCAGCTGACTAATCAGACTTGCACCACTGCACTGTGTCAAGGCTGTGTGTTCTCTTGCATCCCAAACCAGCAATGATGCAGCAATGAGACTCTGGGCCATTCATTCTATGGGTCTGAGAACTGTTTATTGGAAGGCTATGAAGTATCCAGAGATAAGTTACAGTGCTCTAAAGGAGTGATACTGACACTACAGGACTAGATTCCCTGGTCTAGTGGGCACAGTGCTATTGTTGGTCCTACAGTGACTTCCAGCACTTGAAAACCAACCAAGAAGGATGCCTCAAGTATCAGGACACTGAGGACACTGTGTATGGTGAAGCAGACACCTTCCTGCATCAAAGGAGGGACTGAAAGGATGTGAGAAGGCCCTCATTCATACTATGGGCCTGTTCACTCATATTCCCACTTTTGTTTGTGTGCAGTTGACTTATGGTTCCTCTACCCTAGGCTATAAGAAGTGCTACATTGAACATTTGAGACTGCAAGGCTGGGGATCAAGCTGAAGTGAAGCCTAGGGCCCCACCTGGCACTTGGGACAAGACCCAAGTCTCATCCTATGTGTTTTTACATATTTCTCAGATGTTTTTGTAGAAAAAGGCTGTAGGTAGCCTCAGTAGTGACTCAACTACTAATATATTCAATGTACCTGTAGGCAGCTATGGTGCCAATCACCTAAAGGCCACTAGTTTTGTACAGTGGCCAAATTGGTCAGGACAAAAACCAGGTATTAACCCTAACCTAAGGGAACACTAAACATAATGGTGTGATGAGTGGTCTCTGAGTGGCCTCCAAGTCTGAGAGTAGTCTCCACAGTTAGTATTATGATGTACATGTAGGAAATAGTCTGATGGTTTAATAGAATGAGATGACAAGAAAAAAAAAAAGAGGTGTAAAAGGCTCTGTAACATCAAGCTGTCAATCTCCCAATGGCAAAGAAACAGCAGAAGCTACAGGCTGCTCATGCATGGGCAACCCACTGGCAGTCAAGGGCACAAGATGCAGACCCACCATTTGCAAATACTCCCAGTGCTGACTCAGCTTCCTCTGATTTGGAGAGTGGCTTGGAGATTGATGCCATTGGTTATGAGGGTGGTGTGTCTGTTCAAGCTGGTGAGTGGGACACAGAATCTGAAATTTTGGAGCCCAGCAAGGTGGATGGTGATAGTTTATGTGAGCTGGAAGGTGATGAGTTGGAGATGAACCTTCAGGGACTCCAGGAATGAGAGAATCAAGTATTGTGTGGTGGGATCTTTGCACAGAAGACAAGCAAGCCTGAGTGGTGGAAAGCCAAGAGTAACCAGAACCTTGGATACAATGGGTTATCAGATTGGACATGGTAGTGTTGGGAAAAGGCCACTCGGGATAGCAAGGCACTGCAGGAAGAGAGAAAACAGTTGTATGTGGCCTGCCAATACTGTATCTCTGATTTCCATTGCTAATCTTACATCTGGCCAGTGCCAGTACCAATCCCCAGGTGGTTTTGATGCAGAATACATTCATGAAGAAGGATCAGCTACCTGCAGAAGAGGTCATCCACATGGATGGTCATGGAGAGGCTGTGACAGACTCTGAGTCTATGCATGGCCTATCCAATGCAGACATTAGACTCACTGTTGGAATTGGCTACCTGTCCAACCTCTCTGCCGATGACTCCAGTGAATCTGAAAGTGAGACAGGCCCCAACACTGCTATTGCCACTGAAAGAACAGAAGCTTGATGCCCCATCATGCATCCAACGAGAATGGAGGAAAGCAGAATGGGCCAAAAGTTGGATGGATGGTCTTCTCATGATTGAGAAGTTGCTGAAGTCAAAAATGACCCACTTCATTGGGGGTCCCTCTGGCTTGCAGGCAAAGCAGACATGTGCAATTGCCAGTTACCTTGCCCTTGTTGTCTGTAAAAACCATTGTCGGACTGTTGCATCACAACTTGCTGCTGAGAGTCATGGTTTTGCAAGGATGTGGGGTGGTTGCCAGGTTTGGAATTGGGCAAACACATGGATATCACAAAGGACACTCCTGCTGTCACTTACAGGCCACCATACCAAGACTGTAAGATTTCTGATCTCCTTGTTTACTTGTATACTTAGTCACTTGAATATAAACATGACCAGTGTTATATTGAGTGTGTAGAGTATGGTAAAAAAGAAGTTCTTTACCCATGTGATGAGTGCCCACTTATATATGGGTGCTCTTTATCATGTAACACCTATATAGTATCAGAGTTCAAGTGACCCTGCATACCTATGAATCTGTAGGTATTATCCCACTAGTAGCTACAGTACTGGTGTAGGAGTATTACCCTCCTTACACCCTCCCCCTGAAGAACCCAGTTACAGGTTCTTCCAAGTCAGAACACAGCAGAAACAAAGATGTATTTCTAGGTTCACACTTATGTAGGATACACAAGTGTGAGGTGATGGTAGGTTGTGGTAAGAAACAAAAAGAGGGGGGTCAGCATGCAGAAATATACAACCATGGCAGTAGTATGGATTGTAGCAATGAGGCTGAGGCAGGTTTAGACCCCTACATGGGGGCAGGGCCCCCATCATCAACATCCATATGGTGTCCACCCATAGTGGTGGCCACTGGGGTGCTGGGTTCCCAGTCGTTGAGGTTGGTGGCAGCTAGGACCCCACTGACTACTTTGACACCGCTCAGTGACTGCACATTTGCAGGGACAGGTTTGACCTCACGGAAGTCTGAGATCCCCAGTTCCTGGGCATGCTCCAGATAGTATTCGAGGGAGCATTGTTCTGCTAGTCGGTTGGCATCGCTGCCCTGCTCGTAGTCACTTTGTGTCAGGCTGTCATGGACCTGACACCCATTTTCATAAATCACGTCACTCTTGTCAATCAGAAAGTTGACACTCCAGGAGTAGAGATTGTTGGCCTCCTGGAAGCTCAGCCCATTTCGAGCGAGATAATGGGCTATGTTGGCAGGAGATGGTGCTACCTCCTTGCTAATGGTCCAGCCACCCCTAGCCCCCAGCACAATGTGTAGCCCTTCATTCTCCTCAATGGCTCTGTACCGGCCAGCAACAGCAAACAGGCAGGCAAAATTATGACACCAACCATGCCAGTTGGAGTCATAGCGGAACTGAGGTGCGAAGTACCCCTCCAGGACAAAGCCTCTGATTCATTGCATCAGAGCAGCCTCCCGATCCTCTGCATACTCCTCGATTGGACCTGACACTCCTGGGAAGCTCGACATCTCATCATCGTCCATGTACCCCTGGATGCATGTCCTCTATCGCTGCAAGGGTTCTCCCCAGGTTGGGACATCCTTAGGGGTCTGGTCCTGATGTGACCTCTTTTTTTTGGTCCCTTCATTCAGATATTGGTGGGACTACAGGGTTGGTTGTGGTCATGATCTGTGGGGTTATCATGACAGGAGGGCGAGCTTCCACAGGTGGAGGTCTCTCTGCCTGAGGGGTAGGGGTCGGCTCATGAGGGATAACAGCCTCCTTGTGAGCCTCTGCATGCCCAGTCTGGCATTCTTCATAGACCAGGGTAGGTTGTGGAGCAAGCCTGGTGACAGAGGGTTTGTAGTTTTCATGCTTGACCTTGCCCTTGGCTGCCATCCATGCGGGAGGGTGCCATTGTGAGAGCACATAGGCTGTGACAGGGTTCTTTGCTGGTTTTCTCCCAGTGTGCTCATTGATGTCAGCCAGGTATTGGTTTATCCACATGATGAGGCACTGGGCAGCCCTGGCATTTGGCGCATTGCCCTCGTCATTTTCTCAGGATGTGCAAGCATAGATATCATCTATCTCGTGGAGTGTGTTTAACAGGCGCACTGTGCCTGGGAAGACTGCCCCCAGTAGGGCTGGGGCATATCTGGTGGTTATCATTTTGGACTGAAAATACTGGCCAGACCAGGGATTGAACCTGGGTCTTCCCACTAGCACTGGGGTGCCTTACCACTAGGCCACCCAGCCATCCCTTACTAGCCTAGAGTGTGGATTCTCATTCCAACATATCACCCTTTCAACATCATATCATTGGGGAGCTTCAAATTAGTACAGGTTCTGCTGAACTCAGACGTGCAGGAATTTCCTGCCATTCAGCAGAATGAACACTTGATGGGGGCATTCCCTCTGATTGACCAGGAACATTGTGTTAGCCTCCTTAAGGAAGTCAGTCAATAGGGGGCATTTTTGATGAGGCCGTGTCTCCACAGACTCATCAGGGGTGTTGACTGGTGTCTTGTGGTGGTCTTCACAAGATGCAGTGGCTGCACTGGGGATGGGAGCAGACATATGAGGAGGGGGGGTGGCTGGTCTACCATGTTCAGCAGGGAGTGCCCTGCACCCTCCCCCTGAAAGACGAGCCACCAGGCTCGAAGACAACGGTCCTGCCACACATGGTTGGGGGGGGCAGTGGTGCCAGGGTTGGGAGGCCAGGGAGGCCAGGTGTGCATGTTCAAGGTTGTGATCATCTTCGAGGCAGTCACACTTGTCTTGGTAGCAGTGGGCATGTGACCACCAGTAGTCCCAATCAGCTTGAAGGCGATTGACCTCTTCTCACAGCGCTGAGGTGTTGTCCAGGCTGAGGAGGCATGACAGCACATGTACACAGGATGTGCAGGCATGTATGAGGACCAGGGAGCCAAGGACCAGGTCTTGTGCCATGTGCAGTGCATATGCAGAGCATGTACTGCAGCCGGTGGACTGGCCACAGTCATCATGAATGATGACACCAAATTCACTGGCATGCCAATGTCATCAAGGAGGGGAGGTGGAATGCTCACAACAACATTTGGTGTTGCATGAGCATGAACAATGACAGGAGGGGGGCCGGGAGTACAAAGGTGAGCGATGGGGGGGGGGGTGTCATCTCTTGCATGTTGCTTCAATTCACATCGACATGTCCTATCATCAGGGGACATGGACACATCAGGGGAGGCAACACTGTCCTCACGAGAGGACACTGTTGGGAGGTGGGATGGTTGGTGCAACATAGTGATAAAAGGGGACTGTGGTTATGATGTGGATGTGGTAAAAGAAAGAGTGAGAGATGGCGAGAAAATTTCATAAAGTGAAATGATTGTGTAAGCGGTGTGATAGAGTTTGGTCGTAGCTAAAAATGTTCTAAGTACAGAGCTGGTGGCAAGTCCAAAGACAGTGTGGGAGATAAGTGTCACGTGGTGTGGATCACAGTTGCTTGTTCAAGGCAATGACCCGACATGTGCTGTCAGCCTTCTGACTAAGTAGACCAATAGCAAGGGAATAGGCAAGCTTCAGTATGAAGTGGACCTCTTCCAGGTATGTTGACAGTGATATGGAGATATAGATGACAGGGACGAGCTTGACTACCACCTGGCTATCTTGAGGATAAGTCATACTGAGACTTAAGTGATATAGGGTTCTAGCCCAGTATCACCACAATGGCAGAGCAACACTCAGAGATAGAGAGAGAAGCAAGGAGTTTATAGGGATATACCCTACCTGCTAGGTGGGTAGCTTGGTAGCAAAAGTACAAGGAATCTGAGACACATCTGAGGGGTTTATATACCCCACAGGCAGTCGGATTACATAGTTACTAATGCCTATAAACACGTAGGAGACAAACAAGACAGGGTTGCAAGCAAGGAGTCTCCATGTGTCGAGTCAGAGTGACTACAGGCAATGGACTGTTTGCCAGGGGCAAACAGGGGCTCCTCTGCACGATGCGACGAAGTCACATATGCAGGAAAGTAAACCCATCAAGAAAGGAAGCTCCCAGATCCCATCAGGATCTGGTAGCTGAGAAGTGTAAAGGTAAAAACAGCGCACAACATCACCCCCCCTCTTTTCATGTGTGACAACCCTGTCATGCCGATTTAGTTGAAGTCATCAAAAGGAAGGTCCAGGTTTGCGTCAATTATTGGCGGAAGACTTGGGCTGCTTAAGAGGATGTCCATTAGGGTCAGTCCACTTAGAGCCTTTTCCATTTTGACAGGACCAATGACCGAGTCTTTGGCAATTGAGGCAAGTGTGTTTGTAGAACAGGTGGAAGGGGTCAAGGGTGACACAACTGGCAAGTTTGAGTCAAAGTCTGTCTGTTGCCTTGATTGGGTAGAACGTGGTCAATGGCAGGGCATCTGTAGTTTTGGTTGAGTTGAATAAATCGAGCAGCCAAAATTTTCGTTCGTTGAAAACTGCCAGGAGGAACTCTCTGCATTTGGCAACATGTTCTTCCTCCAACGTCCATGGGTTGTCACATCTTTCTCCAAGGACTTGGGCTGCAATGTTAAGGAACTTTCATCTGGCAACCTCTTCCTCCTCTCGATGTCGACACTTTTGGACCCAATGGACTCCTGGAACAGACTCTTCTTCACTCATTGACTCCCTTTTCGGAGTCTTAATATCACTTGTCTCTTCCCCATGGCTGCTAGATGCTGAAGATATGTCCATTTGGCTTGACTGTATGCTTTGTGGCAGTTCTTGACTTGGTCCACCTTCAGACTGGCACCCAGATGGGTTACTTCCATCCCTCCTACTCTCAGTGGTTGTCAAGATGTGGCTTTCATGAACTGCCTCTTGTCTCACAGTTGCTGGACCAGCTGCAGCAGCTTCATAGTGGGTGGGGGTGGTAATGTCGAAAGTAACCTGTTTAAAGTCGGGTGGAAGCGGTGAAGAGAAATAAGTGAGATTACCCAGGGAATGACACCAAAGGCTAGTTAGACCCTAAAGGGAGTCCTGTTGAAGAGAAGAACTAGTAGAGGAAAAGAATAGAAAAAGAACTGAACACTTAGCCTGTAAACTCAACTGAAAACTCTGCTGCACCACCACCTTAGGACTTCCCTAAGGCTGCTCAGACCTCACTCTCAAGGGCTGTAGCAGTAAGAGAGCTGCCACAGACTGGTCCCACCAGTCTGTGATCCCCAGCCTCTATAGTGGTAGCTTGTTCTCATAGCTAGTACAAATTCAAAGTCAAGTCCATGCCTCCTTACTAAGCAACCTCTCGCCTCGCCACTAAGTCCCCATCCCACTTACAAAACAGGGATCAAGCCCCTTAGAAAAGTAAATAAAATCCTCCACACCTCAAACCTCTCATTTCCATCTATTCCCTTACCAGGGAGCTCCCACTCCCTACAGCGGCCGAAAGTCTCGAAAGGACTGCATGGTAGACTTGCTGAATTGGATGTGTACAATGTTTATGAGGGATCCGAGCGTCTTCTGCATTTGTTCTATGTTCTTCATACCCTCCTTGTCAAGACCGGTTCTCAACGGTCTCCGAGAAGGTCCGAGGGCAGAGGAAGGCTAGGGCGAAAGTCCGGATAGTCGGAGTTTAGCGTACAACTTAGTACACTAGTTTCCTGCCGAGTCCCAGAGGTCGGAACTACCCAGAGACTTTCTGGAGTCGAGTGAGATCGATGAGTATCTTATTTGATATTTGAACTGATGTGCTACGATGTATGTACAAAGCTTTTATAGTACAGAGAAAAGTCCAATGCAATGTCCAGGATGTAGCAACTACCGGAACGCAGTACGGATGAATAACAACATTAGTGAGCCATTAGTAAGGTAAGTCGGTAGTTGCCGGATAGCCGGATGGTATGGGGATTAGTAAGACATATGGGTATGGTAGTGTAGCGAGTCACTTAGAAGCGCAAGAGAAACATACTAAATATGGAAACAGAAACAGAAACAGATCGTAAGTCAAATCAAAGATGGAACGGAGTTTCACGACGGAAGCCCGTAGGGCTAGAATGACAACTCAGATGGTCGGACTGCGGTCCGGACCTTACGCATGCGTCATGGATGTGACACTCCTGCTCCATAAAGGTGGTACCGGGGGACTGTTCATCGAGTACCATGTCACTGACCTTTAAGATATTAGCAGTGTGGCTGACGGTATCTTTGATGCTTTGGTAGATTTGATGCAACAACTGTAGATAGTCATGGTGTTTGCCTGAGTTCCATCCTTCCCGGTCCTATTGTTCAAACCCTTCAAGCATCCGCACATAGCCTTCATAGTCTTGTGGGTTGCACAGGAGACTGAAGGGGGTGGTTGCTTCGGTTTGGGTTTCATTGGGGAGCAAGGGTGCAGTTGTGAGGTCACAACCTGCCAGGACATGGGATGTGGAAGTGGATGGCTCAGGGGCAGGTGTGTTGCACTGTGCCCAGTATACTGGTTCTGGAGCAGGGTATGGACAGGTTTGGGGTGTTTTCAGTACATCTTTTCTCTTTCCCTTGGAAAGGTAGCATATATTGAACTGGGAATGGGGGTTCCATGGTCCATTGACGTTGGCGTCAAGAACAGATTCAAGGGTTGACTCATAGACTGACGCGAAGCAGTCAGACGTGGATAAGCTGGACTGGGAGAGCAGGGGAGATGCAGGGGATGTAAAGTCATAGTCGGAGTCGAAGGCAGAGGTGGGGTCGAGCAGGTACTCATGCAACTCAGAGTTATATCCATTGTCATGATCGTAGGAGGACATTTATGAGCAACAGCGATTGCTGCGACAAGTGGGTTGTTGAACCTCTGGGGGTTTGTGATGCCTTCTTTTATACTCCAACAGTATCTCTTCTGCATTGACGAGGTTTCCTTCTGGCTCCCAGGTATTGCTGGCATGTCCATATCTGGACCATTTGACCAAATAATGCATATGTGTACCACATCCCATCTTCACTTCCTTGTGATTCAGTATTGCTTCAATTTCCCATTCTGGGACATCGTTGATCATTTCAGGAAGTGGTGGCAGTGGAGCGGAGCCATATTCTGGGGTTTCAACAAAGGGGAAGATCCGTGACATGTGAAAGATGGGGTGAACTCGCCAGTTGATTGGTAGATCGAGTTCCACAGCTATGTCATTGACGATCTTCTTGATCTGGAAAGGTCTGACATGTCACAGAGCCAGCTTTGTTGACTGGACATCATGTTTTAGGTCTCTTGCATCTAGCCAAACAAGACTGCCTAGTTGCAGTGGCATGTATGACAGCAGATCAGGGCCACTTTTCGCCATACATTCAGCAGCCTTTTTGTGTGTGATCAGGGTGGTGTCTCAGGCGTGTGTGAGTGTTTCGAGTCGTTCCTCCACCCCAGGGGCCTTAGAGGAGTGGATGGATGGATAGGGGTCGGGTTTGTAACTGTACAACAGATAATAGGGAGTTTGTCCATGGGTGGTGTGAACACATGAATTGTGTGAGAACTTGGCCATCACCAAGTGGTCGCTCCATTCATTGGGCTTCTTGGCACAATACATTCACAGGTAGGTTTCCACCTCTTGATTTACTCGTTCTGCTTCTCCATTAGTCTGTGGATGATATCCAGATGAATACCACATCTTGATGTGAAGCGCCTTGTACAGATTTTGTGTGAACACACTTACAAACTGGGGGCCATGGTTGGATATTACTGATGGGAATCCCGAACCAGGGGTAGACATTTTGGAGCCAAAGGTTGGCCAGACCTTCGGAGTCAATGGTTTTCGAAGTTGGCAGGAATATTACAGCTTTGCTAAGAGCGTGATCAATGATAGTGAGGATGGAATCATGTCCTTTGGAAGCTGGAAGATTGGTAATAAAGTCCATAGAGACTTGTTTGAAGGGGAATGGAGAGTTGCTTTCGATTGGTTGTAGCAGAGGGGGATGGTTGCGATGGACGACCTTCAATGCTTGACAAGTAGGGCAACCTCTCACATATTCCCAAATATCCTTCCACATGCCTGGCCAGAAGCAATGACAATTCATTTTTGCAGTGGTGGCTTTAACACCAGGGTGGCCAGTGGACAGGTGGTTGTGATATTCCTCAAGGGTTTGTTTCCGAGCTTTTGGCAGGACATAGAACCTTCCATTTTTGGTTTTGATCTTAGTTACTGGTTCTTCCATGATGTCATTGTCTTCAGTGACCACATAACTTTGATCCATAGGTGATGAATGTCTAATTTCTTCATACATGTCAGTTGACACTCTAAATATTCCTCGTTTGGGTTTGTGGTTCCTTTGAACCTTTGGGGATTTTGGAACTTTCACAGTCGATGGTTTTTGTTTTGGCTTGTCAATGGTCGGTTTTGAGACGGTTTTGACAGGCGTGGGGATGCTTTGAGTGGTTTCACCCCCCTCTTTGAGCCAAATTGACAGTGGAAGTACCATAGTTTTGACTGGTGTTGTTTCGTTGAACAGAGGATTATGGGACAGAGTGTCGGGGATGATCATTCGACGACTGGGGTTATGTTTGAATTTTAATGGGAAGCCTTGGATATAAGTGAGCCACCGGGCTTGCCTACCAGTCAGGTTTTGTGGTTCCTAATAGTAAGTTAGATTTTTGTGGTCAGTGTGAATGATTGTTTCCTTGACTGGACATAACAAATAATGTTTCCATGCCTTCAAAGTGCGTACAACAGCCATCATCTCAAGGTCATATACCTGATAATTTTGTTTGGCTCCCTGGAGCGATTGTGAAAGGTATGCAATGGGATGGAGCTCGTTGTCTTTGAACTTTTGGCATAGGACAGCACCTGTGCTGAGCTTTGAGGCATTGGTATAGACTTCAAATGGCTTGTCGAAGTCAGGGAGACGAAGAACAGGGGCCTGGCTCATTAACATTTTTAATTTTTGGAAAGCATACTCTTGGTCTTCTTTCCAATGCCTTGGCTCATCTTTCTTTGTCAACTGGTGTAAGGGCTTGGAGACCATAGCGAACGACGGAATAAACTGGCAATAGAAATTGCAGAATCCTAGGAACTGATGGACATCATGGACATTGGAAGGCGTTTTCCAATTCTGTACAGTGTCAACCTTGATGGGAGCTGTTTCATATTGACCATGCTTGATGGTGTATGATAGGAATTTGATTTCTTCGGCCTCAAAGACACACTTTGAGAGTTTAAGGCAGAGGTTCTCCACTCTCACTATCTCCAAGAACTCTTTGATGTTCTTTCTCAGGTCTTCGCATGTTTTTGCATGGATAGTTACATCGTCCAGGTAGATGACAGCCTTTTTGTCAATACACAATCAACCAAACTTTCCATCCATGTATCGCTGGAACATTGGGGGCATGTTGTTTTGACCGAAGAACATTACTGTGGGCTTATACACCCCTCAGGGTGTCACGAAGGAGCCTAAGAGTGTGTCTTCTTCTTTCTCTAATCATATATTTGTGAACCCCCACCAGACATTGAATTTGGCGAAGTATTTGGATTCAACTAGTTCATCGAGGATCGGTTTGACAAGGGGGAGGGGATAGTGATTGGGGACAGTGAAGGAGTTCAACTGTCGGTAGTCTTGTATTAGTCACTTTTTCCTGTCCTTCTTGCCTACAAAGAAAACTGGGGCCAGAGGGACTTTGAGAACATACGCATTTTTGATTTTCTCTATCTTTCCAGTTCTGAGGTTTTCCTCAAGGAACTCGTCGAGGAGACTCATCTCATCGTGGGAAAGGGGATAGATCTTGGCTGGCTTAAAGGTTTTCAGATCCTTGGTGGTGTCGAGTTTGATCATATGGTCATAGCCAGGTCAATGGGGAGGGAGTGGGCATACTTTGGAAAACACTTCGGAGTACTTTGAGTACTCAGGTGGTAAGACCACCTCATCGTGTTTTACTTCTGCCTCGAGTTGTGTCGATATTGATGTTTGGTTGATTGAGACACCAACTTTGGGGGTTCCCCATCTGACTATTTGGTGTTTGACCCAGTCAATTACTGGTTGCACTTGTTGCAACCAGGGCATACTGAGTAGTATACTTTCATTTTTCAGGTCCATTACATACGCATGTAGTTTGAAGGTTTGGCTGTGGACTCTTCCAGTGAAGAGTGCGATTTTATCGATTACTTGTTTTGTTGATCCTTCAAAGCTGTGCAGGGACCAGGGGTTTTCTATTTTGCATGTCTTGAGACTATACTTTTCAACTGCTTCTCGACTAATAGCATTGCATTCAGCTCCACTATCAATAGCAGTATGCACCACATGATCATCTTGCTCTACCAAGTAACATGTCCTGCTTATTGCACAAACAGATGGATATTCTGCATAAGCTGCTAAGGACATTACTTTGGGAGCCAAGAACGATCTAAAGTTGTACCTCTCCTCAGTTGTGGTCTGGCTGAGAGAGGGCTTTAAAAATCCTCCTTTCTTTCAGGGGATAGGGCCTTCTTGAGTTCCTCAAACTCAGCCACACTATACTTTGATTTGACTTCTTGCAGTATGGAAGATGACGCTTGCATTTTCTTTGGGGAAGAACAGTCACAGGCTCTGTGACCTTGCTTTCCACAGTTAAAGCATTGACCATCGAAGTTCGACAAACAGACTTCTTGAAACCTAGGGGGTTTCCTTTTCTGGGGCAGTCTATAGGCAATTGGCTTCTTTTGTCGATCAACATCCATAGCCCAGGGGTCATGCTTCTTGGAAGCAGTGCCTCTTCCTTCATCTTGATACATATGGAGATTGGTTTGATCTTCTTTTGTGAGACAACTGTTGTAGACTCCTAGGGAGGCCTTTGCTGTTTGCACATTGACGGTGGCATCTATCCATTGTTGGATGGTCATGGGGATTTTCCCAGAGCAGAGGATCCACTCCATAGTTCTTGAATTTAGACCTTTTCCAGAATAGACACTGGCTTGTTGATCGTTGTGGGAGATGTTGGCTCTAGTGATTAGATTGAGGAACTTGCCGATATACTCACTTAGGGGTTTTTCTCCTTGCTCAATCTCAGCCATCTTTAGGAAGGCTAGGGCTTCCATGTCTCTGACCTTGAAGATTCGTTCCATTCGTTTGATGAACATAGTCCATGTGTCTAAGATGTAGACATTGCCAGATTGGGTAGTGCTTTCTTTAAGATAGTTTTTGGCGAATTGGACAGATGAGCCTTGGCTCATAAATGAAAGGGTGAATCTGATTTTTCTTTCATTGGTGTTATAGATATGGTGATTGAGGTTCAGGTAGTTGTTTACTGAGGCAATCCAGGCTTCATATTTGCCACTTGTTCCATCGAAGGGGGGAGGTTTGCTGAGGCCTAACTCTTTTCCTCCTTCTGATGTCTTTCCTTCATTTGGCCGGTCAGTAGTGTTTCCTGGAATTGTGTATGATGGGAAGATGAGACCTTGGTGTCCCATTAGGCTTTCATACCACATCACCAGTTCCTTTACATTGCCGACAGTTCTGTTTCTGAAGGGATCAGTAGTTTGGGCAAACTGCTGGAATTGCTCTGTGAGTTTGGCAACTGCTTCTTGTTCTCCTACTCCTGCCATTCCAAGGTCTAGGGAAGTCAATGCTGACTTGGGTGCTGTGTGTGTTTCTTCTTTGTCAATCTTTCTTCCTACCAGTGGCTCTGGTTCTCGGATCTTTTGGAAGGATTCAGGTAACTGCGAAGTCAATGCTAAAGGTTCTAGGGCTGGTTCCCTTCTACCTTTGCTTGGGGAGACCAGAGTGTTTGCTTCAGGCTCAGGTTTGGTTGGACTCATAGGGTACAGTTGAAATCTTTGAGAGGGCGCCCTCTCAATCTTTTCAGGCATGGCAGAAGATGTCAATGTATGTGGAGGAACTACTGGAGGCTTTCTGGGCTGGAACTCGGATGACCCCGTGTTGGAAGACACTTTGCTTTGTTTTTCCCTGCAAGACTCGAGGGCTCTCCTCTATCTTGGGGTATGAGTCAGAAGCTGCTGTGAGAGACCTTATTTCAGGGATTCCTAGAGGTACCTCTGCCTATACAATGGGTATAGCTTTCACCTCCTAGTACTCTTCTGAATCTAGGCTTTACTCCTCGAGCAGCTGACACTTGCTACAGGAATATGTGGGGGAATATGGTGACGAGAGGGTGTCACTGTATGAAGGGTTGTGATTGTGGGGTTTGTCGCAAGAACAATACCTGGCAAATTGATGTGGCTTTTCTACTGTGACCTTTTGGGAGTAGTAGTCACGATCACAGATATGCGACATGAGGGTACTTTTGCTTTGGTCATATGGCGTGGATCACGGTTGCTTGTTCAAGGCAACGACCCAACATGCGCTGTCAGCCTTCCGACTGAGTAGACCAATAGCAAGGGAATAGGCAAGCTTCAGTATGAAGTGGACCTCTTCCAGGTATGTTGACAGTGATATGGAGATATAGACAACAGGGACAAGCTTGACTACCACCTGGCTATCTTGAGGATAAGTCATACCAAGACTTAAGTGATATAGGGTTCTAGCCCAGTATCACCACAATGGCAGAGCAACACTCAGAGATAGAGAGAGAAGCAAGGAGTTTATAGGGATATACCCTACCTGCTAGGTGGGTAGCTTGGTAGCAAAAGTACAAGGAATCCAAGACACATCTGAGGGGTTTATATACCCCACAGGTGGTTGGATTACATAGTTACTAATGCCTATAAATGCATAGAAGACAAACAAGACAGGGTTGCAAGCAAGGAGTCTCCATTCGTCGAGTCAGAGTGACTACGGGCAATGGACTGTTTGCCAGGGGCAAACAGGGGCTCCTCTGTGTGACGCGACGAAGTCACATGTGCAGGAAAGTAAACCTGTCAAGAAAGGAAGCTCCCAGATCCCATCAGGATCTGGTAGCCAAGAAGTGTAAAGGTTAAAACAAAAAGAAGAAAGCATATGTAAGCAGGCATGCGTCATATATGTAGAGTCCATACACTTGCCCCTAAGGCAGGCAGTGGTGTAATACAAGATGCACAAAGGTGCAGGAATGGGGACAACAGGAGTGCTCAGTATAAAATGTGTATCATAAGTGTCTGAAAAGGAAAAAGGTAAAAACAGCACATGACAATAAGAGTCTGTGGGCAGTTGTTGTGCGGTCACGTGCATGGGGCCTGTACGAATTGGAAGTCCTACATCCTTACACATTAGCTTCCATAGTGTGCTGACTGCATTTGGGCAGTTGGTGGGGGTCATTGATGTTTTGCAGTTTGAGGTACCTATCCAGGGCCTCAAGGTCTTTACAGTGCAGGTAAGGCTCCCAAGTGGAGTCACCTAGACTCCACTTGACTAGGAATTCCAGCTGATGGCCCACCCAGCAGTGGGCATTTATTTCGTCGACCAGCCATTCCACATCATCAGGTACACACACATTGTAGAAGACATGGACATCGCATTTGGGGAACATCACATTGTCATTGGGTTCATGACAATGCAGAAGGCTGGCATGGAAGGTGGGGTGGAGGTGATGGTCCTGGAGTTGCTGTGGCAGCTCCAGCATATAGGTGTCCATGGATGGGTTGGCATGGATAATCTTCATGGGGCTGATATACTGGGGAAGCAGTTTTCTGGTGCATCCTTTGGGCAAGGTGAGGTTTTTTGTAGACAAGTACACCATGTCCCCTGCATCGTAATTTTTGTACAGCTCTTCCCTCAGGTGAGGGATATCCTCATCTGAGTATTTTTGGGGCTTCATATGTGCAAGGGTGGCCTGTCTCTCACTTTCATTTACCAATGCTTGTACCATGCTACCTTGGCATGGTTTAATGGGGCCAGGGGAGTTCTTCATTGGTGTGGCCCCACCAGCTAGTCAGTTGCCTTTTGGTGTCAGGGCTGACACATCCTTGTGTCAGCCTCTGTTCCATGGATGGTTTTCAACTGAGCTGGCTAAGTACAACTCTGTGTGCATCAGAACTGAGACATTCCCCACCTCTATCATATTCGTATTGAACTTTAACCATATGCCATGCGATCAGAGGAAGGGGATCCCTAGGATGCAGTCATATCTATCAATATTCATGATGTCAAAGTAGGCATCGCAGGTAAATGCTCCCAAGTGCAGTGTCATTTGGGAGCCATGGGTGATCTTGGACTGGCTACTGACACATCCCAGTTGCAATGTCAATTGGGATGCTAGTGTGAACATGGGTAATTTGGCAATGGTCACAAATGCAGGGCTCACGAAATTGATTGTGCTCCCGGTGTCTATCATGGTCAATGCTTCACAGCTGTTGACCTGTGCTTTAACTATAACACAAGTGCATGCTTGTGGGGGCATGATTGGTCTTGGGGTAACTGTGGTATTAGTGCGCATTCTGTAACAGAATGCATGATTGGTGTCCTCTGTTGGGTGGAGGGCCATCAGTCATTGATGGTCATCCAGGTCTTGTGCTCGTGTTTGGCTGTAGCTCACTACATTTGAGACGGCCAGTGCTTCCAGGTCAATGTACAATTGCGTTTCTCCACCCAGGTCTTCACACCCACATGAGAGCCTGTCAGCCATTTGTCTTAGTTCTCTCTGGATGTATTCACTTTCTCACTGTGCTTGTTGCATCCACCATTCATTTCAAGTCGTTGTGTCCCAGATGCCTTGCAGCAGTTCTCCTGCTCTATCAACTTCTGTTCTCACTGCTCTCATTTCCTTCAACGAGGGTGTTGTACTCGTTGGGGCATCACACTCCCTGGGTTGGAGTGTCTGACACATTCTGATCACCCAGCGGCCTATGTTGATCAAGTGTTTGTGTATGCTCACCAGATCAAATACAGGTCTATGCCCCTCGAGAATGCCATCAACTTGCATGACGGTGGGGCCTACAGCGGCATCAATGGAATTCAACTCGTCCAACACATATCCTATGTGAGGGAGTATGGTCTCACCTGTTGCCTCTTCCCTCACATCCCAACCTTCATCATATGCTCTTTGTCTCTGTTGCTGGGGTACTGCATGAGCAACTATCAACGATGGCACCTCTGCAAGCTCATCTCTTATGATATGAGCTCTGTATATTTGACAGGTCTGGCAGTCGTCTACATGTGTCAGACTGAACCATTCTGAATAGTGCCATGTGTGGTCATTGGTCACTGGGGGCATCACTTCATTGTCCACTTCATTAATCATTCCCCAGCGGACGACCTCCATGACTTCTTCCTTGCCAGATGATGGTCCCTCATTGTCTGGCTTGCCATCCTCATCGCCCAGTTCATCATCCTCATTTGGGATGCCTTCCACTGCCGACTCTTCGATGTCCATCCTAGTGTAATATATCGGTTCATTGTCCTTGAGGTAGTCGGTCGCCTTCATCAATCCAAGGTATGCGATGGGTTCTCCATCATTGTTGCTGTCATAATACCCCCCGTAGATGTCAATGACCTCATCATTGACCTCTGCTTCATCATCTAAATGTTCTTCCTGGTCATTTTCATTATGGCCAGGTGATGCTTCACCCTGAACCTCATGGGTTTCTTCGATGCAGTCATCCTCTATCACCTCGGTGGGAAATAGTTGGGCTTTGCTGGGCTTGTTATCTTTGGAGGTGGTATCCTTCTGGTCACACTCATTGGCATAGTGCCCCTCCTTACTGCAGCAGTAACACTTAATATTCTGATGGGGTGGCCCTGAGTCTTTCCTCTGACTCTGGCCTCATTTCTCTTGTGACTGTTTCCAGTCACATGTTGCCCCTGTGGCTTGGGTGCCTCTTGTCTCTGGGAATGTGCATTTTCCAAAACCTTCCTGTAGAGTACATTGCCCCTCTGCATGTATCTGTATTCGCCATTGGTGTATTGCTGATTGCCAACTTGGTTGTCCAGGTTGGCAGGATGAAAACCAGTCTGCTTCGCTTGCTGGGTTCGCATGTGATTATTGATCAACTTGAGGGCACTTTCCATTTTTTGTACTTTGATCAAGATCTGGTCCATTGGTGTGTGTTCTGCCAATACTCCTCTCAATTTGAGGACTCCCTCTGTGATCAGTAGGGGGAGTCCATTGACAAATTTCCTCTTCATAGAGTATTCGTCAGGTGGTTGGACCATCCTGGATGCTCGGCACTTCAGGTCATTGTAGAAGGCAAGTACTCCCTTCACAGTGGAGTACTTGGTGTTGTCGTATTGTTCAGCAGCATTTTGGGCTGAAGCCTCATGGATGAGATGAGTGAACATGCAGCATATGAATTCTTCGAACATCCAGTCACGGATTGTGCGATCTGGGCCGTCTACTTCTTGGTCGAACCATTGTGCCACCATTCCTTCCAGGCAGGTTCCAGCATACATTATGCAATCTGCATCACAGGCCAGCCCTGTCACTTTGTAGATCTTCAACCAACACAATGTCTGGTTGACCCATTCAATGAAGGTGTCAATGTCATCCTGGCCTTTGTAATACTTAGGTTGCACAATTTTTATGGCTTTGACCTTGGGACCTGCAGGAGCCATATTTTGGCCTACCACTTTGTATATTCTCTGATGATATTTTTCTAGAAGGGATTCCATGTATCCACTCATACTGGGGGTTAACCCTTGGTGTGAGTGTATTCCTAGTGATCATTTGCAGTTGCAGCAGTCGCGTTCCTCCTCTTCGTCGTCCCTATAGTTGCAATGAGGGGGAGCTGGAGGAGCTGGGGGTTGTCTTCTCCTGTGATCATCATCACGATCACTGCAGTTATTTCTGCAACAATAATCATTGTCTGGGTCATCATCTGGGTCATTGTCCAGGTCACCACCTGGGTGTCCACTGCCCATCCTCCAGCTGAATGTCTCTTCTTCCTTGAAGCCTCTTTCCATGTGAGGTGGGATTTCCCAGTCCAGCCAGTCTGCCATGTCATACATCACCTGGTACCAAGCAACTCTGCTTGTCTCCACTCTATGAGTGTTATCTCCTCATAGAGTGTCTTCCTGCCTACATTCATTCCTTGCTGGTGTTTCATCATAGTGGACCTCCCTCCTTACTTTGCGTGCAGGGCCCTGTCCTTCTTTGCCAGTCCCATCATGTGCACTCTCGATGTTGGGCATGTCTACTAGATCATATAGTTTTCTGAAGGTATGTACTTGGTGGCCATGTTCGTCCTGGTCACCAAAGTTCTCCCATTGAGTGGTGCATTCGACCACTATATATTTCAGTTCTCAGATAAATTTGGGGAAGGTGGGTGGTTTTTTTCTATTGTTGGATCTTTCTTTTCCCTTCCCCGATCCTTCTGCTCTCATATTTTCTATGAGAGCAGTTTCGGTGGTTAGATCAGTTAGAGCACTTGGCCCTTCATCTAGGATTATAGCACAATTGGCATCATCGGTGGTTTCTTGTGTGGTCATCTTGGACAATCGCACTTGGGGGTGATTCTCATTCCTCTCCGATGGTGGTGGATCATCACTGTCTCCGTCCTCTCAAATCCTATCAGTTCGAGAGGTTTTGATGCGCCATGAGAAGTTTTCTTCTGTGGCATGGAATTCTTGTTAGACTTGGGGCCCATAACACTTTTGGCTGTTTAAAAAATGTAAGATTTCTGATCTCCTCGTTTACTTGTATACTTAGTCACTCGAATATAAACATGACCGGTGTTATATTGAGTGCATAGAGTATGGTAAAAAAAAAGTTCTTTACCTGTGTGATGAGTGCCCACTTATATACAGGCACTCTATATTATGTAATGCCTATATAGTATCGGAGTTCAAGTGACCCCACATACCTATGAATCTGTAGGTATTATTCCACTAGTAGCTACAGTACTGGTGTAGGAGTATTACCCTCCTTACAAAGACATACTTGTTGCTGAGTGACCCTGGTATTGCCACAGAGCTTTGGACATACAGTGGCTCAAAAAAGTGTCCCAATGTTGGGTCATTCTGGAAAGATCTTGCATTGGTGAGGGAACCACTAAGAATGAGGTCATGGGCTTGCAGGGAGTTTGAAAGTACTAGGTCTTGGCTTCACAATGCCACCTAAGTCATGTGATCTGGTTGTCATGAAGATAAGATATGATGATTTTAAAATGGCAACTCATTGGGACACTTTTTTGAGCATGCATCCAATCTGTGGTTATGGGATTCACTATGCCCTCCTACTGTTTATTTGGTCATACAAATAAAGCCTAACTGTACCACATGATCTGACAAGTGGTTCATAAGCATGCAAACAATGCCAAACATCAAATTTAGACCACTAAGCCTCAGTCCTTTGCCACAACTCAAGAGATCATCTTTCTCACTCATCAGGGTCAGTCTCTCATGGAATCTCATTAAATACCAGTGCATGCCACAGTGTCATCCATGTAATATACTCCAATTACCATGGGCCCCTTCAAAATTCTGCTGGAAGTCAAGCAAATGCTGTTTACCCTACTCATGCCTGGGGTGCATTGTCACTACTCAGTACTGGGAAAGCTGAATATGTCAAGGAGGTCAATCTAATACTTCAGGACATGAAGATTAGACTGATCCCCTCCCAACCAATGCATTTTCATCCTTGGAAAGCTGCCATGAAGACCAGGGTAAAACAAAACCCTTCTTTGGACTCCAGAGGTATGGGGAGGGATAGGCTACTGAGGAGGCAGGGTACAGATAATTTCCTTCCATCTGACCCTAGATATCTCCTGTGGCCACTCACAACCCAATGACACCTTTGCAGCCATGTGCAAGACAATTTGGGGTGCAGTCCAGCCAGCTCTCATATAATGCTTGGATTGCAATGGAGCACTTTGCTCTACCTCAGCCTTCATGCCAGCCTTCTGTGGATAACATTGCATGGGCTGGGAGGGGATCAGTTCAATCTTCATGTCCTGAAGTATTAGATTGACCTCCTTGACATATTCAGCTTTCCCAGTACTGAGTAGTGACAATGCACCCCAGGCATGAGTAGGGTAAACAGCATTTGCTTGACTTCCAGCAGAATTTTGAAGGGGCCCATGGTAATTGGAGTATATTACATGGATGACACTGTGGCATGCACTGGTATTTAATGAGATTCCATGAGAGACTGACCCTGATGAGTGAGAAAGATGATCTCTTGAGTTGTGGCAAAGGACTGAGGCTTAGTGGTCTAAATTTGATGTTTGGCATTGTTTGCATGCTTATGAACCACTTGTCAGATCATGTGGTACAGTTAGGCTTTATTTGTATGACCAAATAAACAGTAGGAGGGCATAGTGAATCCCATAACCACAGATTGGATGCATGCTCAAAAAAGTGTCCCAATGAGTTGCCATTTTAAAATCATCATATCTTATCTTCATGACAACCAGATCACATGACTTAGGTGGCATTGTGAAGCCAAGACCTAGTACTTTCAAACTCCCTGCAAGCCCATGACCTCATTCTTAGTGGTTCCCTCACCAATGCAAGATCTTTCCAGAATGACCCAACATTGGGACACTTTTTTGAGCCACTGTATATGCAGTCAAATAAATGGGCAATTGATCCAGAAAAACTCATGCACTCACAAAGAATCAGCTTATACCTGCTGAAGCAGAAAAATATGTGCACCAGATCACTGCCAATGAGATGCCAAATGGCCTCAGACAATATATGGAACTTGAACTGTTCCCTCGAGTTCACCTTAAAGTCAGCAAAGGAATCTCACTGGCTACAGCACATCAATGGCTGCAACATGAAGGCTTTAAATATTCAACACATAAAAAGGGTGTCTACTTTGATGGTCATGACATTGTCAACTATTGTCAAAATGTCTTCTTGTCAAAAACGAAGGAATATTCATGTCAACTTGTCAAATACTCTGTGGAGGATCCAGATAATGAGTGTCTGTCAACCAAACCAGACAACTTTGTGGAGCAGCAACTTGTCCTCTGTGCCCATGATGAGATGACAGTCCAGTCACATGATGCAACAAGCCAATACTGGGTCTTTGACAATGAATATAGGCTGTGGAAAAAAGGAGCTGGATGTGGGATTCATCAAAGTGATGTCATCTGCTCAACTGTGGGCTACCTTGTTGAAGCTGGACAGTCTTTGGAGTATGGAAAGAATTATGATGGATACTGGAATGGCAAGCTCTTTGTCAATCAGGTCCATACTGTTTATCATAACAGTATGACCCCAAAATTAATGCTCCCACAAGCTCAAGGAGAAGATAATTCCAGCTTTTGAAAGGATTCATGGTGCTAGATATCAAGCTTTATTCTTCATTGACAACTCTCAGGGACACTCAGCTTATGCTGAGGATGCATTACTTGCATCTTGCATGAATGTCAATCCAGGTGGCAAACAGGCACAAATGCGAGATGGCTGCTATCAAAAGGATGGAGTTACTGTTGTGCAAAAAATGGTATTCTCATGGGATCATCCCATGCATACAGATACAGGGGAGCCCAAGGGGATCAAAGCTATCTTACTCAAGCATGAGCTTTGGAATAGCCACATCCATGGGAAATGTCCTTCACATTGCAACTCTGATGCAACAGCAGAGTGTTGCAACAAGTGGATTTTGGAATGTCAACCTGATTTTCAAGAGCAACAATCTCTTGTCCAAGAAACAATTGAAGGCTTGGGTCACCTTTGCATTTTCTTACCCAAATTCCATTGTGAACTCAATTTTATTGAGTTTTTCTGGGGAAAGGTAAAGAAATACATTCATGATAACTGTAATTATAGTTTCAACACACTCAAGGCAAACCTTCCTCTGGCATTGAAGTCTGTTGAGCTATGGACAATTCATTTGTGGGAACATCATTCCCACCATTGGATGGAAGCATACCAGTCAGGGCTGGGAACAAAGGAGGCACAACTACAGGTACAAAAATTTAGCTCCACAAAGTACAAGTCACATTGATGAGTACCAGAGTCAGCAGCACAGCATCTTGACTAATTTGGAAGTCACTATATACTATATTTGGTAGTAACCCCTTTCTGGCCAATTTCCCTTATCTCACAAAATTTTCTTCCCTCAATCTTGTACTCCTTTGAAATTGCTCTAAGGGATTTGTTCCTTCCATCCAAAGGAGTGTTTTTATCAGAGGAAATATAAATTTGACTTGTTTTTGTGGGACTAAAACTTTTGTACAAAAGTAGTGGCCTTTAGGTGATTGGCACCATGCAAGGTATCAGTAAGTAGTCTGATATGAAATATGTATGGACTTACCCTCAGTAGTGACTCAACTACTGAGGGAATAGTATGAAAAACATACTACTAAGTGTGTTCTAAGTGGTTATGTAATCACATGAAACTTGCACCATAGTAAGGTATCACACAGGGGTGATCCCAACTCCAACACACCCCCTGAAGCTCCACTGTGTGATCAGGTAGGGGTGAAGAATGTAGAACTTGAAAGAAAACTGTATACCAAATATTGGAATAAAAATGAGTATAATTACTGCAACTGCAGCTTCAAGTCCATGTAGTGTGGCAAGGTGCTGTGTCATGGCCATGGCTGTGCTGTGTATTGTGGCAACTGCCATTTCAGGAGCACATTTGCTGTGCATGCATCTTCTGGCCTTATACCATTGTTACAAGGCCACCATATTGAATATCAAAGGAGTTTCAACATTTCACATCTGTTTGGGGGGTATCCCATATTGCCAGTAAGTGTTAGCAACATTCCAGAGGGGTCTCACAAGCTCACAAGGTGGCAGAATGGGAATAGTAAGTATAGAGGCTTTGCTGCCTCTTGTGTTTTTGATTGTATGTTCATTCAAGTATGTAGTGGTAGTCCTGAACCATCCATTGCTTCCCATCCTTTTGTTGGCACAAAGAAGACTGGGGAGGTCTGAGGGGACTTTGAGTGCCAAATATAGCCCTTCCTGGACTGATCCTCCCAGAAGTCTGAGACCTCCTTTTGCTTGTTGACCAAAAGGGAGGTTAGATGGCCCCATTTTGGGATGAAAGTGTCCTTTAGGTTGATTGCATGGTCCCATGATTTTCACAGGGGAAGGCATTCAGTTGATCCTTGGAAAAGACCTTCAGGTACTGGTGATACTCTCTTGAGATGAGTTCTTAGTGCCTGAGCACACCCAGGGGGAGCAGAGCTTTGGGTACAGGTACTGCAGGTCATTCAACTCCTTTTGTGCCTGTTTAGACATCAGGATGAGATCAAGGCACTCATGGGGACAACAAGAGACCTTGACAGTCTTTTTGGTCCAGGAGATCTTGATTCTTGGGGTTGTGTTGATGGAGCCAGGTACATATGTATAGCCAAGGACCAGAGGGTGGGATCCAGGGGTGGAAACCTGTGCCCAGACATGCTCCAGGTGACTGTCATAGTTTGTTACAAGGGGGGTGACATGCATGATGTCACCATCCTTGTTTCAAGAGCCATCAACATTGATGACCAAAGAGGGTTTGTCAAGAGGGAGAAGGGGTATTCCATTTTCTTCAGCCCACCTTTTGTCCAGAAAGGTATACATAGCCCCCAGAATCAACCAATGCCCTGGTCTGCCAGCTCCTTTCTCTTCCTTCTAATGTCACCTCCAGCTGTAACTCAGCCTTCAGCCCAACTGTTCTAACCTTAGAGTCCTTTAGGATTTTGTTTTTGGTCCAGCACTTTTCTGTGTATTTTCATTCTGAGAGGAACTAAGCACCCTGTTATTAATGTGTGGGGCTGAGCCAGTAACAGACTCTTCTGTGCATGAAGTAGATCCTGACACACTAAATATATGTATGTATCTTGTGTGTCATGTGTCCAAAACTGAAACCCTGTTGTATGTAGAGGCAAAAGATACACAATCATCTACTGCCCAAATTCTTTTCCCTGCTCCTTCATTTCATTGATCTGCTTATCATAGAAGAACACTTGTGTTTCTTTGAATGACATCTGGTGCAGGTGGGAAAGCTGCAGGTCCTCAGGTGTTGCAGCCTGGTGAGAGTAAGAGAGAGCAGAGGGTTGAGAGGGGGAGGGGAAAGAGTGAGAGGTACAATTGCACTTGATGTGAGAAGGGATCAGACATGAAGAGGAGGTGGCTCCAATCTCCATGGGGGTGCCAGATCCAGGTTGAGTTCCTACAGAGGTGAAAGGGCAAGAGTGTACCACATATGAGATGTTGTCTGGAGCTTCACTGCTTCAAGAGCAGTGCTCTTGCCATGGACCTCAACATTGCACTCAGTGAAGGTGTCTTTTCTTCAGCCCTGTATGAAGAGCTGCTGAAGGATTTCAGGACAAAGTGCCCTTTTGAGCATGTAGATGGTGTAGTCATTGGAGGCTCCTGCTGTGGTGATGAAAGACAGAAACTTGGCAATCTTAGCAATAAACTCCTTGGTTCTCATGGAGCCCTGATGAACCCAAGTCATCTGGACATGAGTCCAATTCTTATTGTTTATCAGGCAGAACTTGGCAGTTACTTCCACCTCCAAAGCATCTAACCCAGTCCAGGCCTGGTCCTTCATACACTGATCAAGTCAAGCCCTGGCATATGTATGCCTCTGCATTCAGGCCAGTCATACAAGACCATACAGTGATATAGTCTTCACTAGTTTTCCTAAAGTTGGTGACCATGAGATATGCCTTCATCTTGGTCCACCATTCCTCAAATTTAGGTATAGACTCATCAAATGGGCCTGGGTCTGCTACACCCCTCTTTCCAGGGCCTCCTCTGGTTGATGATGCTTGGCTAGCAATGTGCACTTGGTTGGTGGCCTCATGCACAACATTGACAGTGAGCTGCTGCAGAAAGAGCTGCAGCTTGGGTGATAGCATAGGCTGGTGGGAATGGTTGGGGTCTCAGGTGTTTTACCCAATGCTGTTAAGTTAAAACTTCCTCAGAACATGCACATTCACCTGGTTGTGAATGTTTCTTGTGTTAAACCTTATTTGGGTGCTCTTGATGGGCAGCCATTGTTGAGACCTGGCCCACAGTGGGTAACAGACAAAGGAGATGTCAAGTTTGAGGTTGAAAAAGTTGTTGACTCTGACTTGAAACAAGGTGGTCTTCAGTTTTTGGTGCATTGGAGGGGTTATCCTGAAGAAGATCATACTTGGGAGCCTAGTTGTGCTCTTAAAAATTCCCAGGAGGCAATAGAGGACTTCTATAAACTTCACCCTGGAGCACCTCAGAAACTTCAACTTCTTGACACTTCTGACCTCCTTTTTTCTGCCTTACCTGACCCCTTAACTGCTGTGCAACCTATCTGGTCTTGCCTGGAAGCTGAGCCTTAGGAGGGGATAGTGTAATGGTCTATACTTTTTCATTGTAGTTTACCTTATTTAGTCACTCTCTGGTTAGGGTTACATGGATGCTCATTAGACACTTTAGCTTACATCAGCAAACTAAGCCTCACCCTTACAAAATGTCTTTGTGCACCACACAACCACATTTGCTTCTGTCCTCACAAAAATTGACCCAGAAGCTGACATTATCATAAAAATTGCACCATCAAAATTTCAAGCTTCATTTAGATGTCAATTGTTGAGATTCCTTGCCCCTATTTCTCTGGGCAGACCTAGCCAGTTAGGTACCTTGCTGTCAAAAGCTGGCCAGTTCTGTCCAGTTCTGGCTAGGGTAAGGGCTGTTTTGCTGATGTAGTCATCATTGCCACATTGACTCAGCATGTTTTGCTGCAGCCAATAGTGTTTATCTCTCTTTGTTTGGTTTGTTCTATGATGTTCCTGTCGCACGGCATTGATCACGGTTGCTTGTTCAAGGCAACGACCAATGCATGCTGTTTACCTTCCAGTAAAGTAAACCTAAAAGCAGGCAATAGGTGAGATGCAAGTAGCGACGGGGCCTCTTGCAGATATATCAGCAGTGATATGGAGATGTACCAACAGGGACAGCTTTGACTACCTCCTGGTATGTCGAAGGATAAGTCTTGCTAGTAGACTTATGATAGGGTACTGGCCCAGTCGTCTTCTAGTAGAACAGCACTTCAATATACAGAGAGAAGCAAGAGTTTATAGGAGGGAATCCTACTTGCTAGGTAGGTAGCTAGGTAGCAAAAGTACAAGGGAATCCTACCGCTACACTGTGGGTTTATATACCCCACAGACAGCAGGATTACTAAAGGTACTTCTACTATAAACACATAGGTAACAAACAAGATGGGGTTTGCAAACAAGATCTCCTTCACAGGGTATTGAGTCAGAGTGCCCTTGGTAGCGCTACCAAGTCATGGATGACGCACATCCTACTCATCATGACTCCTCACCACGCTGGACCATTTGCGACAGGCAAACAGGAGATCCTCTAGGTGCGATGTGACAGAGTCACATGCCTAGGAAAGCAAACCACAACTGTCAAGAAGCCTCCAGATCCCATCAGGATCTGAGAAGCGAGAAAGGTAAAGTAAAGTAAAAAGAAGAGAATGTACATAAGCATGGCTGTGTCATATACAAGAGTCCATGCACTTGCCCCTAAGGCAGGCAGCAGTGCAATGTGAGACGTCACTGAGGATGCAGGAAGGGGAACGACAGCGGACAGAGGCGGGCTTGAGGCAAGAGTTCATATAGTAAGCAGTCTGAGAAAGGAAAAGATAAGAATGGCACACAACATCACCCCCCTCTTTTAACCGTGGCGACTCTGCTATGGTCGATCAGTTGAAGTTGTCAAAGGGAAGGTCCAGGTTCATGTCGATTATTGGTGGAATGTTTGGGCTGCTTAATAGGACATCCATGAGGGTCAGTCCATTTAGAACCTTTTCCATTTCGACATGACCAATGACTGACTCTTCGACAGTCAAGGCAGGTATGTTTGTAGAAGGGGTGAAAGGGGTTAAGGACAACGTGTCCCACAAGTTCGAGACAGAGTTCAGGGGTGGAGTGGACAGGATAGAATTCGCAGTTTGGGAGAGCTTCTGTTGTCTTGGTCATGTTGAATATATCGTACATCCAGTACTTGCAATTGTCGTAGACCTTGATGAGGAAGTCTCTCCACCTTTCGATTCTTTCTTTCTCAGAGACCCATGGGTCATCGCATCTTTCTCCAAGGATTTGGGCCGTAATGTTGACAAACTTTCTTCTGGCAACCTCTTCTTCTTCTCGATGGCAACATTTGTGAACCCAGTGGGCTCCTGGAACAGATCCACTTTCACTTGCTGACTCCCCTTTTTCAGCCATAGGATCACCTGTCTCTTCCCTGTTGCTGCCAGGTACTGGAGATACATCCATTCAGTCGGGCTGTATGCTTCGTGTCGTCCCTTGACTCAGTCCACCTTCAAGGTCATTCCTGGAATCACCTCCATTTCCCCTACTCTCAGTGGACGGTGCGAGGTGGCTTTCATAAAGATCCTCTTGTCGCGCAACTGTTTTACCAGTTGGAGTGGCTTTGTAGTTGGAGGGAGTGGTGATTTTGAAAGTAACGTGTTTAGAGTTGGGTGGAAGTGGCCGAAAGTCACGAAAGGACTGGACAAGCTTTTGGGCCGAACCTTAAGTGGACAACGTTGACCAGGGATCCTAACATTCTCTGTATCTCCTCGACATTCTTCATTCCCTTGGTCTCCATATAAGCAGTTCCAGGCGACTGTTCATCTAGCACGGTGTCTCCTACTTTTAGGATGTTCACAGTACGGCCGATGGTATCTTCGATGCTTCTGTAGATCTGATGCAGCATCCGTAGATGTTCGTGGTCGTCTCCTGAGATCCATCCTTCCCTGTTCCACTGTTCAAACCCTTCGAACATCCGAATATAACCTTCGTACTCTTGTGGGTTGCACAAGAGTCTGTAGGGCGGCTTTTTGTCTGTTCTAGCTTCATTGGGGAACGTGGGCGAGGTTGTTTTGTTATTGTCATTTGAGACACTGGATGATGTCAACTTGGGGCAGGGAGTGTTACACTGTGCCCGGTATACTGGTTCAGAGACAGGGTATGGGCATGTTCTGGGGGTCTTAGGTACAGCTGTTCTTTTTCCCTTGGATAGGTAGCATATATTGAACTGCAAGTGGGGGTTCTGAGGCCCATTGGCATTGGCATCAAGAACAGATTCGAGTGTTGACTCATAGACGGACACAAAGCGGTTGGACACAGATAAACCGGACAGGGAGAGGGGAGGTGATGTGGGGGATGTAAAGTCATAGTTGGAGTCGAAGGAGGGTTCAGCGTCAAGCAAGTACTCGTGCGACTCAGAGTTATATCCATTGTCATGGTCAGAAGACATTCAGTTTCAATGATGTTTGGGGCGTGTGGATTTCTGAGTGTTTGGCGGTTTGAGTCGCCTCCTTTTATACTCTTCTAGGACTTCCTCCGTGTTTGTGAGGTTTCCTTCTGGTTCCCAAGTATTGCTGGCATGTCTGTATCCACTCCACTTGACCAAATAACACGTTCTTGTACCATGTGCCGTTTTCACCTCTTTATGGTTTAATATAGATTTGATCTCCCACTCTGGGATGTCATCAACCATTTCGGGAGGTGGTGGCAGTGGGGCGGTACCGTATTCTGGCGTTTCGACGTACAGGAAGATCCGAGATGTGTGGAACACCAGGTGTACTCGCCACGTAATTGGTAGATTGAGCTCCACAGCCACTCCATTTATGATCTTCTTTACGCGAAAGGGGCCGACACGTTGTGGGGCCAGCTTTGTTGACTGGACAGCGCGTTTTAGGTCTTTTGCATCGAGCCAAAAAAGATCTCCTAGACAAGGAGGCACGTATGAGAGGGGATCCGGACCAGATTTCGCCATTCGTTTGGCAGTTTTCTTGTGTGCGATGAGCGCAGCATCATGTGAATGGGCGAGTTCCTCTAGTCATTCCTCTACTCCGGGTGCTTTGGACATGTGGACCGCTGGGTATGGGTTGGGATCAAAACTGTAGAGTAAGGAGAATGGTGTTTGTCCATGAGTGGTGTGAATTCTGGAGTTGTGTGTGAACTCAGCCATAGCCAACTGGTTACTCCAGTCGTTGGGCTTTTCGGCACAGTACATCTGAATGTAGGTCTCGACCTCTTGGTTAATGCGTTCGGCTTCTCTGTTGGTCTGTGGGTGATATCCTGACGAGTACCACGGCTTGATGCAAAGTGCCTTGTATAAGTTCTGAGTAAACGCACTTATGAATTGGGGACCTCTGTCAGATATTACAGATTCGGGGATCCCAAATCTTGGGTAGACATGTTGGAGCCATAGGTCTGCAAGATCTTCGGAGTCGACCGACTTTTTAGTCCGGACGAAAATCACTGCCTTGCTTAGGCCATGGTCCACTATCATTAGAATGGAGTCGTACTCCTTTGAGTGGGGGAGGTCGGTGATAAAATCCATGGACACTTGTTTAAAGGGGAGAGGTGTTGCGCTTTCTATAGGCATTAGAGGTGGAGGGTGATCTCGCTGAATAACCTTTGAAGCTTGACAAGTGGGACATCCACGGACGTACTCTCTGATTTCCTTCCACATTCCTGGCTAAAAGCAGTTCTTGTTTAACTTGGCCGTCATCGCCTTGACACCTGGGTGTCTGGCAGAAGGGTGGTCGTGGAATTCCTTCAGAGTTTGCTTTCTTGTGCTCGGAGGGACATAGAACCTTCCATTCTTCATTTTTATCTTTGTTACTGGTTCTTCCTCAACATTGTTGTCTTCTGAAACCACATAACTTTGATCTGTAGGTGATGAATGCCTAATTTCTTCATACATATCCATTGATACTCTCAATATTCCGCGTTCTTTAGGCAGCTTCTTCTGTTGTTTTTGTCTTTGAAACGTTGATGTTGGGACTTTCACCTTCATGGGCTTTTCTTGTTGTTTCTCGAGAGGGGCCTTGGAGGTCATTTCGACCGGTGTTGGGATGTTTTTTGTGTTTTCACCCCCCTCTTTTAGCCAAATCGATGGTGGGAGTACCATAGTTTTGACTGGTGTTGCCACAGTGAAGGATGGGTTTTGTGACAGAGTGTCTGGAACAATCATTTGTCGACCGGGATTGTGTTTGAACTTTAAGGGGAAGCCTTGAATATATGCCAACCAACGAGCTTGTCGGCTGGTTAAGTTTTGTGGTTCCCGATAATAGGTAAGGTTTTCGTGGTCAGTGTGAATGATCGTATCTTCCACTGGGCATAACAGATAGTGCTTCCAGGCCTTTAGGGCATGAACGACTGCCATCATCTCCAGATCGTATACCTGATAATTTTGTTCTGCTCCTTGGAGCGATTGCGAAAGGTATGCGATCGGGTGTAATTCGTTGTCTTCGAATATTTGGCAGAGTACTGCTCCTGTGCTGAGCTTTGAAGCATCCATGTAGACTTCAAACGGTTTATTGAAGTCGGGAAGATGAAGAACTGGGGCTTGGCTCATTAGCATTTTTAACTTTTGAAACAAGTACTCCTTGTTTTCTTTCCAATGCCAAGGCTCATCCTTCTTCGTCAATACGTGTAGAGGTTTTGCGACCATAGCGAACGATGGGATGAACTGTCAGTAAAAGTTGCAGAAGCCAAGGAATTGTCAGACGTCATGGACATTGCTTGGGGTTTTCCAAGTATGAACCGCGTCCACCTTGATAGGGGCTGTTTCGTATTGGCTGTGTTTGATTGTAAACCCCAGGAAGTCGATTTCTTCTGCTTCGAAAACGCATTTTGATAGTTTTAACCGGAGCTTCTCCTTCTTGGCTATTTCCAAAAACTCTCATATGTTCTTCTTCAGGCCCTCATGCATTTTAGCATGTACCATGACGTCATCCAGATATATGATGGCTTTCTTATCAATTCGGAGTCATCCGAATTTTCCGTCCATGTACCGTTGGAATGTTGGCGGTGTGTTATTCTGGCCGAAGAACATTACGGTCGGTTTATACACCCCTCGGGGTGTAAGGAAAGATCCTAACAACTTGTCTTCTTCTTTCTCCACTTGGATATTGGTGAAGCCCCAGCATACGTCAAACTTTGCGAAGTACTTGGATTCCACTAGTTTGTCAAGGATCGGTTTTACGAGGGGAAGGGGATAGCGATCTGGGACAGTAAAGGAATTGAGCTGTTGATAGTCTTGTATTAGTCACTTTTTTCCATCCTTCTTTCCTACAAAGAAGACCAGTGCCGGTGGTACCTTAAGGATGTCCGTGTTTTGAATCTTTTCAATTTTCCTGGTTCCAAGGTTTTCCTCAAGGAACTCGTCAAGGAGATTCATTTCATTGTGTGACAAAGGGTACACCTTGGCTGGCTTGAAGGTCTTCAGATCCTTGCTGGTGTCAATTTTTATTACGTGGTCATAGCCTGGTCGATGGGGGGGAAGTGGGCAGCTTTTGGAAAACACTTCTTGGTACTTGAGGTACTCTGGTGGTAAGACCACCTCGTCGTGTTTTACCTTTGCTTCTAGTTCCGTTGATATCGAGGTTTGATTTATTGAAACGGAAACTTCGGGGGTTCCCCATCCAACTATATGGTGTTTGACCCAATCAATTACCGGCTGGGCTTGTTGTAACCATGGCATTCCGAGTAAGATACTTTCGTTTTTGAGGTCCATGACATATGTGTGGAGTTTGAAGGTTCTTCCGTGAACTCTTCTGGTGAAGAGTGCGATTGAATCGATGACTTGTTTTGTCGATCCTTCGAAGCTCCTTGGCGACCATGGACGTTCGATCTTTCATGTCTTTAAACCATGTTTCTCTACTGCCTCTCTGCTGATTGTGTTGCACTCTGCTCTGCTATCAATGGCAGTTTGTACTGCTTGATCGTTTCGCTCCACCAGGTATAATGTTCCGGCTATGGCATTAACAGATGGATATTCACTGTATGCAGCTAGGGACATTAACTCGGGAGCTGAAAATGATCTGAAACTACACCTCTCCTCAGTTGCGGTTTTTCTGAGAGAGGCCCTTAAAAATCCTCCTTTTTGGAGGTAAGCGCCTTCTTGAGTTCCTCAAACTCATTTGTGCTATACTTGGACTTGACTTCTTGTAGTACAGTCCTCTTTTCAGAGTCTTTCTTGGGCGAAGGGCAGTCACAGGCTCTGTGACCATTCTTGTTGCAGTTGTAGCACGATCCCATGAAGTTCGACAAATGGACTTCTTGAAACCTAGGGGGTTTCCTTTTTTGGGGTGGCCTATATGGGGGCAGCTTCTTTTGCCGATCAACATCCATGGCCCATGGGTCGTGCTTCTTGGAACTGTTACTTCTTCCTTCATCTTGGTACATGTGTAGGACATTTCGATCTTCTTTGGTGAGACAACTGTTGTAGACTCCTAGTGAGGCTTTGGCGGTTTGTGCATCGACAGCGGTGTCTATCCATTGCTGGACAGTGGTAGGGATTTTGCTGGACCAGAGTATCCATTTGGTGGTACATGGGTTTAGACCTTTTCCGAAATAGACTCCGGCCTGTCAATCATCATGGGAGATGTTGGCTTGGGTTATGAGATCCAGAAACTTTCCTATGTACTTGCTCAGGGGCTTGTCATTTTGTTCAATCTCAGCCATCTTGAGGAAGGCTAAGGCTTCTGTATCTCCGACCTTGAAGATTCGCTCCATTTGTTCAACGAACATAGTCCATGTGTCGAGGATGTACACATCGCCAGCTTGAGTTGTGCATTCTTTTAAGTAGTTTTTGGCAAAGTGGACAGATGATCCTTGACTCATGAATGACAGGGCAAAACCGATTTTTCTTTCATCGGTAGAATAGATGTGTCAATTGAGATTGAGGTAATTGTTGACAGAGGCGATCCATGCTTCATATTTGCCACTAGTGCCATCAAAGGTGGGAGGCTTTCCAAGGCCTAACTCCTTTCCTCCATCTGACACTCTTCCTTCTGGTGGTCGGTCTGTAGAGCCTCCTGGGATGGTGTATGATGGGAAAACAAGACCTTGGTGTCCTGTTAGGGCTTCATACCAGGTGATGAGCTCTTTGACGTTTCTGATGGTTTTACTTTTGAAGGGATCAGTTGTTTGGGCAAACTGCTGGAACTGTTCTGCGAGTTTTGCGATAGACTCTTGTTCTCCTACTCCAGTCATTCCAAGATCTAATGATGTAGACGCTGACTCAGGGGCTGTATGAGTCTCTTCTTTGTCAATCTTCTTTCCTGCTAGAGGTTCGGGTTCTCAGATTTGATGGAAGGACGATGGTAACGAGGTTACTTGTTGTGGCTCTTGGGATTCTCTCCCTTTGCCTTTTGTTGGTGATGTCGAAGTGTTTGCTTCGGGATCAGCCTTTATTGGACTCATAGCATAGGGCTGAAATCTTTGAGAGGGCACTCTCTCAATCTTTTCAGGTGCTGCCGAAGAGGTCGAAGTATGCAGGGGAACTACTGGGGGCTTTCTAGGCCAGAACTTTGATGATCCTGCATCAGAAGACACTTTCGGTTTGGTTTGATTACCACAAGACTTGAGGGGCTCCCTCTATCTTGGGTACAAGTCAGAATGTTACTTCGAGAGACCTTTCAGGGATTCCTAGAGGTACCTCAGCCTACACAGCGGGTGTAGCTTTCACCTCCTAGTACTCTTCTGAATCTAGGCTTTTACTCCTTGAATAACTGACGCTTGCTTTCTAATAGGGATTGTGGGGGATACAACGACAAGAGGGTGTCATTGTAGGAAGGGTTGTGATTGTGGGGGTTTTTGTTGCAAGAACAATACCTGACGGACGGTGTGATGCTTTCTGCTATGACCTTATCGGGAGCAGGGATCATGTTCGCAGATATGCAACGTGAGGGTACTTTTGCTTTTGTCACGCAGTGTTGATCACGGTTGCTTGTTCAAGGCAACGACCGACGTGTGCTGTTTACCTTCTGGTAAAGTAAACCTAAAAGCAGGCAATAGGCGAGACGCAAGTAGTGATGGGGCCTCTTGCAAATATATCAGCAGTGATATGGAGATGTACTGACAGGGACAGCTTTGACTACCTCCTGGTATGTTGAAGGATAAGTCTTGCTAGTAGACTTATGATAGGGTACTGGCCCAGTCGTCTTCTAGTAGAACAGCGCTTCAATATACATAGAGAAGCAAGAGTTTATAGGAGGGAATCCTACTTGCTAGGTAGGTAGCTAGGTAGCAAAAGTACAAGGGAATCCTACCGCTACACTGTGGGTTTATATACCCCACAGACAGCAGGATTACTAAAGGTACTTCTACTATAAACACATAGGTAACAAACAAGACAGGGTTTGCAAACAAGATCTCCTCCACAAGGTATCGAGTCAGAGTGCCCTCGGTAGTGCTACCGAGTCATGGATGACACACATCCTACTCATCGTGACTCCTCACCATGCTGGACCGTTTGTGACAGGCAAACAGGAGATCCTCTAGGTGTGACACGACAGAGTCACATGCCTAGGAAAGCAAACCGCAACCGTCAAGAAGCCTCCAGATCCCATCAGGATCTGAGAAGCAAGAAAGGTAAAGTAAAGTAAAAAGAAGAGAACGTACATAAGCATGGCTGTGTCATATACAAGAGTCCATGCACTTGCCCCTAAGGTGGGCAGCGGTGCAATGCGAGACGTCACTGAGGACACGGGAAGGGGAACGACAGCAGACAGAGGCAGGCTCGAGGCAAGAGTTCGTATAGTAAGCAGTCTGAGAAAGGAAAAGATAAGAACGGCACACGACAGTTCCTTGGTACAAACACTCTGGTTAGTATAAATTCCAAGCTCTCTTGTCATAGTACACTCCAATCAAGTTCATCTTGTGCTTGCCACATAGAAACTCATTCCTATTGAGCTCTCTATCAGTTCTTGGAGTGACCAAGTTGCAACTTTTGTTGTCAGCATCACAGCCATGGTTAACCTTGTTCCAGACAGGAGCTGATTGCAAGATTGTGGGCTACCACCCAACATGTCACATGCTTCTGCCTTCTCCCCAGGTCCAAGCATTACCTTTACTGCAGCCAAGTGAAGATGTGACTCAAACTGTCTTGGAGACAGAGGTGGCTCAACTTGACACCACATGTCATGTGCTTCCACCCTCCCCTCATATCCAATTGCTACCATCACAGCAATTAAGTGCAGCTGTGACTTGAACTATCTTGGAGATCAAAGCAGGTCAACTTAACAAGGTAGTACATGAGGCAAAACATAGCATGCATTGACATCTTATTCATAGAAATCCATTCCCCTCACAAACTGAAGCACTCTCATTTGCAGAGGATGCACTTACTGACACCATCAGCAGCCTAGTCAGAGGTATGTTCACTCATATTTGTTCACTGATTGTCCATGACACACATACAAGACTTTGAATATGGGGTGGATAGAACTCAGGATGGAAAGATTGCCTCTCAGGTGGTCTGAGTAGCCAAGGCTGTTCAAACCCTCTTCAAGAACATCACATGTGCACAAGTCCCAATCACATACAATCTAAATCTGACATTGCCACTCAGTCCTGATCAAATAAGACATGCTGTCCACTTGTGTGTTGAACATCTACTTCAAGATTATAACTTTTTGTATACCAGTGTAAGTATCCTACTAGTTTAACTGTACAGTTGTGAACAGTCAAAGTCATCTAATTTTATGGAGCAAAAATATGAATTTTCTAGCAGAAACTGAGGGTGGGATTGGACTTGGACAGTCAAAAGGAGGCTAAAAACACTGCTCCAAAGTTTTTCCCATGACATTTTCAGTGTGCTGGAGTTTTTGGCCAACTTTCAGAATGCTATGTACCCCTTATGGGGGCCAAGCATAGATACATGTCACACTAACATGGCTTTGATCATCATCATTGCCTGTTGAGAAACAGACCAGTGTTGTTTCTGTTTGTGAACTGCCCATTTGGCTGCCTTTCCTGTCAATCCAAGCTAGTATGCACTCATAAATCAGAATGATCTGGTGATGAATCAACAGAGAACCTCAACTGGGCACAAGTCCAAAATTTCATGTGCAGCCTGCTTTGCAGTGGCAAAGCTTGGTTTTAATGCCTCCCTATAGCAGTACTTGCACCAGCCCCAGCACTGATGAACTCAATTAGTAAACAGTAGTTTATTTATTAAAAATTTACCAACCATCTCAATTGGATTCAGCTCACAATGAAAATTTGGCAAGAAGATGCACAGATGGCCTGCATCAGTAATGAACTTCTCAAGCATGGACATTTGATGAATGAAGTCATCCTCTTGGCTTAGAAGCTGTGCCATGCAACATCCTGTGCTATCAAATGGACAGACAGGAGAGCACTTTTCCTTGAGTCCTGTTATACTAAATCCCCACTCCTCTAAAACAGATTTTAGCCCCTTTGGCTCTCCAGTAGCAGTTGTCATCTTCTGAGTATGTGCTCATTTGGATTCATGGGGGTTGGATTGTGGAATGATGGTGTCTTGCTGCTTCCATTGCTTGCCACCATCTGTTTTGTTCATTTCAAAGGCTTTCAGGGCATCAGGAGGTAGGGATGCATGTGCAGATGAGTTATCAAAAATAAAAAGTGCTTGATATTCAGGACTCATCTCATTGTGAATCTCAATGGCTTCCTTCATCCAATGGAGCAGATTTTCATGTGTCCACCATGGATCTCCATTAGCACCAGGATAAATTATCTTTCATGCATCCCATGTAATTTTCCCATCATCTGCCCATGCAACAAGGCAGCCACACTCACTATTTATGAAATTGGAGACATGGATTAACTGACCACATCCCTTCTTTCTGAGAGGCTGCTCACCAGGTTGTAGCCTGTTAATAAAAGAATCAGAAATGCTTTAAGAATTAACAATGACTTCATTACCATGCACAGCTTGCATTGTCATTGGCATGAAATGAACATTCATCATGGAAATAGGCTTTGATAGGTTTTTCTCCAGGAAACAGATCTGGTTCCACACACACAACGTCAGGTCCATCAAAGTGAACCATCTGCCTCTCATACTCCTTCATTACTGGCAAGAAGACTCCCTGCTGATACTCCACCACATCAGCACATTCATGACCATCCATGTAAACTCCTTTGTGAATCACTGTCTGCCTCCATCCAAGTTTGATTAGCCATCATCATGCTGTGTGTTCACTAATTGGCTGTTTAGAATTAATGCCCAGCTCTGAGAATATTGTGGATGCAAGCATGCATTGCAACATGTGTGGTGTCACTTCACCTGTCTTGAGATTTGATAACCACCTATGGGCATGATTTTGGACTGACTCATCATGAAGCAGGGAATGTCCAAGTCAGTGGCCACCACACTTCTCAACAGGGAGCTGCTTGAAGACCTGATAATGGTGAGCAAGTGCACATACTCACCAAGCAAACCAAGACCCATTTCTGGAACCAGTATGCCACTGTCATGCAATCTCCAAGCTGGCTTTGGTTTGAGTGGCTCCTTTCAGGCAAAGGGTGGCAAAATTAGATAGGATCATCAGCTGATTGACTTTTGCTAGTGACAACTCTTTGTGTTTCTTCTTTAGATCAAGCCAGATCTGTATGTGGAGGGTTCCCCAGTGTAGTAGGGGAGTCAGGGGTGGGGGTGAAGGAGTGTTGGCAGAGCGCTTAGTCAGCAGTGGTAGAGTATGGACAGACATGCACACTTGTAGCCATCAAAAAGTACCATGACAGGATGAGACCACTGCTCCATTGTGGTGACAAAGTGGATTCACATCAAACCATCACTGTATCACTGCATCACTGCATCACTGTACACCACTGAACCACCAAATCACTGTGACCAACCAAACATACCAATAACGCACAGTATACACATGTCAAAAGAAATAAAACCATGTAGACATGCAAACACCAGAACCAGCCAAACTGTCACACAAACTCCCCACCAAGATGCAAAAGGACATTTCCTGTTGAGCAATCCCAGCACCCCCCTGACAGCTCTGTCACCACTAGGTACAACACCAATGGACAGTGAGTACATGTTCCCATCAGAACCACACTCACCAGCCCAGTCACCCATGGACTTTGCATCAACATGAGGGCTCCCACCATCCAGGGTAGGGTCACCTGAACTGGAGATGGACACATACCAAAGAGCCTACCCACTGGTAGTCCCACCCAGATCATCAACATCCACAATCCCAAGCAACAGAAGGGAAAGGGCCCTCACAATGCCAGCCACTGCCCCACTGCACACACCACTACACATAAACTCACTGGCATCCACACTACCAACCCTGCCAACATCCATAGTGCCACCACCCCTAGCACAACCACTGCCAACACAACCAGCACCACCAGTCCCACCATTACCCCCTGCACTGTCATGTGCAAGAATCATGGCAGAAGTAGTACCCCTGTTCTATGGAGACAAGGCAACATCCAAAAATGCCAGCAACTTCTTGAAGGCATTTAATAGAAGTATCCTGTCCTCAAATCCAACAGCCACAGATATGCAGAAAATAGATGCATTATCAAACTACTTGGGGATGGGTTCACCTGTGGAAAAGTGGTACCAAGGCCTAATGGGAATGCAGCTTATGCAATGGGATGACTCCACAAAAGCATTCAAGGTCAGGTGGCCACCTATCATGAGTGCAACACAGATGTCAGAAGAGTACCAAGCAGAACTGCTTGCACACAGGATGCCAGAGGAGGATGTAGGAATGACAAAGATGATAGGAAGGCAGAAGGTTTGGTCACATGTAAAGTGGGCAGAGGAAGCCTGGGAACTGGCAATGCTAGCAGGAATAGAGGCAGGTTTGACACTAATATGGCAGGTAAAAAAGCAGTATGGAAACAACTAGATGACAAGTATGCAAACTGGAGTATGTTCATAAAGGTGGTGAAAGATCTAAACATGGTGAGGTTAAAGCAGGAAAAAGGGGACATAGAGGGGAGGAAGAAGAGTGAGGAAGCATGGGATCAAAAGCTCCTACAGAGAGTGGAGGTGGTGAAACAAGCAATGTCAGTGGACCTGACAGCACAGCTACAAGGCTCATGATAGGGCAAGTCACAGTGTCCCACCCAACACCTGGAACTCCATGCACCTCACCTGCCACCAAGTTTGTACTCCAACAAACCCCTAGACATAACACACTGTATACCCCCCCATCAGAGGAACTCAAGGAAACAGTATGAAGGGTGCTGGAGCAATTCCCCCACCAACAAACAGATGATGAAGGACAGAAGACATACATGGCACAGCTTGCTGCTTGGACCACAAAGCACAGAGATACAGCTCAAATTGATGAGCACACACTGTACCCACTCAGACCTGGAACAGCAGCAGTATGCTCAGGCAAGTGCTTCAGATGTGGCACACATGGGCACAGAAGCAGGAACTGCCCAATCCCAGAGGGAGATCCAATGAGGCTAAGCTGTAACGAAACCACATGGCAAGCACTGTGCAATAGAACTCTAGGCCCCTTCAACAGGAGCACTGTGCAGAATGTCAGACTTGTGGGCATAGACAATCAGGGAAATGAGATTGGGTCACTGTGAAGGACAGCACAACAACCCAAATGACCAACATATCTACAGTAGCATCACCCAGTTCACATGTATATCACACAAAGTTGCATACCATTGATCTATACTCAGTGACATATGGAACACAGAACCAAGCACTGGATACCACAAGCAAAACTGTCCCATTCACACACCTGGTTGTACTAAAAAGCCCAGGTGGAACAGAGACACACATCCATGCATTGTTCAATGATAGAGCTATGACAGGTGCAATGGTGTCATCAACATTCAATGAAATCAAACACAATCTGAAAGGATGGCAACTGTCAACCCAAGCACTCCACATGGCCAATGGCACAGTGGTTCCATTTGAAGCAATGTGGACAGGGGCCATTAACATAAAAGGAGTTGAATGGGAACCTTCGAAGTCTTTGATAGCACAGGCAGTTGGTCCTTCCTCTTCAGGAAACCACTACTAAAAGCCTTCAGAGCAGTACATGATTACTCAACAGACAAGGTGACCATAACAGACAATGTCACAACAGTAATGCTATGCAACCACAGCCTTAATGGTCTGCCCTCGCACACAGATGCAATGTGCAATAAAATGGCATGTGAACCAATGAAGGAAGCAAAGGCAAGCACTGAAGGGACAAAAGAACTGCCCAACATATTCACATGACAAACAGTACCGTCCAAAGCAGAACAAGTCAAGTATATCATAAAGAACATTAAGATCAGAGAAGATCTAATGGCAAGTGAATGGGAAGAGGTCACCAAGTTACTGATGAGTGTTGCATGGTGTTGATCATGGTTCCTTGTTCAAGGGAATGACCAACGTGCACTATAGGCCTTTCAACCTAGTACACCAATATGGTGGGAATAGGTGAGCTTCAGCTTGAAGCGGACCTCTTCCAGGTATGTCAACCAGTGATATGTAGATGTAGTCAGCAGGGACACCATTGACTATCTCTGATGCTTGAGTTGTTGATAAGTCTTGCTGAGATTTAGATCAGGCCTTGAGATGATCAAGGGCAGACCACAACAGCAGAGCAACAGACAACAAGCAAGAGGAGGAACAAGAGTTTTATAAGAGCAAGTCTAACTTGTTAGAGATAGCTTGGTAGCAAAAGTACAAGGGAATCCGAGCCACATCTGAGGGGTCTTATATACCCCACAGGTGACTGGATGAGTAATGTACTAATGCCTATAAAAGTGTAGGTGCAAAGGAAACCATACCATACAAACAAAGACAAGAGCCAGCTCAACATGTCAAGTCACAATGACTCTTAGCAGAGATGGACTGTTTGCCACAGCAAACAGGGGCTACTCGAGATGCAACACAACAAGGTCACATGTGTCAGAAGTGAAAAGGCTAAGTAAGAAAGAAGCACAGATCTCATTGGGGGATCTGGTGATTTAGAGTAACAGTAAAGACAAAAGGGGAAGCATACGTAAGCAGGGGCTTGTCATATGTATACAGAGAGTCCATACACTTGCCCCTAAGGCAGGCAGAGGTGTAGTGTGAGATGTCACAAGGATGTGGGAACAGGGATGACAAGCATGCTTGTCAAGAAAGATGTATTGTATAAGTTCTAAAGAGGAAAAGGAGAAAAACAGTGCATGACAATGAGCACAAGTTGAGCTGAACATTCTGCACAACACAACATTCCATACTACAGTACACCAGCAACAGATGAACCCCCCCCCATCAGCAAAACCCTGGGTTTGGTACAGAAGCACAGACCCACAGATGGTACAGATTTTCCACAGACCAAGTACAGACCCCTACAGACCCTACAGACCCTACAGACTCTACAAACTCCACAGACCCACAGACACCACAGATGTAAACTTTGATTTGCCCATATCTCATCCAAAAATGGGCATATTGATGAGATAATCATACTGACATGATCATGACATCATACACTACAACTTTTGTTATGACATCATAACTGTACAGCCACTTTTTTATTTTTGCAAACCAGGACTCCACAAGAACTTTGCAAATATCTCACCCAAAAAAGGAGATATTACTAAGGTAAAAATACTCCCATGGTCCTGTGATCATAGGCTACAACTTTCTTTTTTGGCAGAGTTTGAATCTGAGTTTGAAATTTGTAGAGGTGTACCACACAACCTACACAGCTGGCTTTGAAAGTTGCTGAGGTAAGCAGAAAAAGATATTTAAACCCAGCTCACTCCTGCACTGCATCTCTTTCCACTACCACCAAAATCCCTCTTCCTCACCATCATCTTTGTCATCATCCCTCCCTCACCACTCTCCTTTCCTACCACCACCCTTATGGTGGGTACCCTCTCCCTACTAATAGTAATAAGTGACCACTTAGTATAGATAGATATGTATATCCTTGTACCTTGACATGTAATTTAGGTAGCTTATGATAATATGATTCAATTATTGGTCAACTACAACATATGTGAGTGGTGAGAATCTGTAGTACTGAAACAATCTGGGGTAGGTCTGTACAGATATGGATATGTGTACAGACCTGTACAGGGGGGGACCTGTCTGTGGGTCTGTGGTCTGTACAGACCTGTATTGAGGGGGGGGGGGGGGTTTGCTGATGCCCAATGCCAGTCCATGAACAAGTGGGTAGACCAACATCAGCAAAACAACCCTTACCCTAGCCAGAACTGGACAGAACTGGCCAGCTTTTGACAGCAAGGTACCTAACTGGCTAGGTCTGCCCAGAGAAATAGGGGCAAGGAATCTCAACAATTGACATCTAAATGTAGCTTGAAATTTTGATGGTGCAATCTTTATGATAATGTCAGCTTCTGGGTCAATTTTTGTGAGGACAGAAGCAAATGTGGTTGTGTGGTGCACAAAGACATTTTGTAAGGGTGAGGGTTAGTTTGCTGATGAAATGCTGGAAGCTGACCTCATAGAGCAAGCAAACATACCACACATCAAACACATCACACCAACAGTACTCACACAAAAGACACATGATACCAGCAATGGTCTAACACTAAAGGACATACAGAAAGCACTGAACAAGCAGTGCCAAGAGGTGAACATACCACCCCCATTCCACATACAAGCTGATACAGCAGAGATGGAAGAAAAAGGAACAAGGATATCAAATGAAACACCAAAATGGAGGGTAATGCAAAACTTTGCAGAACTAAATAAAGCTACACAAATACTGTTGGAGATTGAATCACCCCTGTGTGATATCTATTTTGGTACACTTTCTTACTGATTACATAAGCACTTAGAGCATACACTTTGGAGTACAATTTGGTACTGTTCCCTCAGTAGTTGAGTCACTACTGAGGCTGCCTACAGCCCTTTTCTACAAATACCCCCAATGTTCCAAGGAGATATCAGAGTGAAACAACAATGCCTAAGCAGCCATAAGTATGTATCAGTCTTTGATTTTGCATTAGGATTCTATGCTGTTGAAATACCAGAGAAATGGTGCCCATATTTCACATTCTTTGTGGATGGATGTTGGAGTTTGAATCACCCCTGTGTGATACTATATTTTGGTGCGAGTTTCTTATGCTTACATAAGCGCTTAGAGCGCACTTAGTAGTATGTTTTTCATACTATTCCCTCAGTAGTTGAGTCACTACTGAGGGTAAGTTCATATATTCTTTACAGTAAACTACTTACTGATCCCCTGTAGCTGCCTACAGGTATATCTAATATATAAGTAGTTGAGTCACTACTGAGGCTGCCTACAGCCCTTTTCAACAGGTTATGAGCCCCACCTAGTGCAGAAAATTTTCATTGTAGGCGACTCGAAGTCAACTCATACAGAAACTACTCAAACTCGCTACAAGATATCTCTACACTCGAAAGTAATAGGAAAATAATCTATGGACCTACCCAAGCTTGCAGAAGATGGCTGCAACTGGCAAACCTATGGCAGTTGGGTGCTGAAGGCTATCTCAGAAGATGGCTTGATGGGGCACATAGATGGGTCTGAAACATGACCTACAACTCCGAAGTTACTACAGGAATATGGTGCCGGATGGACACCACGAACCAACAAGGAGCGAGATGTCGTCACAGCCTGGAAAACCGCTGACAATGCATGGCATCAACAGGCTGCCATGGCCCACCAATTTATCATCTACAGCTTACCCAACTCTATCCTAATGCTCTGTGTGCATTTAGATACCCCTCACGAGACATTCACCTACCTCGAGAAATGCTACGGTCAAATTCCGAGACCAGACATTGTTAACGAAGCTGCACAACAGTGCCATGTGCCATCTGAGCAGTATTTGACTGAAGAAAGTGCTCCCAGCACTTGCAACAATGGATCAGGCAACTCACCAAGTGATGAAGGGAACTCCCCAGAGAGTCCAATTGACTGTGCCAAGACCACAGCTGGGTGCACAAAGCCCAAGACTGAGGTTGTAGATGCACAGCAGGTAGAGGACAACCTACTGGAGGTTGAGGATAGGGCTACTGACTCGCACTTGAAGCGCCTGACGAGGGCAGTCAGTGTGCAAGCGACGAAGTTGCGGAGAGCGGAGACTTACCTGAGATGAGCTCTGGGGCTCTCGACCCTGTGGATAGCATTGCTGGACAAGCCACTGGATATTCTATCAAATGCATACCACAAACATGTCTCGAATACAGTCAGCACACCCGGACAAACAGCGAGACAATCCTCAACATACCTGATCCCCCAGGGATGTGTGCCGAACCCTCTATTCCACATGCTGAATGTTCTACACTACAGAACAAGGCATCAGCACAAACGCTTAGCAGTATGAGCATGGAACTCCAGTTACCAGTTTACACACCAAGGTACAACGAGGCACATATACCATACTGGATATTCCAGCCACCTGAGCGCGAAAACGAGAAGAACAACACACCGCTAACTAAAGCGGATGGTCAGCATCTTGATCCATATGCGAAATGGCCAAGTGCCATACCTGCAGCACCCAGGCCACCTCAACCCCTCTTGGCATCTGCAAAACAAATTGCTTTTATTGCAGGCGGACCCCAGCATAGTGCTGATGTCGAATTGAAGACGGTGAAGCTGGGGATAAGGGCTACTACAGCCAATATGGTTGACATGTGAGGATACTTACCAGATTTGGAACCGTGCCCAAAGGAGCCTGATAAGGCTGAGAATACTGGTGGTGGGGGTGATGATGCAGTTAGCAAGGAGCTTGTTGACTTGTGTAGAGCCGAAAAATCGATGCTAGCTGATAGTGGAAGTCAGCAGGGAGAGCAAGAGGCAAAACAACCGAAGTGCTCACCTGCACCACCTGCAGCATCTCCGAATGGCATGATGGACGTGCTTATACCCCTCACGGACCAACATCAATGTGGAAGAATCAAAGTGAAGGCCGAAAGCATCAGCAACACTCAAATGCAGCAAAACGCCTACTGTACCCAAGTGGCCCTCATGTGGCCATTTCTAGCACTCCTTGCATGCTCGAATCAATCCCTAGACCCTGTAGGAGGGTTACAGACGATGAATGTATGCTATAACAAGATCAGGCATGCGAGATGAACCGAAATGAGAGGGTGCACATACCAGATAGTTCGCATTCTCATGCAGTTGGTTCAACCCCTCTTCACACCCATGAAATGGCTCAAGTACCCCACCGGAGGGTACAAGATGATGAAGAGAGGCTATAACGAGATTAGGCATGTGCGACAAGTCGAAACGAGAGGGGGCATGTACCGGACAGCTTGCATTCTCATGCAGCTGCTTCTGTTCCTCTCAGACCCCTCGAAACAACTCCAGAACATTGGCAACACCTACTGGTGGGAGGGGGTGCCTACCAGATCGATGCAGAATGATGTGAAACAGCAGGGAAACATACCTATGGCCATACAGCGGCCTCACAGCAGCAGCACAAGGCAAGATATCGAGCACAGGGCCAAGTGGCCAAACAACTTACCTATGCCATTCAAACCCACTCGATATGACCTCTCACATCTACCTGGGACGCTCAGGGACCCGCGCTGATGTGGCAAGATCAAGATGAAAACTGAAAACATCAGTAGATCTGAAACAAGAGGTGGCAAAGCCTCTATACTCACCATTACCATTTCGCCACCTTGCAAGATCGCAAAACCCCTCTGGAACATTGCGAATACTTACTGGCGACATGGTATACCCCCTGGACAGACGCGAAACATAAAAAATCCATCGTTATTTGATACAGCGGCCTTGTGACAACGGTACAAGGCCAGAGGACGTGCATGTACCAAACGGATCCCCGAAATGGCAGTTGCCACAATGCACGGCACAACTGCCACAGCCACGATGCGGCACCTCGCACAACATACGGACTCGAGGCTGCATTTGCAGCAAACTATACTCAATTATATTTGAATGTTTGGTATACTATTTCTTTCGAGTTCTATATTCCTCACCCCTACCTGATCACACAGTGGAGCTTCAGGGGGTGTGTTGGAGTTTGAATCACCCCTGTGTGATACTATATTTTGGTGCGAGTTTCTTATGCTTACATAAGCGCTTAGAGCGCACTTAATAGTATGTTTTTCATACTATTCCCTCAGTAGTTGAGTCACTACTGAGGCTGCCTACAGCCCTTTTCAACAATGGAAGAGGCTACTTATGGTACAAATGCATGGCAATGGGGTGGACAGGAGCCCCAACAGTGTTCTCAGCAACAGTGACTGGTTGCCTGCATGATATCATGACTGATGACACCATGGAACTCTGGGTAGACCATGGCAGGTGTGGAGACAATATGTTCAAAGGAATACTAGCCAAACTACAGCAAATCCTTATGAGGTGCAGGCAACACAACCTGTCACTTTCACCAATGAAATGCTGGCTCTTCATGATGGAAACAATATTTGCAGGAGCCATGGTAGGACCAAAAGGAGTCCAACCAGACATTGCAAAACTGGCAGCAATAGTCAATTGGAAACAATGCTGAATCTGATGTCATTCTTAGGGCTCATGGGGCACTTCTGAGACCTCATAAAAGGATATGCAAAAATTGAAGGACCCCTACATGACCTTGTCAAAGGCATGGAGGTTCCTAAACCAATCCCAAAAACTACATATCACTGTGCAATGACTAACTATAAGCTAACAGATAAATGGGGGCAACACCACATGGAAGTGTTCTTGAAGTTGAAGATTGCACTAACCAGTCAACTGACCCTCCATGCACTGTGGTACAATGGTACACCATTCATAGTAACAATGGATGGGTGCCAGGAAGGATTTGGAGCAGTGCTAACACAGAAGATCAAAATGCAAGCACCCAATGGCAAAATGGTAAACCAGACAGTCCCAATAGCCTTCACTTCAAAGCAAACATCATCAGCTGATACAAGCCATTTCTACTGGAATTTGCAGCATTAAAATTTGGACTAGACCACTTCACAGACATAATATGGGGCTTTCCAGTTGACATCAAGACCAACTGCAAGGCACTCAAAGATGTCCTCTTGAACAAGCAAATCTTGGCAACACACACAAGATGGAGAGACAGAATCACCACTCATAATATAGTAGCAGTGCAGCATGTACCAGGGCACCTCAATGTCATCATGGACAGCTTAGGCCACCAATGGGACAATAAGGACCACACAACAGAAGATGATGAACTATGGACAGTGAACCCAGACACAGAAGTAATGTCAGGGCTAGTAAATGATATGTTTACCATCAGCAAACTCATGAAGGGCAACCAAGATCTCCAAAAACACTTCAAACAAGAACCATTGTTCTTGGAGGTAATTGATGCAATCTGGAACACAGACACTAGTACCCCTATAAAGGACCACAGTAGAGCCAAGCACAGGGCAACCCAATACCATATTGACCAAGGGAAGCTATGGCACATACATGGGGCACAAGCATCAGACCATGACACAAGGTGGAATGCATCACACACAAGGAGGCCCAGCTCAAAGCAAAATGCCTGCATGAATCAGGCAGACACTGGGGCAGAGATGCATTGAAACTTGCTATTACAGACAAGTTTTACTCTCCAAAGTTAGATGTTTCAATAATGAAAGTGGTACAGGAATGCGTGAAGTGCAAGAACTTCAGAACACCCAAGATCAATGCATTACTGGAACTGATAACAAGACACCACCCATTCAAGTTGCTAGTCAGAGACTACCTATCAATGCCAATGGGCAAAGGTGGGTATCACACACTGGGCCTACACCTGACACATTCTTGCAACACCTTTGGGTGTCAAAGTTCAAAATGGCTGGAACAGCAAAAACAACAGTCAACAGTCTAGGCACTATATTTAACAACTTCACACCAGTGGAAGCATTCATGACAGACAGGGGAAAACACTTCAATAACGAGGTTGTCAAAGACTACTGTGCTAAGTGGTCTTGTACCCATCATGTCATCACAGCATACTCACCATGGATCAATGGACTGGTGGAAGGTACAGACAAGTTGCTACTACACATACTCAAGCAGCTTTGTGCACCAGATGTAGGTGAAGACAATGCAGCAGACAATGACTGGAACAAACTTCCCAGGTCATGGCTGGACCACCTGGACAATGCAGCTCAAGTGTTAAACAACTGACTACTACTGTCACTGAAGTTCACCCTGAAAGAACTACTATTGGGGCTGGTAGTAGACACCAAAGGCATGGAACCGGCCCACAGCATGACAAAACCAATGGCAGCAGACACAGCCATCCACATGGCATACACAGCTCAACAAAGGCTTGACAGGTGTGACAAGGCAGTCAAACATGCCATCAAGTGGAAGTCCACATTTAACCAATGTGTGCTGAAATGACATCAAGCAGAGATCATGTTCACACCAGGACAACTGGTGCAGGTATAATGCAGTGACCTTGATTACATGTTCAAACCAGAACAGAAAATATTACATACCTAAGTGGTCCCAACTGTACAGGGTGACAACACAGCTGAAGAACTCTTACAGGTTGGAAACATTGGCAGGTGCACTGGTAATGGACAAGTTCAGCACATGACAACTGTGAGCCTTCCTACCAAGAGAAGGAATGCAACTATATACAGACCAACAAGAGTACATTGTTACAACCTGACCTTTTCCCTTCCCAATCCCATGTTCCACCTCTATTTCATGCATACACCATGCTTGCCCTCATTATTGTTGTCATCATCATCATCACTTCCCTCACCACTGCCTGGGTTATACCCAGTACCTTGCCTGATGGACTCATGCTCTGGTAGTTCCTACTACTGTCACTTTGGCTCCCTGTTTCCTCTTTTGTCTTTGTCTTTTGACTGTTATGCATATATAGATTTCCCTGCTATATTTGGCTCAACCCAAATATAGTGTATGACTTGTACCTTCCCCTTCTGTTGTACTATGGCTGCACATTGTTGCCTTTCCCAATACTTACCATGTCAGCCAGTGCATAGAGGCTGTGGTATGTACTAGTATATAAGTAGCTACCAGCTCACTTGTATACTCTATCTTTTCGATACCTTGCAAATCCCCACATTTATCACCATTCTTTGGCAATACAAGTGTGCTGGACCAAGGGGACTTAAAGTCATTATGTCCTGAGGTTATCCATTTACTGCTGGTTGTTGCACTTGACCTTTCTTAGGTCATTCATGTGCACTAGCATAACATACATGGCAAGAAAACTACAAGAAGAGAGTGTAGATGAAGGAACAGGAGAGATGCTAGAGGAGCATGAGGCAGGACCCAACAAGGGAGAGAGGGAGAGGTCAGACAAAGAAGGGGGCACAGTGCATGAAAAACCAAATGAGGATGGAGAGGAGTCATGGGGTGTAACAGTAGCAGATGATGAGGATGTCATCATTTTTTGAAAGGGGCACATGTAGTAGGGGAGTCAGGGGTTGGGGCAAAGGAGTGTTGGCAGAGAGCTTAGTCAGCAGTGGTAGAGTACAGACAGACATGTGCACTTGTAGCCATTGAAAGGTACCATGACAGGACAAGACCACTGCTCCACCAGTCACAGATTGTAGTTGTGGTTGAAATGGACTCATGCAGTTCATCTTCCCAGTCCTCTAAGTCAAGTTCCTCCCCAGTGCCATGGCTACTATCTGAGTTGGTCTCAGTAGCAACTCCTAGGCCCTCAGAGTCATCAACACTTGATGGATCTGACAAAACCAAAGCACTGCAAGTTCACCCACTCAATGGATATGAAACCAATGGCATGTCCAACTGGCACAATGTTGGCAGTGGCACAATGGACTCAGCCTCTGAGTCAATGTCATCCACCATGGCCTCACTGGTGGACAGTGGGAGTCACTGGAAGCCAAACATGTCAAGTGATGACTGGTTCCTCCAGGTACTCTGATATTGTTGCTGTGTGTGCTTTGACTTGCTCATCATGTCTGGTCCCTTGATATACTTGGTTGGTCTTACTGTAGCAGTGAGTCAGTAACCAGCATCAAGTGATGACCACATGCAGACTCTGTATTGACTAACATTTGTGAGCAAAACAGTATTTAGCTGTGCATCACTGTACAGCCACTACAGTGTGCCACAGGTCACAGGTAGGTCCCCCACTGTACAGTGCCTCTCAACTTTTTAATTACTGTGTTTGAGACCATAAATATAGTCTTGTATAAATGTATATATCATAAACATATGGTCTCTGACATGAGGAGTGCCATATATGTGATATTTAGAGCAATCTAAGGCAAAGAAAATTGCACTGTGACACTGTAGCCACCTGTAGTGACTGTGACATTGTCCCAAAGTGACTGTTTTGCTGATGTGCCAGCTGCAGTGCTCTTGGAACCCAATCCAGATCTTTCTTGGCTTTGTGCTCAACCATCCATGCAGGTTTCCATCCAAATTTGACATTGTTGAGCATCTCTAGCTCAATTTCTTCATCAGCCTCTGAATCCTCTGTCATCTCAGCCTCATACTCCATCTCAAAGTTAATCTTCAGTCCATCCAATGCAATGGTAAGGTTCTCCACATCCAATTCATCTTGATCTGATTCTTGGATATTGTGGCCTTGTGCTGAATTTTTCACACTTGAATCAGCTGTGGCAGACTCTGTTATCAATGGCATTGGCTTCTGTTGGTTACATAATCCTGATATGTTTTTGGATTTCTTCTTGGGATGACCACTAGGCATGATGACTATTGGTGATAGGTGAGTGGCAGACTTTTGATTCCTCCATTTACTCTCTTTTCTGACAGTGCTGATGGACTTTTTCTTTGTCAAATCATACAGTAACTCAAAAAACCCTTTCAATGTTTTTCTGTTTTGTATTGATAGTGATGTCAAAAATCAGGGAAATTCTATAAAATCCTGGAGGTATTCATACAGATAACCCTAGGTCATGGCTTTAAAATGGTACCTTACTCAAGTTGTTTGGTTTTATTTTAGTTGAGATATTACATGTTTAGTCAGGACAACTCATTGAAAGGGTTTTTTGGTGATGAAATGGCAGCATATTCATGGCAATTGGACAGCATATTTTATGGTTTGGAGCATGAATTTTTGGCAGTCATGCATGCTAGTGATTAGATAATATATCACATAATCAATCTGATGGCTTGTCAGCATGTAAATGAGGCAAACCATTGAACTTGAGTCATTGATCCTTTATCCTGTACCATCACTCAATCAGGACTACTCTCTCAGGGAAATGTCAGCAAATTATGGTGTTAATGGCATCACCATGAGTAGGATGTATGCCCAGCACCATTGGTCCCCTAAAATAGTTGCTAAAATTCATCCCAGTACCATTTCTGTTACCAATGCCTGAGGGATCCTGACAGTGATCAGTATTAGGAAAGGTGAAAATGTCATGGAGGTCAGTCTGACACTTCAGTACATGAAGAATGAACTAATCCCCTCTCAACTGGTGCATTTCTACACAAGAACAGGTGGCACTGGGGTTGGGGTGAGGCAATGCCCTCCTCTGCCCACTGGGAGCCAAGGAGGGTTGGCCAGACTATGCCCTGTGCTGAACTATGGATGACTAGGAAAGGATTATTTGGTCACAGATGACCAGTGGAAACACCTAAGGACAAATGGAAGGGAAAAAATTTGCACCCTGGCAGCCCAATAGGTTATTCCACCCAGAACCCCTGGAAAGTAAAGAAGGGTTTTACCTTCCCCAACTTTGATACTGGCTTTTCTTCCATAGAAATGCACCAGTTGAGAAGTTGAGAGGGGATTAGTTCATTCTTCATGTACTGAAGTGTCAGACTGACCTCCATGACATTTTCACCTTTCCTAATACTGATCACTGTCAGGATCCCTCAGGCATTGGTAACAGAAATGGTACTGGGATGAATTTTAGCAACTATTTTAGGGGACCAATGGTGCTGGGCATACATCCTACTCATGGTGATGCCATTAACACCATAATTTGCTGACATTTCCCTGAGAGAGTAGTCCTGATTGAGTGATGGTACAGGATAAAGGATCAATGACTCAAGTTCAATGGTTTGCCTCATTTACATGCTGACAAGCCATCAGATTGATTATGTGATATATTATCTAATCACTAGCATGCATGACTGCCAAAAATTCATGCTCCAAACCATAAAATATGCTGTCCAATTGCCATGAATATGCTGCCATTTCATCACCAAAAAACCCTTTCAATGAGTTGTCCTGACTAAACATGTAATATCTCAACTAAAATAAAACCAAACAACTTGAGTAAGGTACCATTTTAAAGCCATGACCTAGGGTTATCTGTATGAATACCTCCAGGATTTTATAGAATTTCCCTGATTTTTGACATCACCATCAATACAAAACAGAAAAACATTGAAAGGGTTTTGAGTCACTGTATGTAGCCCAACAAAAGGAGTCATTCACACATTTTTTCAGATTTTTGCAGGTTTTTTTTGGTGTCATGCCAAACTTTTGGGGGGTAAACCATCATATTGAAGATTTTAGAAAATTGGCTCATCAAAATGGATAGTAGGCATTTGTAGCACCATAATCACACTCTTTTCATTACATATTAATGTGTCATTGAGTCACCAAAATTTGTTGAGTAAACTAGATGACTTTGACTGTCTGCAACTGTACCTCTTCCTGATTGCTCATCTAGAATTTGCCTCAAGAGTTTGGACACCACATGCTCATGCACTCCCTCCTTTTATAGTGTGTGGACCATGCCAGGGGCCATAGCAAAGTCCCTGGATATGCATGATATGGCTACATTCAATGGTTTGGTTGCACTTGCAGGTGCTGCATTGAACAGCATATTGTATGAGTACCACAAGGGGCAACTTTCAACAATCAAGTTCTCAAGTACTTCTGCAGGTAAATACTACACCAAAATCACCCATCTAATTAACTGTATGCTGCAGAACAAAGAACAGTGTTCCTGGTATGCAATCTATTACAAAAATGTAGTCTTACATCAGCAAAACCCCCCCCCTCTATACAGGTCTGTACACATATCCATATCTGTACAGACCTACCCCAGATTGTTTCAGTACTACAGATTCTCACCACTCACATATGTTGTAGTTGACCAATAATTGAATCATATTATCATAAGCTACCTAAATTACATGTCAAGGTACAAGGATATACATATCTATCTATACTAAGTGGTCACTTATTACTATTAGTAGGGAGAGGGTACCCACCATAAGGGTGGTGGTAGGAAAGGAGAGTGGTGAGGGAGGGATGATGACAAAGATGATGGTGAGGAAGAGGGATGGTGGTGGTAGTGGAAAGAGATGCAGTGTGGGAGTGAGCTGGGTTTAAATATCTTTTTCTGCTTACCTCAGCAACTTTCAAAGCCAGCTGTGTGGGTTGTGTGGTACACCTCTACAAATTTCAAACTCAAATTCAAACTCTGCCAAAAAAGAAAGTTGTAGCCTATGATCACAGAACCATGGGAATATTTTTACCTTAGTAATATCTCCTTTTTTGGGTGAGATATTTGCAAAGTTCTTGTGGAGTCCTGGTTTGCAAAAATAAAAAAGTGGCTGTACAGTTATGATGTCACAACAAAAGTTGTAGTGTATGATGTCATGATCATGTCAGTATGATTATCTCATCAATATGTCTATTTTTGGATGAGATATGGGCAAATCAAAGTTTACATCTGTGGTGTCTGTGGGGTCTGTAGAGTCTGTAGAGGTCTGTACTTGGTCTGTGGAAAATCTGTACCATCTGTGGGTCTGTGCCTCTGTACCAAACCCAGGGTTTTGCTGATGTACTCAGTAGTAGTTTTCACAGTACTTAGGATGCTGACTGCAAAATATGACATTGTTGTACACTTGCATATGCACTGCAGCAAAATAGTACTAGTCCCTCAATCTGCACATTGCAATTTTGAATCAGGGAGATCTGTCACCATACTGAATTACCAGCCAAAAAAAATGCACTAACACAAATGCAGAAAAGCTAAGCACCCAAAGAGCTGCTCTTTGTGTGCTTAGGTTTTACAGATGTAGTTCTGCTCTACATCAGAGGGACAGGCTGTCATCAGGACTAGTCAGAACCATTTGGGTACCATCAGTTATCATCAGTTACCACTTGGTACCACTGGTCATTTCGCTGATGTAAGCTGGTCTCAGGCATCAACCATATATCTTAACATTTCACTGATGAGCTCCAACCAATATTTACAGCTGTGTGTGAAAACCTTGACAAAAGTAAAATATTTCAACAGAGCACATGAGTTGTGCCAGAAAAGGAAATGTAGGGAAATGTAATAGTGCAGTACACTACTAGCACTACCAAGTTGGACCCATACATCTACAAGATGGCCCAATCATGGCATGCGCCTCCTACAGCTTTTGAATCACTTTTGAATGGTTGGAATGCTTGGCAAATAGCATGAGGTCATGTGTAAGTGCTGAATGGTCTTAGTAGCTACCAAATATAGAATCCCCTGCCATCATCCGAATCAGCGAAATGACCAGTGGTACCAAGTGGTAACTGATGGTACCTGATGGTACCTGATGGTACCCAAGCAGTTCTGACTGGTCCTGATGCAGCATTGATGAGGTCAGTGGCATGCCATGATGGCCAGTTGCCATGTACAGTGGCATGCCTGTGGTGGACCATGGCATTGGACATGGTGGCATGGCATTAGGACTGCAACTGCCTTTTTAGGAAGTGTCATACATAGCTGACTGATAGCTATAGATGCATACAGATAGTATTCAACCCAGCATCCACCACTCACTGAACCATGATGCCAAAAGGTGCTAGCTGAAGCTGGTGGTGAGACTGCTTCATTGACCATCCAGGCTTCAAAGAGCAGGCACAAGAGTCCCTTGCAAACCCAGATGCAAAGAGTGGTGATGGTAAACCAAAGGTGATGTGTACTGGTTGCCTCCCTGTGCAGATTAGCCAGGAAGCTGCACAAGACCAGGATGAGATACACACAGGAGTATGTCAGGAGATTCAGGGCAAAGCAAGTGTTCTCAATTGGTGTAAGTATTCAAGATGATGCTGGGCTGAAAGGCCCTAGTAGTGTGATACTACTGATATTACTGATCAGTGTGGTCAGCCTCGCATTCCGATGCTAACAAGCAGTGGTTGACTGGGCAAACTGAGACCATGCTCCAGCATCTATGGAAGTGCCAAAATGTCCCAGCTACAATCCAGGATGCTGCACAAGTTGCATGTGTACAATGGCATCTACTTACAAACTCACCCACTGCCCCACATGTGGTGGCACAGAATGAATATCCACCAGGTAACCAGCCACTGCCTGCACCTATCTTTACCCCACTTCCACAGTTGAATCAGGCTGCAGCCGGGCCATCATCTGATACTGGTGTGATTGGCACCATGAATAATTCAGCACCTACTGCTACAACACTTGTACCAATGCCACAACTATCTGTATCTGCACCAGCCAATGAGTCTCTACCACTGGGACTTATCATACCAGCTGCATGCTATCCCAATGACTACTGACATTCACCTGTGCTGTCATCATTTGCCCTGAGCCCATCACCATCACAGTATGTGTCCATCTCCCACCAGTCATCAGCCTCAAACCTATCAGTGCCACTATCCACTTTTGGCAACTGGCCATGGACAGATGCTGACAGGGCCCACTTTGGTGCTTGCATAGCATGGATCACTGCTTCATGTGGTTTTCCTTTCAATTGGGTTGAGAATCTGGAGTGGTTAGGATTTTTGCAGGAGTTTATCCCTCTGGCTGAGCCAGTAAAGTGGCAGAGTCTTGCAAACCACTGGATCCCTGCAGAGGTTGCAAAGTTTCATTGAGAGGCAAAGAATCATTCTCATGGTGTGGAGGGCACTCTTCAGTATGATGGGTGGTCAGGTGTCAACTTCCATCATTTTATTGCATTTTTGTTGACAACATCAAAGCATGAGGTACTTTCTGCCAGAACCCCTGCATGACCCAGGCCATTATTGACATTTCCCAACTACAGGTGCATACTGTTCATGTGCATGATGCATCAGCAGAACAAAAAACTGCAGATAATCTGTACAAAATTTTGTTGGATGTGATTGGTGACATGGAGAAGAATTGGCAGGTGGATATTGTTGCAGTCACATCAGATGCATCTGGGGAGTCTCAGAAGGCACATAAAATGCTCCACCAAGCATTCCCTAAATTTGTTGTTGTAGATTGTCAAGCACACCAGGTTAGTATGATGAACATTTTCATTATGTACACTTCAGTGCTGACAACTATAACCTTATTGTCAGGTCAATCTTGTGGTTGGAGACTTCTTGAAGTGTTCAAACTCCTTGACAGTATGTGCTGAGCAAGCCACTGAGCTGATTACATGGCTTTGCAGCAAAACCATTGTGCTTGCAGCCATCTGTGATATTCAGATAGCCCTCAATTCTACAAAACCTGTTGGTGAGCATGTTGTCCTGACTGTTACCCAGGCTGTTCTCACAAGATGGATGTCCCACTACCTGGCAATGCATCGGCTCATGGGACTCAAAGCCACATTGACAATTATGGCAGACCAAGAACTTGGCCAACTTGAAACTCAGTGGCAAATCATGACAGGTGATGCTAGGTCAAAACAGAAGGCAGAGAAGATGCTAAGGCTTATTAAAAATCCAACCTTCTGGTACCAAAATGAAATGTGTGTTTCCCTTTCATACTAAGATTGTGGTATGCAGTATGCTAATTTATATTCTACAGGAATCAGAAGCTTCTTGAACCACTGGCATTTGCATCAACCATTACATAAATGGCCCACTTCTGAGTTGATCAATCACTGCTGCTTATGGGGTTTTCATATGCAGAGTACTCCAAACTCCTTGAGGCAGACCCTGAGAACCAACTCTTTGCTACCATGGAGTGTGAGGAGTTGATTCAAACAGTTCTGGATAGCTTTGAAAAACATTGGAAAAACTGTGACCAGGATGTCTATATTGCAGCTGTGGTCCTGAACCCTGTCCACAAGACAGCACCATTTGCAAAAATATCTCAGCTAAATCTTGCTGGGATATTTGCTCTGATCTGCAAACTCTGGACAAGGTTTTTTGGGTCATCACCTCCACATGAACTCTTCATGGAGTTGCAGGACTACCTTGGCAACAAAGGTACATATATGAATTTTGCAGCTTGGGTTGAAAATGTGCAACATGAAGCAGAAAAAAAGGCGTGGACTTTTACCATTTTTCCTACTAGTAAATTGATATTCCAGTTACTAACAATCAACTTTAATCAGCAGGAGCACCCTGACCCTCTTGCAATGTATGAAGGGATGCAATATGGTGGTGGTGAAAAGACTCCCCTGCAAAGAGTTGCATTTTGGCTATTTGCAATCTGTGCTAATTCAGTGTCATGTGAATGTCTGTTCAGCATGTTTGGGCTAACCCTCACCCACCTCCATTCCCAACTTTGTAGTGAGGTGATGACTTCACTTGCTGAACTATGGCTACACCTCTGGGATGAACATGCATGGAGTGGACAGGCAAAACACAGATTAAAGCTCCATGCTACAACATATTCAACTGGGCCAGGTCTGCAACATGCAGACTCAACTACTTCTCAGGCTGGAACAAGTTCTGCCTCTTTGGAACCACAACTGCAGCCATTGTCAACCCCTCAAAGCCAAGCTAACACTGACATTGTAGTTAACAGTGAGCCAGACAATGTGGAGCCAACTTCGGACCATATGGTGGCAGCCACAGCCACAGCAGCAGACTCACATTTGCATGACATGACATCCACAGAAATTGCCAGCTGTCTCATCACAAGTGCAAATGATGCTGGGCATGATGAAGAATCAATACTGTCATTTGAAAAGCTCAAGCTTTCAGAACTATTCAAGTTCTCTAGCCCACACTGGTCAGCAATTACAAAGACTGTGGCAATGCAAGGGCTGCAAGAAGAACTAGAGTTGTATGAGCTTGTGGAGTTAGATGCTGAAGGAGTGCCAGATGACGACCCTGGATTGGATAGTATGATGGCGGCAGTCATCTCACAAACATGAATATGTATTCCTTCTGTTTTCCATCTGCATATATTGTGTTGTACCAGTAGTAATTTAGCATAACACTGCAATTCAGCAGTGGGCACTGCCAGCCACTCGACCGTGAGAATATCCACACGTACATATGGCCGTGGCATTATGCAGGGCCACTGGCATGCCACTGACCTCGTCAACACTGTCTTGATGACAGCCCATCCCTCTGATGAGATATGGAGAGGTAGTAGTGATTGCAACCTGCACATTCACAATACTACATTAGAGTGAATGCCAGGTGCTGTTGTTGCAAGGCAGCAACAGAATGAAATAATGGGACTGTCTATTTTTGGACAGACCTACTGTAAAACTCAGCTCAGGACGTTGTCTTCGAGTTTTGTGACAGTACCCAGCAGAACACAAGCACACGCGAACTGCAGGCAGAACAGGCCTTTTGTTCTCTCTACTGACTTCGACCATCTTACCAGGCTAGAAAAATGACATCGGTATTGCTCGCTGGACTGCACATATACGTGCGACGAGCTCCACATTCAGCTTCGACGGCGGTGTCACTGTTGAGACACCACGGAAGGAGGCGTGCTATATCACACTCTGTCGTCAAAGGATACCCCACCAATGTCTTCAGTTTCCATCAAGACTCCGAGGGTGGCGAAGCTTTAGGCAGCACCCGGGTCAAACCCGAGCACGCCGTCATCTCTACCTTTGATCTCTTCAGCATTGGCGGTATGCATTGTTAGACGTTCGTTCTCGACCTACGTCATTGAAACTAACATCTTCAGTCGGACCAAGTAGCTCGCATACTGTCGGGCCCATGCGCGCTGGCAAGATATTCATCACTGACTTGCAAGAATTGGGATTACTGGATCGGGTAAGTGATCCATGGCTAATTAGGCTCGTCATCCCACCATTGACAACGCGTACCATTAGGTTCAAACGCTTAAGATAGTTCTGTGAGCTGAAATAACCGATCCATGCTAACGTTTCGCTGAGCTAGCCAACGCCGGTAGTTATGGCTCTCTCGCGGCAACTGGTAAGCCCATTTGCGTGGCTCAGAGCTCACCAATATCTGGCAATCCTCACCAGGGAAAGGGTACACCATATTTTTGTAGCAGTACGTGGACCAGCTAAGTGCCTATCCAGACACCATACACCCCAAGCCATTCTTCTCGGTTTGGAAGGCTCCGACCCGGAAACGATCGACTGCGGGACCATACCTTCACGTTATGAGGCCATTCTGACTAATAAATCGTTGCATCTCGGCGGAGATCGTCGCATTCATTTTGACATGGACAGGGATATGCTATGGAGGTGGGATGAGGTTCTCAAGACACATCCAAATGGCATGCGCTTCTCGTGTTTTGACGGAAATGGTGACCTTCTGGCAACCAACGAATATTTCAGGTAGGCTTGATGCGGATCTTTGTCTCTCCATGCCTCCGACGCTTGTCGTATAGCGTCGGCGGAGGCTTCGTAGTGAACGAAAAAACGAAAGGTCGGTGTTGACTACTTCGTGGGTAAATAAATGCCGACCTCGTTGCAGTGGACGAGAATTTATTCTACAAGGGGGTAGACAAGAGTGTAGTTCACGGTGCACGTCTGCACCAGACGCACCAAGCCGAACAGGGTGATCCTATCCATTCCTCCAAGGACGACGATCCAGGACATCCTCCCTACCCGTTCGATTCCGGGAACAGTTTACTTGCGATTACCAGGAAACACAATGTACGCGTAGAGGATCATTCGTCTGATACATAGCACCCATTGACAGGTGTTGACTTTCGTAGTTGACGATCGCTCAGATCGTGCATGATAACGAGCGCTACTTTGGGCTCTCCGAACAAGACATCCATGACAAGGTATGACTTAGCACTTTGTGAGGATTCGGTCTCGGTAACCTGACTGGTGCACTATAGCTTATGCGTATTTGGGCCGTTATGGACGACTGCATCCGCACAGGAGTGTCCACGACCGAAAGAACTCTTCCAGGTCGCCTCAAGCTTCGACGCCGCGCTCCGATGCTATACAGGCGTCTGATGCGAGGGTAAATTTCCCCATCTCCTCTTTTCCTAAGCTGATGTCGTTCTCACGAATGGTAAGATTCTACCCCGGTATCGGAATCCCAACGACCCACCTCATAGGCCCAAATTCATCCATGCCCGCTGGCGCCGTAGATGCACCTGAGGGGATGAAAACATCTCAGGACGTTGAAAACGGTAGTGTTTCCATGCCGCGCGATGGTAGATCTCGCGCCGCCATAGTAACGGGTTCCTTCGACCACGCCGTCCTTCCCATGCCTCCCGTAAGTCTCTGCTTCCAGTGAAGATTGTCGTCACTGATGCGGCCAGCAGCGCAGGACGAACATTCCAGCCGTCGATTTTCTCTCTTGCTATGCGATCGCTGTCAACGAAGTGAACGCTGCAGGTGGTCGCATCGTGACGTCCCCCACGAATGGAGCTGCTGGCGTCATCCCAGCTGTACTGAAATATATCGTCGAGTTTGTGAGCGACGATCCCGAGAGATCGATAAAGACGTTCCTCTTGACCGCCGGCGTGAGTTACTGTCTAGCATGCAGTCATCGCTTCCTGGGTAAAATCGGCCGTGACCGTCGGTGAGCTGACTTCGTGATGTCGTAGGCCGTCGGCATGCTCTTCAAACGTGGGAGTACGATATCAGCTGCAGAGGGAGGTTGTCAAGCCGAAGTCGGAGGTATGCGGTGGCTGCGTGCTTTCGTTCTCCTACCTTATCTCTCCGGCTCCACGTCGTTTTGCAGTTGCTTGTTCCATGGCTAGTGCCGGCTTTGCGGCGTGTATGGGCGCATCCCCAGAGACTGTTTTACAAGTCAGTGCCGTGATGTCGACTGATAACCAGCCACGATAGGCTAACGTGCTTTACAGGCGGCGGAAATAGGCATAGGTGTGTATTTTAGCGAGGACAGATCTGACTTTCCTCCGTTTCGCTCGCGCCTTTTTGTCTTCTGATTTAGTAACATGTCAGAACATAACCTTGGCCTTACTTGCGACCCCATTGACGGACTGGTCCAAGTGCCGTGCATTGTACGTGACGTTGCTCGTGCGCGAAGACGCGCTAACGTTAACATGGCACATTCTTTGACGTTACCTTAAAATCTTGCAGGAACGGAATAGCCTAGGAGGTATGTGAGCTTATGTGGACTTGTCTCTCCAAGGGTGTCACTTATTGGCTCCGTCACACTATGCACGCATTCGTGCTTTGACTCGTTCACATTTGGACGCCATCATTCGACGCTCGGGCGAGTGCATGTAGCTGTCAAAGCAATCACCGCTGCGCAACTTTCCATGGCTAGCGATGGGGTTTATCGTGTGACCCTCGATGAGGCAATCGAGGCGATGAGATTGACCGCCACCGATATGAGTGTCAAATATAAAGAGACAAGTCTTTCTGTGAGCTTTTTAAGTTTGAACAGGTGCTGTAGAACGGTGACTAATAAAAATGAAAAATAAAAATATGTAACTGATGTCGACAGGGCCTTGCTGTAAGTTATCCGTTCGCTTCCCTCGCTCGCCTAGCACCAGTTCATCAACACGTGGTTTCAGACGACGGTCAAGATTCCCTTAACCGTTCCGGCTTGCTGAGCTTACGGTCTCTTATTAGTTCTACGACGGAGTTGGTACATTTTGCAGGTGCTTTCGCAATTTTTCCTATTGCTGTCGTATAGTTTTGCCGCTGCCTCGATTTTTAGATCCAACCCACGTATAGAGTAATGATGGATTAGCATGTCGCTTTTTTTTGCTCTCGCATGTTTTCTGTTTACCGGTACTGTAGACGCCTGCTATTAATTTACACATCTTACGAAAAGTCCGAAGAAAAAGAAATGCCAGGACCGTGGATTGAACACGGGACCTCCAGAAGCCAAGTACCAACTTCAGTCTGTTGCTCTCCCAGCTGAGCTACCCCGGCGTTGACAATGGGTATGGGCATGTGCAACCAAAAACGGCGGTGCAGATCCCCCACGAAGGTGAAGTGGGCGTGACGACATAGAATGCGCTACATACAAGTACATTGAAGTGTATCTGCTGACTCAAGGGGGTATTTTTGAGATATGTATGTACCTAATTGGTATCGGATGGTAAGTGGACATTTAGTGGGTACTGCTCGATATCTGCCCAAGTCATCGCAGACCAAGTCGCCACCCTCGTCTTCGCAGCATGGTAATGAGCAAATGCCAAAGCGGTCTGTTTGGCACACTGCTTTGGTGAGATGCGACCGATGCCAGTGCCAATCCCCGTCATAACCACCGAGCGGATTGGGTGCAACCCAGGGTCTGTGGCAGCCCTAGCGTTATGATGATCTATCTCCACTAGCAACGACCACACGCAATTGTAAACGATTTCTTTATGCCACACCACCGAGCTTGGTAGGCGCATGGTGGGACAGAGTGCGACGTAACGACAGGAGAACGGGTTTCCTGCACAGAACGTTCCTAAGAGCGGGATGAGTGTGCACGTGCCAGGTGGTGCATATCCGCGCCACCGTTCGTAAATGACCCTCTGCGCGACGCGTGTCAAAGCGTCAGGGACTGTTGGAGGAGACAGTTGATCGGATAAGACCTGATCAAAGCTGATGTGGTGTCGATGTAGTGTGAGGAAGGAAACACAAAAATATCGGGATGTCCCACTCACCCGCCATCGAACCTCCCAAAGGAATTGGCAGGCGATACGATGCAATCAAAGGGGGGATGGAGATCAGAAATGCGACCGTGGAGGACAACCACTCGAGCCCGACACTCGGCGGGTACGAGCACTGTAAATGCCTCTCGCCACAGATCTACGAGTCCGGCGGACACGTCAAATAGGGTGAAATTGACTGCCATGAGAGAGTCTGCGGTAAAGATCCTGAGGCCATGATAAGTGATCAGCGTGCGCTTTTATGTTTGAGGATATTCGATAGGCGGGCACGCCAACTTGCACGTAGAAGTCCTCATATGTTGTCAACCTGAGGATGCTGGTGTTCCAGACCCGAATACAGTATGTAGTGTGGCTCCAAGGAAGTATTAATACTTGCAGTCCGGGGATATTTGAGTCACGTGCCACGATCGCCCGGCCCGCGACACTGGCCTGTTCACCTCGAGCACCCATGGAGAGACCCGCCCCTTCGACGTTTCAATTGCCCAGTTCACTCTCAAAGCATTATCATCCGTATTTCACTCCTGCAGAGGTGCAGTATCTTTCCGATAAGCAACGTGGAAAGCTTTCGGTTTCGCAGGAAGAAAAGGCAAGACAACAGGCGTGCGGATTCATAGAAGCTGTCGGTTCAAAGATCGGGTTGTGAGTACTATAGTGGGTGTCTCGTCTGCCATTGCCGCTCACGGCCAGCTATTGTCGCGTTAGTCCCCGGAGGACCATTGCAACAGCTCAGAATTTGTACCAACGCTTTCATTTATTCTTTCCAAGGAAAGACTTCCATTACCATGTCGGTGGGCTGTAATACCCGCTCGAGTTAGCTACTCACGAGACAACAGGACGTTTCACTTGCTGCACTGTACGTCTCGACGAAGATGCACGATACGCTCAAGAAACCTAGGGAGATACTAATGGTGGCTTACGCCGTCCGGTTCCCTGAGTTAGCTGCGAAATCGAAAACCATCGGTGGCGAAGTCGACATGGACCCGATGGTGAGTGGATGGCATCTTTTGAAGAAGCACGCGTTTGACCTTGTCCAGACGGTGGAACATGATCGCCAGCGGGTGCTCGCTGTCGAGAGATTGATTTTAGAGACCATCTGCTTCAACTTTACATCCAAGATGCCCTTCCCTTACGTTATCAAACTTGGTAGGAAGTTGGGAGGTAAGCTATGAATATCACCTTCCCGAAGGCCGATCGGAACAAATAAATATTTTTTCCAGCGTCTAAGAAACTCATCAAATTTGCATGGCGTCTAACTGTCGATAGGTGAGTGCCTTGAGAATCAGAAGCTTTCCCGTATGTATTGATTTATCATATAGTCATCGGACTCCCGTTCCCCTTATGTACCCTCCAAACACGGTTGCATTGGGATGTATCTACACAGCCGCTCTTCTATCAACGATAGAGCCTACGGCATCGTCCATTACGGATGACGAATCGGATCGGAAAGTGGCGAATTTATTGAAACAAAAGGGGGACTGGGAGGCCATGTACTTGGCGGAGGCCGAGGATTTGGAAGGTTAGCTCACAATCCACAGATGTGTTATCACCTTCTGCTGCTGTTTCTCACCACACTGATGCAGAGATTGCGCACATACTCATTGACTTGCTCATGCAAGCCGCCCAAAACCCCTCTGCGAATACTTCGCCAAGGACACCTTCCTCGCCTTCCCCACACCCATCTCCGCGAAATCAGCATTTTTCTTCGAGCGGCCTTCCGCACACTCCGCAAATACCGTACAAATCTGACCAATTGCTTCAATTGAAGATTGCAATGAGGGAGAACGAACATCCGCCTCGGCCGGATAGGCCCTTGAGTACTCCTGATTTGAGCGCAACGTATAGTGGGAATGACGTCGCTTTGCTTGGGAAAAACGAAGGAACGGTGAGGTTTCTGTTCGGACCCCCTGGTGTGGTGGGTCATGGGGTGTAGGGAACTTACCGTGGCAACTATGATGGAATCGTTCTTTTAGCAGTCAACATGATAGAGCACATTGATTCGTTGATAATTGTATTACGCACGTAAACATGGTCATTCCTGGTGTTTCATCTAGAAGTCACATCTACTATGGGCGTACCCAAACCGGAGCATCAACATCCGGGCCAGGTTGGTTCGACGCGGACCGTGAGTAAAGGGGCCAATTTCTTGTGAATGTACAATATGCGGTGCAGCGACGACTGCTCTTGGCTGCTGCAATCATGTCCGAGACATATCCTCCCGATCCCTTCGATGGAGAGCAGACAATGCTGATTCTTGTCGGTCTTGTCGCGTCGGGGAAAGTGGGTTATCCGATTCCATCAGTGACCCAGCTTCTCTGACGTACGGTATCTTCCTACTAGTCGACCTTCGCTGAAGCCCTCGAGAGGCACTTCCCAAGATTTCGCCGATGCAATCAAGACGACTTGGGTAATAGACGGCTTGTAGAGGAGCTCGCTCGTCAGACTCTACGGGAAGGCTTGTCTCCGTGCATCGACCGCACCAACTTCAATGCAGTGTAAGTCAGGCAGCCGCGAAAGGTATACGATAGGAGTGATTCTGACGACTACGTTATACTAGACAGCGCTCCTACTGGACGAATATCGCTCGTGCATTTCCCCCAACCACTATCAATGTTATTGTCTTTGATACTCCCTATCATGTAAGAAGTTCATGTCAAAAAGCCACAGCGTCGGTTGAATCTCGTAATTTGCAGGTCTGCGCTTCTCGTCTTCAGCACCGTACGTACACTAGTCCGCTCACTTTACGCCGGTTCATGGCGGTAATCTCATGACCCAGGAACATCACATCCCACAATCAAGGACCCCCGACATGGCATGTCCATCTTGGCAAACTTCGCCTCTGAATTTCAGCTTCCGTCTCCCGACGAAGGTTACGACAATATCCTTTATCTGAAACCTTCTGATCACCCGAGTCCGGACTACACTCGCGATGAGATTTTGTCAATACTAACCCGGCTTAGAGCGTCAGCCGGCGAGACAGGAATAGCCGTTCAGCCGCGCATGCCTTTTGGGACTAGGGGATCACATAGTGCCCCTCGCAGGGGCTCGACACGTGGTCGTCGGGGGTTACATGGTGACCGAGGCTCCTGGATACGATCAGGCCAGACGCGTGCATTTCACAGGCACACCTCGTTTTCCCCTTGCGGTACCAATCGTGAGGAGAGGCATGTTTCAGCTGCTGGGTCTCAAGAGACGGTCCCTCAGGGTCCATGGTCAGGTCATCGCGGCAACGGCGCCACGAACAGGGGTTGATCGTATCTGAAACTCGAAGGAATTCAGAGTGGGCCAGCCTTGGTGACGGCACTCCGGATGACTCCATGATCCATTCTATATCATGACTGTTTGGCTTTGTGAATTGCTGCACCTTCTTACGATCGTTCGCCTAATGAATGTTTGATTTTTTTTTCCTCCGTCAGTCACACAAGCGTGGGGCTGGTTGCGGTGTGAGTGAGAAGTACAATGACTAAGGCTATTAGCGAATTCCATGGTCCGAAAGCTGACGGCAACAACGTTGCTTTATCCTTTTCGGTGAAGACGTGCAGTTGCGCAATAAGCGTGGTGGAGACGGCGGTCTGCCACTCCCCACGTGTTCCGTGGGGAACAATCACTCAGGGGGGAATTTGGGATCATGATCCCGGTTTCCTCGGTAGGTCTAGTGATCCTTGCTGGTCTGCTTCTTGGGCCGCTTTGAATGTCTTGCCTAGAATTTTCGCGCTAACCTGAAAAGAGTCGAATATACAGCATCAGACTCATAACATCCTGATGGATGAAATAGATAGAAGTAACTGACGTTTCGGATGTGCATCGCCGCTCGCTCAACGCCGTTCTCTTCCGCGCGTTTGTAATAAGTCAATGCCTCTTCGAGCTGTCCAGCTGCCCACATCAAGATGAGATAATTTTAGAGACAATAAGCTTGATGACTCACTCGCTTCCAAAACCGCAGCGAGATTGAAGGCAATCTCAGGGTCCTCTGGAGCGAGTGATGCCGCAACGCTGGGAAACAATAATAAGCATCGCATATGGTAGGAACGGAGTGTTGGTACGTGCTGTAAGTGATGTAGTGCGAGGTCTGGTCGCGAGACAGGGGATATTATGTACGCGCTGGCGAGGTCTGAATGTGTGCTCGTGTCATATCTGCATCGAAGTCACAACAAATGAGTGCTTACTGGTGTGTACATCAGGGCTATCGGGTTGTAGTTCTATGGATTCTTTCCATGCCGCGATAGCCTCGTCAAACTCCTCTATGAGAATATGAAATTGGCATTGCTTGAATGTGCTTTCATAAATCGGAAAAGGCACATACTCAGGTGATAGTGCGTGACGCCTAGATTGAAGAGGGAGCTGGCGTTTCGCTTGATTTCTACGCTACGCCTGTACAGCTCCTTGGCACCCTGAAGGTCATTTTCCTCAAGTTTCTGTGTACCCTGCTCCAGACACCGCATCGCTTCGATATCTGCAGGATCAGAAGCTGTGGAGTGTGGCGTCGTTGATGTCGCCCATCCTGACAAGTGGTCATAACAGATTCGGGAATCTAAGGGGGGTTCTGGAAGTGAGACTTACTTTTGGCCAGATGACGGTGGCAGGAAATTCGTCCGAGCCGGACGTCCACGGGCAATGAACGTCGCGATACGGACTGGGTATGTAAAAGACCCAAACGGCCAGCTCGGCTCGTCAACAGGTGTTGTGCATCTGTCCGAAAACGTAGCAGCGAGGCGCGCAAGGCCCTGACGGACGTTGGCAGCATTTTCTTTCCTTCTAATTGTTTTGGTCCAAAGCGGAAGGAGTGCACTTGGCCGGCAAGTGGTGTGTTCCAGAAAGGGAAGTAGTTTCGCACCCCCCGTCAATGCCCCTTGCATGGCCAGCCAAGAAAAAAAAACCTTTCGCTGCCTCTGACCACGTCTGCCTCGCCATGGCTGCACCGGACTCGCAAGACTTACAACGGTCGATACAGGACGACCTCCGTTCAGTCAAGTTCAGTCAAGACAATCCAGCCGTCCCCGTGGAGGGTGCGGTGACTGCAAATGACCTTCTGCTGGCTGCGTATGACCCGACGAGATTACATCCCCTCGCTCAACTTGGGGACCAGTTAGACTATCTTGTACTAGATGATGCAAAAAAGAACGAGTTGCCAGGGGCCGGGACAGCCATACCTTCTCGAGGTTTCAGTGATGATCTGTGCTACGGAACGGGCACTATGTACCTCAGCGGTAGGTGTCCTCTCTCTCGGCTCCTTGACATGAGTCTTGCACGAGGATTGTACGTTTTTGATCGCGTATCCTCTTTCTGCACGGCTGGGCTTCTCACCTTATCATCTTAATGTTGTCATCTCCAACTTGGGCCATTCTTATTGTCTTCGTCCTGTCACATGCTCACACATGTTTCCACTAGGCCTGGCCCTAGGTGGCCTTTGGGGTGTGAGCGAGGGCGCCCGACGACCATTAGCCGTATCAAACATGCGATTGCGGATCAACAGCATACTCAACTCTGTCACGAGGAGGGGCACTTTCATAGGTAACTCGGCTGGCGTGTTAGGTGCGTTTAGAAGGTCGCATTGCATCCATGCGGCCAGTAACGACGTCGATCCATAGCATTGGTCTACAACGGAATCAACTCTTCTATCGACTCCTTCCGCGGAAAACATGATACGGCGGGCAGTATGGCAGCTGGGGCCTTGACAGGCGCTTTGTACAAGTCGACGGGTACGCCACCTTGTCACCCCTTCTCTCCGACTTTACGTTTTGATTGGAAAACGTTTACCCTTAACTTGTTAAATAGCCGGAGCCAAACCCGCGCTGGTTGCAGCGACTCTGATTTCGGGACTTGCGGGCATATGGAGTTATGTGAAGAAGAGCGTATGATATGATATGATTGACCGAGTAACATATACCACTACACATAATATAGTTTTTTTTTTTTTTTCTTTCGACGTTATCCTCTAAGCGCTACCAATAGGAAGACGAGGACGGGGGAGGACGTCGATAATTTTTGAAGTTGTCGTTGTCTCGTATTTGCCAACTGGATGAGCTTCGCCATATCGGTCCTTCTCAGATCTGCAAAAATGTTTAGCTGCACTGAGATTCGGATGCCCCTTGTATGTCTTCCTTAGCCCCCCGGGTTCCGCTCCTGGAAATAAGTGGGTACGATCATGATCTGTACACGCATGTGTAATTGCTACGTTCTCTCTCCCGGTTTTATATCATAGATATTGGGGACCGTTGGTGGACGAATCCTGCCTACCTTCGCCTGTTCCCTCTCTCCACAGGCCAGTCCTCGCCACATATGCTGGCCCTTGCTGACACCGCCTATTGGTCTGCAAAAGCCACATGGGACGAGGCGACCTCCAAGAATGGTTTGGACAGTTCTCATGAATATCCAATGCACGCTGCTTATGACCACCACCATCGCTCCTCATTTTCCAGCGACGAGGGTGGACAATCGGTAGGCCTAGCACTCACTCAGCCTCCGCACCATCTACTCGCATGGCAGGTGGGACTGATGTCCGCGATTATTTCTTTTGTGACAGTACGCCCGTCAAATACACCCGATCACGCCTATCACGCCCGTCGAATATGCCCCATCGTAAGAGAAGTTCTGTGCTATTTTTTGTTAGCGAGTGCTGATGCCGGTGTTGTTCCATACAGCAACTATAAAAAGCTGTTTCTTGATGGACCTACCGAGCGCGCCTACAGTTCGCCAAGGTCGGCCGCCAGCAGCGACCACTCCCGCACGCAGTCGCCTCCATCTGCGTGGAATTTGCCGTCTCAACCTGAGTCGTCTGCCCACGCTCAGAACGGCAGCTGGAACCAGGTGTCTCCTAACAACCGACCCAGCTCGCCACCCGCCCAATTCCCACCGCGTGTTCACCATTCCTCGTTCATACACGACAGTCAAACAAGGCATCTGCACCCGTTACAGCGTACACCGCCGCATGCTGACGCTCTCCTGATCTAGGACTTATGAGCTTGATGTGGTACAGCACCCTCAAAGGACGGCCGAATTTGGATCCGCTACCCTGTCTCGCCTCCCACTAGCGCCGCCAGTAGTCGTACAGCTCATCGTGAGAGATCGCTTTGGGAACTCTATCATCCCGTAAGTATTCGTCATCCATCCAGCTCGATACTATGACCGGAACGTGGACGTGATTTTTTTTTTTCCAGCGAAGTGGAACTTCCCTTCCTCATTGCACATCTGTCCTTATACTCTGATGATGGGACGCGATCATTGGATATGGGGAGATCCCCCAGTGGTAATTCTCCTCCCCGACGGCTGCTATATGGGAATTTGGTATCATCTCCACAGAAGCTGCGGGATCTATCTGGTCGCCTAGGCCTTTATTTTCTATTCCCCGATGTGAGTATCCGCTGGCGGGGCCGCTTTCAACTAGGGGTCTCGCTGTTACGATTGTCAGAGTAAGTGTCGCGGGGGAGCGAAGAGGGTGTGGACGCTAATCTGATGTGTTGTCACAGAATAGACGCTTCTGGCGCCATGAGCCTTGCCTCCGAAGGGATTGTCCTTGCGACAGCCCGGACACGACCGTTTGATGTTCTCACCCACGAAAATTACGTTGCTCCGCGTAAGGATCTTTGCGCTAGTCTTTATTTTTCTGTTGGGCTGACGCGGATGCCAAAAATCCCTGTCGGTGCCTTGCAACAGCCACTACACGCCTGACGCAAGCTTTCCTCCGCCAAGGAGCGAGAATTCATGCCTTCCCACCCAACACGCCTTAGACCGTAGATAATCACTACACTCGGACGTCTTTTCCGGCGCACTTTTGTCACATGTTGTATATCGCCGTGCTGTTGTATATTCGACCTTCTCTCTCTGCGCTCGTATCCATTCGGCCTCCAAACCCCCCACTCCCGCCTTCGCTTTTTGGCGGTATGCATTATCTCTCTGCCTGTAATGACACACGTTTTCGCGATGTACCTGGCGCTGATGTGCTGGGACCGACAACGCACCAAGAGGGGATGATAGCAGTAAGCTGACGGTGCCTGGACCTTCCGCAGGGTTGCGACCGTGCGTGCGCATTCGCAGGTGACCATGGGTAAGTAGTTCTAGCAGCTATGTCTCACCGTATCGGCGGCAAAACAAATCATGGCCTATCTTTCACATGCAAAGCGGTGTAGGTGGCGGTATTTATTTTGGTATTTATATAACGGTAAGCGCAGCAGCGATGACGGTTGTGGAGGCGCAGTCATCTCCCGCAGTACTACACTTGAGGTATGTACATATATACTCGACGGTCGGGTGCGGCGCAGTCAGTCAGTTCTCTCAGCGAGCGGGGCTGTGAAGCGTCTGTGCAGTGCCAGTACGCCCCCACAAATCACACCGTGGGAATGTCTTGGCCGCATTACCTCGCGTAAGAGCGTGAACTCAAAAAAAAAAGAAAAGAAACTAGTGTCTGGTGTTTACCACGCAGCAGCTTCTCTCTCTTTCTTTCCACTTTCATCATCATGTCAGGCAAAGATTACTACGGTGGTGGAGGACAACCGCAATACTACCCTCCCCAAGGTATGTCGTAGTCTCGGCGGGCGGGTGGAATGGGTGTGGTGACGCTGTCGCAGGGCCTCCGCAGGGTCAGGGGGGATACTATCCTCAGCAGCCTCAACAGTCGTACCAGGGTCCCGGCGGTTATCCCCAGCAGCCACAATATGGCGGTCAGCCAGGGTACCAGCCCCAGCCTCCTCCGCAGACTGTCTATGTGTGAGTGGCGAGTCTCCAAAAACACGAGGCCCGGTCGTAACGACACGTTTCATGTTTTCCTAGACAACAACCCGGACAGAGGACAGCTGATTCTGGAACCGGGTGTTTGGCCTGCTTAGCTGGTGCATGTCTCTGCTGCTGCGCGGAAGGTCCGTGGTTTTCTCTTTATGCTGCAAAGTGTGTTCGGGAGGTGGCTGACACCTTACGCTACGACCTACAGAGATGTTGTGCGACTGCCTATTTTAAGTTCTCAAGTTGCAGGGGCCGATATTGGGCGCTTGTTTTGCTCGTGGATTCTTCCTTTCTTTCATACCAGCATGCACTTGGCTCGATACGACTCCGGACGTTTAATGCGTTGTGGTCGTCTTACTGTTTGTATCATCGGCTAGAAAGCTTGTACACGACCGAACGATTCACGACTATATCTTGAAATTGTGATGTCAATTATGATCTATCATTCTGTGGGACTCGTGGTCTTCTACTATTCTAGAGTACTCAGTGCAGTCCGACGCGGACGAGGTGACGAATGTCAGTTGTATCATTGGGCCGATGAGTTTCCGGTTCGTTCCGTGTCACGTGTGACATTGTCACTCGGTGCTCTTCGCCGCTTGCTGTTTTGAAAATCTCGAAAGGCTCTCTATTCCAACAAAATGTTCAAGCTGCCCTTGGGTGCGCTCAGGAGCCAGCTTGCTCGCGGCGCGTCCCGCTCGACGTCCAGCGCAACGCGCTCAGCGTCAGTGAGTCTGTAACTGATGCTCTAGAAGGACTTAATCCCGACATTGGACAGGTCCGGTTTGCTTCGACAAACTCTACATCGACTGGCACCTTCGAGGTACGTCGGGCGAACGTTCACAAAACCCGTTTATCATGAACCGAGTTTTTCCATCACCCCTTTCACAGTCCCTGCTCACGTCTCGCGCGTCTCTCGTTTCCGCCACGCTTTTTTCCGTCGGGTCAATAGCATGGTATACCCATCTATACGGCTCCCTTCCCTTCATTGGCGAAGCTCATGCGAGTTCGTTGGCCGACGAGGGTCTTCACCCCCCTGCATACCCTTGGCCACACAAAGGCTGGTTTGATACGTTCGACCATGCAAGGTAGGCCCGCGTTAATCACCGACCGTTCCGACATCACCGACGTACTTAATCCACTTGCCATTTCAGTATCCGTCGGGGTTACCAAGTATACCGCGAGGTCTGCGCTGCTTGCCATTCGCTTGACCGCATCGCTTGGCGCAATTTGGTTGGCGTGTCGCACACCGTTGACGAGGCGCGCGCCATGGCAGAGGAGGTCGAGTACACCGATGGTCCGGATGACAATGGGGAGATGTTCCAACGGCCGGGAAAACTTTCCGACTATCTCCCTGCACCATACCCTAACGAAGAGGCTGCACGAGCCGGTAACAACGGCGCACTCCCTCCCGACCTCAGTTTGATCATCAAGGCCAGACATGGCGGTGCGGTAGGTTGAACCCCTCATTGACGTATCGGCTCTGTTCGGTGAACTGCCATCATGTAGGATTATGTCTTCTCCCTTCTCACTGGCTACATCGATCCTCCGGCCGGTGTCGAGATTCGTGAAGGCATGAACTATAACCCTTACTTCCCCGGTGGCGCTATCTCCATGGCTCGTGTTCTGTTTGACGGCCTTGTCGAGTACGACGATGGTAGGACCCTTTCGCTGCATGTGAAGTCTGCGATTGGTTGATGTCAACAAATGTCTAGGCACCCCGGCTACCACCTCCCAGATGGCCAAAGACGTCGTTACGTTCTTGAACTGGGCTGCAGAGCCAGAGCACGACGAGCGGAAAAAGTCAGGTCTGAAGGCAGTGATACTGTTCTCGACCCTGTTCGCCATCAGCATCTATGTGAAGAGGTTCAAGTGGGGAGTCATCAAGAACCGCAGGATTTGTAAGTTCACCCACGCTGGCGTGTGTTTCGGTTACGTGTATTTACTGACAAACGACAGTCTACAAACCACCAACCGACCAAGCCCATTAGAGAAGCGTATAGCGTTGTAGCAGAGCGAGTGTTCCGTAGATTTTTACAATTCTACACGAGATTTTTATTCTTGTTACTCTAATCTACCCTCTGAGACTACCGTGGGAAATGTGCCTTCGTTAGCAGGTCTGGTGCTGGCCGCTCCATGACATACTCGGCTGGACCATCCTTGCCTCTTCCTACACCACTATCAACCGAGTCGTGTCGTTCTGTCGTTTGTATCTGCACGTTCACAAATCAGAAACATTCAAGCTGCTACAATGTCTTCGGATACATGGCCTCAACCGTTAAAGTAATGTTTTTGATTCGGAAGCATTTTTTATAGCATGGAATCTTACGACTTCGACCACAGAGAATGGGTCGCAAAATGTCTAGGACAGATGACTGATGCTAACAGAGCAGAAGCTCAAGCTGAGTTGAGACAGGTAATTGCCGATGCTTTCACCGCAAAGGCGCTCTGGACGACAGACTGGGCTGGAGTGCAACTACAAAGGTGTCGTCTCACTTTCCCCCTCGATAGTCCTCTGGCAGCTTTCAGTGACGTTGTCCATGTCGCAGTCTTTTACCAAAGCCAACGCCAGTGGTAAATGGTTTGAAGCGAAAGACGTACGTCTCAGCATACTCCCCCGTTCGTTGGCTGTCGCATTTGACCTTGCATGTTCTTACCAGAGCTGAGCCTGCTGCCACAAGTAAGAAAGCGAAGAAATCCTCGATACAAAAGAGTACGTCAGCGAGCACATGGGATCTAGGGGATCAAGCTGCGTTGAACCGACGGGCGGAGCGATTCCAACGAGAACACGAGATTGAGCGACAGAAAAATCTGCGCAGTCAACAACAACAGCAATCAAAGCAAGGTGCTGCTCTCAAAGCCAATCCTCAGGGTGCCCATCTTTTCAATCGAATATGGCGAGCTGATTCACCGTCTACGCATGGCTCAAATCCGGACGATCCGGAAGCGGACCCTGTAAGCGAACTCTTTCTCTCAACCTCGCGACTGCCATGCTCATTGTATCCCGCAGAACGTACCTAATTGGGACCGGCATACGATCGTGGGCACGAACCAGGAACTGTTCAAGGACTATCTACGCTTGACGTCGGTGCGGCCTTCTCAGGTTGTCACTTTAACCTTTTCATAAGTCACCTGTGTGTTTCAGGAACCGAAACCAGAAATGATCAGGCCGTACTCGGTCCTCCAACAGACTTATACAGCGCTGAAACAACGCTGGCATGACAAGTGTTCGTATGACTGGATATGTAACCAGCTGAAGAGTTTACGTCAGGATTTGACGGTGCGTGGAAGCGCGTGGCGGGGTACCTCATCTACACTTGTCGCATCACACAGGTACAGCGAATAAAGAACGAGCTTACCGTGCTGGTGTACGAAATGCACGGCCGGATAGCACTTGAGACCGTACGATGTTGCCGCTGATGTTCTCCCAGCTGCACTCATATAGATCGCGATATACTAGGCTGATATGGTAGAGTATAACCAGTGTCAAGCGGCATTAAAGAACCTCTATGAACTCGGTATACCAGGACATGTCGAGGAGTTTACGGCTTATCGTATCCTCATGCTTCTACACGGCCGAAATAAGAGCGGTGCGTTATATTCATTGCATAGCCACCAGCTTCTGACCCGACGCCACTCCTTTGGCAGAATTGAACTTGTACGTAGGTCAACTAACACCCAAACAGAAAGCGACCAAGCCAGTGCAGCATGCGTTGCGGGTGCAACGGGCACTGTCGATGGGAAATTATCACGCCTTGTTTAAGTTGTACATTGATGCACCGAATATGGGAGCATATATCATGGACCACTTCATAGACAGAGAGAGAGCCAAAGCGTTGATGATAATGTCTAAAGCGTGAGTTCGTGATGGTCTTGCGCAACATACCGTATCTGACATTATTACCAGATATCGGACGCTCTCTCTGCGATTCATTTACGACGAGCTGGCATTTGATTCATTAGGACACACTCGAGAGTTCTTGGCCGCCCATGCAGTGTCAGCTTTCACGAACCCCAATAGCCCCGACACAGAAAAGACTCTGGATTGCAAAAACGCTTTTCAAATGATTTCACAAGCTTATGAGGAAAAATATCGTAGAGTTCAAATCAGGGGTGCCGTATAATCGGAACGGGATACGGATTAGATTCGTGTACCCGGGGTTGGCTTCCCCATACCTCGTGTCCTCCGCGCATCCTGCGAGTCTTTCACCTGCCGGCCTCATCTCGCAGTCAGTCCACGTGCTCTCCCTCTTTGGTGCACCTTTTATCTTTCCACTCTCCCACTCTCCTCTCCTCCCTTGCTTATATTCCTCCACATTCTTGTTTCTGCTATCCGGTGCGCGAGTTGATGCATGCCGACATATTTCGGGATTTCAATACCACGCAAGGATAACATGCTAATTTATTGATGCGGGGCGGATATGAAATGATCCCAAGACCAACGCCCCAGCGCTATCCTGATTTACGCACAGGTGAATACATCTTTCCATGGTCGTCGACCTCCTAATGGTAGTGCGATTTATGTGCATGGACTGTTTTGAGGGTGATGGTGTGTGGTTTAGTGGTGGATGGCGGGGGAAGTTTTGGGTAGCTGCTTCGTGTAATGAATGCTCTATGTATTATCCAGCCTTATCATACTGCTGCTGAAAAATTCTTGCATGGCTCGCTCACTTGGGTGCACGACTTTTTTTCGTTGCGGCAGTCATAGCTCCTAACCTAGTCACGCATACGAGCTGGGATGAACCGTCTGACTATGACCTCCCGTATGGAGTAGTGGTTAAAGCAGGCAGGTGACGATAAGACAGCGTCGGAAACCCGAGAACGAGCGGGGATGGTCACGTATGACAAGATGAGTGTCTATAATCTCCATCGATAACTAGCGCTGGGAGATATGTAAAAAATCGCTGACCTTCTGGACCTGGGCGTTCACGCGATTGAGTGTGCTTAACCACGACCAGGAGAACGGGGATGCGTTTTGGAGGTTGAACGGAGAGGATTCTTGATCTGCCGGATCTTCGTATACAGGACATAGGACGATGGCAAATCTGGACATCGGGGTCAGAGACCAAACGGTCGTCCTGACTGTACGGAATAACTTACTCCGCATGAGAAAAGACGGGCCCACGCTTGTACAAAAGGTAGTCTACACAGAACTTGATCCCGTTTTTCACGACCCAACCTAGGGACCTGTAGTGGTGGTATGCGACGTAGTTGACAAGAAAGGGGTTGTCAAAGCGTCGCGCAGGAGGATCGAGATTGGGCAATAAACTTGGCGATGGGACGTGTGCATTTTGGAATGCACACCATATCTGAGCGAGTGAGAGTGCATTACCCTGTTCGAATTGGCAAAATGATATGAGACTACGGGGGTAAAGAAGTTAGCACGTGGAGTAAGCTCACTGTTTCCGGATGTGTTACCGATAGACAATCTAGAGCCCACAGGAGAAAGAATGCCTCGGAGAGTGTAAGCTGAAGATGCTCCACATTCTCGATGGGTACATCCTTATCGTCCTCGTCGTCGCTTTCAGCGGGGGATGGTGTTCGTACGGGTTCTTGCAGTGGTTGACTTGGTTTCCAGGTCGCTGCAGAGGGAATGATGCGCGTTCCGTCCGCTGCATAAACGGTCGATATTACGCGGCCCTCCTCTTTGAATGCTGCCTCGGCTTCTGCTGCTGCTGCTGCCATTGCCCTCGCGCGATCAAGCTTAAATTGCTTACGCTCAGCTCTGCGTTTAGCGGTCACCTCCTCAGATGTGAGGCCTAAGAACCCAGCATCGATACTAAGTATGTAAACAGGAATTCAAAGTACAACTCACCGGTCCTCGCCTGTTTTCTTGCATTTACCTGACGTGCTAACCAGCTTGGTTCACTCCGGGACAGGTCTCCTTTGCCAAAGAACCCTCTCTGCCATAGCGTCATGGCATGTTTCATATCCGTCACCCATACCGAGCGCGTCGTAGCATCAAAAACGCCTTCACAATGTGGGTTCAGAACCCGGTTCAGAGAGATGCCTAGTAGTAGACCGAGAGCCTTGTGCCAGACAGACAGGTGTTCTGGTTCATCGGCGAAGATGATTGGGAGGGGGTTGGCATATATCCGGTTGTTTTCGTTGCGACGTCCTGGTGCTTTCTGGGAGGCTTTTGGCCTGGTGCTGGGTTGTACCGAGGACATGATAGATGGATGATCGCGGCAAGCCGACTCAGTTTCAATTTCCACGGTCGCGTCAAGAGCAAGCGCAACTCGGGCACGTCACTTTATATACAACAAGTTATACTTACAAGTTTATCAATGGCAGAAAGACGACGAGCAGAGATCGAGGCTAAGAAAGCCAAACTCGAAGCACTCAGGAAAGCTAGGGCAGACAGACAACGGGCAGAGAACGAGCGACGTCAGACAGAGGTGGGTTCAGATTCGTTCACAATCCAGGCGGACACTCTCAGATCGCACACAAACTCTTGGTAGGTAGCAAGCGCATCCGTCGCAGCGCGGCGAGAGGTCGATGACCTTGTCAACGCGTTGGTAGGCAGTCGGGGCCTCGACAGCGGAGGCGATGTTACCCCTTCGTCTTCCATGCCTGGCACACCACCACGCCAGAGTGCTCTTTTTTATGGTACATCTGCCTTGTCACCATCTGGGAGAGTTAGCAGGCAGAGCGATGTCGGTTCGGATCGAATTAGCATGGGGGCTACGATGATTGCAACAGCAAATTCTGGTACAGAGCATGTCATGGAGAGGTGCGTTGCCACGTCGTTGATGTAGGTAGGCAAATGCAAACGCGACTTAGGACTTTAACACCTCGATTCGTCCCAGATTTGATTGACGTAGAACAGGAGCTATTTGAACTACCACAGCGCGTGCGTCGGGCCGTGTGGGCGCATATACTCCGTCTGACATGATGTTCAGGAAAGGGTAATCTACAACAAGGAGGTCCAGACGACTGCAGTCGAGGTTGAGACGGCCGAAGTTTCTATAGAAAATATTCGTCAACAGTTGCAGCGGGAACGAGAGCGTGAGCTGGAGGCTGAGCGTGCTGTAAGGGAGAAGGAACTAGAGGAGGAGAGCATACAACTTGACAAGGAAATTGAACAAGAAATTCGGGGTAAGATTTACTCCTCTCCTCCTACTAGATGTTTGACGAATCCTTCCTGCAGAGTTGTCTGAGGAAGAGCGGACAAGTATCCTCACTGCCCCTGAATTTCTTGATTTCGTGGAACAGTCGTCTAAAATTGTACAGCGGGCGCTTAATGATGGATACGACTACATCCGGGACTACACCGTCGGCACAGAAGCAAATGGGCAAGTCCTCTGTCGTTTACCATGATCTCGGAGTTGATTCCAGCGTGACAGAGATGATTCGGAGGGTAAACGCGTGAAACGTATTTGCGCATTTTACGACGAACGATACGGGAAGAATCGTTCGATAACTGATATCGACTGGTCTCCAAAGGTGTGTCCGCTCTCAATCCCTCGAACGCACCCGCTCAAGTGTATGTAGTACCCCGAACTCAGTGTGGCGTCTTACAACAAGAATCCTGCTGCATTAAATGAGCCCGACGGTATCGTTGCCGTCTGGAATCTTCATTTACTAGAACGGCCCGAGTTCGTTTTCCATTCTCAGGTCCGTGTGCTTGTCCCCTGGTGCATTTTGTTTGTGACATCTCGTTAATGTTGTCCGATATCGGATAGTCTGATGTTCTCTCAGTAACATGTTCCCCCTTTCACTCCAATCTCGTGTTTGGTGGCACTTACTCTGGCCAGATTCTTCTTTGGGACACACGGTCGAAGCATTTACCGGTTTTGAAGACGCCACTATCAGCTGCAGGTCACACCCACCCCGTTTACGCGATGAGAATGGTCGGAACTCAGAATGCCCACAACTTAATCACCAGCAGCACGGACGGAACTGTCTGTAGTTGGCTAGTGGACATGCTGGCGCAGCCCCAGGTCAGTGGATCGGCCTTTTTATTGCATCTCTGCTCAAGTACTACATTACCGCATTGATGACCCCTCGTGTAGGAAACCTTGGAGCTGATTCACGCCGGCCATAATAAAACGGGCGAAGTAGGCCATCACCACGCTTGATTTCCCTGACAATGAGACGACGACGTTTTGGGTTGGTACCGAAGAAGGTAACGTGTACCAGGCGAATAGGTACGACCGAGCTGGTGCGAAAGCTGGACTCAACCAGCACGACATCTATAAAGGGCATGCCGGCCCTGTTATGGGACTGCATTTCCATCCCCTCGTGGGCCCTGTTGATTTTTCGGATCTATTCCTTACGGCGAGCGTGGATTGGACAGTGAAGCTTTGGCGAGCCAAGAGCCTTGCGAAGCCATCAACGACGGCACAAACTATTCCACCAATATATTCCTTCGATGAGGCAGATGATTATGTCTACGATGCGAAATGGCATCCTGCACATCCCGCGGTATTTGGTACTGCCAACGGTTCTGGAAAGTTCGAATTGTGGAATTTAAACAATGACACGGAGGTGCGCGTGATATTCTCCTTGGAATGCAACGTTATCATGAACGACCCCTTATGATACCCCAGGTCTCTGCCGTAACTACCAACGTTGGAACGGGTCGCGCAATCAATAAACTTGAATGGGACCGCAAGGACGGCCGACGTGTTGCGCTTGGTTGTAGCGATGGAAAGCTTTACATCTACGACATCGGCGACATAGCAATACCTAGGGAATCCGAGTGGACAGACCTGCAGAAGGACTATTGCGGGGATGGTCGGCAATAGCGGCCAGACGAACGGAGTGGTGGACGGAGATGCGACACGAATCATCGCTGGGCGTTGATAGGAGTGTATTGGCGGACTGCGTCCTTGCCCATTCATTACCTCACCCGCAACTTAGCGATACCATTTTTCATGTGATAATGCTACAAGCCGCTTTCTTCATCGGACGTATAGCTGGCAGCTTCGTAATTGACTTGGGATACCCGAGTGAGTTTTTCTCGTGGACTTTGAGTGGGTTACCGGCTAGGTGGCGGGTGCCCGCGCCACTCCGTGTTCACATGAAAGAACTGTTGTGGCCTATTATGCTGGCTCTCCGCGGTGCCAGTTAGTACTAGACGTTCAGTGCTCTCTCTACTCTCTAGTCTCAGCCCCGTACCATCCGTAAGATGTCCCAAGAATGCAAGTTTGTTCAGGTCAGGAACATCGAGTACCACTCCGACCAATGCTGATATTCAGGGGTATTCAAGGAACCCCACAAGTGAGACACATATCACCCTTGGCTCCTGAGGGCTTGACCGACTAAACTTCGCGACTACTTGCCATCAGGTTGCTGGTGTGAGTCTTCAGATGCACCTGAAGATGCTCGATATTAACTCATTTTGCAACCTCCAGCATTCCGGGACCGATAGAAGTAACAGATGAGGTTCTTCTTCATTTCCGATCCCATGATAAGGTACGCCTGACAAAGATCTTATCGTCCTGCAGGTCCTCTATGCAAATGCACATCCGTCCATGTCGCATATGTCCGCAGACTTTGCATATGTGTTCGGGAACTGTCTTCGCATGACAAGGTACGGAAATGAGGGGTGTCATATTCTCGAGTAACTAAGCGGACGTGTGAACAATAGAGATATTTTGTACTCTGCAAATGCGCAGCCATTCTTGATCGCTGGCTCCGGAACGCTCGGTTGGGATCAGGTCGGTACACGTCTTACCGACATTGGGTACTTGCTTGAGTTCACTGGCAGGTATCCTCCAACCTTGTCGAACCGGGCGAAAATGCTCTCGTCTTGCACAGTGGGTATTTCGCAGACGGCTTCGCAGACTGGTTCGTCACGCTATTGCAATCCTATGTTACTGTGCTGGAGAACTCGATCATTTTGAAATAGCCTGCGGACGTACGGTGCGAACGTTGATCAGGTGAAAGCAGAAGTTGGGGACGCTGTCAAAGAATCAGACATAGAGACAGCACTCAAATCAAAAACGTACAAGATAGTTACTGTTACGCACGTCGACACTTCCACAGGTATGTGTGTGTGGCATTTTGTTACTCTCACTGTGCGGACGGTAGAACACAGCTGTCTTGTCGAACATCAAAGGTGTTGCAGAAGTGGCAAGAAGGGTTTCACCAGACACCCTGGTATGTGTTGTCATTCGTCATTGTAAACGATATCGTACCTTCGCAGATCGTGGTAGACGGCGTTTGTTCTGTTGCGAGCGAAGAAATCCGTATGGACGATTGGGGAATTGACGTCGTCTTAACTGCTAGTCAAAAGGGTCTTGGCACTCCACCAGGCTTAAGCATCCTCGTAGCGAGTCAGAGGGCGATCAAGGTAGTCCAAAATTGCTTTGCTCGACCATGTACCTAAAACATATTTCTCAGGTTTATGAAAATAGAAAGACACCTATCACATCGTACTACGCCAGCTGGAAGAAGTACATGACTAGATATGTTGGTCCTACTGAAACTCACGTCTGATCCAGGTGGCTTCCGATCATGAACGCCTATGAGAGGAATGGTGCTGCGTATTTTGCGACACCACCCGTTAACCTCATCTACGCCTATCATGCGTCCTTGCAACAAATCGTTCAGGGTCCCGTCTCGCTCGAGGACCGCTTCAAAGCACACAAAGAGGCAAGCCGACGCGTTAAGCATGCAGCGGCAGCGCTTGGTCTAAGATGTGTTCCCCTGGGTGAAGATGTTTCTGCGAATGGAATGACAGCTGTGGGTTTGCAGTTGCACGGCAACTAACAATTGTCTGACCTCGTTTGCGTGGTTCGTGCTACAGATCTACTTCCCTGACGGCCTGACAGCAAGCGACATCATACCCCGCCTTTTAAGGAAGGACATCGTTGTGGCAGGTGGTTTACATGCTAGTATCAAAGGTTTGTTCATGTATCTCTTGTTAAGTCGTACGGTACAACTAATCATCGTATCCCTCCCAGACAAGTACTTCCGTGTCGGGTGCGTCTCTTATTATTCGTGTAATTTTCGACCCTACTCATCATTGTTGGTCTCAGACACATGGGTGCAACAGCTGTTGATACCAAGAGAGGAGACGTCGACAGGGTTATCAACGCGTTGAATGAGACCTTGGCTGAAGCCAAGGCAAGTAAAGCTTAGGCAGGACACCGTCGTCTCTTTGTCTATAGAATAGAATGTATACATTGTAGTGGGTAGTGTTTCATACACAAAAAGGCTCTTTGCATGACCCTCGCATCCTATGAAAATTGTGTAGTTACTACTCTTAGCAGAGCAAAGAAGCGGCGCTCTCCCCAGCTAGGTTGGGTGAGTTAGGCGAGGCGAAGGTCGTACCGAACGTGCGCCGAGTGCACGGCGCGAGCGACGTTGACACGACCATCCAATGCATTTTGTGGGTTGAGTCCATCGTGTTACAGGTGGACACTGTCCTTAACCCAGGCATGAGGCAGACGCAAGTATGTAGCAACGTTTTCGGGCGATGAAATCGGCGAGTTGCCCACTTGCAGAGACCGGATTTTTGTGTTCTGAATTAAGTTCCCGCCAGGAATGATACGCTATTTCGGGGATTTGAACCGCATTAAAAACGAGGGAGAGCCCCTCTATATCCGGGCAGTGGTAAATAAGCGCCATGATGCCTGCGAGGGAGAGTCTAGTGGGCAGTGCCCACCCGCAGGTGTACGTCTTCAGATGAAGTTCTTTCAAAAGCGGCCAAGACTGAGCCATATGGGCAAGGTCATCATCTGTGAGCTGGGGGCTGTAATTCCGAGATGCTAGTGTAATATCGAGGACCTTGAGGTTGTGGAGGGAGAGGTAGGGCGTCAAGATAGATTTCGTCAATACCCAATGCCTCGGCTGACGAGGGGGAGCAGAACCCAAATTGACGCGGATAGTTTCCAAGAAAGGACTATGCAGTGGGATGAGGGTGAGAAGTTCTTCGAGGTCTTCCGAATAATCGTTACGGGCAAAATCCGTGGTGTGTACGTTTAAACCTCTGAGTTCACCGAGACGTACCCAGCGGAAAAAGCCTCAGCGATAGCTCCAAAGAAGCGATGTGCGTCTTCAAATAACTGAAGTCCCGGCAAACGCATCGTTTACCAGCGCGGGAGGTGAACCAAGTGGTGCATGAAAATCTATAGGTAAGTCGCTGTAACGTTTTTATTTGAGCGAGGGATGCCAGGACGTCCCAAGAAACATCGTGCATCTTGACTGTCTCCAACGATCGAAAACTAGAGATGGTAGGGACGATGGACATACGAGCGCCTTCCTGTGTCTCGAAGGAAGTGGCACTGGTATGCAGGGCACGGATATTGGAGCATGACGTTAGGATGCCCGACGCATTCAAGGACGCACAAAACCTTCCATCGAGAAATAACGCGAGTGTAGACAGTTGCGGGCGTATCAATATACGAAGTAGGGTACAATACGCAATCTTGCCAGCGAACAGCCTCTAATGGAGAGTGGCCTTGACAATGGAATGTCAGGCGTTGCACATTCGGAAAAAGGGATTCCGGAGATTCGTCCCCAGGAGGATGGAGGAGAAGAGAGAGTGACCCCGGAGTTATGGAATTGGAGTGTGGTTTCTGGGTAATAAAAACGTGTATGTCACGAACCCGCTGGGAGAGCCGCTTGACCATCAGCCATTCTTCCAATGTGAGCGGACGCGTAACCACCTAACGAGACCGGAGTGTGCATAAGTACACATGGTTGACACAGTAGTTGACAGATAGGCAATACTTACCGTGGGTAGGTCCGTAAATTCGCTCGTCGGACTCGGGATCGGACTCTGGAGATTCCGCTATAGACGTTGCAGTCGCACCGGGCAGCAACCGTAAAATGGGCCCCAAACCTATCAGCCGTTGCCAAATTATCGCCGTCGCAGGCTCATGGAATGCCCGACATGTTCTAGCGAGGCTGCATAGTGTCGCACCCTCCAGCCAAGAGAATATACTGTTCAAGATTTCGTCGATGAGAAGACAGCGATGCATGTCGTCGAATCGGTCTGTGCCTCCGAGCAACCAGCTAGATGGTTCTACTGCTGGAATGATGCGCACTCTGCAGAAAGAAAGAGTCGAGCATTATTGCCGGCTTTTAAGTTGTGCATTCAAAGAACGAAGGTGTCAAAGTAGACCCGCCTCTTGCAACAAATGGCAACAAATCAAGACAGTGATGCATGTCGTCGAATCGGTCTGCACCTCCGAGAAACCAGCTGGAGGGTTCTACCGCTGCAATGATGCGCACTCTGCAAGAAGAAAGTGTGGAGCATCATTGTCGGCTTTAAGTTGTGCATTCAAAGAACAAAGGTGTCAAAGTAGACCCGCCTCTCGTAACAAATCAAGACAGTGATGCATGTCGTCGAATCGGTCTAAGCCTCCGAGCAACCAGCTGGAAGGTTCTACCGCTGGAATGATGCGCACTCTGCAGGAAGACAGTGTTGTCGGCTTTAAGTTGTGCATTCAAAGAACAAAGGTGTCAAAGTAGACCCGCCTCTCGTCACAAATCAAGACAGCGATGCATGACGTTGAATCGGTCTGCGCCTCCGAGCGACCAGCTGGAGAGTTCTACCGCTGAAATGATGCGCACTCGGCAGAAAGAAAGAGTAGAGCATTATGTACTGTCGGTTTTAAGTTGTGCATTCGAAGAACAAGGGCGTGAAAATAGGCCCGCCTGTCGTAACAAATCACTAAGAACACTGATCTGGTATCAAGCCGCTGCAAATGGAATGTTCGTAAAGAGGTAATCTACTGTGTACATGTCGGCATGTGCAAACGAATTTACTGAGGAACTACCTTCGCGAAATTCTCTCTTTCCACCCATTCTATCATACCAGTTTTCCCCTTCCGTGGTTGGCGCGATATATCCAGCCCGAATAACAAAGTCTCCAAAGCATTCACCCTCTAGTCGTTCGAGGGCGTAGCATTTGATCATTGGTCTCTGGGTAGCCAGAATCTCCGTTTCGCTAACACTTTTCGGTATATCTTGTTTAGTCGTTGACCGTAATAACCCCCGCCAAGGATCATGAGGTAACTGCCAGGTGCTTTTACCCACGAAAGCGACCTCCACGAGAATCGTTCAACACAACCCTGCTGGGGTTACACAAGGTATGGGATGTGCGCATCCGTTCAGGCAGCCCGTCATACGAATGACTACAGAGTCGTTACGTAGGCCATACTCCTCGCACATCATCTCCACTTTACTGATGAGGATCGGTAAGTACTGTAAGTGGGGAGCTTAGATTCAGACAACAATACATATAAGAATTAGACGAGGTCAAAGCCGTACCGAACGTGCACTGAGTTCATGCAAGCAACGCTGACACGGCCTTCCAATGCATTTTGTGGGTTGAGTCCATCGTGTTACAGGTAGACACTGTCAGCAATCCAGGCATGAGGAGACGCAAGTATGTAGCAACGTTCTCGGGCGATGAAATCGGCGAATTGCCCACTTGTAGAGACCGGATTTTTGTGTTCTGGACTAAGTTCCCGTCAGGTTGATACACTGCTCCAGGGATTTCCATTGCATTAAAAACTAGAGAAATTCCCTCTATGCCGGGGCAATGCTGAATAAGAGCCACAAGGCCCCCGAGAGAGAGTCCAGTGGGCAGTACCCACCCGCAGGTGTATGTCTTCAGATGAAGTTCTTTCAACAGCGGCCAAGACTGAGCCATATGGGCAAGGTCATCATCTGTGAGCTGGGGACTGTAACTCCGAGATGCTAATGTAATATCGAGGACCTTGAGGTTGTGGAGGGAGAGGTAGGGCGCCAAGATAGATTTCGTCAATAACCACTGCTTCGGCTGACGAGGGGGAGCGAAACCCAAATTGACGTGGATAGTCTCCAAGAAAGGACCATGCAGAGGGATGAAGGTAAGAAGTTCTTCAAGGTCCCCCAAATAATCGTCACGAGTGAAATCCGTGGTGAGTATGTTTAAACCTCTGAGTTCACTGAGAGGTACCCAGCGGTAAAACCTCAACAATAGCCTCAGAGAAGCGATATGCGTGTTTAAGTAGCGAAGTCCCGCAAACGCACCATTTGTCAGCGGGAGAGGTGAACCAAGTGGTTCATGAGAATCTACAAAAAGTCGCCGCAACGTCTTTATTTGAGCGAGGGACGCCATGAGGTCCCAAGAAACATCGTGTACCTTGACCGTCTGCAGCGATTTAAGGCTAGAGATGGTGGGGACGACGGATACACGAGCGCCTTCCTGCGTCTCGAAAAAAGCGGCACTAGTATGCAGGGTACGGACATTGGGGCACGACGTCAGGATGCCCGACGCATTCAGGGACGCACAAAACCTTCCATCCAGGAGTAACACCAGCGTAGACAGTTGCGGACGAATCAATATACGAAGTAGGGTCAATACGCGATCTTGCCAGCGAACCGCCTCTAATGGAGGGAGGCCTTGACAACGGAATGTCAGATGTTGTACATTAGGAAAAAGAGACTCCAGGGACTCGCCCCCAGGAGGATGGAGGAGAAGAGAGAGTGACCCCGGTGTTAAGGAATAGCAGTGTGGTTTCTGGGTAACAAAAACATGTATGTCGCGAACCCGCTGGGAGAGTCGCTTGACCATAAGCCATTCTTCCAATGTGAGCGGACGCGTGACCACCTAACGAGACCGGAACGTGTATAAATACGCTTTGTTGGCACAATAATTGACAGACACACAGTACTTACTGCGCGAACTTGGTTTCCGGACTCGGGATCGGGCTCTGGAGAATCCGCTATAGACGTTGCAGTCTCGCCGGGCAGCAACCGTAAAATGGGCCAAAAACCTATCAACTGTTGCCAAATTATGGCTGCCGCAGGTTCTTGGAATGTGCGATACGTTCTAGCGAGGCTGCATAGTGTCGCACCACCCAACCAAGAGAATATATTGTTCAAGACTTCGTCAATCAGAAGACAGTGATGCATGTCGTCGAATCAGTGTGCACTTCCAAGGAACCAGCTGGAGGGTAGTACCGCTGGAATGATGCACAATCTGCAGAGAGAAGCCGTCGAGTATTATCGTCGGCTTTTTGTGCATTCGAAGAACAAAGGTGTGAAAGTGGGCCCGGCTGTCGTAACAAACCTGTGACTCAACGTTGATGCGAAGTTATGTATGTAAGAGACTTGCGACAACGGCACAACGATAAGGAATCTTAGCGCTACTCGGTTTTCCAGACAAATGGGTCTAATCTTCGAGGTAGGAAAACAGCCCCCGTACAACACGCCACATAGACCCCTTTATACGGTAGGAGGTGAGACACGGATTATGTCAGCAAATATACCAGTGAGAAAACATCACAGAGAAATAAAGAAAACTGGACATAGCTGTCACAGCTTTTCTGGACATCAAGTTGACATACGGTCCTTGACGTCCGGACCGAATCTTTTACAAAACCACAACCGACACTGGTACCAACCCGTTGCAAATGGAATGCTCATAAAAAGAAAAGCTACTGCTTACTTGTCGGCATGTGCAAACGAATTTACTGAGCAGCTACTTCGTGAAATTCTCCCTCTCCACCCATTCTATCACACCGGTTCTTCCCTTCCGTAGTTGGCGCGATGAGTATCCCGGCCGGTCCGAATAGCGAAGTCTCCAAAGTGTTCACCCTCTAGTCGTTCGAGGGCGTAACGTTTGATCATTGGTCTCAGATAGTCAAAATCACTGGCTCACTAACGCTTTCTCGGTATGCACTCGGCAGAAAGAAAGAGTAGAGCATTGTGTACTGTCGGCTTTAAGTTGTACATTCGAAGAACAATGACGTGAAAATACACCCGCCTGTCGTAACAGATCACTAAGAACACTGATCTGGTATCAAGCCGCTACAAATGGAATGTTCATAAAAAGGTAATCTACTGTGTATATGTCGGCATGTGCAAACGAATTTACTGAGGAACTACCTTCGCGATATCCTCTCTCCACCCATTCTATCATACTAGTTTTCCCCTTCCGTGGTTGTCGCGATGTATCCAGACCGAATAAGGAAGTCTCCAAAGTGTTCGCCCTCTAGTCGTTCGAGGGCGTAACGCTTGATCATCGGTCTCAGGATAGCCAGAATCTCCGGCTCGCTAACGCTTCCTCGGTATATCTTGTTTAGTCGTCGACCGTAATAACCTCCACCAAGGAGCATGAGGTAGCTGCTAAGTACTTTACCCACAAAAGCAACCTCTACAAGAACTGTTGAATATAATCTTACCGCAAAAAAACAGCAGTTGCACGTACCGGCAAGGTATGGACGTGCGCATCCGTTCGGACAACCTGTCATACACATGACCATAGAGTCATTACGCTGGCCATACGCCTCGCATATCTTTTCCACTTTGTCGACGAGGACCGTTAAGTACTGTAAGTGGGGAGCTTAAATTCAGACAACGATATAAGAATTAGGCGAGTTCAAGGTCGTTCCGAACGTGCACTGAGGTCACGCAAGCGACGCTGACACGGCCTTCCAATGCATTTTGTGGGTTGAATCCATCGTATTACAGGTAGAAACTGTCAGTAGCCCAGGCATGAGCAGACGCAAGTATGTAGCGACGTTCTCGGGCGATGAGATCGGCGAATTGCCTACTTGAAGGGACCGGATTCTGGTGTTCTGGACTAAGTTCCCGTCGGGATGATACACTGTTTCGGGAATTTCCATCGCGTTAAAAACGAGAGAAATTCCCTCTATGTCTGGGCAGTGCTGAATAAGGGCTACGATGCCCCCGAGGGAAAGTCCAGTAGGCAGTGCCCACCCGCAGGTGTATGTCCTGAGATGAAGTTCTTTCAACAGTGGCCAAGACTGGGCCATTTGGGTGAGGTCATCGTCTGTGAGCTGGGGGCTGTAACTTCGAGATGGCAGTGTAATATCGAGTACCTTGAGGTTGCGGAGGGAGACGTAGGGCGTCAAGATAGATTTCGTCAATACCCAATGCTTCGGCTGACGAGGGGGAGCGAAACCCAAATTGACGTGAATAGTCTCGAGTAAAGGACCACGCAGCGGGATGAGGGTGAGAAGTTCTTCAAGGTCCTCCGAATAATCGTTACGAGCGAAATCCATGGCGACTATACTTAGACTTCTGAGCTCATCAAGAGGTACCCAGCGGTGAAACCTCAACGATAGCTCCAAGGAAGCGATGTGCGTGTCCAAATAGCGAAGTCCCGCAAACGCATCGTTTTCAACCGGGAGAGGTGATCCAGGTGATCCACGGAAGTCTACATAAAGTCGCCGTAGCGTTTTCAAACGAGCGAGGGACGCCAGGAGATCCCAAGAAACATGGTATAATCTGACCGTCTCTAGTGATTGAAAGCTAGAGATGGTGGGGACAACAAACGCACGAGTGCCTTCTTGTGTCTTGAGAGAAGCGGCATATGTATGCAGGGTACGGACATTGGAACACGACGCTAGGATGCCCGATGCATTCAGGGACGCGCAAGACCGTCCGTCGAGAAGGAGCTCGAGTGTAGACAGCTGAGGACGAATCAGTATACGAAGTAGGGTCAATACGCGATCTTGCCAGCGAGCCGCCTCTAACGGGCCGAGGCCTTGACAACGGAATGACAGATGCTGTACGTTTGGAAAAAGAGACTCCAGGGACTCGCCCCCAGGGGGATGGAGGAGAAGAGAGAGTGACCCCGGTGTTACGGAATAACAGCGCGGTCTCTGAGTGACAAAAACATGTATGTCGCGAACCCGTTGGGAGAGTCGCTTGACCATAAGCCATTCCTCCAATGTGAGCGGACGCGTAACCACCTAACGAGACCGGAGTATGCATAAGTACACTTTGGCACAGTAATTGACAGGCGGACGGTACTTACCATGGGTGGTCCATGACGCTCGTCGGATTCGGGGTTAACCTCTCGTGGTTCCGACCAATATGTTGCGGTCGCCCCGGGCAACAACCGTAAAATCGGCCCAAAACCTGTCAGCCGTCGCCAAATCATTGCTGTCGCAGGTTCATGGAATGCCCGACACGTCCTAGCAAGGCTGCATAGTGTCGGACCCTCCAACCAAGAAAATATATTGCCCAAGACTTCGTCAATGAGCAGACAGCGATGCATGTCGTCGAACCAGCTGGAGGGTTCTACCGCTGAAATGATGCGCACTCGGCAGAAAGAAAGCGTCGAGCATTGTTGTTGGCTTTTTGTGTAATCGAAGAACAAAGGTGAGTCAAAAGTACACTCGGTTGTCGTAACAAATCACCAAGGGCACTGATCTGGTATCAAGCCGTTGCAAATAGAATGTAGTACATGAAAAGGTAATCTACTGTGTACTTGTCGGTGTGTGTAAACGAAATTACTGGGCAGCCGCTACTTCGCGAAATTCTCCCTCTCCACCCATTCTATCATACCAGTTCTTCCCTTCCGTGGTTGGCGCGATGTATCCAGCCCGAATAACGAAGTCTCCAAAGTGTTCGCCCTCTAGTCGTTCGAGGGCGTAACGCTTGATCATTGGTCTCAGGATAGCCAAAATCTCCGGCTCACTAACGCTTTCTCGGTATATCTTGTTTAGTCGTTGACCGTAATAACCCCCGCCAAGAAGCATGAGGTAGCTACCAGGGGCTTTACCCACGAAAGCGACCTCTACAAAAATCGTTGAATATAACCTTAGCGGGGAAAAAAAGCAGCTGTACGTACCAGCAATGTATGGTCGTGCGCATCCGTTCGGACAACCTGTCATACGCATGACTATAGAATCGTTACGTAGACCATACTCCTCGCATATCTTCTCCACTTTGTCGACGAGGATCGGTAAGTACTGTAAGACGGAAGCTTAGATTCAGACAACGAAATGACACGCCCAGACGCACACGTTCAGATTCTGCCATCGCAAGACCTATACGTTCCACTGTCAGTAGTAATCCGGCTTCCATGAGAACCCTGAGGCTTACCACACGTCGGAAATGCTACACAAGCCGACGAGGAGAGGCGTAATCCAGTAAAGTTGAGATTGTCCAGTTTGTACTCGGCAAGGAGTCTCTTGATCTGGAGAACATCATCCGTCTCAATGTCCGAGATGACGATATGTTGGTTCGCTGTGAGTCTGAAAGTGCCCTTGTGTATCTTGGCAATTTCGCGTAGACCCTTCTTGAAATCCTGTCCAGGCTCGTCTTGGACACGGCCGTTCTCGATGAACAATGTCACATGATGTTTGCCATCTTCACCGACAGTCCATCCGAAGTCATCGACGTTGCGGTCAAAAGTGAAGGGACGCGCAGGGCTGAGTTTATAGCCAAGGCGGGACTCTACCTCAGCCTTGAAAACGTCAAGGCCCATACGATCAATAGTGTACTTTAACCGGGCATTCTTGAATCGAGTCAGTATCACAACCTCAGTCGGGACGAGCCTACACGTTTACCTTGCGATCCACGCGGTTACCGAAATCTCGTTGGGTCAACATGACCTTCTCGGCTACCAGAGGACCCTGCTCGACGGTGCAGAAACCAATCACATCCGCAAGTCGCGGATAGGTTTTCTTATTGCCGTGCGTGACGCCCATTCCACCACCAACTGTTACGTTGAAGCCAGCCAACTCTCCGCTTTTGTCTACGATTGCAATAAAACCAAGGTCGTTTGCGAAGATGTCAACGTCGTTCGTCGGAGGAACTGCGACGGCAACTTTGAACTGCAGGGAAATGAGGAAGACAAACCAAACGGAAGGGCGAATGACTTACTTTACGAGGGAGGTAGAATTCGCCATACAATGGCTCGAAGTCTTTGACTGCTTCGCCAGCAACCAATTTGTTGTCAAGCCAGATCTCATGATATGCGGTCGTTCGAGGGAGTAAGTGGTCGCTAACCAACTTCGAAAATTCGTAGACACGGGCGTGCAGTTTGGACTTGGAGGGAATGGCAGAACAAATAACGTTTCTGGCGACACGTCAGCTAGCTTCAATCAGTTAGCGAATCTACTTACCGATTGACATCACCGCACGCAGCCAGCGTATCGAGAAGGACTTTGTTGATATCCTGGATGGTGGGCTTCAAATGACGTTTAATGACACCGTGAAATTGGAAAGTCGAGCGCGTGGTGATCTTGAACGTTCCATTACCATGCTCGTCGGATATGCGGTCCATCTGTAACCATTGCTTAGGCGCGCAGACACCTCCCGGCATGCGCACCCGAATCATGAAGCTGTAAGCAGGCTCAGCTCCTTGTGCTTGACGTTCGTCACGGATATCGCGGTCATCTTGCTGGTAGATACCGTGGAATTTGGTAATCTGCGTATCGCTGGGAGCGAGGGCGCCAGTGCTCGTGTCTTGAAGACCCTCAGCGATGGTGCCACGTAAGTACCCGGATGCCGCCTTGATATGCTCGTTTGTGATCGGATCAGGCTCAGCCTCTAGCACTTGGATGTTATCGACGCCAAGAGCTTTCCATACTAATGGCTCCCAAACTTTGTAGCCAGTCTCGGGCCCATCCGCGTCCTGATCATCACCGAGGCCAAGCGGTGCGAAACGCTCACCACCCAACTGTTCCAGACGGGAGTCAAGGTCTTTACCGGGCCTGTTGTAGAAGTGTGCATCCTCTGGTCGGGGCCAGTAGTGGCTATCGCCCAGTCCAAAAACAGAGTAACGTAGCTTCGAGAATGGTCTGTCTCCACGTCCAACGGCGGCGTTGAATGCCTTGAAAAGGGTTCTTCCGTTCTGTGGAGGCTCGCCCTGTCCAGCAGTGGAAGTCACGAACGCCACATACTCTTCGTTGGCGAGAGTCTCGATGGAGATCGAGTCCATCGTGCCGATGCTTGCCGACAAACCCCTTGCCTTAGCCCGATTCATCAGCTTCTTGGCGTACTTTTCCGCCGTGCCACCGTCAGAGGCATACAAGATGACTAACGGCGGAGCGTCGAGTGCAACAAGTAAATCGCTGTATGCTTCTGCCGCCTTCTTTCTACGAGCCTCTTTCACGCTCTCTCCCAAACTGCTTACCAACTCGGTAGCAAGCTGGGGTTTCGAACGAACCAACTGCGACAAGTGATTCTGTCTGTCGAGAAATTGTTGGAGGTCATTTTTCACGGAGTCAGAATCGAGTGTGAAAGGCTCCTGTCCGCGAGCCTCCTTGACAGGGTCCCAGCGATAGAGTGGCCAGTATCCGGAGTCAACGGCAAGTTTAGTCTCCTTCAGCACCTCCAGAGCTGGGGTGTTCTCTGACTTATATGGCAGGTAGGCGAGTACGACACTCGGGCCCTTGTGCCTGTCAGCCTCCATGATGGCTTGGAGTACGTGAGCGTAGGAAGAGTACACAGCAACGCTGGCGACGTAGACATCGCCATGGTTCATTGCATAGAGACCAGCATCTTGCTTGCGACGGTGAGGGTCAGCAGAATGGCGGGATGAATAGGGGACGCTGTCAAGAATGAGAATGTTAATGTCAAGACCAGAAGCAATGGCGTGGTGCAAGCCAGAGGAACCCAGATCGTAAGACCAAGCATCCGAGCCGATAATCCATTTGGACCGAGCAGGGAGATGAGCCTGTAATGCAAGAACGCGGTTGACGTGCGCATTTTGGAGGCTCGCCGACTTTAGCGAAGCAACTACCTGGTCACTGACTGCACGACTCTTGGAACGGTCATCTTTCACAAGAAGCCACTGGCCGAGAGCTCTGTGCAGTTCAGGGCTAATACCTTCCACTTCCATCAAAGCCTGTACGGATCTAGTGAGCTGCGCCCGCTGCTCGAATTGTCCCCTCACACGCCCCAGAGCAAATTCGGGGCTAGTGACAATCGCACCCTGGGTCGGGACGAAAGAAGGGGAGTTGGAGATTTCTAGGTGATCGCCAAAGATGTAAGAAAGTATCTTGGTGTACGAGACCTCGTGTTTAGGGACGTGAGGTACTGTCACGAGAGGCCCCGAGGGAGCGTCACTTCCGAGCTGCAGAGGTGAAGTGCTCCTCAAGTTCGACGTCACGTTAAGTAGCTTGAACAGACTGGCTGCGCTGATTTGCTCTGGTTCTGTGAACCAGATATTCTGCACCAGTATTCGATGGCTGGTTTGGCGCTCTTGTAGAATGTTGACGATATCTAGAAAGAGAGAAGTCCATTTTGTGTTCGAGCGACGAAGCTGTTCAAGTAGAATGACACGAGATGTAGAGGATGGGATTACGTGCAGTATTTTATATGGCTGCAATGGAGTCAGGAGGCTGATAGGGACAAAGGCAATGCCGTCAAGTTCAAGACCGTTTGGAAGGCTACCAAGTACGAAAGCGACGGTGTGTGGGTTATCTACTCCACGGAACGTTAGCGGGCGGCAAGTGCGACGGGTACAAGAGACCGTTGAGAGTAAGGCAGCCTCGTAAAGCTCATAAAGGTCGGCAGAAACAGGCGGAGGAGCGTTTGCAATATCACAGAAACCGTTGGCGACGCCGTTTGGGATGCGGGCGTCTGTGGGGCTCTCGGTGCTACCCGGGCTACGACTGCCGTTGATGCCATTTGTCAAGTGAGCATCGCCATTAACGCCGTTGGTTACGACTGCATGTTCAATGTACCCGTTGGTCCCATTTTCTGGGGAGAAACTTGCTCCTGGTGCGAGCTTCTCAGAGTGGAGCAATCGCCATATGTCGCCTTCCGTTGACACGTCCGATACATCACCGCTATGCTCATAAAATACGTGAATTACCGCCTTTTTCTCCACGCGGGCGATCCGAAAAGCCAGGAGAGCGTTGTCATGCGCTTGCTGAGCGGTGTATGACACCAGGAAGAAAGGTACGGCGGATCGAAGCAAGATCACATCCGAGAGGTCGTCGGTCACTGCGATGTGCAAGACAAGAGGCAATGAGGATAATTCCGTGGCTTGGACAACAAGCCGGACAGCTGTATGGGAAGTGGCCGAAGCGGTAAACGAGACCAAGGATGCGGTAGATCCGTTTCGGAGGATGGTCGAGGCTGGATCGCCGCCTACGGGTACCTCGAACCTCAGTGGTTGGCGACCTGTTGTCTCCGCAAAGGACTGGAAGTGCTTTGAGAACTGCGAGGTTGCAGGGAATGCAGGCTGTGAATCTACGAGCACGTCGGAGGCCAGGAAGGCGATCCGGGACACGGCTGCGATAGATTTTGACATGGTCGTCTGCTAGAGAGCTCAGAACATGTCGGACAGGCGTAGAGAACGGGCTTTACCTGCAACTGCTAGTTCTGCTGGCGGCCCGGGGGGGAAAGGAGGAGTGGTTCATGTTTGCGGGCGACGGGTGTCCTTTAGATATGCGACCGGATTGCAGCAAAGCACCTCATCTGTTTGTCCGCCAAACCCGAATTCCGAATTCAAGTTGCCACCGTACCCACGCCAATCTCACCGTCTCAGTAGTGTGTAGAGCTAATCGTTTCGGACTAAAGGACACGTTCGTTAATCGTCTGTGCAATTCGTATTTGGACCCAACGGACGATGTCGTGAAAGCTTGTGCACACTCAGCTGGGCGTTTGGAACTGGGGAAATAACAAATGGCATGATTTATTTTTGATACAGAGAAGTATGACACGTCAAGACTTCAATCAAACACTTCCGACTCCACGTTCTCTTTCCCCCAAAGCTTTGAGATAAGCATGTGCCTTGCCAAGCATCCAGATAGGGAACGAGAACTTGAAGTTCGGGTAAGAAATCGCACAATTCTTGTTAAATACACCTTCGATTGCTTCTTGGGGCCAAGAGCCATCCTACGTCACATGTCAATCAAGGAACCATCTACTGAGGTCAATTCTTACGGGAAGTTGCCTCGACATGACAAGTTTGACTGCCTGTTCTATGGGTTTCGGATCGGGGTATCCCGCATACATGAGAGCCATGGTCGCCCAGCAAGTTTGTACGACTTGGGTATTTTCATGTTCGACCCAACTTGCCAATTCACAGGTCTATATGGGAGATGAGCACACCTACGCAAGGCATCGCGGCACGGTCTGACCTTGTAACTTTCTCCCCAACCACCATCCTCACGCTGATGTGATAGGAGAAATTTGCATGCACGCTGTACGGACGAACTGTTGGAATAGTTCTCCCCCACCAACGACAAACTCTCTAGCGCAAACTGCGCTGCGTAAGTAAAGCAGATACCCCATGATCCCACCCATCCGCCATCCGGTTTCTGCGCGGCGTGAAGATATTCGATTGCCCTCCGAATTGTGCGGCTGAGAGAGTTTAATCAAAAATGACAGACGCAAAAACGTGGCACGCACTCGATGTCCGCCGAGCGGTAGCTTGGATGGTGCTTTCTGAAAATGGACAAGGCTGTGATGACAGAAGTCGTACATTCGGGATAACAAAACTCGGTCATGATATCCCCTGCATGCATATCGGGTGAGCTCGGCCGAACCAAGTTAACGAACGTTGCTTACCAAAAACCTCAGCAGGGTTAAGCCATTCTAGCCACTGGGGACCCCTGACGAGCTCGTAGCTGGCAAACCCACCGTCGTCGTTTTGCAGGCTAAGCATAGTATCCACTGCATCGCACAGCCGGTCATCCGAGATCAGTTTCTCCACTCCCCTGGATAACTATTGAGCAGCGGCCCCAAGAAGAAGCAGGGACACTAACTTGACATCGTTTTGAATGTAGAGAACGGACTTCAGACCTTCTCCCACACAATCGCTGACCGTATAGCCTTGCTCTTTCGTACTGAAAGGCCATGCTCCCTTCGTCCTGTGCCGGTATGCAGTCTCGTAATGCTTTGGGTTGTCTCTGATCTGGCAAACGTCCAACCACTCAAGAGCCTTCCTCAAACTCTCCTTGTTTTCGTCATCATTCGCAAGGCCAGTTTCCACGAGTGCCTGCGAGATAAAGCCGGTGTCCCAGAGCTGGCTACCATTCGTTCCACACATCCTCATACCATCCGGTCCGAGCCACATGAAGTCGGCGCGCTTGATAGCGTGTTGTTTATATACCTCGCTGTCCGCGCCTTCAACTACGAACCGACAAACCAAGTTCATCATCTTTGAGACAGGACCGATAGTCTGGTAGTCCGTATTTTCATCCTCATAAACGATAAGCTCATATGCACGCTTTAGTGCCGCTTTGCGTGCAGGAGGGACCGCACAGCCTTCATACATGCCGAGGATGGCATTAAGAGTGTCCAGCACGGCAGTGTGAGGATAGTAAATGTCGACGGATGCAACGTTGTTGCGTTGCGCCGGCCAGTTTATGGAGTGATAGTTTGTAGTATACAGCTCCTGATGAGATATGTTAGATACCACAAATGATAGAAATGGTATTAGTTCACCTGACGAAGGGAACGGATCAGGTCATTTTCTTCCATCTGGAAACGTATACCGTATAGGTAACTCATCGGAATGTAGACATTGCGGGTGTGGATCCACCACCTGTGGGGGTGGAATGGAATCCAATCTGGAAGGAGCCTTGAGCGGTGAACGAGTCAGCGGAAACGTTCCTTCCTAGAGAAAGATGGAAAAATCACCATAGCTCCGGAGGAATAGGGTTGACTCCCTCCCAATCATATACGTTAAGCAATGCCAGCCAGAATTTGCCCCATGCGGGACTACCAGTTGCTCCCCCTAAAAACGATCGACATGCAAGTAGACTCGGATGACGAATGGAGAATTACCCAGTTTATGTAGGCATTCCCGAGCTTTGACGGCGACCGGATGGTCAGCATGCACACCAAGAATACGAAGAGCAGTATAGTTAAGCGCCGTCCCAAACACCGTAGAGTGTCCCTCTATATGACTGAAACGACTCAGAAAGTGTGCCCACAGGTCTCAGTGAGACATCTTACATTCCCCACCCACCATCCTCGGGGTGTGCACGGTTCATAAGATAACGGATCATCTCGAGACGCTCCTCCAGTGTGAATGCCATACCGGCAATGTATGACCCGATAACCAAGCCGGGCAGTAAAAACATTGGGCCACCATACTCCCCAGGCCAATGACCATCGTGCGACTGGAGATGCTTGTAGAACGTGAACCCGTTCCGTGCTGCTTCCAGAGGGTCCTTTGCTTTTGGGAGCTCAGGCAAGTTCTGGTAGTGTGGTCAGCCTGGACAACGAAGAGAGTTCACGGAGTGCACACACCAGAGGTATACCAAGCCAGTATTTGTCCACCTCGTTCTGGGGCCAGTCCTTGCATTCCTCGTCGGTCCTCATATAACGCCACGTGTGCCGACCACCGTCATTGACGAGGAGCCTCCAACGGGAGTAATCCGTGAATGGCTCCTTCCCAGACTCTTGGATGTCCAGGGGAGAATACAACTGTGCGAGTCTGCTGGGGTCTACCGCCATGGTCTGTTAGAAGTAACAGTGGTTGTGGTTGTTCGCAAGTTGCAACTTGACTTTATCACGCCTCGCAGCAATTCGGCACCGAGACGCGCGGATGGGCGCACACGCGTGATTTCATTTGTCCCACCAGAACGCGAACTCAGACAACCATGGGCTCCTTCAGAGACTCCTCCGTTCTCATCGTCGAGACTGGGAGGACCACAATTCGAGCAGGTCTAGGAGTCCATGAGCTACTCAAGGCACCAGCTGTAGTCAGTATGCCTCTGTTACTCGGATTCCCGGCCCTCATGTGTCATCTGGCCACAGGAGATACTGGCTCGCGTTGGATTTCGGCAGGTTACGGGGGAATCATCGAACGGCATCGATACCAACGGAAAGCAACTCTCGAACGACTCCGATGTGTCGCGTTTACCATCCTCTCCCAGCCGTCTGCCATATCATTCCAACCCAACCGCCAAGGTGAACGATTACCTCGTTGGTACCCAACTGGACGAGGCTTTGGCGACAGGACAGGAAATCTTAATCTCATGGCCGTTTGCCGATGGAGATGTCCGTGACTGGACACAGGCAGAGGCACTCTGGTACGTCGTTTACGCTGGGCTGCTCGCAACTCCCCTTCCATCCGTTTCACTTCCAGGAAATATGTCATTTTTAACCAGCTGCAGATCAAGCGCACTCAAAACGAATCGCCAGTCATACTTTCGATGCCAGCCGGTCTATCTCGGGATCTCCTCGAACAAGTATGTCAGCTGTTCTTCGAACGATTCAACGTAGCCGGGTTTGCAGTCCTCGAGCGTCCAATGGCGCAGATTTACGCAACTGGACTGCTTAGCGGTGTTGTAGTGGATATTGGGTACGAACAGTCGGACATTTCTCCGATATACGATGGCTTTATTCTACAAAACATTCGCACTTCGACAGCGATAGGCATACGAGATTGCGAAAACTACCTCGCTAACATCTTGCGCTCCAACCAGTCAGTCATGGCTGCCGCTTCGCCACCGGATTCCCCCGAGGACTCCCAAACTATCCAGCAATTCCTACTGGACTTTGCGCAGCACATATGGAAAGAGGGTCTGGTCCGTGTTCCGTCTGATGGCCAAACGGCCGATGTGCCTGAAGACGAGGGTGTCACCGACATTGCTGCGGTTTTGGTGGCCGGCAAAGAGAAAGCAGTCATTGAAACTGGAATGAAAAAGAAGGCTACTGCAAAAGCATCCGCTGCCGAGCAAGCACGAGCAAGGGAAATAGAGGCCCTCGACCTCGTCACGGTAGAATTCCGTGGACAATCAATAACAGTGGGGAAGGAGCGACATCGCTTCTGCGAACCACTGTTTGACCCAACTTTACTGAAATCCATACAACAAGTCCCTGTAAACAATACACAAGACCAACCGCTACCTCTGCAAGATGCCGTTGGACTTGCTGTGAGGCAGGCGGACGTTAATCAAAGGGAGTACATCTGGCAGGGGTTATTTGTCACTGGTGATCTTGGGAACCGTGTCAAGGGTGGGTTTCGCGGCGAGAGTCTACTCTTGCATTTTTTTACAGTTTGAATTGCTAGGTATCGGCATTGCATTGCAGTCTCGACTGTCGCCTTACATCCCGAGTAATTCTGAGCAACCAACGGACATGCAACCACGGTTGATCCGCGTTGCTAGTGTTCCCGAGTACTTTGCAGAGTTCAGAGAAAAAGGGGATCGTCTAGCTGCGTTCCTTGGGACAAGCATTGTCGCCAAGGTAATGAGTCATGGCTTGCTTAGTTGACGACTGACGGACCGTTCATTCGACCAGATCATTTTCAACGAATCCCAAGTGAAAAGTTTCGTGTCGAAGCCCGAATATGATGAGAAGGGCCCACATGCTATCATAGAAATGTCCCCTGCATTATTTTGATCATGTTCAATTGTATCTCTATACGACAGCATATCGGCGACATCTGAGAGCAAAGGTAGAATGTAACTACAGTCGTGGTTACGTTGGAATGTTGCATGGACGAATAGAAATGCCTGCTAGTGGAGGTGGTACGTATGGAACCTCTGGACACAATTGCTGGTGAACCTCATTGTGGCAGCCCTTGAATTCCCTACACGAACGCGGATAAGCACGCCACTGTCCATCTCTCTCGTTCTTATATCGATGACCCTGCACATCTCAGGAGCGAAGTTGGGGATGCCACTGCCGAGAGGGCCCACCTGGAGTGGCCAGAGACTAGCCGAGTGCCGGACGACCAGAGGGGTAGTTTGGAACTTGGGCAGACGGAAAAGCGCGGATGATTGAACAAAGGTACCTGGGATGACACGCCGATCAGTGAAGTGGCTAGTTGGTACCCGACGGTTGTCGACTGGTCCTGACGACAATCAGGCCTCCTGATTGGCGTCGCAGTCAGAAAAAGATCGGCAACGAGGGAGTGTGTGCGGAATTCAAGTGGTAAGTTGTTCTTGGCTGCAAGTTGGCAAACTTCGTAAATGGGTTTGAAATGTCTGGCTAAGGAGATGCAAGCGGGACTGGACGAGCGTTAGTTGTGGCATGCAGGAGGTCCTACCGGGAAAACCCAGTTTGACACCATCCAAGGAGAGCTGATGTAGACGATCTGACGGGAGCGGACTCGATGAGACAGAACAAACGTTCCGACCCCTGGCAGAGGGGTGCGCGGAGATTCAAATTTTGAAAACTGTACAGTTGGTCTTCCACACGATTGGTGGTTCAAATCATCGTCAAGAAGTGTCAAGACCTATCTGTGCCCGTCAAGCTTCAAAACCTCCAAAAAATTACCGATGGCACCCGCAAGCAAGACTAAGGCAGCCAAAACTAGCGAGTCGATTGCGTCTCGTCTCTCGCTCGTCGTGAAATCGGGCAAGTACACGCTCGGGTACAAGTCTGCATTGAAGCAGATGCGCAGTGGAAAGGGTGAGCACCTTGTCTTCGTTCTTACGGGGACTGGAGCATAATGCTGAGAAGGTCCCTTTGCTGACGTTGGCACCCTTTCTTTTTCACAATAGCCAAGTTGGTCTTGATTGCTGGTAACTGCCCACCCCTGCGCAAATCCGAGCTTGAGTACTATGCCATGTTGTCCAAGACGTCTGTGCATCACTTCAGTGGCACGAACGTTGCCCTCGGCACCGCTGCTGGAAAACTTTTCCGTGTCGGGTGAGTGGATGGTTCGATTTGTTAACGTGATTCGGCTGATCCAAGGCTCTTAGCGTTATGACCATCACCGACCCAGGTGACTCGGACTTGCTGTCCTTCGCTGAAGGAAATACTGCATGAAAAGTCGTGTACATAAAATCTACATGCTTAATGACAGATAAAGGCCAGGTTATGCTACCCTCGTTGCTACATTACTCTATGCAATCACCTGTGACATGCGGGGCATCCACTTCTGCAGTGGAGCTACTTTGGGTCTCTGCTATGGAAACCACTAGTATCAGGAGTCTGTCCGCGTGAGGAGTCATGGCCCCGGTGAAGATGTCTGGGTGCCCCAGGCACTTTCGGTGCTGGGCGGTCGCCTAGTTGAGGGACTCGGAGAACATTGGGCGTATTTGAAGGACTCACGGTCATGTCAAACGCACGCACGGTCGGTGTTTACAGACAGGTATTCGATGTGATTATTCCGCGCGACGAGTGCGAAAACTACAAAAGCGAAATGCGGCGATTGGGCTCATTCTACGAGTCCCATGGACTTTTGGTTTACCTTCTGAGAATCCCGTCCACAACGAGTCTGTCCACCCTACGAGAGAAAACCGGATACAGAATGCTGTCCGCAACATCGTCCGTGGAGATGGGTGGGGAAATAACTGGTTGTGGTCGTGATAATTGAGCCTGGACGTCGGCTGGTTTTTTGCTCACTTCCACCGTGACCAGGTCCGCAGACCCTTTGGAAAGTGCAAGGGAAGGAAGGTCACCGAAAATAATGTCATCGTGGACTTTATCGTCATCGTCTTGAGCATCAAGTCTGCTCCACTTGCGAGGAAGACGACTCGTGCCATCCAGTGACGTTTGGCTTGCGCAACGCTTGGAGGAGATAACGGAAACCGTCATGGTATGCGAAGGTACGTCAGAAGATGAGAGTGACGGCGGCGGGACAAGACCTGTGGGTATTGTAGGGAAAGCTTGAGGGATGATTGCGTGAGCGGGGACGTGATCGCCGAAATCTTTGCGATGGGTCTCTTCAAAATGTGTTTCTAGCTGTGGCACACGAACGAACACGGCGTCACAGTCTGAAGGCAATCTGATCGAGTGGCGGGTATCAAGAGTAGGTTACTACGTACCTCGGATGGGGCACGGCAGTGAAACACGCGTCAGGTGGCTCAGTTCTACATGTAATTTGAGCACATGCAGTGAGCTGTGAAGTCGGCCCGAGCAACGAGAAAACTGGCAGCGATACATCCCATCCTGTGTAGGTGAACGTCCCAAACATATCTCTTAGTGATCATCTATACTCACTTGTTGTGAAACATAAGAACAATGCCTAAGCAAATGCTAAAAATAAGCATCTAAAGTCAGTTACTGTCTGAAGACCAAGTTAAGAGAGTAACATTCATCCTTGACAGCTATAAGCAATCCTGCAGCTGGTGCACTGCATCAATCCTATCATGCATGAGCTGCAGGTTTACTGTGGCTTCCAAGGAGGTAGAAAGGAGGACTTTTCATGCTAGTGAGGAATGGCAATCACCTTGAACAATGTTTGCTGGCTATTTAATACTATTTGACACCCCTCCCACTCACAGGGTGTGGGGTTAATTGCATTGCATGCAAGGGAAAGCAAGTCATCCTTGGACAGTAAGGGTGTTACTAGTACCTCTGTGGATATTGACATCTATCCCATGAAAGGTAGATAGAAGAGAGAAGAAAAGAGTGGGATAATTCACCAAACAAGTACAAAATAAATAAATCAATGTGAGCAAGTGTTTGACAGTGTTATGACTCTTTTCTTTGTAGACACTAGAGATGAAGAATGCTACTGTAAAGTGTCAGTTCCATACACCATATAACCATGCTGTAGAAAAGGGCTGTAGGCAGCCTTAGTAGTGACTCAACTACTAACATATCAGATGTACCTGTAGGCAGCTACAGGATATCAGTAAGTAGTGTACTGGTAAAGATATGTAGGGGCCATCAGTAAATTGACACATTACTTTTTTCTGCTTTTGAAACTTTCCTGAGTTCAAAAGTACAAAAAGTGACAGCTTTCCAAAGCATCCATAGCACTTTAACTAGTAGATTTTTTGCTCAAAAAAGTAGAAAAAGCACTACTTTTCATGTTTTTCTCACTTTTCATCACACTTACTTTGCTTCAAGAAGCATTAAAATATGTTTACAAAGTAGCTAATGCCCGGTAGTCAGGCATACATTTGAAACTGATGACTTACACATCAATGCATGTGAACCAAAAACAATAGAGATACAACCTACCCCAGATAGTGCTGGACATAGCCTCATACAAAATAGAGAATATCTTGTGAACAGTGAGGTGTGGGGGGGATGATATTGGTATCATTTTGAAGCTAATATGGAGTAGTATCATCCTGTAAAGTGGCAGAGCATGCAGTTGAGGGACAGTAGAGATATGATTTACCTGATGCCAAACATGGCCTTCATCAGCAAAACCCTGGGTTTGGTACAGAGGCACAGACCCACAGATGATACAGATTTTCCACAGACCAAGTACAGACCCCTACAGACCCTACAGACCCACAGACACCACAGATGTAAACTTTGATTTGCCCATGTCTCATCCACAAATAGACATATTGATGAGATAATCATACTGACATGATCATGACATCATACACTACAACTTTCATTATGACATCATATGTAACTGTACAGCCACTTTTTTATTTTTCAAACTGGGACTCCACAGGAACTTTGCAAATATCTCACCCAAAAAAGGGAGATATTACTAAGATGAAAATATTCCCATGGTCCTGTGATCATAGGCTACAACTTTTGTTATGACATCATGGCTGTACAATTACTCTGTATGGTAGAATTCTAGACTGGGCTGTGGTAGCTACTAGTGGCAGTCAACTTTGAAGTCTGTGCACTGTGAGTCAATGTGAGGATCAATGGCAAAAACAACCAAAAACCCAATACAAAGACAAAAGATGTGAGTGGTGGTTTTCCTCAGTGGTCTTCTGCTTGAGTGACCTGTAAAAGCAAAGGGGGAGGGGTTCTGTGCAGCTAGTGCAGAGGGAAGTGGACAGTCCAGCCAAAGAGGAGGCTGGGAGACAAAGGGAGATGAGGGGAGATGAAGATAATAGGCTCCTGTGAGCCTGAGGATGACTTGGAGAAAAGGAAGATCAGTGGATAGACCCTTAAGGGAGCCTCAACCACTGGAAGACTGAAGATGATGATCAAGGGGCTTCAAAAGTGATGGGAGATGAAGATATATTGCAGGAGGATAGTCTCCTGGAAGTAAGTATGAATGTGACATATATTCTGAGCTGTCTCTTGATGTCTGGTACTACAGGGTTTATATACAAGATCAGAGTGTAGCCTTCAGCAAATGTGAGGCAACACTCTGTCAGCAATTGGTAAAAGATCAGTAAGGGATTGGTAAAGGATTGGTGATGATCAGTAAGGCTTGGTAAGGACACTAAGTGATTGGTAAACACAGTGGTAAGCATGACAAAGATTATTGATAAGTGATGGGAAATAAACATGAGTCATAAAAGGAATGGATGAATAACATGCCAAGAGAATGAGTCAGAGTATTGGTCATTTGCTGAGTAAGGGGTATGACTGTGCAGATCTCAATGTGACAGGTCAAGGCACAGTGATTCCAAATAAAGGATGGTGGGGGATTGTACCAGGGGCCAGATGTTAGGGGTCTCCAGAGGTGTCAGGGCATTAGGATTTTGCATTTTTCCCCCTCTTCCACATAGTTTGGTCAACCATAGTCCTGAAAGTGGGACACCTGACATGTACATTTTGGTCTAAAAGTGGGACTAGTCAATGTTGGCTGACCAATCATGAGATGGGTTCAGCTGATTGGCCCACCTCCCTGAAAGTGGGACAGGCTGACCTAGGTGGGGGATGGCCCCCTGAAAGTGGGATAGGCTGACCTGGCTGGGGGATGGCCCACCCTCCTGAAAGTGGGATAGGCTGACCTGGCTGGGGGATGGCCCACCCCCTGAAAGTGGGATAGGCCAACCTGGCTGGGAGTTGGCCCACCCCCCTGAAAGTGGGACAGGCTGACCTAGGTGGGGGATGACCCACTGCCCTGAATGTGGGATAGGCTGACCTAGCTGGGGGTTGGCCCACCCCCCTGAAAGAGGGACAGGCCGACCTTGGTGGGGGATGACCCACCCCCCTGAAAGCAGGATAGGCCAACCTGGCTGGGGGATGGCCCACCCTCCTGAAAGGGGGATAGGCCAACCTAGGTGGCAGATGGCCCACCCTCCTGAAAGTGGGATAGGCTGACCTAGGTGGGGCATGGCCCACCCCCATGAGAGTGGGATAGGCTGACCTGGCTGGGGGATGGCCCACCTCCCTAAAGTAGGACAGGCTGACCTAGGTGGGGGATGACCCATCCCCCTGAAAGTGGGATAGGCCAATGTGGCTAGTGGATGACCCACCTCCCTGAAAGTGGGATTGGCTGACCTAGCTGGGGGATGACCCACCTCCCTGAAAGTGGGATAGGCTGACCTAGCTGGGGGTGGGTGGAGGGATGACCCATGTCCTGAGAGTGGGTTTGGCTGACACCACTGGGGGGATGACCCAAGTCCTGAGAGTAGGTCCAGTCAACCTCACTGGTGTGATAATCCATGTCCTGACAGTGCTTTTGGATGACCTCAATTTGCCAACCTCTTAGAAATTTGACTACTTGATGGCCTTGTTCTCATCCTATGATACACCAACTTTATTGTTGCAAGCATAGACATATTTAAGATATTTTTGATGCAAAATCATTAAGAGTTAACAAGACTAGCCAATAGAATTTGGGGGTATTTACAAGCACACAGGAAAATTTAAAGGGTAACTTGTAACCAGGAAGATGTTCCTTTTTTTCCATGTGACAAGGAAATGGCATCAGCAGGAATGCAGTGCACAAATTTCTTTGGTGGGAGGGAAGTCTTGTTTGGCCCTTTTTCGAGCCCACATTGAGCATACTTGCACTCATAGGTTATGGTTTTACCTGCAGAACCACACTCCCACTTCTGCATGGCTACCTCACTGGGGGGATGACCCATGTCCTGAGAGTGGGTTCGGCCAACCTCACTGGGGGGATGACCTGTGTCCTGAGAGTGGCATCAGCTGACCTCACTGGGGGGATGACCCATGTCCTGAGTGTGGGGTCAGCTGACCTCACTGGGGGGATGACCCATGTCCTGAGAGTGGGGTTGGCCAGCCTCACTGGGGGGATGACCTGTATCCTGACAGTGGCATTGGCAGACCTCACTGGGGGGATGACCCACATCCTGAGAGTGGTTCCTGGGAAAATGGCCCTTGTCCTGAGAGTGGCATTGGCCAACCTCACTGGGGGGACAACCCATGTCCTGAGAGTGGATTCAGCCAACCCCACTGGGGGGAGGATCTGATTAATCAACCTCTTGGAAAGTTGACTATCTGATGACCTTGTTATCAGTTTATGATACACCAACTTTATTATTGTAGGGATGGATGTATTTAAGATATTTTGGAAACTCATGAAGGATTTGTAATGCTGGCTAACATAAAAGTGGGGTATTTACAAGGTTACAGGTATTTTTCTAAAGGGTAAGTTGTAACCAGGAAGATGTTCCTTTTTTCCCATGTGTTAAAGAAATGGCATGAGGAGGAATGGAGTAAATAAATTTCTTGGGTGGGAGGGATGTCTTGTTAGGCCCTTTTTCAAACCCACACTGAGCATACCTGCACTCATAGGTAATAGTTTTACCTGCAGAACCAGACTCCCACTTTTGCATGGTTCCACATTGAGGGCATTGAACTGGCAAATGCTCTCCCCATTGTCTGATAAACTTATCAGTCCACAACAATTTCTCCACCACTACCTTTTCCACCTTATGTACTCCTTGCCCCTCACACCTCCACATGATGATGATATTGGAATGCCTCCCAAGCAGTGCACAATCATTGAGGGCAAACTTGGCTGCTTGGAAGACATCAAACCCTTGAACAATGGTGCTGTCCAGTAGACTCAGCAGGTAAGGGGTAGTACTGGCCAGCTGCAGGTGTTGGGCATCAAACAAGATCATGGATCTTGGTTTGAATCTGGAAAAGCTTAGAGAAAAAGATCCAAAAATGTTGGAAATACTTACTTATGAGCAGCTTCTTTTAAATCATTGAAGCTGTCTTTTACAGTTACCAGAGAGCCACAGACATAGAATATTATGTCTGCACCCTGGACAATTTTGGTGAGGGGGTTGAACAGTACTTGGAGGCACTTCATCAGCAAAACCCTGGGTTTGGTACAGAGGCACAGACCAACAGATGGTACAGATTTTCCACAGACCAAGTACAGACCCCTACAGACTCTACAGACTCCACAGACCCACAGACATCACAGATGTAAACTTTGATTTGCCCATATCTCATCCAAAAATAGACATATTGATGAGATAATCATACTGACATGATCATGACATCATACACTACAACTTTCATTATGACATCATAACTGTACAGCCACTTTTTTATTTTTGCAAACTGGGACTGGGACTCCACAAGAACTTTGCAAATATCTCACCCAAAAAAGGAGATATTACTAAGGTAAAAATACTCCCATGGTCCTGTGATCATAGGCTACAACTTTCGTTAGGTCGGAGTTTGAATCTGAGTTTGAATCTGTAGAGGTGCACCACACAACCCACATGGCTGGCTTTGAAAGTTGCTGAGGTAAGCAGAAAAGGATATTTAAACCCAGCTCACTCCCACACCACATCTCTTTCCACTACCACCACCATCCCTCTTCCTCATCATCATCTTCATCATTGTCATCATCTTCATCATTGTCATCATCTTCATCATTGTCATCATCCCTCCCTCACCACCCTCCTTTGCTACCACCACCCTTATGGTGGGTACCCTCTCCCTACTAATAGTAATAAGTGACCACTTAGTATAGATAGATATGTACATCCTTGTACCTTGACATGTAATTTAGGTAGCTTATGATAATATGATTCAATTATTGGTCAACTACAACATATGTGAGTGGTGAGAATCTGTAGTACTGAAACAATCTGGGGTAGGTCTGTACAGATCTGTACAGGGGGGACCTGTCTGTGGGTCTGTGGTCTGTACAGACCTGTATAGAGGGGGGGGGGTTTGCTGATGTTGGACATGGTTAGTAAGGAGGTAAATAGGTGAGTTGGTCACTTACTTCAGAGACCTTGAATGCTACTGGTTTACCATCAACATGACCAGCAAAGAGATCCCCTCTTTCCTCATCACTATGGGTGGTGAGGAAAAGGACCACCCTTGAGAAGGATGAGAGGGAATGAGTGAGGTCCATTGCTGCCCTCTCATAAGTCAGCAGAGACTCCTCAGTGGCCAAGTTGAAGGTCAGGTGCCAGAAGTGATAGCTTTTTTCAGGGAAGTAGGGCTGGAAATAGGAGTCCATTATATTGACCTGAGGATGCCCAAGTTCTACAGTAGGTTGTCCATATGGAGGTGGACAAGGGCAGTAGGGAGGGAGGACTACCTGGCCAGAGATGGCATGCTGAAAGGTACCCTGGATAAGAGGAGGGTGGGCAAGGACAGGTAGTCCTTGAGAGTAGAATCCCTTGGCATGTTGTGAATACAGTATAAGTGGAAGTGGAAGTGGGGAGGTGGTGGACTTACAAAGTAAGGCTGAGGGTTTGCTTGGTTTTCCTTCCAGTGGCAAGTAACACACTTAAAAGTGACATTATCTCCCTTTAGGTTGTCCTTCTCTGCTTCAGCAACTACTAGGCATTTACTACATACTACTCTTCTACAGTACTTTTCATCACAGACCCACAACAGGTCTGCCCCATCTCTGCACATAACACAGTGCTGTAGAAGGTGTAAACAAGAGTATGAGATATGATCAGCAGCTTACAGTGTTGATAGAAGGCTTCTGCTTGGGGGATGGCCTCTTGGAGGCAGTAGATGCCTTACCCTTTTTGTTGTGGAAGGCCTGCAGGCCAACTGTGGGGGCCTTGCCCCCAGTCACCTTCTTGGCTGAATGTCTGGTACCTTGCCATGGTTGAATAAGTATCTGTCAGGGATGAAGTGAGTACCAGTCAGCCATATGTAGCAAACAGAGGGGAAGGGGGAGCAACAACTTACCAGGTAGTGGATAGGCTGGTGGTGACACAACAGAGTCAGTTCATTTGTAGTAAACATGGGGGGGAGGCATAGGGGGACAGCAGCTTACCTGGAAGTGGATATGGGAGTGGTGGTGACATGACAGAGTTAGTTGGCATGCAGCAAACACAGGGGGAGGGGGGGTCACCAGCTTACCTGGAAGTGGATAAGCTGTTGGTGACACACAATGGAGTCAGCTCATATGTAGTAAACAAAGGGAGGGGGGGGAAAAGGCTTACTTTGTAGTGAATAGGGTGGTGGAGACACAACAGAGTCAGTATGCATTTAATAGCATGGGGGGGTGGAAGTGGTGGTGACATGATGCAGTCAGTTCACATGTAGTAACATGGGGGGGTCAATGGCTTACCTGGAAGTTGGGTAGGGTGGTGACATGATGTGGTCAGTATACATGTAGTAACACAGGGGGGGAATGGCCTACATAGAAGTGGATAGGCTGGTGGTGACATGATGGAGTCAGTTTGCATGTAGTACACAGGGGGGGGTGTCAGCAGCTTACCTGGAAGTTGGCTAGGGTGGTGGTTGTTGAAACTATTACTGGTTACTATCACTTACATGTGATTGTTATAAGAATAATATGTTCCACACTATTCTATGGTGTTCTCTTGTACCGGATTACCGGAAACATGTTCCTAGAAGAAAGACAGAGTTGTACCTGTTAGGAAGGTCCTCTTACTTACATATATGGTAGTTTTACCTACGCTAGTAGCACACCTGGTCTGTGTGCAGCCTACATGTATATAAAGGTCCTAGGATAGTACCAGGACAGTAGCGAGCTTCGCATATACATCTCTTATCATTCTCACTCAGAACTACTACCACTCTCCTCTACCCTGAAGACCAAAGTCTCAACTGAAATTAAAGGCAAGTGCTCTGCCCTTTGCCCCTTTGCTCTGACCCCTCTGCACAATAGTGGTGGCATGATGCAGTCAGTTCACATGTGGTAACATGGGGGGGGGTCAGCAGCTTACCTGGAAGTTGGCTAGGGTGGTAGTGGTGGGATGAAGTCAGTTCATATACAGTAAATACAGGGGGGAAACAACTTACCTGGAATTGGATCAGCTGGCAGTGACATGACAGATTCAACTCACACATAATAAACATGGGAAGGGAGAGAGGGGTGGCAGCAACAGCTTACCTGGAGCAACATGCAGGACTCCAAGTCAGTTTTTTTTAGAAGACATTGGGGGGCAGGGCTCACCTCAGCAAGTGACATGCTGTCTGAGTGCAGCATGAAGGGAGGTTACTGAAATTCGAGTGTGTTAGTCTTGAAGCAGATGCACAGGGTGGTATGACTTACCTTGTAAGATTTTTTTTAGAGATGATGGAGGGAAAAACACTGCAAGCATTTCACAATTTTTCTTCAGACAACATGCTGAAAAAATGGATGGAAGAGATACTCTTTTATTTCAGGTAATTTGTCACAAAAAATGCAAATATAACTTTATCTTCTCTGTGCAGAAACACAGATTAATGGTAATGCCCATTAGCTTCTACACTAGTTGGCATCAGCATCAATTCATGTTTTCTGGAAGAAAATAAAACATAATTTCTGCATTTTTTCTTTCCAAACATCTAAAATAAAAGAGTATCTCTTCCCTTCCTTATTTCAGCATGTTTTCTGAAGAAACATTGTGGAATGCTTCCAGTGAAAACGGTTCTTGGACAATGCAAGGTAATAACAATTTGCCATGGTTGCACTTGCATGTGACCTTTACTATGGCAGGTTGAGCAGATTTGTTCTGCATGGTCATGTGTAGGTCAAACAAAGCCAAAGTTGCCACATGACTACAAGACATGAGCTGATTTTTTTGCACAGTCATGTGTGAGTCAAACATAGCCAAACACAGAAATTATATCAACACCACACTTTCCCATGTCTTCTTCCATTTGCTTTCCTTCCTCTTGCCATCATCTTCATCTCTCACATCTGTCATCATTGTTGACATGGCCATTGTCACAGCTCCAACAGGTGTTTTGTAATCCTCATAAGTTTTTTTTCTTTCTTCATTTCTTGATTTACATGATGTTAACCACAGTTCACAGTGGCATATGCAGCAACTACTCATTGCCATCAATCATAGGTCACCACCATCATTGTTAGTGTCAAGTATGCAGTAGGTCATGGACTTCCATTGCACCACCCTATCCTCTACCAGGTAAGCCATTGTCCCCTGTTCCCCCATGTGTACTACATGCAAACTGACTCCATCATGTCACCACCAGCCTATCCACTTCTATGTAGGCCATTCCCCCCCCATGTTACTACATGTGTACTGACCATGTTGTGTCACCACCCTACCCAACTTCCAGGTAAGCCATTGACCCCCCCATGTTACTACATGTGAACTGACCATGTCATGTCACCACCACCCTAGCCAATTTCCAGGTAAGCTGTTGACCCCCCCATGTTACTACATGCATACTGACTGTGTTGTGTCACCACCCTGCCCAACTTCCAGGTAAGCCATTGACCCCCCCCCCCCCCCCCCTTGTTACTACATGTGAACTGACTGCATTGTGTCACCACCACCCTAGCCCACTTCCAGGTAAGCCATTGACCCTCCCTCCCATGTTACTACATGTGAACTGACTGCATCATGTCACCACCACCCTATCTGCTACCAGGTCAGCTGTCCCACTCCCCCCATGTTTACTTTATGCAAATGGACTTTGTCATGCCACCCTATCCTTCACCAGGTAAGCCATTGTCCCACCTCTGTTCACTACACATGGATTGACTTTGTTGTGTCACCACCCTGTCTGCACTTCAGCTGGCTGTGTTGTGACTAACCATTGATACATAGGCACCATCATGGCTTTGTGCAGGCTGCAGCTGCATGTGCCTGCATAGTGACCCTTCATCCACACTGTACCTGGCCAGTACATTTGTTGGTATGAGGGGTAGGTTAGTTAATCTGGTAGTGTAGGGTAGCAATAGTCCATGCTTGCTAGTGCAAGTTGGCTTATTATCTTGATGTCTGTGCCCACTAGTGTGGGCCAGTAATTATTGTTCTGAGTGACTTGGTCCATGCCTACAAGTGCAGGCTGGCCTAATATAAAATGTTGCCTTTCTCTTGACTTTGTCTGTGCCAACCAGTGTTGGTCAGCAGTTGTTTGTCTGGGGGGACTTGGTCCATGCCTGCCAGTGCAGGCTGGCCTAACATAAAATGCTGCTATCTTGTTCTTAACTTAGTCTGTGCCAACTAGTGTTGGTCAGCAACTGTTGGTCTGGGGGGACTTGGTCCATGCCTGCCAGTGCAGGCTGGCCTAACATAAAATGCTGCTATCTTGTTCTTGACTTTGTCTGTGCCAACTAGTGTTGGCCAGCAACTGTTGGTTTGGGGGGACTTGGTCCATGCCTTGCCAGTGCAGGCTGGCCTAACATAAAATGCTGCTATCTTGTTCTTGACTTAGTCTGTGCCAACCAGTGTTGGTCAGCAATTGTTGGTCTGGGGAAACTTGGTCCATACCCACCAGTGTGGGCTGGCCTAACAAAACACTTGTTGCTTTATCTTGATTTTTACTGAGTTATTTTTTTTCTTGATGACTTGCTTCTGCTCCAGGGGAAGGGCCCCTCCTGGACAGTTGTCAGGGAGTCAGTTCCACCTGGAACTTTATTTTTGGTTTTGTTTTGTTTTGACTTGTAACTTGGTTACCCAACTTATCACCCTATTTCATCTTGAGAGGGTCTTTGCTTGCCTTGTTTGTGTCTTCATTTTTTGTAATTTATGGGGCCTAACCCTAACTCTAAGCATATGTCCCATACCACATATGGAATAAGTAGGCACCAGGCACAGTTAGCCTTTTGAATAATAATTTCATGGCTTAAAAATTTACACACTCTGCTGCATCCCACTACATCATCATCACCCTGAGGCCACAAGTGTGCAATGAATTCTTCCTCAACCTCTTCTGATGCCCTGTCTGCCATGGTGGATGGGATCCTGACATCTGTACTTTGGGGATGCAAACTCTCCACATCTGTGGTACTACAAAAATCAGACCTTAGGAAGCCAAGGTAATGAGAACTACTTCCTCCTTGGTATTGGCTACACCCTGCTTGATATAATATCATAGACTGACAGTCATGTCCCAATTGACTAACCTCCAAAGGGTTATGTCTGCAGAAGACCTTCCTTCTGCATCTATTTCCTCCACTGAAACCAAGCTGTCTGCCCTTGTCATTGCCCATGCAATCCTGAACCCCTGTGAGTCTGCCCCCAGACAGTTGAAGTGCAATGTCTGAGTCCTGAAAAAGATGTAACCAAGTGGGACATTGATAGGTTTGCTGAACCCAGGCCCCATGCTGCAGACAAGACCAAGTATTTTCAATATCCCCAATGGGGGCACATCCCTGACCCTGCCACTGTTTTGGATGTCCATGGTAGAGTGATGCTTTGGTATCTACCAGGCATAATTCATCCTGACAGAGTGGTGAAGCAGTCTCTTCCTCCATGTATATCTTATATTTATATTAATGCACTGGTAGGAACATCTCAATAGGATTCACCTCCCTTTGAAAGGCAGCCTTGTGAAGCACTCCAAGAGGAAAAATGAGTCCAGCAAGAGGTTTGACCATAGACATGTGCCAGAGCTTGATGGCAGAGACATGGACCCATTGGCTGGTGCCACATTTGGCCATGGCAGGCTTATGAATTCTCCTGCAACTTTCCAGCAGGGTCATCTGGTACTCTTCTCCTCATTGTCTGGTGTAGATTGCAAGGCTAATGTTCTCAAAGAGGTTGCAGGACAAGGTCTATGAAAGTTCAAATCTCAAAATCCCTGCTGTGAAGGAATGGCTTCATGGAATTTCCTATGCAGAAGAGTTCTGGAACTCCATTTCAGGACTTGTACTGCCAGATCTGGCTAGAGTTGGCAAGGATGCCATTGCAAGCCAAGGGAGACTGGGTGGTCACCCAACCCCCTTCTGGGACCCAGTGGCCTTCCATCTATGTTGGCATAGATGTCATAGTCAACCAAGAGACTCCTCCTCATTTGGACAAGGTTTCTGCACCCTCTCTGCTGGACTTGCTGGTGAGCCTGGGAACTCATGCCCAATTTCATGTTTCAGATCTCAGCTCCATTTTCAGGTTACCAGCCAGGCACCATGATTTACCTTGCTGGTAAACTTCTCCACCACTCTGTCCCCCAAATGGGAGAAAGGTGAAAGGAATAGCACTTGCTCACTACATGAAGGATGCTGTCCATAACAGATTTGGACTGGCCAGGCCATCTTTCACCCAACAAAAGGATCTCTTGGGAAAAGTTTTTACAGACTTAGTGTACCTAGCCAAGTCCCTTAGCCTGATGTCAACCATGGAGTTTCCAGGTGAAAATTGTACATCTAGAGTATTCCCTGTGTTTCAAATCCATCCTGTTCAACATGCATCATTGAAGGTCCAAAGTCCTGCAAAAAACCTTGGGGAGAGGTTCTTTGTACACTTTCCAGCCCACCAAGACCAGAAGGGGGGAAGCTCACCCACAAAGAAGTGGATGCTAGGCACCTCTACTTCCCATCTGGCAGTCAGCCTTCCACTCCTGGGACTCCAAGAACCATGGCATCCTCCCAACATCTCAACATTCTCTGACTTCCATGACTCTCTTGACATCCCTGACTCTGACTGGAATGATGTAGATGATGCCCCCCAGTCCAGAAGGCACACAAATGGTCTGTACTCTTATTTGGGGATGGTCCACCATTAAAAATTACCTGCAGAGTCAAAATGACTATAGTATCAGAGAGTGGCTGCATTGGAGAGCAGAGTATCTCAATATCATTTTGGAAGGGGAGCAGCTGGCTAAGGGGGGGATTTGTGAGCAGTGCTCCAAAGCAGAAGGAAGTGTCCTGGTGCATGTCTTGTGCTGGTGTCCATGCCTGGTGTGGTCCCTGTGCTGTCAAAGCTCACAGGAACCTCCCCTTTCACAAGGTCCAAAGGTGGAATGGTGCTCACTACCAGCCTACCTCCTTGATGGACCTTGGCTTCTTGTGGCACATAGGCCATGGGGGGGGATCCCTGCCCCTGTAATTGGTCAGATCCTGATCCAGAGGAGTCAGGCTATGTAACTGGGGATGGTCCCCCCAATCACAGGTCAGTGGCATTTTTATTGGGGAGGCCTTATGATGACCCTGTCATCAGGAAGTCTTCCCAGTTCCAGATGACCATTGTGCACACTGAGGGGATTTTTTCTCATGAGGTTTTGGTGTGCAAATGTCCTGGGTCTGATCCCAATGACTGGCACCTTGACTTGCTTCATCAAAGACTCTTCCCAGCCAGCATTTCCAAGCCCAAAACTGCCTTCACATTTGATGTGCTTGACCACTTTCTGATAGATGCTTTGGAGTGCAAGACTTCTGCTATGAATTTCTATCAGAAGCTGAAAAGGTTCACCAACAATGCATTTCCAGAAAGGGTACCAGTTGAGTGTAGTGTTACAATTAATTGGATAATGTTCATGTTGTTTTTCTCTGCTTGTTAGGATAGGTACAGGGAGCTGATGAGGGTTTCTTGGCTATGGAGGGATTTGAAACATAGGAAATGGTTTGGTTTTGGGCATGATGCTGAGAAAGATCCAGGGGATGGAGGACTTGCCCTCTTCTGCCCTGCCTGCCCCCAGCCAGGTCTTCATTTACCTGCAGACTGGAAAGTTGCAGTATGACAGGTAAGAGACTGTAATCTATTCCAATTGGGTTTCTAACTTCCTTCAGGGATACTATCATGAGGCAATATGTCATAGATGGCAACTTCACTGCTCAGCATATGAAAATGAACAAGCCAGAGTTAGATGTGGCCTTGTCAGATGGAAAAGGGTATATGGTTTCTGAGGGGCCATATCAGAGTCATCTACAACAGTCATTGGATAGCAAGGAGGTGAGGGGTTTCAAGGTCTTGGAGTTTGCTTGCTGACCAATAATTTAGAGATCCACCTGCAACAATCACAGGGCCATTAATGCTGCAAACATCAACAAGTCCAACCTCAGGTCCACAGGGATTGGTGCCACAGCTTGTGCTCAACATGGCTGCTTTGTCCCCTACTCTGTGGTGGATTTTCAAAAAGGGGAGAGGTGAGTGAAATGCCTGGATTGATGTTGGTGTCTTGGAGCTCATTTTTGGTCAGGTATATGAACACAGACTACTCCATTTGCAATGCTCTTGGCTATGGCTCTGAGAGAATCACTAAAGCACTGGTGATTTATGATGTAGGGTGCCAGTAGAGTGTCAACTTCTGGAGTAGAGTGAAAAATAGTCCCTCCATCCTTCTTCCCCCAGCTCTGGAAATTGTCCCTGCTGTGGGCAAGTTCCATTTGGCTGCATGCAAGCTCTCTTGCTTTCCAAGGTACAGCCTCTGTTGGAATGAGAATCCACACTCTAGGCTAGTAAGGGATGGCTGGGTGGCCTAGTGGTAAGGCACCCCAGTGCTAGTGGGGAGACCCAGGTTTGATCCCTGGTCTGGCCAGTATTTTCAGTCCAAAAGCCTCAACTTTGTCAAAGGTGCAGGTCACTTGGATGGAGAAATTCTGGAGACATTGTGGGCTCCATTCAATAAGATCTCCCCCAACTGCCAGGTCTATGACTTGGGCCCATAGGCAAGAGGTGTATGATGATCATATGAGGGATTCTAACTGGAAAAAGCTGGTGGGATTAGGTGAGGGTTTTTTCTCCAAGGAGAGGTAAATTTATGTGGACCATCTCAGTCCCCTCTTTGCTGAAGAAATACAAGACTTCCAACAAGTGTCTGGAGGAAATGAATCAGGCCTATGAGCAATTAACTGCTGTTCTGGATCCTGACAAGGTTTCTGGATGGGAATTGGATGCTCTAAGGGCAGAGGCTGATAGGGGGGAGGCCCTAGATATTTATTTGTTGAAAGGGGAACAAAGGTCAGTCTTATGGATGGGCTGATGACTCCTTCTGATAATTATATGTAGCTCCCACCTTTCATGAAGTGCAGTTACAGCTCATGAGAAACCCAAAGTCTCCCTCTGGAAGTGGTGGTTCTGTGACCTGGCTTGCTGAAGGAATCAGCATTGAGGACTCACAGTGAGGTCCCTGTTGAGCTGAAGGTGATTTCCTTGCTGACCAGACCTGCAGGGACCAGCTGAGATCTGAACTCCTGACAACTTCCCAATCTCATGTCCACTAGCCAAGAAGTCCAAAATCTCTGAGAAGAGGCAGAGACTTTCTGCCAGGATTGAAAAATTCCATAGTAATGGCCAAGCATTTTTCAAAGGTTTGGAGATAGATGGCACTTTCACTCCCCAGGATGATCCAGCATTTTGTGAGAAAGAAGAAGAAGAGGAGGAGGATAGGGAGTTCTGGGATGAAGGATGAGGGGTACTGGGAAGCTTCCTGAAGAGGAAGTTGAGGAGGTGGCTTATGAGCTCATGAGTATATGGATGCCCTCTTCCATTGGGAGTGCCAAACTGACAGAGCTGGGCCTTGTTGACCTTCTCAAAGAGGAGAGGGAACTCAGGATTGGACAAGCTAATGATTGTTTAGACCAACTGAGAACAGACCTTGGAAACAAAGCCATGTTATACTGACAGAACTTCCAGACTGCAAATTCTACCAGGGAGGGTGCCAGGACCAAGAAGGAAATCCAAAAAGTGGTGGCCAGGGTAAACAAGCATGTCAGAGGTTATCAGAGGGCCAGACAGGCCATTCTCAGGCTGGACCCCAATGTTGACATGGCAGAAAAGTATCAAGAAATCCTGCCCAAGGATCTTGCAGTGAGTAAGGAGGTGACAGAGGAGAACAGGTTTGGCCAGGGGACCAGTAAACTGGCTTGGTTTTGGATGATGGATGGTGAACAGAGTCAGCTGAATCTCCAGGGTGGGGGCTTGATGGAAGAATGTAAGTGTATGCTCTTGCTATATGTCTTGCTAACAGTGGTGTGTAGTTTACAGGATCAATTGGCTCAAAGCAAGGGCAAGAAGGGACAGATGGAAAGAAGAAGTGTCACTGGTGAGGCATGAGATGCTTTGGACTTGCCTGTGGTTTGAGTACCACAAGAACATGTGGGAGAAAAGGGCTCTGCAGTCAACTGAGCCAGGGAAAGAGGCTTATGCTAAAAAGCAGATGGGGTTGTGGAATGACTTTGCAAAGAAGGCAAAGTTGATGTTCCAAGGTAAACAAGTGGATTGTATTTAGAATGGGAGTGGAAACACACAGTATGGTATGTGTAGTGATACCCTTGGCTTGGAGACTTGGTATTGGAATCCAAGTGAATGCCAAACATGTGCAAATAAAATAAGTAATGCCTAAAAGAGGGAGGGCTGACATTTTTTCAACCACCTGCCTAAATCAGCAAGGGCCAAAACTTTTCACCTTCTGTCTTCCACCTGCAACAACAAATTCTCTGCTGCTACATACCTCCCCCCATTGAACCATCCAATGTCTGACCGGAAGCAACCCTACTCTGAAATCCTGTCCTCCTATGCAGGAATGTACAAAGAAGCAAGGGGGAACTTGAAGCTCAGGAATGAGATCCTGGCTGAGGTGAAGGGGAAGATTCTTCAGTGTGAACCATTGCATTCTGTGGAACTGCCCCATAATCTGAGAGTGGTGAGACCCTTGTTCATCATGCTGGACAGGTCTGAGGTTTGTCTAGGCCATTAGGATGGAGTGGTTGTCACAACTGGATCCAGAAGACTGGGATGATGAGATAGCCATCATCCAGCAAATCCTGGCTCTTGCTTTCACTGGAAAGAACAAGGAAGATGCTGGTGAGGGTGAGAATGCCAGGGAGGAGAAGGCCAGACCCACCAAGGGTGGGGACTCCAAAAAGGTCTTTACAGTCTTCACTGCAGCACAATGGGTGTTCAAGGAGGAAATGGACAGCTATGATAGGGAAAGGAGGGGACACCAAGGACCCCAGGACCATAGGGCAGAGGACCAGGATTTTCCAACAGTGGTGGGAGTCCCTTTCTGATGACAGGAAAGCAGAAGCTGGGAGGGCTGCAGAAAAGTGGAACAAGTTGGGTGCACCCAAAGAGACCCATGATTCATAGGCACACTTCCAACTTTCAGACCTTGTACTGAGCTGGCAAAAAACAGATACTGCAGAAAAAATATCCCTGCCATGGCCAAAGATTTAATTGAAACTGTTCAGAGAACCATGGGGTCCCATGTGGTGATGTTTGTAGGGCATGAGTCAGGGGAAGGTCAGATCAAGCTGGCAGTGTAAGTTTCACTTACCTTGTTGGTTCTGATGCTGAAGAAGACCACTAGGTTTGAGACAGCACCAGGGGATGGGAAGAAGGTATTCACAGAATCATCCCAGTCAAGCAAGGATTGGGTTTTGACTGCAGAGAGCATATTGACTGACTATCTGTTGACTGACCCTGGTGAGTGGTGTGTATTGTCTATCAACATGTGTATGCCAATTCATCACTGCTTAGTGGAGGAAGATTCAGCTGAGAAGCAGGAGGTGGAGATATCCTTGGATGAGGATGGAAATCCAGAAGTGCCCACCTGGGGTGGGCAGAAGTTGAAGGTGCAACAGAACTTGGCAAGAGCAGTCTTCCAAGCTGCTTAAGGTGTGTCTTGCTTGGCATGTGCATAGCTGCATATCTGACATAAGTTTTGGACATAGCCAAGTTCACAAAGAAGCCCAAGGCCAAGGTTCCCCTGGGGCTTGCTGATCAAGTCCCCATTGGATTATCTGGACTCTGAGTTCATCCCAGAGGGTTTCACCATGAAGGATCCTTCCAAATGGACAAAGGCTGATCTTGGGTTGCTTTGGGATCATTGGCAATCCCTAGAGGGAGAGGAGAAGGTGATTGTGTCATTCATTGATTGCAAAAAGGAGGATGCACCTTTGTCCAGGCAGTTTGACAGGAAAGTGGTGGGAAGCAGTAAGAAGAGAGTGTGGGTGACAGTGGATGATGACAGTGAAGCAGAAGTGGGTGGAGAAGGCATACCAGAGCCTTCAGTCACACAGCACTCAGTTGGAGGACCCTCTGAGCAGACTGTTGATGGTGGTGAGGTCCTGGGGGAGCCCACTACAGATGCAGGGCAGTCAAACCCAGAAGAGTCCAGTCCTGCTTGGCATGCCAGCAAGGACCACATCTCTTATTTGAAGTCTCTTTCCATCATGCCCAGGTACCAAGTACTTGTTGACCTGGTGGATGCCCTACCAGAACAGGTAAGTCTGTGACTGTCAGGGAGCACTAGACTAACAAACATATTTCATAGGAGCATGGAAAGGGGACAGAGGTAGACTTCCCCCACTGGGCAACTTGGACCTGGAGTGCCAAGTACTTGCCACAGGAAATTCACTTGGATTTGGGGACTTTCTGAAAGGCAATTGGAGAGTTGCAAAGTGCAAGGTTCAGTTCCTCTTCAAGGGGTCTGGAGGTGGTTCTGGGACTTGGGCTTCTGTTGAGGGAGTGTAGTCATGCCCAAGAAGTGGAAGAGGATGATCCTTTGGTCAGTAACCTCAATTTTTTGTTGAACTCCAAGCTTGGTCTGCAGAGGGGGGATGATGTGATGGATGTAGTGGGGGTAGTAGTTTCAAGGTTGGAGCAATGTCCTGGAGGCACCAAGGGACCACAAGGGGGAGATGGGGGTGCTGGGATGGGTGAGAGTGATAGAGGGGATGAGGAGAAGGAGAAGGAAGAGGAGGAAGCTCCTCCAAGGAAAAGGAAAAGGGCAGGGAGTGGGATTGTGACCAGAGGACAGAAGATGGCCAAGAAGGATGAGGGAAAGGGGAAGAAGGTGGGGGAAAATAAAAGGAAGGGAGTGAGAACTCAAAATTGGACCAAGAGAGCCATGTAAATGGATGGGTAGATATGTGGTGGCAAAAGGTAATAGATTATAGAACTATGAATGTCAAGGGTACATCCAATTCTAAATATGAGCACCCTGACAATGAAAGAAAATGTCCCCAAGGGAGTGCATTGCAGTTGTCAATAAGTTTAGAAAATCATCTGGGTTGAAAGAGTCACCTTTCATGATTGTGAGTAATGCAAGCATTGTCTGTGTTACTGAAGGTCTGCAAGGGATGTAGATCAATCATCTGTGGCTTCCTTAGTATTGTCATCACCCAGCCCACATCTTCACAAATTTGCCATTGATGGAAACAAGCTCTAGCCTTGTTCAACCTGTGATCCACCATAGTGCATGCATGAATACTGTGAGGTTGATGGAACCTCTAATTGAGCACATTCCAACCCCCTTTCCCACTTCAGTCAACCCCCTACAGGGACCTATTAGGTTCATTTAAAAAAAGAAGGGGGGGCAGAGAGACAAGGTGTGTACTATGAAAGACAAGTTACCCCTACTGTTAGGCAGGAGTGGGAAACTTTCGACTACAGAGTCTCATCAGGTTTTTGTAGGTCATTCTTATAGAACTATACTATAGGGCCACATGACCAGTAATTAATCCTAATGTGGATAAGTGGACATGCTGTTTGGCCACAAGGGGTGTACTAGGCGAGTCTGTGTATGTATTACTGTACCTTATCACAGGTGTGTAGGCGAGTAGGCTAACTAAGCGGTAGTCTAGACAGATCAAATGTATCCTGATTAGGGATAGTAATGACATGGTAACAGGGTTTCTACAACATGTGTTATCATTTTTGTATAATCCAATCAAAGAAGTAAGGATTTATGTAATTCAGTTATCACCCGAAAAGAAGTCCTTCTGTTTGATGGAAGATGTGTGTCATAATCATGTACACATTACACTATTATTGGTAGAGATCATCTACATAATAATCAGAAGACCTATCCCCTTCCTGTTCGGGAGAGGGGACATGAGGCAGAAAATAGAGCGGGTCTAGTTCCGGGTTTCTGGCCAAGTCCATCACCCATCTGATGGGGACTGGGGCAGGTAACAATGATGCCAGGACAGGATCCACCTGGTCTGAGGATGAGGGGTGTGCCATCCACTGATTGAGGGTTAGCTGCCACTTGGCTGGTGCTGTGATGTCATGTGACACCATGTGGGGTGCCTTTCTTTTGCCTTTAGGGTCCAATGTGGTGGACCCTGCTGTCCCAAAGGTAATTTTGGGGATAGTTGGCAGGGGCAGAGGGTTCGGGTTATTATCCCCCCTAGGGTAGCAGCTGGGGCTTTCCCAGGGTGGGTTGACCCCTCCTCCAGGCTGTACCTGGACAATCCCAATTAAATTGACCTATTCCTAGTGATAACTGGACTCCTCCTGGGAATCCCCAGGCTGAATTGACCTATGCCTGGTGATAATTGGGTTGTATCCAGGCTCAATTGACCCCTGTTCCATTGTAAACATGGGCATGCCATATGCTAAATTGAGCTAGCCCAGGTGGCAGCTGGCCATTGAACAGGCTAGCCAAGTAGGGGGTCCATTTTAGCCTGGAGAATACCCAATTGCCTTCAGGGACTGGTCAATTTGGCATGGGAAATGGCCAGGGCTGGACTGGGAGTGGGTCAATTTAGTCCAGAGAAGATCCAGTTGCCACCTGGGCCAGGTCAATTTGCCATGGGGAATGCCCAGGGTCATATTGGGAGCTTGGTCAATTTAGGCTGGAGAAGATCCAGCTGCCACCTGAGACAGGTCAATTTGGCATGGGGAAAATCCTATCAGGACCCCAGCCACTCCTGCTATATGGAAGATTCCCCAGGCATCTTCTGGAGAATCCCCAGGTGTTGGGTATTCCCAACCACTTGACACCTATTAGGTTATAACATCTATAAGAATATATGAACCTAATAGGTCCCTGTAGGGGGTTGACTGAAGTGGGAAAGGGGGTTGGAATGTGCTCAATTAGAGGTTCCATCAACCTCACAGTATTCATGCATGCACTATGGTGGATCACAGGTTGAACAAGGCTAGAGCTTGTTTCCATCAATGGCAAATTTGTGAAGATGTGGGCTGGGTGATGACAATACTAAGGAAGCCACAGATGATTGATCTACATCCCTTGCAGACCTTCAGTAACACAGACAATGCTTGCATTACTCACAATCATGAAAGGTGACTCTTTCAACCCAGATGATTTTCTAAACTTATTGACAACTGCAATGCACTCCCTTGGGGACATTTTCTTTCATTGTCAGGGTGCTCATATTTAGAATTGGATGTACCCTTGACATTCATAGTTCTATAATCTATTACCTTTTGCCACCACATATCTACCCATCCATTTACATGGCTCTCTTGGTCCAATTTTGAGTTCTCACTCCCTTCCTTTTATTTTCCCCCACCTTCTTCCCCTTTCCCTCATCCTTCTTGGCCATCTTCTGTCCTCTGGTCACAATCCCACTCCCTGCCCTTTTCCTTTTCCTTGGAGGAGCTTCCTCCTCTTCCTTCTCCTTCTCCTCATCCCCTCTATCACTCTCACCCATCCCAGCACCCCCATCTCCCCCTTGTGGTCCCTTGGTGCCTCCAGGACATTGCTCCAACCTTGAAACTACTACCCCCACTACATCCATCACATCATCCCCCCTCTGCAGACCAAGCTTGGAGTTCAACAAAAAATTGAGGTTACTGACCAAAGGATCATCCTCTTCCACTTCTTGGGCATGACTACACTCCCTCAACAGAAGCCCAAGTCCCAGAACCACCTCCAGACCCCTTGAAGAGGAACTGAACCTTGCACTTTGCAACTCTCCAATTGCCTTTCAGAAAGTCCCCAAATCCAAGTGAATTTCCTGTGGCAAGTACTTGGCACTCCAGGTCCAAGTTGCCCAGTGGGGGAAGTCTACCTCTGTCCCCTTTCCATGCTCCTATGAAATATGTTTGTTAGTCTAGTGCTCCCTGACAGTCACAGACTTACCTGTTCTGGTAGGGCATCCACCAGGTCAACAAGTACTTGGTACCTGGGCATGATGGAAAGAGACTTCAAATAAGAGATGTGGTCCTTGCTGGCATGCCAAGCAGGACTGGACTCTTCTGGGTTTGACTGCCCTGCATCTGTAGTGGGCTCCCCCAGGACCTCACCACCATCAACAGTCTGCTCAGAGGGTCCTCCAACTGAGTGCTGTGTGACTGAAGGCTCTGGTATGCCTTCTCCACCCACTTCTGCTTCACTGTCATCATCCACTGTCACCCACACTCTCTTCTTACTGCTTCCCACCACTTTCCTGTCAAACTGCCTGGACAAAGGTGCATCCTCCTTTTTGCAATCAATGAATGACACAATCACCTTCTCCTCTCCCTCTAGGGATTGCCAATGATCCCAAAGCAACCCAAGATCAGCCTTTGTCCATTTGGAAGGATCCTTCATGGTGAAACCCTCTGGGATGAACTCAGAGTCCAGATAATCCAATGGGGACTTGATCAGCAAGCCCCAGGGGAACCTTGGCCTTGGGCTTCTTTGTGAACTTGGCTATGTCCAAAACTTATGTCAGATATGCAGCTATGCACATGCCAAGCAAGACACACCTTAAGCAGCTTGGAAGACTGCTCTTGCCAAGTTCTGTTGCACCTTCAACTTCTGCCCACCCCAGGTGGGCACTTCTGGATTTCCATCCTCATCCAAGGATATCTCCACCTCCTGCTTCTCAGCTGAATCTTCCTCCACTAAGCAGTGATGAATTGGCATACACATGTTGATAGACAATACACACCACTCACCAGGGTCAGTCAACAGATAGTCAGTCAATATGCTCTCTGCAGTCAAAACCCAATCCTTGCTTGACTGGGATGATTCTGTGAATACCTTCTTCCCATCCCCTGGTGCTGTCTCAAACCTAGTGGTCTTCTTCAGCATCAGAACCAACAAGGTAAGTGAAACTTACACTGCCAGCTTGATCTGACCTTCCCCTGACTCATGCCCTACAAACATCACCACATGGGACCCCATGGTTCTCTGAACAGTTTCAATTAAATCTTTGGCCATGGCAGGGATATTTTTTCTGCAGTATCTGTTTTTTGCCAGCTCAGTACAAGGTCTGAAAGTTGGAAGTGTGCCTATGAATCATGGGTCTCTTTGGGTGCACCCAACTTGTTCCACTTTTCTGCAGCCCTCCCAGCTTCTGCTTTCCTGTCATCAGAAAGGGACTCCCACCACTGTTGGAAAATCCTGGTCCTCTGCCCTATGGTCCTGGGGTCCTTGGTGTCCCCTCCTTTCCCTATCATAGCTGTCCATTTCCTCCTTGAACACCCATTGTGCTGCAGTGAAGACTGTAAAGACCTTTTTGGAGTCCCCACCCTTGGTGGGTCTGGCCTTCTCCTCCCTGGCATTCTCACCCTCACCAGCATCTTCCTTGTTCTTTCCAGTGAAAGCAAGAGCCAGGATTTGCTGGATGATGGCTATCTCATCATCCCAGTCTTCTGGATCCAGTTGTGACAACCACTCCATCCTAATGGCCTAGACAAACCTCAGACCTGTCCAGCATGATGAACAAGGGTCTCACCACTCTCAGATTATGGGGCAGTTCCACAGAATGCAATGGTTCACACTGAAGAATCTTCCCCTTCACCTCAGCCAGGATCTCATTCCTGAGCTTCAAGTTCCCCCTTGCTTCTTTGTACATTCCTGCATAGGAGGACAGGATTTCAGAGTAGGGTTGCTTCCGGTCAGACATTGGATGGTTCAATGGGGGGAGGTATGTAGCAGCAGAGAATTTGTTGTTGCAGGTGGAAGACAGAAGGTGAAAAGTTTTGGCCCTTGCTGATTTAGGCAGGTGGTTGAAAAAATGTCAGCCCTCCCTCTTTTAGGCATTACTTATTTTATTTGCACATGTTTGGCATTCACTTGGATTCCAATACCAAGTCTCCAAGCCAAGGGTATCACTACACATACCATACTGTGTGTTTCCACTCCCATTCTAAATACAATCCACTTGTTTACCTTGGAACATCAACTTTGCCTTCTTTGCAAAGTCATTCCACAACCCCATCTGCTTTTTAGCATAAGCCTCTTTCCCTGGCTCAGTTGACTGCAGAGCCCTTTTCTCCCACATGTTCTTGTGGTACTCAAACCACAGGCAAGTCCAAAGCATCTCATGCCTCACCAGTGACACTTCTTCTTTCCATCTGTCCCTTCTTGCCCTTGCTTTGAGCCAATTGATCCTGTAAACTACACACCACTGTTAGCAAGACATATAGCAAGAGCATACACTTACATTCTTCCATCAAGCCCCCACCCTGGAGATTCAGCTGACTCTGTTCACCATCCATCATCCAAAACCAAGCCAGTTTACTGGTCCCCTGGCCAAACCTGTTCTCCTCTGTCACCTCCTTACTCACTGCAAGATCCTTGGGCAGGATTTCTTGATACTTTTCTGCCATGTCAACATTGGGGTCCAGCCTGAGAATGGCCTGTCTGGCCCTCTGATAACCTCTGACATGCTTGTTTACCCTGGCCACCACTTTTTGGATTTCCTTCTTGGTCCTGGCACCCTCCCTGGTAGAATTTGCAGTCTGGAAGTTCTGTCAGTATAACATGGCTTTGTTTCCAAGGTCTGTTCTCAGTTGGTCTAAACAATCATTAGCTTGTCCAATCCTGAGTTCCCTCTCCTCTTTGAGAAGGTCAACAAGGCCCAGCTCTGTCAGTTTGGCACTCCCAATGGAGGAGGGCATCCATATACTCATGAGCTCATAAGCCACCTCCTCAACTTCCTCTTCAGGAGCTTCCCAGTACCCCTCATCCTCATCCCAGAACTCCCTATCCTCCTCTTCTTCTTCTTCTTTCTCACAAAATGCTGGATCATCCTGGGGAGTGAAAGTGCCATCTATCTCCAAACCTTTGAAAAATGCTTGGCCATTACTATGGAATTTTTCAATCCTGGCAGAAAGTCTCTGCCTCTTCTCAGAGATTTTGGCTTCTTGGCTAGTGGACATGAGATTGGGAAGTTGTCAGAGTTCAGATCTCAGCTGGTCCCTGCAGGTCTGGTCAGCAAGGAAATCACCTTCAGCTCAACAGGGACCTCACTGTGAGTCCTCAATGCTGATTCCTTCAGCAAGCCAGGTCACATAACCACCACTTCCAGAGGGAGACTTTGGGTTTTTCATGAGCTGTAACTGCACTTCATGAAAGGTGGGAGCTACATATAATTATCAGAAGGAGTCATCAGCCCATCCATAAGACTGACCTTTGTCCCCTTTCAACAAATAAATATCTAGGGCCTCCCCCCTATCAGCCTCTGCCCCTAGAGCATCCAATTCCCATCCAGAAACCTTGTCAGGATCCAGAACAGCAGTTAATTGCTCATAGGCCTGATTCATTTCCTCCAGAGACTTGTTGGAAGTCTTGTATTTCTTCAGCAAAGAGGGGACTGAGATGGTCCACATAAATTTACCTCTCCTTGGAGAAAAAACCCTCATCTAATCCCACCAGCTTTTTCCAGTTAGAATCCCTCATATGATCATCATACACCTCTTGCCTATGGGCCCAAGTCATAGACCTGGCAGTTGGGGGAGATCTTATTGAATGGAGCCCACAATGTCTCCAGAATTTCTCCATCCAAGTGACCTGCACCTTTGACAAAGTTGAGGCTTTTGGACTGAAAATACTGGCCAGACCAGGGATCAAACCTGGGTCTCCCCACTAGCACTGGGGTGCCTTACCACTAGGCCACCCAGCCATCCCTTACTAGCCTAGAGTGTGGATTCTCATTCCAACAGAGGCTGTACCTTGGAAAGCAAGAGAGCTTGCATGCAGCCAAATGGAACTTGCCCACAGCAGGGACAATTTCCAGAGCTGGGGGAAGAAGGATGGAGGGACTATTTTTCACTCTACTCCAGAAGTTGACACTCTACTGGCACCCTACATCATAAATCACCAGTGCTTTAGTGATTCTCTCAGAGCCATAGCCAAGAGCATTGCAAATGGAGTAGTCTGTGTTCATATACCTGACCAAAAATGAGCTCCAAGACACCAACATCAATCCAGGCATTTCACTCACCTCTCCCCTTTTTGAAAATCCACCACAGAGTAGGGGACAAAGCAGCCATGTTGAGCACAAGCTGTGGCACCAATCCCTGTGGACCTGAGGTTGGACTTGTTGATGTTTGCAGCATTAATGGCCCTGTGATTGTTGCAGGTGGATCTCTAAATTATTGGTCAGCAAGCAAACTCCAAGACCTTGAAACCCCTCACCTCCTTGCTATCCAATGACTGTTGTAGATGACTCTGATATGGCCCCTCAGAAACCATATACCCTTTTCCATCTGACAAGGCCACATCTAACTCTGGCTTGTTCATTTTCATATGCTGAGCAGTGAAGTTGCCATCTATGACATATTGCCTCATGATAGTATCCCTGAAGGAAGTTAGAAACCCAATTGGAATAGATTACAGTCTCTTACCTGTCATACTGCACTTTCCAGTCTGCAGGTAAATGAAGACCTGGCTGGGGGCAGGCAGGGCAGAAGAGGGCAAGTCCTCCATCCCCTGGATCTTTCTCAGCATCATGCCCAAAACCAAACCATTTCCTATGTTTCAAATCCCTCCATAGCCAAGAAACCCTCATCAGCTCCCTGTACCTATCCTAACAAGCAGAGAAAAACAACATGAACATTATCCAATTAATTGTAACACTGCACTCAACTGGTGCCCTTTCTGGAAATGCATTGTTGGTGAACCTTTTCAGCTTCTGATAGAAATTCATAGCAGAAGTCTTGCACTCCAAAGCATCTATCAGAAAGTGGTCAAGCACATCAAATGTGAAGGCAGTTTTGGGCTTGGAAATGCTGGCTGGGAAGAGTCTTTGATGAAGCAAGTCAAGGTGCCAGTCATTGGGATCAGACCCAGGACATTTGCACACCAAAACCTCATGAGAAAAAATCCCCTCAGTGTGCACAATGGTCATCTGGAACTGGGAAGACTTCCTGATGACAGGGTCATCATAAGGCCTCCCCAATAAAAATGCCACTGACCTGTGATTGGGGGGACCATCCCCAGTTACATAGCCTGACTCCTCTGGATCAGGATCTGACCAATTACAGGGGCAGGGATCCCCCCCCATGGCCTATGTGCCACAAGAAGCCAAGGTCCATCAAGGAGGTAGGCTGGTAGTGAGCACCATTCCACCTTTGGACCTTGTGAAAGGGGAGGTTCCTGTGAGCTTTGACAGCACAGGGACCACACCAGGCATGGACACCAGCACAAGACATGCACCAGACACTTCCTTCTGCTTTGGAGCACTGCTCACAAATCCCCCCCTTAGCCAGCTGCTCCCCTTCCAAAATGATATTGAGATACTCTGCTCTCCAATGCAGCCACTCTCTGATATAGTCATTTTGACTCTGCAGGTAATTTTTAATGGTGGACCATCCCCAAATAAGAGTACAGACCATTGTGTGCCTTCTGGACTGGGGGGCATCATCTACATCATTCCAGTCAGAGTCAGGGATGTCAAGAGAGTCATGGAAGTCAGAGAAGTTGAGATGTTGGGAGGATGCCATGGTTCTTGGAGTCCCAGGAGTGGAAGGCTGACTGCCAGATGGGAAGTAGAGGTGCCTAGCATCCACTTCTTTGTGGGTGAGCTTCCCCCTTCTGGTCTTGGTGGGCTGGAAAGTGTACAAAGAACCTCTCCCCAAGGTTTTTTGCAGGACTTTGGACCTTCAATGATGCATGTTGAACAGGATGGATTTGAAACACAGGGAATACTCTAGATGTACAATTTTCACCTGGAAACTCTGGTTGACATCAGCTAAGGGACTTGGCTAGGTACACTAAGTCTGTAAAAACTTTCCCAAGAGATCCTTTTGTTGGGTGAAAGATGGCCTGGCCAGTCCAAATCTGTTATGGACAGCATCCTTCATGTAGTGAGCAAGTGCTATCCTTTCACCTTTCTCCCATTTGGGGGCAGAGTGGTGGAGAAGTTTACCAGCAAGGTAAATCATGGTGCCTGGCTGGTAACCAAAAATGGAGCTGAGATCTGAAACATGAAATTGGGCATGAGTTCCCAGGCTCACCAGCAAGTCCAGCAGAGAGGGTGCAGAAACCTTGTCCAAATGAGGAGGAGTCTCTTGGTTGACTATGACATCTATGCCAACATAGATGGAAGGCCACTGGGTCCCAGAAGGGGGTTGGGTGACCACCCAGTCTCCCTTGGTTGCAATGGCATCCTTGCCAACTCTAGCCAGATCTGGCAGTACAAGTCCTGAAATGGAGTTCCAGAACTCTTCTGCATAGGAAATTCCATGAAGCCATTCCTTCACAGCAGGGATTTTGAGATTTGAACTTTCATAGACCTTGTCCTGCAACCTCTTTGAGAACATTAGCCTTGCAATCTACACCAGACAATGAGGAGAAGAGTACCAGATGACCCTGCTGGAAAGTTGCAGGAGAATTCATAAGCCTGCCATGGCCAAATGTGGCACCAGCCAATGGGTCCATGTCTCTGCCATCAAGCTCTGGCACATGTCTATGGTCAAACCTCTTGCTGGACTCATTTTTCCTCTTGGAGTGCTTCACAAGGCTGCCTTTCAAAGGGAGGTGAATCCTATTGAGATGTTCCTACCAGTGCATTAATATAAATATAAGATATACATGGAGGAAGAGACTGCTTCACCACTCTGTCAGGATGAATTATGCCTGGTAGATACCAAAGCATCACTCTACCATGGACATCCAAAACAGTGGCAGGGTCAGGGATGTGCCCCCATTGGGGATATTGAAAATACTTGGTCTTGTCTGCAGCATGGGGCCTGGGTTCAGCAAACCTATCAATGTCCCACTTGGTTACATCTTTTTCAGGACTCAGACATTGCACTTCAACTGTCTGGGGGCAGACTCACAGGGGTTCAGGATTGCATGGGCAATGACAAGGGCAGACAGCTTGGTTTCAGTGGAGGAAATAGATGCAGAAGGAAGGTCTTCTGCAGACATAACCCTTTGGAGGTTAGTCAATTGGGACATGACTGTCAGTCTATGATATTATATCAAGCAGGGTGTAGCCAATACCAAGGAGGAAGTAGTTCTCATTACCTTGGCTTCCTAAGGTCTGATTTTTGTAGTACCACAGATGTGGAGAGTTTGCATCCCCAAAGTACAGATGTCAGGATCCCATCCACCATGGCAGACAGGGCATCAGAAGAGGTTGAGGAAGAATTCATTGCACACTTGTGGCCTCAGGGGTGATGATGATGTAGTGGGATGCAGCAGAGTGTGTAAATTTTTAAGCCATGAAATTATTATTCAAAAGGCTAACTGTGCCTGGTGCCTACTTATTCCATATGTGGTATGGGACATATGCTTAGAGTTAGGGTTAGGCCCCATAAATTACAAAAAATGAAGACACAAACAAGGCAAGCAAAGACCCTCTCAAGATGAAATAGGGTGATAAGTTGGGAACCAAGTTACAAGTCAAAACAAAACAAAACCAAAAATAAAGTTCCAGGTGGAACTGACTCCCTGACAACTGTCCAGGAGGGGCCCTTCCCCTGGAGCAGAAGCAAGTCATCAAGAAAAAAAATAACTCAGTAAAAATCAAGATAAAGCAACAAGTGTTTTGTTAGGCCAGCCCACACTGGTGGGTATGGACCAAGTTTCCCCAGACCAACAATTGCTGACCAACACTGGTTGGCACAGACTAAGTCAAGAACAAGATAGCAGCATTTTATGTTAGGCCAGCCTGCACTGGCAGGCATGGACCAAGTCCCCCCAAACCAACAGTTGCTGGCCAACACTAGTTGGCACAGACAAAGTCAAGAACAAGATAGCAGCATTTTATGTTAGGCCAGCCTGCACTGGCAGGCATGGACCAAGTCCCCCCAGACCAACAGTTGCTGACCAACACTAGTTGGCACAGACTAAGTTAAGAACAAGATAGCAGCATTTTATGTTAGGCCAGCCTGCACTGGCAGGCATGGACCAAGTCCCCCCAGACAAACAACTGCTGACCAACACTGGTTGGCACAGACAAAGTCAAGAGAAAGGCAACATTTTATATTAGGCCAGCCTGCACTTGTAGGCATGGACCAAGTCACTCAGAACAATAATTACTGGCCCACACTAGTGGGCACAGACATCAAGATAATAAGCCAACTTGCACTAGCAAGCATGGACTATTGCTACCCTACACTACCAGATTAACTAACCTACCCCTCATACCAACAAATGTACTGGCCAGGTACAGTGTGGATGAAGGGTCACTATGCAGGCACATGCAGCTGCAGCCTGCACAAAGCCATGATGGTGCCTATGTATCAATGGTTAGTCACAACACAGCCAGCTGAAGTGCAGACAGGGTGGTGACACAACAAAGTCAATCCATGTGTAGTGAACAGAGGTGGGACAATGGCTTACCTGGTGAAGGATAGGGTGGCATGACAAAGTCCATTTGCATAAAGTAAACATGGGGGGAGTGGGACAGCTGACCTGGTAGCAGATAGGGTGGTGGTGACATGATGCAGTCAGTTCACATGTAGTAACATGGGAGGGAGGGTCAATGGCTTACCTGGAAGTGGGCTAGGGTGGTGGTGACACAATGCAGTCAGTTCACATGTAGTAACAAGGGGGGGGGGGGGGGGGTCAATGGCTTACCTGGAAGTTGGGCAGGGTGGTGACACAACACAGTCAGTATGCATGTAGTAACATGGGGGGGTCAACAGCTTACCTGGAAATTGGCTAGGGTGGTGGTGACATGACATGGTCAGTTCACATGTAGTAACATGGGGGGGTCAATGGCTTACCTGGAAGTTGGGTAGGGTGGTGACACAACATGGTCAGTACACATGTAGTAACATGGGGGGGGAATGGCCTACATAGAAGTGGATAGGCTGGTGGTGACATGATGGAGTCAGTTTGCATGTAGTACACATGGGGGAACAGGGGACAATGGCTTACCTGGTAGAGGATAGGGTGGTGCAATGGAAGTCCATGACCTACTGCATACTTGACACTAACAATGATGGTGGTGACCTATGATTGATGGCAATGAGTAGTTGCTGCATATGCCACTGTGAACTGTGGTTAACATCATGTAAATCAAGAAATGAAGAAAGAAAAAAAACTTATGAGGATTACAAAACACCTGTTGGAGCTGTGACAATGGCCATGTCAACAATGATGACAGATGTGAGAGATGAAGATGATGGCAAGAGGAAGGAAAGCAAATGGAAGAAGACATGGGAAAGTGTGGTGTTGATATAATTTCTGTGTTTGGCTATGTTTGACTCACACATGACTGTGCAAAAAAATCAGCTCATGTCTTGTAGTCATGTGGCAACTTTGGCTTTGTTTGACCTACACATGACCATGCAGAACAAATCTGCTCAACCTGCCATAGTAAAGGTCACATGCAAGTGCAACCATGGCAAATTGTTATTACCTTGCATTGTCCAAGAACCGTTTTCACTGGAAGCATTCCACAATGTTTCTTCAGAAAACATGCTGAAATAAGGAAGGGAAGAGATACTCTTTTATTTTAGATGTTTGGAAAGAAAAAATGCAGAAATTATGTTTTATTTTCTTCCAGAAAACATGAATTGATGCTGATGCCAACTAGTGTAGAAGCTAATGGGCATTACCATTAATCTGTGTTTCTGCACAGAGAAGATAAAGTTATATTTGCATTTTTTGTGACAAATTACCTGAAATAAAAGAGTATCTCTTCCATCCATTTTTTCAGCATGTTGTCTGAAGAAAAATTGTGAAATGCTTGCAGTGTTTTTCCCTCCATCATCTCTAAAAAAAATCTTACAAGGTAAGTCATACCACCCTGTGCATCTGCTTCAAGACTAACACACTCGAATTTCAGTAACCTCCCTTCATGCTGCACTCAGACAGCATGTCACTTGCTGAGGTGAGCCCTGCCCCCCAATGTCTTCTAAAAAAACTGACTTGGAGTCCTGCATGTTGCTCCAGGTAAGCTGTTGCTGCCACCCCTCTCTCCCTTCCCATGTTTATTATGTGTGAGTTGAATCTGTCATGTCACTGCCAGCTGATCCAATTCCAGGTAAGTTGTTTCCCCCCTGTATTTACTGTATATGAACTGACTTCATCCCACCACTACCACCCTAGCCAACTTCCAGGTAAGCTGCTGACCCCCCCCCATGTTACCACATGTGAACTGACTGCATCATGCCACCACTATTGTGCAGAGGGGTCAGAGCAAAGGGGCAAAGGGCAGAGCACTTGCCTTTAATTTCAGTTGAGACTTTGGTCTTCAGGGTAGAGGAGAGTGGTAGTAGTTCTGAGTGAGAATGATAAGAGATGTATATGCGAAGCTCGCTACTGTCCTGGTACTATCCTAGGACCTTTATATACATGTAGGCTGCACACAGACCAGGTGTGCTACTAGCGTAGGTAAAACTACCATATATGTAAGTAAGAGGACCTTCCTAACAGGTACAACTCTGTCTTTCTTCTAGGAACATGTTTCCGGTAATCCGGTACAAGAGAACACCATAGAATAGTGTGGAACATATTATTCTTATAACAATCACATGTAAGTGATAGTAACCAGTAATAGTTTCAACAACCACCACCCTAGCCAACTTCCAGGTAAGCTGCTGACACCCCCCCCTGTGTACTACATGCAAACTGACTCCATCATGTCACCACCAGCCTATCCACTTCTATGTAGGCCATTCCCCCCCTGTGTTACTACATGTATACTGACCACATCATGTCACCACCCTACCCAACTTCCAGGTAAGCCATTGACCCCCCCATGTTACTACATGTGAACTGACTGCATCATGTCACCACCACTTCCACCCCCCCATGCTATTAAATGCATACTGACTCTGTTGTGTCTCCACCACCCTATTCACTACAAAGTAAGCCTTTTCCCCCCCTCCCTTTGTTTACTACATATGAGCTGACTCCATTGTGTGTCACCAACAGCTTATCCACTTCCAGGTAAGCTGGTGACCCCCTCCCCCTGTGTTTGCTGCATGCCAACTAACTCTGTCATGTCACCACCACTCCCATATCCACTTCCAGGTAAGCTGCTGTCCCCCTATGCCTCCCCCCCATGTTTACTACAAATGAACTGACTCTGTTGTGTCACCACCAGCCTATCCACTACCTGGTAAGTTGTTGCTCCCCCTTCCCCTCTGTTTGCTACATATGACTGACTTGTACTCACTTCATCCCTGACAGATACTTATTCAACCATGGCAAGGACCAGACATTCAGCCAAGAAGGTGACTGGGGGCAAGGCCCCCACAGTTGGCCTGCAGGCCTTCCACAACAAAAAGGGTAAGGCATCTACTGCCTCCAAGAGGCCATCCCCCAAGCAGAAGCCTTCTATCAACACTGTAAGCTGCTGATCATATCTCATACTCTTGTTTACACCTTCCACAGCTCTGTGTTATGTGCAGAGATGGGGCAGACCTGTTGTGGGTCTGTGATGAAAAGTACTGTAGAAGGGTAGTATGTAGTAAATGCCTAGTAGTTGCTGAAGCAGAGAAGGACAACCTAAAGGGAGATAATGTCACTTTTAAGTGTGTTACTTGCCACTGGAAGGAAAACCAAGCAAACCCTCAGCCTTACTTTGTAAGTCCACCACCTCCCCACTTCCACTTCCACTTATACTGTATTCACAACATGCCAAGGGATTCTACTCTCAAGGACTACCTGTCCTTGCCCACCCTCCTCTTATCCAGGGTACCTTTCAGCATGCCATCTCTGGCCAGGTAGTCTCCCTCCCTACTGCCCTTGTCCACCTCCATATGGACAACCTACTGTAGAACTTGGGCATCCTCAGGTCAATATAATGGACTCCTATTTCCAGCCCTACTTCCCTGAAAAAAGCTATCACTTCTGGCACCTGACCTTCAACTTGGCCACTGAGGAGTCTCTGCTGACTTATGAGAGGGCAGCAATGGACCTCACTCATTCCCTCTCATCCTTCTCAAGGGTGGTCCTTTTCCTCACCACCCATAGTGATGAGGAAAGAGGGGATCTCTTTGCTGGTCATGTTGATGGTAAACCAGTAGCATTCAAGGTCTCTGAAGTAAGTGACCAACTCACCTATTTACTGTCAAGTTTGGTCCTACTCCGACAATCTCCGATGCTCACAGAGGCTGGGGGACGTGTCTGGAGGTTGGCTGATGTTGGCCAACGACTGGCCGACGCATACCGATGAGGAGCGATGATGGCCAAAGGGTGGCCGACAGTTGTGACAGAAGTTTGGGAGAGGGCATCGGGTTCAGCTCGTGCGCTGCCCCCTTGTACGAGCCCAGCCCTCGGATTTCAGAGATAGGAAAGAGCCAGTAATAAGCCGACAACGGAGGAGGAGGCTGGTTGAAGACTGCAGAGGAGGGAACTAAGTTGATATTTGTACTGAAGAGACACTGCTGAGTGTGGCAGGCTTATATACAGTGGTCGCACCAATGAGGTGGTGCAGTATTGGAATGATGGAACTAACATACAGAGTACAATAAAATTTCAAGGGGCAGAAATGTCAGAAAACTTCAGTCAGGGTATGAGTACAGAAGACAGAGGTGAGGGACGGGACAAAGAAAAAGTATCTAAAAGGAATAGTGTGGAATGGAGTGTCTTCAGAGCACCCACCAATAACCAATCAGACGATAGGCCAAAAGCCTAAACAGGAAGCGACCCTGCGCTGTACCATGTGGTGTGGCAGCTGTGCTGTACCTAGACTGGACCATTGACCCAAAAGGAAAGTGCCCCCTAAGTTAAGGGAGGACGTCACCTGACCGAGAGAGAACAGTCACGTGGTAGTACTGACAGAGGCCAACAGGGTCTGACAGAGAACGGGGTGGGGATGTGCCATATGAGTGCTACAGCGAGCAGATAGGGGCAGAGTGGAGCAGGGAAGAACCGCTGATAATGGAGGACAGGCCAGGATAGAGGCACGGGCATGACAGATAAAAAGAAAACAAAATAAAAAGCGGGCAAAGAACACAGTTGTACAAGACTGCTGGGATGCGAATATGGCAGGCTGGGTGGAACAATGATCAAATGCTTCTTCTGAATGGACCCTCTGCTTGCTCATATGTATAGTCATTACATTGCATGGTACTAAACTAGACCAAAAAGCTGTCACTCTGAAGCTTATTTTTGACACCAGTCAGTAAGCAACATTCAATGTCAGTTCATGGACCTGATGATGAACAGGACCCATGGCACAAAGCTATGGTGTAAAAATATATAGAGATCAAATGACACAAAAGAAGATATAAGCACATACCACAGATTGTGGTATGAGACAGTGTGGATATGACAAGACAGGGTGGATATGATGAGACACCATGACTGACAAAAAACAAAGGAAAATTTGTATGAGATTGGAAACAAAGGCAGTATGAAGAGCAGAAGACTCACCTCTTCTGGATCAACATAGGAATGATGCCATCCAACAATAATACAGTAGTAGGGAGGGAAGGAACCTGGTACTGCTAAGACAAGATAACATGCATCTGGAAACTTTCAGCACAGGTAAGAAGAGTGGAAGAGTAGAATACATAGCTAGATATGACAGGATGCAAGAACAATCATGCCTATCAAATGAACTACAGATCAGGAAAACAAAAGTGAGAGAGCTGGCATACCTTTCAAGCAACCAGATGCCACAACTGTAATGTAGGACTTGATCCAATCTGAGGCAACCTCTGTGACTCAAAGTCAACTGAGTTTGAAGCAACACAGAGTCAACTTCAAATCACTGAGTGGCACGAAGCCAGCTCCAGTTCCACAATCTTGAAGGGGTTTCATAATTCAGTTAAACTCGATGATTGACAGACTGCAGCAGGCGGTGGAGGAAATGATGGAGAAGCATAGATAGCATCAATGGTAGTGACACTCAAGGTGCCAAACAATGCGATGTGGAGGGCGATATGCATCATATACAGCATCGAGGAGATCCCATGACTTAGGTATTTTTTTGCCTGGGAATTCCCAGCCACATGACAATGTAGACCATGACTTGTCACATGCGTGATGATTTTGGTTGTAACTAGCCTCCAACTACCAAAGTTATCCTACATGCCACAAGCAAGTCATGTGCACTGCCACCTGCACATTTCTCGCACTAAGTCAGCCAGTCTTCCTGCATCCTTGTCATCATAACTTCCTGCCTTGTCATCATCACTTTTGCCATCACCCCTCATCACTTCCCACCTTGTAACTGTCTCCATCACCCCTCAAAATGTTCAACACATTCAAGCTCATCATCAAGCTATTATCTCCTTCAACCTTTTGTTGGCCTTCGAGTTGGCTTCATGCCACTCACAGACTTGAAGTTAACTTTGTGTTGCTTCTGTCTCCACTCAGTTGACTCTGTGTCACTGAGATCCTGGACTGCCATTTTTTGGTGCAGCTCAAGACCTTGAGGACCTTGCCAAGCTGCTGTGTCTGTCATTCATCCAATCCTCATATCGCATCCTGGTGTGTGTTTGTCTCTTTCATCTTATTTCCTAATGGTTTTCCCAGACAGTGCATCCTTGACCTTCGAAATCCCTCCCTGTTTCTTCTATGGCATTTGAATTGACATGTTTCAAACCATTTCTTTGACCTGGCGATCATATGTCCTTTCCTTTCCTTTCCTTTTTTCTTTGGGAACAGACATCTGCAGGTAAAATTTCCTCACTCAATGCACTGGCAGTTGCATGCAAAGGGAACATCATAATAATGTCCCTGAATGTAGACTATGTACCAGAACCTTTCATCTTTGAGGAGGATATGTGTTGCCATGCTGATGGGTGCTTCAGGGTAGTAGATTGCTTTCAATGGCCACAGATGCATGAGAGGCAGTATGAATATTCTGTTTGCATCCCTCAGGAGGGTTCTGTCCCCACTCTCTGTACTGCATGGTACTCTCCAACTCTTGATGACTTCACTATTCCAACTGGCTCTTGATTTGCAGTAGGCACACTCCATGCCATGAAGGTCACAGCCTTTGAAGAGGCACTTCAGACTTTGTGCAGCCACCACCACACTCTGCAAGGCCAACCTGTTGGTCAGGATGCACTGTGCATCCTGATGTGTTTGGCCAAGCACGAAGTTAGGCACCTTCAACACCACCCTCTCCTTTTCCGAGACCTTGTCACTTTCATTGCACAGCTTCAGTGCAAGCTACTTGATATCCGTGCACTGCTTGACTACATTGAATTTGTCCACCTGCTTCTTAGGACTCCTCCATCACATCCTCCAAGCATCAACAGGAACTGGATGGGTTGTTTTACTAAGAGTACGGAAGTATGTGAGGCCCTGCATTTCTCCAACTATGAATGTAGTGCATTCAGTTGGACTTATGTACCCTGATGAGATTGTCAGGGCTACATACATGGAAAATGGTGTGGCCAAGCCCTTTCCTTCCATTTGGTGTGGGCTGAGCAATGTCCTCAATCACTACCATATGCGCAGTGGTTACAAGGGTACCCTTGCTGATGCCCCTGAGACCCTACCTGTCACATATCCTTCCCCATCACACCCATCTTCCAGTAGTGGAAAGCAGCCCAGCAGAAAGCAGACCAGGTCAGCAAGGGAAAAAGCCTCTGTGGGCCCCTCTCAAGGTACATAGTTATTGCATTTCTAATTCCCTGTTTTTGACTGTTCTGTAGTATTGTCATCAGCTAGTGGGCAGTTGAGATGGGAGGAACCCAACCTTCCAGATATTCTGAAACCCCTCAGCCTATTTGTGGCAGCCTGGCAGGAAGTTGATATGAACTCACAGAGAATCAAGTCTGGTGTTGTGGACCCAGGCTATTGCTTCCTGAAGCCAACCCTCTTCATCAATGTGTCTACACCAGAGAGAAAGAAGACTTATCTCCTTAGCTGGCTGTCTGCTCGTCCACTTTGGATTAATCAGGTCGATATTGGCCCACCATCAAAGTTCCCATCCCCTCAGATGTGGAGGGATTTCCTCGACACTATTGATACTGACCCCCTCCCCTTGACAAAGACTGCATTGACAACATTGGCTGTGCAAGATATTTTGGGGGAAGCTCTCATTAACTCAGCCCAAGGTTTGGCAGGGGCACCACAGGAAATTATGTGGCAAGGAATGCAGGGGAGTGTTACCTCAGTTTTCACTCTGTCTCTTTGTACTCATGTGCTATACAGATTCCAACTGCATCCCTTTCAGATCCCCCCCTCCAGTTCATGTGGTCCCTTCTTTGGGAACTGTATGAACTTAACTTCTGCTATGAACTTTATGTGCTCAATCAGGCCCTTGTCCCTGATCACTGGACTGTGTCTGACTCCAACGAAGAGTGGTTAACCTGTCAGAGTCTCCTCTATGACATCTTCCCTGGTGCATGTGGTCTTGTGATGTGGTTGGAGTCTTTACCATGTCACTTGCACAAGTTAGGCCTCTGTGCTACTGATGTGCCAACCTCACTGCCATATATCAGCAAGTTTTGCCAGTTATTGTCCATGTGGCCTGGAGCTCCTGCATGTTTGCAGTCCCCTGTTGAGTTGAAAGGTCGAGATGATACAGAGGTGTATGAGGTCTTTCCTCTGGCATGTCATTTTTACATCCAAACAGCATTTGATTTTCTTGGACAGCAACCCTCCCTCCCCCACATATTTCAATTTGTCTAAATTTGTTTTGCTTCATGCAGTTTTGTCTAGTGCTATTGCCATGTTCTAATAGCACAAACATAATTGATAAATATGTTTTTGGTTGATGAACCTTAATGATTTGGGACTCTGCAGGTATTCTCACCCTTCTTTAATAGCAGGTACTCATTTGCCTCTGACAACCCAATGCCTCCCTCGATTGTCATTGCTGCTTATCACATCCTTGTCTGTGTGCTGTTAGTTATCCTGACATTGAATTCTCATTACAGGTGCATAGTCATTGCCTCTGTTGCACTCACTTGTAGTCTGGTGACTTCATGTCTCAGATCTTTTGTGGTGACTTCGAGTCCAGCATAAATACACCATTGACTTTGTGTCCTGGTCCTCAGCTACTGAATGGCAGTTTGGCACCTGAAGCCTAGCTCAACACCAGTGCCCACCTTGCACGAAAGGACTCTACCTCCCTGCACCTCCACCTGTCTTCACCCTTCCAGGTTGCCAGCATCTTGCTCAAGATCCAAAAGCTACACCACATTATCATTGCCACCCACCCACCCACAAGCCTGACATTTTTGATCATGTGAATGAGTTTCAGTTCAATGATGAGGCTGGGCCCCCTTCAGGTAGAAGTGCTTTGCAGAAGCAAGAAATCCAATGGCAGTGGTGGTCACAGGATATCATCCCTGCACTTCTCAATCCCTATCTGCAGTACCTCCAGGTATCAGAAAGCCTTCGGGTAGTGGTAGACTCCATAGTTGACCATCGAAGTCAATGTCTCACTTGTGTAGTACATCCACTTACCATTTGCTGTCTCTTCTTTGATCGTATGTGACCCTACCATTGTGCTCATGCATTTGATGTTAATCCATACTAGGTTTGGAGGACATTGAGATAAGCTACTGTGATTGCACTCCAGCTCCTATATGCCTCATGGAATGTGGTCTGTTTGCATGTTCTCCTGTTGCTCCCACTCTTGCAGTTGACCTTCATGTATTGGAGTTTATGAGGACACTCTTTGTACATTTGACACCCAACATGACTGCTTGGAGTGAAGCACTTGAAAGTTTTCTTGATGCTCAAGGGTACCAGCTGCAGTCAAAGGTATGTTGCATTCATGAAACTTTCATCACTAGATTATTTGTCACCACATGTATGTTCCTGTACAGTACATCCCCTTTCCACTAGTGGTTTATAAACAACTATGTATCCATCCTTACCAGTGTAAGAGGTGCTTACCATGCAATCAGGATAACCTCTGGCAATGCTTCAGCAATGCATATCACTGGTATACAGTGTTAACAATACATGCAGAGGACCATATCACTGGCCTACTTCACTCCCCCCAAGCCTCTGAGCAACAAGAAGCCAGGCTTCAGCCAAGTGATTACTTATGTGCCTGTTGTCCACTATGTTTTGGTGGAGGTGGGCCACAGAGGGCTAAAACTGACCATGAAGAGTAAGCATTGGCAAACTCATTGCTGATTGATGCTTACCTTCAATGATTGCAGTCTTGACTGCATTGTTTGCTTGGATGGATGTTTCACCCAGAAGTGAACAAAGAATCCTCAGAACTCTGTCACCCATGATCCTCCCAATCCTACCAACACTGTATTCATCCCTGAATCAGAGGTGAAGTCTATGGAAATGTTCATTGAGAAACAGTGATCCCTTCCATCCAGTCACCAGAATTCTGTACACCATCTGCAAGGAGACAGCTTTGAGGATGGGATGAGGGTGCCTATATCTGTGTTAGATGGATGTGGAGATTCCTCCCATGCAGCAGATGAAAAATGGAAGAAAGCAAGCACCAACTTTTTTGCAGACACAGGACTTATGGCTTTGCTTTGTTGCCATGATCATGTTCTCTGGCTAGTTGTCAAGTTCGGGCCTACTCTGACAATCTCCAATGCTCACAGAGGCCAGGGGATGTGTCCAGAGGTTGGCCAATGTAGGCCGACAATTGGCCAATGCATACTGATGAAGAGTGACAATGGCTGAAGGGTGGCTGATGGTTGTGACAGAGGTTCAGGAGAGGGTGTTGGGTTCAGCTCATGCGCTGCCCCCTTGTATGAGCCCAGCCCTTGGATTTCAGAGATAGAGAAGAGTTGGTATGAAGCCAACAACAGGGGAGAAGGCTGGTCGAAGACCACAGAGGAGGGAACTAAGTTGATATTCATACTGAAGGGACACCACTGAGTGCAGTGGGCTTATATACAGTGGTTGCGCCATCAAGGTGGTACAGTATTGAAATGACAGAACTAACATATGGAGTACAGTAAAATTTCAAGGGACAGACATGTCAGAAAACTTCAGTCAGGGTATGAGCACAGAAAGCAGAGGCAAGGGATGGGACGAAGAAAAAGTATCTAAAAGGAATAGTGTGGAACGGAGTGTCTTCGGAGTGCTCACTGACAGCCAATCAGATGATAGGCTGAAAGCCTAAAGAGGAAGCAACCCTGCGCCATACCATGTGGTGCAGCAGCTGCACCATGCCTAGGCCAGACCATCAATCCAAAAGGAAGTTGACCCCTATGTGGTCACATGGTGGTGCCAACCAATGCCAACAGGTACTGACAGAGTCTGACAGAGAACCAGATGGAAGCATATTGGACAAGTGTTAGGGTGAGTGGGTGGTGTTGGAGCAGAGCAGAGAAGGGCTGGTGGCAGGAGGGGAAGGCCCACAAGGGTTGGATGGTTGGTGGTGATGTGGGTTGGGTTAGAACAGGAGCACGGTCATGACACTAGTTAATATGACATCAGCAGGAGAAAAGCAACACTATGCCCTGGTGCTGTTGAAATATCTCTTTGCACATCTGCCTACAACCACAACTGTTGGTCTCTTATATGACATTGGCTGTCAACTAGAATGCAGTTGCCACAAGTGGAAACTGCTTGATGAAGAGATACTCTCCAGGTTGAAGTTTGGCATCTCTGTTTTCCATGCTTATGGTCATCAGTGGCCATGCCGGATAGTATATCACCCACAGAAATGTGTAGGCTTTGGCTTGTCAGATGGTGAGGGGTGTGAGCAGTTATGGAGTTCTTTGAAGATGCTCATCCCCATTCTCCAAGTATCTGGAGTAAGCACTGATCTTCTTGTAATACAATCCAGTTCTGATTCCTACTTAGTATCATCAGAGGCTATTTGTTCTTGATAACCAGATACATCACTTTGACAGGAAAGCCTTTGCTGCTCTTGGCCAGTGGTTGAACAAGAAATGGACCCTCTGCAAAAGCAAGAAAATGTTGGCTTTGGAGTCCTTCCATGCATTGCACATTGAGATGCAGACCCTTTGAGAGGAGTGGGCTGCACAGGTACACTCACAGACTCAACCCTTACCCTGTCAGTCATCTCCTTCATGTTTGTCATCACATTGCTGACCATACCACATAGGGCAGTCAAAAACCAAGGGTGCTAAATTATTGGCACATATACTTTCCCTGGAGAAATCTGTTCAGGACTACCAGAGCCATTGTAGGGAGAGTATTCTCCCTACTAGGAGATTTGTTTTATTTTATTGTTTTTACTTTCTTTTGTTTCACTTCATTTGCCTTAGATATTTACTTAGTGTTTCGAGTTTAGACACGTGATGTGGCTTATATAAGCCACTCACGCACCTACACTTTACTGTACTTACTTACAAAAAAAAAAAAATGAAGTACCGAGTTAAGAGTTAGAGTTTGAGTTCGAGAAGGCCTCAAGTTGCCTTCTTCTGTGTCTAGACAGTCTCAGACAGCATCAGACATTCCCGAGACAGCATCTCTCCCCAGGCTTTAGAAGCCCCTTTGGAAGTACTCTCCCCTCTCAGATCATCACTCCCCACCTCAGCAGTTTCTTATTCTGATTCTTCACCATGTGGACCAGCTGGAAATGGAACTCATCAATGATCAGGTCAATGTTATCTTGGACTCTGATTTACAGCATACTGCAGCAAAAAGTTTGCTGTCAAAAGCAACTAATACTCTCCAGCAAAAAAAAAGTGCACTAGGAGTCTCAGCACAAACCAACCTCTATCTCCTGAGGAACAACAAGTGGCTCCAAGCACAAGCCAATGCACAGGCATTGAAGATTCAAATTAGGGAACACTTTCAGCAGTGCAAGTTTGAATTGGAGTGCCTGGAAGGTTCATCAAGGAATTCTGCCAATGGTAAACCAAGGATGGTCTTTCTGGTTTCTATTTCAAAATAATATGTGTTGTAGACAATCACCTACAGTCACATGTACAGTCATCCATAAAATGAAGAGAGCCTGCAATATCACAGCTGGTCACCACTTACAACAATCTCTGTGATGAGCTATTAGGAATGATATGACTTCAGAAAGCACCACCTGGTGCTGTTCCTCCTCTCCCAATACCTACCAAAGGCATTTTTCAACTGGATGTTGACAGTGATATTTGGCAGGATGCTGAACCAGGAGAGGGTTCTTCTGAACCTCCATGCTGGCTTGCTGATGGAACTGTGTGTAAGGGCATCAGGTTAATGTTGGAAATTAATTGGTGTAATGAAGAAGAAAGGAGATTGTCTAGAGAGCAGTCTGTCCTGCAGGAATGGTTTTCTAAGGAATGGCAGAGCCTCCAAAAAGCCTTGGAAAATACAGGTCAGTGCAGGTGTCAATTTCATGTTACCATCTCACACAATTTATAGCTGAAAATATCAAGTATCACCTGCAATTGTGCAGGCATACCCTTCTGGCAGTATATGTGGATTGGGAGGCCAATGTTGAACATATTCCACATGCATGGGTGCCATCTAGAAATTGGGGACACACAGGGGAGGATGTTGCTAACTGTATGACTGCAGCAAGTCATGACCCTAGTGTAATGGGAGGTGCAGAGCAGCCAACAGATGATTTATCTGAAGACTATGAGTCTGATGCAGTGGGTGCATTATCAGAAAGTGATGATGAATTGTTGCTTGGCATGGAGGAGATGTTACTTGAAGGGGAGTTTAATATGGGACAATCAGATGAAGAAGAAATTACTGATGATGAGGGATGGCTGGAGGACATTGAAAATGGCTATTTACCTTCTTCACCCATAAAGTTACCAATTAAAAGCATAGGTACTGAAGTGTCCATACATATGCCAAATATCTATACTTTGAAGGTCATTCTAACATTTGTGCAAAATTATTATCTGTAGGTAGACAGAGGAATACTCCCAGCCTGACATGGAGAATCCCCATGCCTGCTTTGGGAATCTCCAACTTGACACAGAGAATCTCCACACCAGCCTGGGGAATCTCCAATCCCCCTTGGGGAAGGTCCAACTCCCCTTGGGGAATCTCCAACATCCCTTGGGGAATCTCCAACCCACCTTGGAGAATCTCCATCTCTGCCTGGGGAATCTCCAACCCCCCTTGGAGAATCTCCAACATGACATGGAGAATCTCCAACCTGACATGGAGAATCTCCAACCTGACATGGAGAATCTCCAACCTGACATGGAGAATCTCCAACCTGACATGGAGAATCTCCAACCTGACATGGAGAATCTCCATCCCTGCCTGGGGAATCTCCAACCCCCCTTGGAGAATCTCCAACATGACATGGAGAATCTCCATCACTGCCTGGGGAATCTCCAACCCTCCTTGGAGAATCTCCAACTCCCCCTGGAGAATCCCCAACATGACATGGAGAATCTCCAACCCCCCCTGGAGAATCCCCAACATGACATGGAGAATCTCCAACCCCCCCTGGAGAATCCCCAACATGACATGGAGAATCTCCAACCCCCCCTGGAGAATCTCCAACCCCCCCTGGAGAATCCCCAACATGACATGGAGAATCTCCAACCCCCCCTGGAGAATCTCCAACCCCCCCTGGAGAATCCCCAACATGACATGGAGAATCTCCAACCTCCCTTGGATAATCTCCACTGGAAATGACTAATGATACCTCCATCTAGCCAGCCTGAGCTAGAATTCAGCATGAGCTAGAATTCAACATGAAGGGAGTGATGAGGTCATTGTCAGCATCCAAGCACACAATAGAAGTAGATGTGGGAGGCCACAGCATTGTAGACAGAACAGCATTGCTTGGATTGGAGAATCTACAATGGATATGACCAATGACAACTGCATTTGCCTGCCTTGGCTGGAATTCAGTGTGATGGGAGTGATGAGGTCATTGCAGACATCTGAGTACACTGTGGAAGTGGAAGTGGAATGATAGCAGTAGATGTTGAAGGGCATGGAAATGCAGACAGACAAGCATTGCTTGAATGAGACATACCCAGTGAACTGCCTGTGCTGCATTGTGTATACTTCCATGGAGGCATCCTCTTATCTCTTTTGTGACCCAGGTGAAGGTGTTTCCTCTGGACACAAATGATGAAGATGATTCTGGAGGTCTCCATGGCTGGAAGCAGACACTAAGCTGGATGCCAGCCCATGTTGGGATGCCATTCAAGTTCCCTGACATGTGACCAACTATAGTGAGTAGCATTTTAGGCTGGAAGCAATGGGACAAATCCCTTTCATAGACCAAGGAATTTGCATTTATCAGCCTTACATGGTCCCCCCAATTGACCAGCAGGTGGCCATTCTCTTTCTTGGTCCCTCCTTTCTCCTGACCAAGATACCCCCAGGGAATCTCCTACCTGACATGGAGATCCTCATGCACTTGGTGTGCACCACACTTGTTCTCAAGTAATCCTTGATCTAGTAAACCTTTGGTGTACCACCCATTGGGGGTGGTGGGAGAAACAGAGTATGTATGATATTGTCCCCTACTGTTGCATTGTTCACCATTCTCTAGCACTGGCTGAGAAGTGCTACTGGATCATCCATAATTTGTGGATGCATCCTTGGATGTTGGATCCTACTGAGAATCTCCATGCCCTCCTGAGGAGTCTCCAACCCCCCAGGAGAATTTCCAACCTGACATGGAGATCCTCATGCATTTGGTGTGCACCACACTTGTTCTCATGTAATCCTTGATCTAGTAAGCATTGGTGTACCACCCATGGGGGGTGGAGGGAGGGGCAGAGAATGTATGATATTGGCCCCTACTGATGCATTGTTCACTGGCTCAGAAGTGTTACTGGATCATCCATAATTGGAATATCCATTTTTGGTCATTCCATCCCCCTCACCAAGGTGCACATGGTCAGCATGCATCCACCAATACCTGCCATCACTCCATTCCCTTTTGTGGTGGCATGGAGTTTCTCCATGGGAGGATGGAGAATCTCCCCCCTTGGAAAATCTCCAATCACCACAAGGCTAGAGGTCTACATACTATATGATGTCATTCCATCCTATACTGCTTTTCTGGAAATAGGGTCTATTCAGCTTGGAGAAATCCCAGTTGGGTCCAATATAGCCTGTAGATAGGCCAGTTGCCAACAGGGATCAATTGTACATGGAGTAAAACCAGTTATCACCAAGGGTAGGTCAATTTAGCTTGGGAATGCCCATGTTTAGCCTGGGGAAAACCCAGTTGTTACCAGAGATGGGTCAAATTCACTTGGGAATTTCCAGGGTTGTCCTTGAAAAGTGGTCAATTTACCCTGGAGGAATCCCAGTTGCCACCCTGGGTAGGCCAAATGAGCTGGAGAATGCCCTGGGTTGGACTGAGAAGTGGGTCGATTTAGCCTGGAGAATACCCAGCTGCCACCTGGGGGAGGTCAATTTGGCATGGGGAATGGCCAGGGTTGAACTGACAAGTGGGTCAATTTAGCCTGGAGAAGACCCAGCTGCCACATGGGGGAGGTCAATTTGGTATGGGGAATGGCCAGGGTTTGACTGACAAGTGGGTCAATTTAGCCTGGAGAAGACCCAGCTGGCCCCTGGGCCAGGCCAATTTCACATGGGGAATGCCCAGGACTGGACTGGGAAGTGGTCAATTTAGTCTGGAGAAGACCCAGCTGCCACCTAGGGAGGGTCAATTTGACATGGGGAATACCCATAGTAGGACTGGGGAGTGGGTCAATTTACCCTGGAGAAGACCCAGGTACCACCCTGGCCAGGTCAATTTGATATGGGGAATGCCCAGGTTTTGCTCAGCAAGGGGGTCTATTTAGCTTGGGAAAAACCCAGAAGATGCTGGTTATATGTTGGGGAAATTTTTATCTGGACCCCAGCCACCCCATTATATTGACACCAAAAATATATTTATCACAGAGAAATGTATTTCTCCAACTCTCTCCAACACCTATTGAATGGCAGGCCTGGAGATTCTCCAGACATGATATGGTGAATCCCCAGAGTTTGGGGATTCCCAAGCAGCTGATACCTATTAGGTCATAACATCTATAAGAATATATGAACCTAATAGGTCCCCATAGGGGGTTGACTGAAGTGGGTATGACCTAAGTTTTTGTCATTCAATACAAGATACTTACAATGTGTTGTGATAAATCAGGTGAATCGAACATGATTCCCAACTCTTTTTTCCATCACAATGGATTACCTCCCAGTTCAACCATCATCCATACCCTGTGAAAGGGCTTTCTCATCAAGTGCTGAGATGGATACTAAGAAGCACAACTTGATCAGCTCCATACTGATGGAGTCGCTCCAGATGCTCAAGTACCACTTGAAGCAAGAGCAGTTGGATTTTGAACTGGTCCATCTCCCCTAGCAGCCTCATTGAAGATGAGCCCCAGGATCCAGCCAATGGCTCTAAAAAATATGACATTTATCTTTCTGACTTGGACACCCTCCTCAATAGAAGTGTGGCTGAGGATGGGGACAAGCTGCTGGCCAACATAGAAGTTGTTAAATGATTTCCTTGCATGCTCTGTTTCTCTATTGCATACTTCCTCTGTAACATAGTGGTATGTACTGAAATCCATAGATCTCGAAGTGGCCTTCATCAGATCAACCCAATTTAATGCAGAGGCCCAAGAGGTCAATTCAACCACTTCTCTAATGCAATTGGTCAACTCTGCTGCCCCTGGAGCTGCTGTGTTGTACTTGAGTGATCCTTACTACTGAACTCAGGAAGAATGCACTTCTGAGACCAACAATACAGCATCTATTCAAAATTAACCTCTCAAACACAGCCCAGGAGTTGCCCATTGTAGAAGATTCATCCTAGTTGTCCTGCCTCACTCATTCAGTCTACCAAGCCTATTTATGTAGTCTCCCTCATGCACACTTCAGCTCATCTGACTCACTTGCAAGACAGATTTGCAGATATATGTTGACATTCAGATGGCTACATCATAGTAGTAAAACAAAACTTGGATACAAAGCCCCCAGCATCCAGGCCAACAATGAGTAACTCTCACAAATAGGGTATGATGTGGACATGTAGTCAAGAGGCAGCTGTGTGCTGTGCAATTCTGCTGCTGTGTTGTACAGGCCATGCAAGAGTAGGACTACTCAAGACCATGGTAACCAAAGCATCACTAATATTTTTATTGTCAGTCTCAAGGCTTTGAATGTGCACACTGATGGCATGAGTATCATTGGTATTCACACCTTATCCTTCCAGGTCTCTGTCTCACACCAGCTGTGTCCCTTTTGCACCCAAGGAGTGATGAGGGGTTGTTCATGGAAGAAGATGGAATACCACTATTGCAGTCCCACTCAAGTTGCAAGCCACATGGAGGTGGATTCATACAGATGCTCTCCACAAGGGTCTGGAGGTGGGGGTAGTCTGGCCTTTGTGTAAAGGACAGAGATCAGGAGTAGGAAAGCATAGTTGTCAGCACCTGGGGAATGTTGTCATCTTGTAATATATCTTTCTTCATGTCAACAATTGCATTGCTGTCAACAGAGGGATAACCTAGCCATGGATTTGAAGATATCCACAAAAAAAAACATGAGAAGATATGCCAGTGATTCTATGTTGTCTTGCCTTCCTGGTTCAAATCTGAGTTGACTGTTGATAGAGGCAAAAGCATAGCTGCCAAGGAAGCTGCCACACTTTCTAAAATTGTTATGAAGGCACATGTAGGGATCCCAGTACTGCTTTGCAATGCTGAAGTCTATGAGATATAAGACAGAGGTATTTTGACCAGTGCCAATCATGACATTGCTGGGTTTGATATCCCAATGTATGAAGTTGCACAGGTGTATGTTTTCCAATCGATGGACCTACTCACAGAATTGAATGGTGAACAAAGGAAGTTGAGAGTTGAGCATACCAATTGCCAGCCAATTGTGGCGACAGTATAGTGTGAAAAGGAGCAGCATGAATCAAATACCTCATCCAAGGAAGGTCCCAGGCATTTGAAGACCATTGCACTGTAAGAACCTTCTTCCCTGCACCAAATAACACAAGGTATACCAATGACACCCTTAAGCTTACAAAGAATCTCATATTTGTGATGCAAAATGGAGGCTGTCTCATTGGCTGGGGAAAGTGTGACAGTAAAATCTTCGTTGGTGAGTGCATTGTGAGTGTGGAAGACTGTGCCTTGAATATTGTCAATCCTTGTGATCTAAGCAGAAAGAATGGAGTCTTACCATATGAACCTGAGCCAAGCTTGTCCTGCAAATAATAATATTTATTTATCAGAGTAGGTATGTGCATCATGGGCCAAGTCATGAACAGTGAATTGTGCATATGTAGGTTGGAGACATAATTGAATGTGCATGTGCCATGTGGTATGATACAGTTTGAGTTTGGGTTTATTTGGTCACCACTGGAAGTTGGAAACTTGGAACTACACCTGTAAGGTCATAGTATGGCCTGCTGCAGCCTGCAGGTCCTGTAATATACATCATTTACACTGAAATTATTTCCAACCAGCTTGAACTGGTTTTGAAGCTGAGCCAAGCTGCAGCTGTGGTTTCAACACCAGCTTGGCTTGCAAGCCCAACCAAATAATATACCAAACTGGTAACAACTGAGCCAAACCAAGCCAAACTGAACTGTGGCAGGACTAAGTGTCACATCCTTCCACAACTTTTCTTTTGTTGAATGTGACTGCTGCTGCCTAGTGTTGCTGCAACTCAGGCTCTAGCCAGCTTGGAAACTGAACCAGACTATTATGTAATCACAGCTGTGCTTACCCAAACTGACTTCATTTGACAGTTTAGCCAGTGACAGCTTCAGCCAAACCACAGTTCCAAAGTTGGCTCAAGCCAGATTTCACATGCCTGACTAATACTGTGCTGACTAGTCACTTGGGAAGTGCCACTGGGCACTTGCCTACTCTGTCCAAACTGGTGGTTTCTTGGGACAAAGATTTACTGACAGTCTGACCATGACACCTCAAGAATCATCAACAGCTGCCACATTGAAGACTGACTACATTTTCTTTAAAATTCCATGTGGTACCAGTCACTGGACCACCAGTACATAGAAGAAATGTAAAGTAACCAACATGTGACAGTTCTATTCATGACAGAACTGTCCAAATGTACAAGACATGCCTTGCTGTGCTCTGACTGTCTTTTTGTATTAAAAAGGTGAAATATTACAGGATCAATTCACATATAATGAGAGCAGAATTTCATGATAAGTTACATTAGTGGTAGAGTTCTTGTCAGTGGAACACAGTATGCAGGTGTGGTCCCAATGATGAACACAAGACAGCAGTAGACAAATTGAATGTGGAGGCATAGGTGGTGCTAGTGGAAATTGGCAGTGGAGGGCGTGACCTGAGGGAAGAGCAGAGCATCAAAGTAGTAGGTGTTCTGAGTATGGATTACAGATGAGTCTGTCAGCATATAGTGATTTACTGGGCATTCTGCAAGTCAAATTCATAGTATCTATGTATATGCAATGTAGGACAGTAATTCATGCTGGAAGATATAAGAAGGTTATAGATCACACTGAGGATGCCCCTGTGTCTTTGCTCTCACCATTGGTGACAGCAGTAGCTGCACTGTGTATGGGATCTGACTGGGATGTGAGTACAGTGCTGCTGATGACAGACCAGTCACTGACCAAAGTATGGGTGAGCTTGCACTTCACAAGCAGTAAGCTGCTCTAGGGTGAGACTAGCCAAGTAGTTCATCCAAGAAATCTTGCATTTCCTCTTTCAGTGCTTTCAGTGCTTGGTCCATTGGGAGGGGTGGAGCAACAATAGTAGCTGTGCAAGGAACAGAAAAAGAACTTGGTTCAAAGGCCAGAGGAATTTGGTCATAGGGGATCTACCATGCTTGCATGACCCAAAGAGCACAGGCTTTTCCTGCAACTTGCCAGACCTAGCATGGAATCTGTCCTTGAGGTCTAGTCAAGGACATTGGCTGTCAACTTGAGAGATGTGAACTGCAAATGAGAACCAAATGCACCCAAAGCCCCACATGTCCAGACTATAGTCATACTCCTGGAAATTAACCAAGAGTTCCAGTCCATTGAAATAGTGCAAGGCAACCTGAACACTGTATCCAACTCTGGGGTGGTAACAGTCTGCCAAGCCAATTGGACAAGTCACAGCTGCAAGAACATGTAGCCAATCTTGCACTGGGATGACAAGACAGATACCTTTCATTGCTTGTGATTGATCATGATGTTGTGAGGTTTGACATCCCAGTGCATGATCCCCCTTGAGTGACAACAGTCAAGGGCCTGCATCAGCAAAACCACCCCCCTCTATGTCACTTATTACTATTAGTAGGGAGAGGGTACCCACCATAAGGGTGGTGGTAGCAAAGGAGGGTGGTGAGGGAGGGATGATGACAAAGATGATGGTGAGGAAGAGGGATGGTGGTGGTAGTGGAAAGAGATGTGGTGTCAGAGTGAGCTGGGTTTAAATATCCTTTTCTGGTTACCTCAGCAACTTTCAAAGCCAGCTATGTGGGCTGTGTGGTGCACCTCTATAAATTTCAAACTCAGATTCAAACTCCACCAAAAATGAAAGTTGTAGCCTATGATCACAGGACCATGGGAATATTTTTACCTTAGTAATATCTCCTTTTTTGGGTGAGATATTTGCAAAGTTCTCATGGAGTCCTGGTTTGCAAAAATAAAAAAAAGTGGCTTTACAGTTATGATGTCATAATGAAAGTTGTAGTGTATGATGTCATGATCATGTCAGTATGATTATCTCATCAATATGTCTATTTTTGGATGAGATATGGGCAAATCAAAGTTTACATCTGTGGTGTCTGTGGGTCTGTAGGGTCTGTAGGGGTCTGTACTTGGTCTGTGGAAAATCTGTACCATCTGTGGGTCTGTGCCTCTGTACCAAACCCAGGGTTTTGCTGATGTAGGGCTGAATTCATCACCTACATCTCTAGAGTTCATGAAAGGTCAGAGATCATAAGCACACATCCAATCAACCTAATGAGATAATGTTGATTCACCCACAGATGTTCCTAGACACCATTGCATGTCCAATAAATACCCCACTGTAGACACACTTTCTACTTTTGATGGCACAAAAATACCATGCAACATGGTGATGCACAAGACTCTGCCAATTCTTGCCACTAACCTATGACATATGGGAAGAACAATGACCTAGTGAGTGACAGGCCTTGTGGCCAGAACTACTGCTTACCAACAAGTTGACACTCACATAGGGATAGGAGTACAGCCGAGCAAAGAGGGCACACAGGAAGGTATCTTGGACTTCTTGCCAGAAGACAATCAATAATGGCTCACTCTACAACCAATAAATAGAAGCAGCCTGCTTACATGACTGTGAGGTGTTGATGGAATGCCAGTTCAGTTGGTGCTGTGGAGATAGTAGGGTGTACATATGTACCTGGAGAACATGGGCATAGAGGTGACTCACCCAATCATGAGGTGCCAATGGGAGGCTGGTTCTGAGTTGGTGTTGTGGAGTTTGTGGTGTGTATGTACCTGCTTCACTTGAATGTGTTGTAACCATAGTCACCTGAAATTAGGAAGTCAGGTGATGTAACAACCATGTTTACCCATGGAGATTCCTCATCACCAAGTACATACTCAGCAAATGTCTGGCACAAGAACCCAATGTCCTACTCTCATGATGATGTGGCTCCCCATAGCACTCCAAGGATGTCTTTTCAAGTGGTTGCAAGTAGACCACTCTGTCTTAAATGAGCAAGAGGCTTTACTGTTCACAAGCACAAAGCTGATGATGATACCATGTCCATCTGGTGTCACACAAAGATCTGCAAAGACCAAGAAGGGGGCCTTCATCTTAGCATGCAAAAGTTTACTGCCCTGACACAACTGACCACATCACAGTGTGAAGGTTTAACTTGCCACTCACACCCCCTTCAGGATGTCTCCATCCCTGATTGGATTGATGATAGTCCACCAGAGGGAGACCCCAGCATCCTGAACATGCAACCTAGGCAGCCAAATGCATCTGTAAGTCCAAGAAACTAATCATGTGAGGTGTTAGATTGATCATGTAGTTGGGACTATCCTCTTCTAGTATGGTTGGTGCAAGACCATGACAATTTTCTTTCTGAGCTCATCCATCTCAAGGGTCAGGGCAGTGTTTCTGATGTTTTCACTGGCTGTGGAACTCTGGATCCCTGCTTTCAGTGCAAGGATTGCTTTGGGGATGTCATGTATTGCCAGGACTGCATTGTCAAAGGACATGCCAACATCTGCTTCACCATTTAGAAGTAAGTCAACATTTCCTTTGGTATACAAGCTTTTTACTGAGATCTGTAAGTATTGGATGGGGAGTTACTTCGAGCACAGATCATCGAGAGCTGGGCTTGTGGATCCAACTAGGTCATCGGGTGGGGGACAGGTGCTATAGGCTATGTTAGTGTTGCCATGGTTTGGTTCAGAGGCCTAAACTGTTGGGGATTGAGCAGCTTAGTCAGCAAAAACTGTACTCATGATTGTAGCCCCATATTCAAAACCCCCAAATCAAAAAGAATCATATTAATATCTAGTAAAATGGATGAGCTATGGCCAATGGCTTGAGGCAGTTCATTGAACCATGGCAACACTAGGCTATGTCCTCCTTCAAGGGACGACTCCACAGTCATACATAGTAATGGTATACATTCAGTAAACTTGGATTTCTGTGGTTGCAAATCTGCAGAAGCACCATTCCAACAGTTGCTCTGCATATGCTGGTTCCCCACCTCCTCCGAAAAGCCCTGTACAGCCACAACATTCAGTGTTCTACAGCATTTTCATCTGTTATCCTCCAAATCCAAAATCTCCACTTTCAAATTCTATCAATCTCTCTCTCACAGTTCAGATAACACAGGGCCTAATCTGCCCAAGGTTTGCTATTTTTTCCTGTGGGCTAACTTGTACTCATCTCTTTTCATGTAGGATTGTTATGAGCAGTTTCTTCATATTATTCACCAGTGGCACCACCTCAAATTGCTCAAACATACTGGTCATGGCCATGATCCTCTGGGAATATCTAGCACCAAGCAAGGCAATTGTGCCTTGCTCCATCCAGCTTGTCCCCATCCTGGAAAGAACCTACCACCAGATTGGAGAAGTGTCAAGCCTGAGAAACAGTATGTGTCATCCTTTCACCTTCACACCCCAAATTCACCATATGCAGGTTTCTCTATAGCTTATTTGTTGCACTCAACACAAATTTCCAACTGAAACAGAGGGCAGTCTCAAAAGACTCGAGTGATCCTAGCCTTAGTGAAGGGTGGGCTTATTTTGTGGAGGAGAGCACATACAAATCATACCTGAGTCATCATACAAATGATATTCAGGAGGTAAGTGTGATTCTGGAGTACCTTCAGCCACAGCTCATGCTTGTTCAGAAAATCATGTGTTTAAGCCATAATGCCATCAACATGGCTGACACAAAAGCCAACCAGGGACTGGACACAACCAGTGTTGGGATTGTAGTTTGTGCTAGACATGGTATGATGCTTGTGAATAGCATTGGAGACCTTCAGAAGGGAGAAAGGTCAGTGAATCTACTCCTTGAGCACTGACATTCTAACTTCAATGGTAGATATGTAAATATGGATTACTTGTTTGCTTTGGCCCTTAGGGGTGTTACTGTCAACAAACTCAACATTTCATATGACATTGCTTGTCAGTGGCACAAGTCTCTGTACCAAAGGATGATGTCTCTGCCTCAAGATGTATGACTAGACCTAAGTGCAAAGCATGTGTCATTTTTTGTACCCAAGTTCCACCTTCCTGCTCATATCACACCTTGCCAATGGAAGTATTCTTTCAATTGGAGGTGTGGGGTTGGCTGCACTGATGGTGAAGTGCCAGAATGTGGCTGGGCCCATATCAACCCTGTAGGATCGAGCACAAAGGTAATGGGACCTGGCCACTGCCATGATACCATAGATGACTTCTTTGGTGACTGGAATTGGAAAAAAACTATTGCATTAGGTGTGTGTATTATGTTAAAGGTCATGAATCATATTGATAATGTATAGGATCTACAATCCTTTGGAAGATTAGCAAGGTGATACCACAACAAAATGAGCATCAAGAAGACTTTGAGGAACTCAAGAAGTCCCTTTCCATCAAGTACCCTGAACAGCTTTCATTGTGGCAGCAACAAATTGAAGACTGGGAAGATGACCCATCCAAACCAAATCCCTTTGAAGTGAAGGAGATATGTACATACTCACAAATCCTCTGAGTAGTAGTCAACTGATGGGTGGTGTAGCAATTACTCAAGCCAACATATGCCTACAGCTTGTGAAGGAGGAGGCCCAAGTAACTCAGAGCAGTCTGGAACCACCCCTCCATCCCAATATCACACCTAGCATCTTGATTAGTGCTGGAGTTGACCTGGAGGACCAGCAGTCAGTATTACTGATTTATTGTTGCCCATACTCATATGTTCCATTAGATGACATTTGTGAGTTGACCTCAATAAACTGGGATTGCATGCTACAGATGCACAGAAGGCAAAGTTACAGCAGCACAGAAATGCTCTTACCCATTGTATTGAAGTTTGGACAAAGATACATGTACTTTATGTTCCCAGTACAGCCACTTTGTGAGACCAATATTACAGCGAAGGCAGTGGGAAGACAGGTGCTCCTGAAGATATTCCATTATACTTACCTTTGCAGATCAAATGCAAGTTTTTGTGCAGTCATAATCTCAAATTGGTCAAGTTTCAGCTGTGGGAAGGTCAGGCCAATGATGCACTTAATGAACTCCAGCAAGGCTTGCAGTCCAGAGTGTACATGCTGAAATTCAAGGATTGCTTTCTACATGGCCAAGGCACAAACACCCATGCCTGCAATTGTCTGAAGAATGTCAATGCTAAAATAGATCTAAGTGTGGCAAAGTACCATGCTGCTCATCATGTGCTCTGCATGTTGGGCCCCTTACTAGGAAAAGTTGGGTGGAAAACCGCCCTTCAACTGCTGGCAGATGATGATATCCATTCTATGAGTGGTGAGGATGATCAGGCAAGTGAGGGTAGGCAGTGGCTTTCATGGATTTGGTTAGCCTGTGGGTATATGGTGGAAAATGTGGATGACAAATCTGATCATGGTCTCTGAGAAGGTAAAAGATGTCTTCTAGAGTCTATGCAAATTGGCCTAACAACTACTTATCCAGCCATCTGGATCAAATGGTACAAGGCAAGGGCCAGGGCTCACTGTTGGGCAGAGGAATTCAACCTGTTACTCGAAGATAAGCAGTGGACACTTCAATTCCTCGAATGGGATGCAACATGCTGGGCAGGGAGGGCCAAGACAGTTACTGATTGGGACAAATTACTTGACAAAGGTCTATGAGCATATGCAGAGTGCCAGGCAAATATACACAAGAGGCTTGGGGTTTCCTTCACATGTACTTGGTGTGATATGTGGGAGTTCTTGGACATTGCAGACAAAGTGCCAGTGGATTGAAACTTTTATTATTGAGTAACCATGACTAGTCCACAAGTATCTAGAGTTGAAGGTGTTATAATACTGGATCACTGCATACATTGTTGTCACAGGGGCAGCACATCATGCCAGAAGCAACTTACAGCAAAAATTTTGTGTTGCAACTAGTGGGCAGGTACAATAAACCTGTTGCAATGACTACTAGATCTAGAATACTAGAGGGTGGGCTTGTGTCATTTCCATGCAGTGCATTGCACATGTGATACTTCACAAATGGCTGTGTAGTGTTGCAATACCTTCAATCAGTGCTCTCTACCATTGCAACACAGTCTTGAATAAGGTGCACAGTCACATGCACCACAACAGTGCTCATTGCAACACCCAATGTTTACAACTTCACACAGTATGTCATGTGTGACCACTGTTGCAATAACTATTGGTGGGTAAATTTGTGTTGCAATGGGCAGGTGGGCTGAAAGTCCTGCAATAAGACAATGGGCTTCTCATCTTTGTTGCAACATAGGCACAGAGTGACCCACAGTAGTAAACTATAGCGAATTTTGCAATAGGTCTGCATGATAACTAAAGTAAATATTGCAACAAAGACCCAGGATATGATGTCCTATCAGTAGTAGTACAGTAGTGAGGGTAGTACTACTAGTCTAGGACAGTCCTGGACAAGTCTAGCCAGTTGGGTACCTTTCTGGAAGTGTCTGGAGGACCTGGGACCCTGTCCAGCTGAGGGTCAATTTACTGATGTGGTAAGCCCCAGCTCAGGCCATCAGGCCCCAGCTTGGAGCCAGGCTGAGCCCTCACATAGGGCTTGTGGGGGCTCAGGGCCTGGCCTGGTGTTTCCTCAGGCCATGAGCCCTCAAAAGCTGGGCCCAAAAAACACTATTTCTGTTATGGACAAACTTTGAGTTGGCCATTCACTAGAGCTAGTGAGCCTGCAATCTTGCATAGAGTGAACTTGGCCTTTGTAGCGATCATGTGCTGCTTGCTAATCTAAGTCTGCCTGACTTAGATTGTTTGTCCCCTGTCTCTCATCTCTCTCTCTCTCACTTTGATGTCTTTGTATCATTCATGTACATGCACTCACTCTTTACATGCATATACTCCATCAGGAAAAATTTACTTACCTATGTAGCCCTATGTAGACTCTATAGTGCCAGTAGCATGGTAGTTAAGTCCCCCATATGTAGTGACTGTAGTTGAACAATTCAAATATGTAGTACTTCACAGTACCAGTAGTTTGCCTTGAATATGTGTCACTACCATAGTTAGTGTGCTATGTAGGCTACCTAGACTATGTATTCACAATTAGGCACCCCCAAGTTTGATAGTACCATGCTACTGCCAGTACATAGCCAGCCATAGCATCAGTCCTCACTGAGCTGCTATCCAGCACCATATATCTCGCCACAATATACATATTACCATTTCATACACTGTCAGCTTTGTAGGTTTATACATGCATGTGTAGTATCATTACAGTCCTGTTCCCACCATGAAAGCAATAATCTCCCTCAAATGTCAGGGGCTCACCAGGATGTGATGTTGTTTGCCCATTCCCAAGGAGTGTTTGGCCATTGACAATGTACCCAGTGAGTATTCAACTTTGGGCTGTCAGCACCATTTGGGATAGGTACCCAAATCTTCACATCACTTGCTGTGCTGTGCCACTTGAACTGTTCCTTGCACTTAATGACATACTCAGCATGCAAACCACAGTGACTTTCAACAGTGGCTTTGAGCCATACCAGGGATGTCATGGGTGTTGAGAGTTGTTATGATATGAGCTCAGACCTGCCATCTGGTGGAATGGTGTGATCACCTTCAAAACAACTCAATCATGTGCATCAATGGAATTTGATGCCTTCCATTTTGATGAACTTACCACATGAAGCTGAGGTACCAGTGTGATGGGTGATCTGCAAGTCAGGAGCCATTGTGAGGCAGGAACGACTGAAGACATACTGCAACAGGTGGCCTCAAAAATGGCCTTGTCATTGAGATTGAGTCATAGTTCTGGCATCCCAGACAAGTAACATTTTGTCTTGACGACACTGAGGATCTCTGAACAGAATTCAAGTTAACCTATGTATGTACATGCACACACATATATCAATGGACATACATCAGCAAAACCCTGGGTTTGGTACAGAGGCACAGACCCACAGATGGTACAGATTTTCCACAGACCACGTACAGACCCCTACAGACCCTACAGACTCCACAGACCTGCAGACACCACAGATGTAAACTTTGATTTGCCCATATCTCATCCAAAAATAGACATATTGATGAGATAATCATACTGACATGATCATGACATCATACACTACAACTTTCATTATGACATCATAACTGTACAGCCACTTTTTTATTTTTGCAAACCAGGACTCCATGAGAACTTCGCAAATATCTCACCCAAAAAAGGAGATATTACTAAGGTAGAAATATTCCCATGGTCCTGTGATCATAGGCTACAACTTTCATTTTTGGTGGAGTTTGAATCTGAGTTTGAAATTTATAGAGGTGTGCCCCACACAACCCACACAGCTGGCTTTGAAAGTTGCTGAGGTAAGCAGAAAAGGATATTTAAACCCAGCTCACTCCCACACTGCATCTCTTTCCACTACCACCACCATCCCTCTTCCTCACCATCATCTTTGTTGTCATCCCTCCCTCACCACCCTCCTTTGCTACCACCACCCTTATGGTGGGTACCCTCTCCCTACTAATAGTAATAAGTGACCACTTAGTATAGATAGATATGTATATCCTTGTACCTTGACATGTAATTTAGGTAGCTTATGATAATATGATTCAATTATTGGTCAACTACAACATATGTGAGTGGTGAAAATCTGTAGTACTGAAACAATCTGGGGTGGTCTGTACAGACCTGTATAGAGGGGGGGGGTTTTGCTGATGTACCAGAGTAAGCAATGGAACAAAATCAACAGCTAGCACAATGCATGGGGTTTATGCTCTCAGTGATGTCCACAAAGACCTCATTCTTCCTATACCACATGCCTTCTGCTCTCCAGGATGTGGCATTGGTAACAGCCACAGGTGGGCATGCCTGTACCTTGAGTTTTTGTGTTTCCTGGGTAATGTATCTGTCATTCCAACAGTTGGTAAACCCTATTCATGAGCCCAAGGCAAGCAGCAATGCAAAAGGCAGAAGCCACAGAGAACATGCCATGTACAGTGAGTGAAAAAACCCTTGCAATGTTTCACTATTTTTCACTAACTGCAGTGTAGCACTGGAGGGCGTGGGAATCTCGCTTGGCCATAGTGGGATGGATGGTAGTACTGACTCTTGACTACTGAGGGGTCACTGTATCATGTGATTACATCCAGTGGTCATTGAGATATGTTGGCTTTAAAACAGGTACATCATTGCAAGGGTTTATTCACTTTTGGTCTGGGTAGCAGAATCTCACTCAAATGAAGGGATAATTGTGGTTGTTTGGTCATACAAACAAAGATACACATATCAACATTGTGTCTGAGTTCCAAAAAGTTCACACACTTCTTTGTTTCCAACCTCTACCACCATGAGATCCATCTCTGCCACCCAAAGGAATACTATCCTGACTATGCTTGATGCTGGTCACTCTGCTTCCTCTATTGCCTCTAGTACTGGCCTGCACCTCTCTACCATCTCTAGGCTTCATTCCAAGGAGTGTTCCACCCTGCAGAAGTCCACTGGAGGTTGTCCATCCAAGCTTTCCCCTGCCAATGTCTGCCATGCCATCCATCTTATCTCCACTCAGAAGGCAGAAAATGCTGTCCAGGTGACCAAAACTCTCTCCAATATCATCAACCAGCCCCTCCACCCAAATACTGTTTGGCAGCACTTAAAGAAGACTGGTATGAAGGCTGTGGTCAAGTGTAAACAACCTATCCTCTCTGCCAAGCATTGCAAGGCAAGACTTGACTTTGCCTATGCTCACAAGGATTGGACTCTGGAGGACTGGAAAAGGGTGGGATGGTCTGATGAGACTAAAATCAACTACCTGGGGTCAGATGGTTGCAAATGGGTGTGGAAAAAGCCAGGGGAGAAGCTGAATGATAGGCTAGTGGAGGGGACACTGAAGTTTGGAGGAGGTTCTCTCATGATGTGGGGCTGTATGACTTGGGAAGGTGTTGGATATGCCACCAAGGTTGATGGTAGGATGGATGGAGACCTTTACCTCCAAATTTTGAAGGATGAACTACAAGATTTCCTTCAGTACTATGGTCTTCATCCTCCTGACATCATCTTCCAGCAGGACAATGACCCCAAGCACACCTGCAAGCAGGTCAAGGAGTGGCTGGAGGAGCAGGATTTTAGGACTATGGTATGGCCTGCACAGTCTCCTGACCTCAACCCCATAGAACATGCCTGGGGTTACCTCAAGAGGAGGCTTGCAGAGTATGAGCACCCCCCCAAGGGAATACTGGAGTTGTGGGAGAGGACTCAGGTGGAGTGGAATGATATACCAGCTGAAGAGTGTCAGAAGTTGATTGAAAGCATGCCTAGGAGGGTTGAGGCAGTGCTTAAAGCAAAAGGAGGCTATACCAAGTACTGATATCCCCCATATACCCTTCCATTACCAAAAGTGAATAAACCCTTGCAATGATGTACCTGTTTTAAAACCAACATATCTCAACAACCACTGGATGAAATCACATGATACAGTGACCCCTCAGTAGCCAAGAGTCAGTACTACCATCCATCCCACTATGGCCAAGCAAGATTCCCATGCCCTGCAGTGCTACACTGCAGTTAGTGAAAAATAGCAAAACATTGCAAGGGTTTTTTCACTCACTGTATTTAACACTCACTCATGTAAGATCTTGCTTTCCTCTGAAGTCCATCATCTCATCCATTGGGAGCATATTCATGATAGAGGATGCAGCAATGGGGGATGACTGGGTGTGGTGTAGTGTACAGAGTGCAAACTCATTCTGCACATGTACATTAGTCAGTGGGACGAGAAGGTGAGCATGAGGTTACCACATGCTCAAAATGCTGAGTTTGTTCCAGGTGTGTGGCATGATTGTTTGAGGGAAACAGGCCTAAATATGTCTGTGCAGTCAACCAACCTGTACCAATCATTGTCCCATCATGCACTCAGTACCTTAGCTGTGTAATGGCCTTTAACTTTTCTAGCATAGTTTTCCTTTTTAGCTACTCTCTGGTTAGGGTTGCACAGACGCTCGTTAGACGCTTTTACTTAGTCAGCTTTAGCTGCATTGACTCAGCATGTTCGACTGTAGCCAATCGTGTTTATCTCTCTTTGTTTGGTTTGTTCTATGACATTCCTTGGTACAAATAACTCTAGTAGTATAAAATACCGGGCTCTCTTGTCGTAGGATACTCCAATCAAGTTCATTTCGTGCTTGCACCTAAAACTCCTTTCCTCTAAACTTCTCTATCAGTTCTTGGAGTGACCGAGATACAATTCTGTTTGTCAGTTGTCACACTTGAACTCGATTCTCAACTCTCCCTCACTCTGCTAGCTCCCAGGCATATAGGGAAATCATACCCAGACTCCAGGGTTAAGGAGCTTTCTGTTCTTCTTTTCTTTTCTTTACGAGACGACACCTTTAGTCTCGTCCTCCTATCGGCTGGAGGTTGTGTCGAAGAAAACCCGTAGTTAGTAGTCCCGCTATCCGTCAAGGGTAGTGTGAAGGTGCAACCCACATTAGGGGGTGGAAGCACATAGCGTATAGTAGTGCCCCGATGCTCGGGAGGTAGAAAACATACTACCGTATATCTAGTAACACTACGGTACCCCTACGATAGTTGACGACAGAGTACCGGCGTTGAGGCCAGGGAAAATCGTCGAAGGTCTCAAAATTCCGAAAGTCAAGAAAGAGGAGTCGGCGTCTCCTGTAGCTCTACGAATCTCGCCTTACATCAAGCAAGAGTCCCCCGCTCCTCGAATTCCTTCTCCTGAGGAGATAGATCCCAATCTCCAAGGATTTGTCTTGAACGTTCCGTACAACTTACGGAACAGACACACAATTTGCCCTCCCCGATGTCGCCCCATCACGGTAACTGGTCATGGACCCCCACAATTTGATGGAAGATATGTTGCAGTTTATGCAGCAGCTTTCAATAATGGTCGGCCAGCAGGTTGCCACCGCCGTTGCCGCCCAGCAGCAGAATAGGCCTGCTGCAGCAAACGCTTCCGTAGACCCCACGAAACGGGGAATAGCAGATCCGGGCCAGTTCGATGGCTCAATTTCGAAGTTCGAGGAATGGTGGTCGAAGATGTGGGCCTTCGTGGCCGTTGCAGAGTTCAAAACCCACCGAGAGGATGCACTGGCGGTCTGGTCTCGCATGACTGGACCAATAGCAGGGGCTTATGCGAGAGCCCGAATTGATACTTGTCTCGCAGCACAGAGATGGCCCACCCATGCCGAGGTTGCGGCCGAGGTCGAAACGAGGTTCCGCCCTCTTCATAATGTGGACTGGGCCAAAAGGCAATTGGCCAACATACGTCAAGGAAATGCCAGAACAGAAGAGTTCTTGGCAAAGTTTAACGCACTAAGGACTGCATCCGGGGTATCCGACGATTACACAATCTGGATGTTGGAGCGGGCAATGCACCCTGAAATTCTCCAACAGATTTACATACAGGGCAGGAGAAAAGATACGTGGAAGGACTTTGAGCCCGAAGTCCAAGGAATGGGTGCGGCTATGGAGGCCGTTAAACTCCAAACGTCTCAGTCTGGCAGTCGCTGGACTCAAAATTACAACTGGCCTTCGGCTGGTGCAACTTCGGGCAGCGGCATGCCCATGGACATTGGCGCTGCAAGCGGGTCGAGAGGTCCTGCAAGAAAAGACTTCTCAACGTACAAATGTTATGGCTGTGGCCAGACCGGTCACATAAGACCGCAGTGCCCGAATGGGCAAAACAAGGGAAAGGGATGGCAGGTCTGTTCCGAAGGCGCCGACCCCTGCCTTAAAGCAATGGAGGGGATGAGCTTCGAGCAAATCATCACTCATATTGGACAGTTAAAAGAGTCGGAGCTACAGTGAAGTCGGGTCCTGTAGGCTCTGAAAGTACTGAACATTTCTCTTCTTCGTCTTGCCCCTCTTCCTTTAAAAATAAAAATACAAAAATACAAAATAGTAAAACACAAAAAAAGGTTTCCTTTTCAGACTTTGTTTCTGTAAATAGGTTTTCTCCTTTGTCTGTAGATACCATGGACTTAGGTACAGACTCTGATGTACCGTCTGCAGTGGAGACCCAGTTGGGCTCGGAACAGGACATTAAACGTGGTTCGCTTAATTCCCCTGCCTATAAAAACCCAAAAAATGTTTCTTCCTCTCGTATGATAGTTACCAGAAAGGAAAGAAACGATGAGGCGACAGTACCACCGAAACCCCGAATTCGTTCGCTTAACTTGAAGGACCATGTTTCCGTTCCTGTTGTTATCAGGTCTCGAAAAGGAGATGCACACGCTGTGAAGGCTCTTCTGGACTCTGGCACCACTGGCATCTTTTTGGACTCTAAGTTTGTTGAACAAAGAAAACTCCCAAAGCTCGCTTTGCCTAGGGTGGTGGATGTATTTAACGTTGATGGATCTCACAATTCCACTGGAAGGATTACGCATCAGGTTCCACTTCAGGTTCAGTATGGGAACCACTTCGAAGAGCTAGTAGCCGATGTCACGGATCTGGGATCTCATGACATGATATTGGGTCACACGTGGCTTGCCACCCATAACCCCGATGTCAATTGGAAAACTGGTGAAGTCTCAATGAGGAGATGCCCTTACTCGTGTAAGAAGTTAGCACCCAAGCCAGCCTTTGTAAGACACATAGAAAGGATCGAAGCTGTAGCGCAAGATGCTTTTCTCGAAACTATAGCTTCCACCAAGCAGGAGGAAGTAAAGAAAACTGACAAAACCCCTGAGGAACTTGTTCCGAAGGAATATCATGATTATCTATCTGTCTTTTCTGTCCAGGAATCCGAACACATGCTGCTTAGGAAACCATGGGACCACGCTATCGAACTCAAAGACTCATTTGTACCTAAGAAGGGAAGGTTGATTCCTCTCTCTCCCAATGAGCAGTCCGAAGTTAGCAGCTTCGTTGATGGACAGCTCAAAAAGGGTTACATTCGGCCGAGCAAGTCTCCGCAGACATCTCCTGTGTTCTTTGTCCCAAAAAAGGATGGAAAGAAGCGTATGGTACAGGATTACCAATATTTAAATGAGCATACAGTCAAGAACTTGTATCCACTCCTGCTTATCTCGCAGCTTGTTGACAAGCTAAAGGGTTGTAAATTATTTACAAAAATGGACCTTAGGTGGGGATACAACAATGTTCGTATCAAGGAAGGTGACGAGTGGAAAGCTGCTTTTGTCTGTCATCATGGAGCCTTTGAACCGCTGGTTATGTTCTTTGGTCTCTGCAATTCCCCCGCCACGTTTCAGAACATAATGAACGACATCTTTGGTGACATGGAAGATGCCATAGTAGTATACATTGATGATCTAATGATATTTATGAAAACGGACAATGAAAAGGAACACAACAGGATCGTGCTAGAGGTGCTTAGAAGGTTGAAAGAAAATGACTTGTTTGTCAAACCAGAGAAGTGTTTATTCAAGAGACAGGAAGTTGACTTCCTTGGGATGATCGTTGGCATTAACGGAGTTAAGATGGACCCCGCCAAGATTGCTGCTGTGCAGAATTGGCCTGTCCCTACTACCGTTCGCGGAGTTCGTGGCTTCCTCGGCCTTGCAAACTTTTACCGATGTTTTATCAAGGACTTTGCCCAAGTGGCATGTCCCCTTAATGATCTCACGAAAAAGGATGTTCCGTTCCGGTGGACCGACAAGTGCCAGTTAGTGTTTGATATGCTTAAAGAAGCTTTCACCACGGCCCCTATTCTTATGTTTCCCGATCAGGATCGGAGGTTCCATTTAGAAACCGACGCATCGGACTATGCAACCGGAGCTGTGCTATCGGTAGAATGTGAAGATGGTCTCTGGAGACTGGTTGCCTATTCAAGTCACTCCCTTTCTGGAGCAGAGTTAAACTATACGGTTCATGACAAAGAGATGCTAGCCATCATCCGTGCTTTGGAGCAATGGCGTCATTATTTGGAAGCAACTCCATACCAGTTTGAAATTTGGATGGACCACCATAATCTAAAATGGTTTATGACGTCTCAGAAGCTTCAACCCCGTCAAGCATGGTGGGCGCAGTACTTCAGCCGTTTTAATTGTATTATCGTCCACAAACCTGGTGTTTCTATGGGACGACCGGACGCTCTTTCTCATCGCGAGGACTTAGTAGAAAACAAAGAAAATGCAAAAACAGAAGAGTCAATATTTATCAAACCTGAACAGCTTCGTTCGGTTCACTTGGAATCTTCTCTGGAAGAAGAGCTCCGTCACACTTTGGTTGGGGTAGATGCTAGCGAGCTCTCCCTGAAGGATGGACTTTTATATAATGGAGATAAGGTCTTTGTACCTGAAGGACTTCGTAACAAGGTTCTTGCTGCTCTTCACGACTCACCCCTAGTGGGTCATTGAGGAATTAAAGGAACTCAGGAGTTGGTTACACACTGGTTCACGTGGCCTACCTTGAAGCCCGATGTCGAGGAGTATGTAAAACACTGTCAAGCGTGCCAGGCTAGCAAGTCTAGCAATAAGCCGCTGGCTGGAGAACTTAAGCCTTTGCCGATCCCTAGTGGACCCTGGCAAGATCTCACTACTGACTTCATGGATCTAGGCGTCAAGTCTGCTTCTGGGAAGACTCATGTGTTGGTGGTGGTAGATTGCTTTTCTAAAGAGGCTGAATTTGTCCCCTGTACTGCCGAAGAAACTGCCGCTAGCATGGCAAGGCTTTATTTGTCACATGTTTGGAAGCATCATGGACTCCCTTTATCTGTTGTCTTGGATCGCGGACCACAGTTCGCCTCGCAGTTCTCTTGCGAGTTGTTTAAAATGTTGGGAGTCAAGCAGAAACTTTTGACAGCGTTCCATCCACAGACGGACGGTCAAACTGAGCGGTTGAACCGCGAAATTCAGCAGTATTTACGGATGTATGTCAACCACCAACAGGAAAAGTGGGAAGATTGGCTGCCTTTGGTGCAGTTCGCGTATAATAACTCCAAGTCTGACTCTACTGGCAAGTGCCCCTTTGAAGTTACTCATTCGTATTTACCATGAATGGGCGTCGAGCCGACAACTTCTAAGGTAGAAGCAGCAGAGGAAACCGCTAGAAACTGGTTCCAGGTGTTCCAGGAAGTACGCGACTCGCTTGGAAAAGCTAGACAACGACAGAAAACTCAGGCAGATAAACGTCATTCCCCTTCCCCTGTGTACTCCGTCAGTGCTCAGGTTTGGCTAGCTACAAACCATCTCTCGCTGAAAGACCAGCAGAGCCGGAAGTTGACCGAAAAGTGGATTGGACCTTATGAAGTTGTCGAGGTTCTCCCGAACGCTGTTAAATTAAAACTACCCCGGAATATGAGGATTCACCCAGTTGTGAACGTCTCGCGGGTAAAACCTTATCTCGGCGCCCTTCATGGGCAATCTGTTGTTAGACCAGGTCCCCAGCGGGTGACCGACGAAGGAGACGTAGAGTTTGAAGTTGAAAAGGTGGTAGATTCACGTTTGAGACATGGGGGCCTACAGTTTTTAGTCCACTGGAAGGGCTATCCTGACAAAGATCGCACTTGGGAGCCAGCTAGCGCTCTTAAAAATGCCCGGGAGGCGATCGACGACTTCTACAAACTACATCCCTCCGCCCCTAGAAAGCTTCGCCTCGTTGATACTACTGAGCTCCTTTTTTCCCCGTTACCTGACCCTGTGACCGTTTGTCAGCCCCTTTGGTCTCGCCTGGAAGTCGAACCGTAGGAGGGGATAGTGTAACGGCCTTTAACTTTTCTAGCATAGTTTTCCTTTTTAGCTACTCTCTGGTTAGGGTTGCACAGACGCTCGTTAGATGCTTTTACTTAGTCAGCTTTAGCCGCATTGACTCAGCATGTTCGACTGTAGCCAATTGCATTTATCTCTCTTTGTTTGGTTTGTTCTACAACGTTCCTTGGTACAAATAACTCTAGTAGTATAAAATACCGGGCTCTCTTGTCGTAGGATACTCCAATCGAGTTCATTTCGTGCTCGCACCTAAAACTCCTTTCCTCTAAACTTCTCTATCAGTTCTTGGAGTGACCGAGATACAATTCTGTTTGTCGGTTGTCACAAGCTGTGCATTGATCAGTAGTCATGGTATCCCAACCCTATATACTTTCTTATCAGTTACCATTGGGGAGCATCAGAGGAACAAAAATGTCTTCTTGAGTGGGACCAACCATCCTCAGACCAAGCTGGAAGGTGTGTTCACAGCCATGAGGGTACGCCAACAGGAAAGACCTCCCTTCTTAGATAAGTTCTACTGGATGCAAGGGGTATGCTGATTCCCAAGTTGGAAATGGAGTATAATGTTGTGCTGTAACACCAGCCATATGGGGAGTGGGGATGTGTCCAGGTGACTTTGCAGCTTGATGGTGGTGAGGGCTAAGTGAGAGTGGTGCAACCAAACTGTATAGTCGATGCAAACATGGACAAATATCAATTTCTGGGTGCAGTGATATGTAAACAGTGTCACAGACATGAAATAGATGATACAACTGCCCTATGCTAGAATACATGTTGCTCAGGTCACACTCACACTTGTGCATGCCCATGTCAGATGGTGAATGGGAGAGTGTCAGGGTGGATACATATGCATATATGCCTGATAAGTTGGTTTATTAACTTTCACACAAGTTAACTGTAATAATATCAGCCTTCATTACTATAATGGCACTCAGAGTGGGATTAAGGTGGCTATGCTTTGGCTATGGTTTACCTGCTATGGATGGTTCTACTTTTTAAGTTTATGCTCAGCACACATGTGTGAACTTGGCACCACTGCAGGCTTTGAAACATGTCTACCCTCCACTCGTCCTCTAGATGGCCTGCATGCCTAGCTAGCTGACAGTCCTCAAGCTCTCCAATGGCCTCAAGTAGCTTGCAATTGCACCCAGATCCATATGTACAAAGCTCCAGCCAAGGAACTAGGGATTCATCAAGGGGGTTCAGGGGCAGGGGATTGGGGGGCATCAGGATGGAAGATACTGTGAATACTGGTGGAGTAGCCCCAAGAGCAACATTCACAAGAGGTACCACTAACTGTGGAAGTACAAGGGGAGCAAAGGGGAAGGCCCCAGCAGTTAGCGGGGAATCTGCTAGAGGACTCCAGGTCCACTGGGACCAAGACCTGACTCACACTGAACAACTTATCTGCTGGCTTCTCAACCATGCAGCTGACCATCATATACTCTTCCAAGATAAGAACACAGGTCAGCCTTCAAGTGCATCTCCACCAGCTGCTGGAGATGGGCCATCTGGGTGCAACAAGAAAGAAGTCCATCTTGTAATTGTGAAATGCATCTTTGAGGATGACTCCTTATACAGTGAGCAGTATGCCACCAATCCAGACAAGTTCCAGTTGTGTGTCATGAATTGTCTCATCATGTATGTCATTCACACCTTCTATCTAATCTCAGTACTAACAAAAACTAGCTTGAAAGAAAAATACCATGAGCATGCAAAGAGTCTCAAGCAGACTGGTGGGGGGTGTTGCACCTGGAACCAAGAACAACCTTCGCAGTAAGTTTCTTCTTTGACTTAGCTGTTGATGCATGCATTTAAATTCCTGTAGAAGCAATCACAATGACATTCCTGTATTTTGATGATCTTGACTTAATCTGGAAGGGTAACCCTTCCTTCAATGCCAGACCATTTACATCTGACCAGCAAAAAAACCATGCCAAGGAAATGCTTGCACTTGTGTGGGGTGGTGTGACATGTCCTGGAGATAACCCTCCAGTTGCAAATGGTAAGATTTTTGTACATGTGAGACTAACAAGTCACTTATTAACAGCTGCCCTAGGTGTAACTACTGATGCCAGTCAAGGTAAGAATAGTGAGGAATTTATAGCAGCTGATGGATATGGGGGGAATGAAGACTTTGGGGTGGAGTACAAGGTGTATTATGGTGAGGATCAAGGGGATCAGGAGGATCAGGAGGGATTGGGTGTTTGGAATGATGACATGGACATGGGTGATGAGCAATTGGCTGACAATAATGCCCCAGAACCTGTGCCCCTTTTTTCAAGGATTCAAACATGGCAGGTGAGTTGTAACTACAAATGCACATTGTGGATGCATCTCAATGGTACCCTTCAGCAGACTGTTACTCCTGGATCCAGCAGGCTGACCAGACCATCAACCAGTACAATACACTGCATGCTATCATGGGACTCACACAATGCTTTCAAGTCAGCAGACATGGCCTATCATAATGGAATGCCTATGTCCATCCGTCCTTTGTTGTCCTCTGGCTCATGCAGTCAACATCATTTCATATCACCATACTCCTATTCATCGGAAACAAGCCTGACTCAGGGCAACTCTCACAAGTCTTCAGTGAAACACATCAAGTCTGACCTGCAAGGGGAGCTTGACAGCTTCAAATGGGAGGTTGAATCACTCAAGGAGGAACAGATGCAATGGAACATCAGGAAGTACGAGCATGCATTGCAGTCCAAGTAGCTGGCATACCACTGCAAGCAGTCCACTTTGCAGTGCACTGATGCTGAGGTGATCCACAGATGCCAAACAGAGGAGAAGAAACTCGACATTCAGTTCACGGATGCACAAGCAAGGATGCTCAAGCAGGAAGCTGAAAACCTTTGCCTCAAGATACATTTGGCAGAATTGCAGGCCTTACAAGGCAGTAGCTCCACCAGTGGAAATGTATCTGTGCCTCAGAATCTGTAGCTCCTGCAGTATCCCATAGTCCATGCATTTTTTTTTGTACTCTATACATGCAGCTTCATCATGTCCTGTGTCTGTGCTCATGTACAACAAAGTTTGTATGAATCTATTCACTTGACTGTGTCCTATCATGAGTGGACCTTGAGTAACTCATTCATCAGGCTGGTGTGGTGGCATTGCCCAGGTGACCTGCTGACTTCTGATATGACCACATGCTCACCACCTTCCACAAATTCCCAACCCTCATGCACAGCCCAGCTCACCATCAACTCTGCCCCCTGTGTTTCCCCCTCAAAATGTATGATCATGTTGTGCAAAACCAGGCAACATTCGACCCAGTAGATGGCGATGTACAAGTTTTCTTTATTCTGAATCTTCAGCTGGAGTTCTTGCAAGGATTGGAAACAACCCTTTAATGCTGCAAATGCATGTTCTATCCAAACACAAACCTAAGAACAGTTCTTAGTTTGCCATCATATCGGATCCAAGGTAAGTGTTACTTTGGATAGATATCTATTGTAAACACTCTGGTTTCATGACAGGTTCCCCTCCCTCGGTCTCTTGAACAGTGATATACACCAAGGCTCCAATGGGTAAGCACTATCTGCCCATATCCAGTGACCTTCTGGAATGGCAGTGTCAGGCTCGTGCACTACTTTTGTTGCTTGGAAGGCATATGCATCATGAATGCTTCCTGGATGGCCAAGCCCATAGTCCACAATCTGGAGATTATGTGGCATCACAATGAGCTGGATGAATCTGTAAGTTTCACACTGCATTGGTCTATCATATGTACCTGACAATTAAGTGAGTAGTTGCATTTTCTATCATAGAAAGTCCCCCCATAGATGCTTGGTTTTGACATCAGCATCATGGCCAAACCATCAACTGCAAAAACCCCATTTTGCCAGGCTGCACATGTATGTTCTTCCACATATACTCTCACCTTCTCCATCTCAACACCATCAACACACAGGAAGTAGATGAACTTTTCATGCTGGTCAAGCAGTGCAATCATAATGCAGTGAGTACAATTGATAACCAATCCTACACTAACTCCTGCCCACTGCCTCACATATTCAGGTGTGATGGCATTGCCATAGTGCCCTGCATGATTCAAGAAGATCATGAGCTGCAATCCAACTGGGAGCTGCTTATTTCATGAGTTGTTCATGAAGATCAGGTGGTCACTTATTTGATCTAATATGAAATCAAAGGTGTTTGGGTCAACATGAAGTTTTTTGCAGAATAATTCTGGGCAATGGTCCACAAAATGAGGCAAGAGTTGTATCTGCAGGGCATGCACCAGGGGTGCATCTGGCTTGAACAGGACACGTGTGGTGCGAGCCACTTCACCGAGGGCTTCAATCCAGAGATTGAGGCGGGAGAGTTGTCAGAAGTGGACATGCACAGGGTAAGTGGGCTTGGGGGGGGTAATTACAATGGGGCTAACAATTTCTGACCCTGATAGTGATGAGTCGTCCACATCAGACCCCAATGTGTTCTCGTATTGAGCTTGCACAACTTCAAGTGCAAGCTCATCAAGATCGCAGAGCAGTTGCTCTTGTTTAGACTGGCAAGGCATGGTGCCTCAAGGATATAGATTACTCAGAAATTGATGTATACATACAATTGAAATAACACACAGCACATTTCGTGCTATTGATACACCAGCCTTGATAGGCTACTGCAGTGCTCTCCTGCTTGCTGGCAGAGATCAGATTTTCTATAAATGGACATGTCATTGGTAACTTAGTAAGCAGGTCTATGGTTCATCTATAGCCAAACCATAGCCATCTTAATTCCACTCTGAGTGCCATTTATGTCTACAGCATCCTACCAGATGACTGTCCCTTGCTATGGTAGCTATGTTGCACTTCATGTCACTTGGTGATAGCTACATATAGTGTTTTCCCAGCCTGGCTTGGCCTGAAGCTGAGGGCTTGGGCCTGGCTTCTGAGGGCTCAGGGCCTGGGGAAACCTCAGGCCAGGCTGTGAGCCCCCACAAGCCCCATATAGGGCTGGGCTTGGCCCCAAAGCCAGGGCCTTTGGCCTGGGCTGTGGCTTACCAGTGCAAAGAGGATATGTAATACCAAGTAATTCTACATGAGTTGTACTTAGTGTGCACAGGGTGAAACCATATATGAAACTGTGGGAGGCGATATAGGGCATCAAGGAGAGTGGGCTAATGAAGAATTAGTAGAAAACAGCACACCCAGTCCCAAGATATTCCAAAATTTATCCTACAGGGCCTTTCTCCAGAAAAAGGGCAATATCTCCAGATGCACTTGGGTGATAGTGACAACAAATATACTGGCAGGAAGGCCTACTCGAGTAGAATCATTTCCTAGAAAGCTGAGAGGTTTGGCACAACTGTTCAGGAGAAAATGCAGTACGAGCACAGAGGCAGGGGGAAAGGTGGTGCATCAAGGTACAACAGCTAAGTGAAATTCTACAAAACCTCAGGAGGTGGTAGAAGGCATTGAGTAGAGATGGGAGAATGCAGAAATAAGAAAAATGACATACCCAATGCCAAGCTATGTCAAAATTCATCATACAGTATCTTCCACCAGAAAATGGGCAATATCTCCACATGCACTGAGGCAAACATGACAAAGAATATACCATTGGAAAGGTCCTGTCGAGTAGTCCTAGGGCCACTATTTGTGAGAGATTTGGCATGACGGTTCGTGAGAAAACATGCATATGAGTTTGGAGGTAGGGGGAGAAGGTGGGTTTACCTAGAGGTTGCTTGGTGTCAGCCACAGAGTGTGAAAATAACACATCTTCGAAGCCAAATGAAGGTCAAGATATCCTCCAACAAGCATCTAGCAGTGGAGACATAATATTCCAAGTCTTCTGCATTTCTAATTCCATCTATCTGCATCCAGTAACTCCTCTGTTGCAAGAATTCTAGTACCATATTAAGTAACTATTGCACAGCCACTAAAGCCCCAGCTTGAAGGCTTGGCCCGGCTTTTGAGGGCTTGGCTCGGGCTTTGCCAAACCCCAGGCTGGGCCCAAAGCCCCCACAGGCCAACCTCAGGGCCTGGCCTGGGCCCAGCCTAGGAAGGCTTGGCTTGGCTCGGCCCAGGGCTTGAGGCCAGGCTGAGCAAATCACTAGCTACATATCAATATGGAAAATGTACCTGACACTATGTAGTACTATGGATGCTATTTGTTACTATGTACCTGACACATGTTGCTACCTGTCAGAATGATTTTCCTGTCCGTTTTTTAGTGTGTGTGGTCGGTCTGTGGCCCTTGCTCTTTTTTCCACTCGTCCGTTCACACACATTCAGTTAGCCTTCGCGTCGTGCCTTTCGGTTTCGCGCTCACTTTCCCTTTTATCTTCCGAAAACTTTCGTGATCTCTGTCTCTATTTTCCAGTCCGTGAGATCACGTGACCCGTTCAGCTGAGCGCATTCTCTTCTTCCGCCTTCCGCTTTGTCCGCACCTGCTTTCAGGACGAAGCTAACGACGCGCGGCTTTCCCCCACACACCGATAGATCACTTTAGATCTAGCTGATCGTCGCTTCTTCGATTGGTTCATCATCGCTCAACACTCTTCTCTCTAATCTGCTCTTAGTCTTTTCTACCTTCATTTACAGCTATTGCTGTATCTTTCACGGTAGTTACAAAGGTTAGTCCAGTTGTGAACCTCAAAGGCAAATTTGATATCCTCACGGCCATACTTTCGGTGCCAAAACTTGGAATTTGTGACAGCATCTACACCTGGGCAGTTCGACAGCAAACTTATCAAATTTTCGCCATCATTCTTTCAGTCAACAATACTTGGAATTGCATGGACAGGCAAATGTCAACATAAACTTGTAATTTCCGTTTCACATTCCCCACTACATTTACACTCAGCCCAAATTCTGCTAACCGCGCTGTGCATGCGAAGCCAGCAGCACGATAATGGTAGCAAAGAAATTTGTGACATACATCATATGCAAACACTCTACAGAAGACACTGATTCAACCGTGCTATTGTACATGCGAGAGATGATATTGTTTGTAAGATTACGCTAATGTGCAACCGAAGCTATTGTCTCAGTCATTCCTTTTTACGGAGAGGATGGGTGTGCCAACCTGCACCTTCGAATCCACCAAATCTTCCCCATCTTGGTCAATCTTTGTTACGGTCACCCCATTCCGGAAAATGAGGCAGTGGGTAGATCCTCCGAAGTGGAACATGCCCAACTGAGTTCCTTTCTCGAGTTCAGCACCCTCCCTGACAGTAATTTCGCAGGTAGACACCTCGCACAAGCCAACACCCACGAAGCACATCAAACCGACAGGTTCGTCAGCCTGAATGAAAATAAGAGCGCGAGTGGAAATGGCCGTGACGAAGTCCTGCGAGCGGGAAATGACATCCAGATCCTTACGTTCATCGTCCAAGCAAGCAGCAAAGTAGGTCGGGTGCGGGGCGCCGGTGTGACTCGCACCCGAGATGAGGCGGGTCTTTACAACTTTGCCCTTCACAGGACTGTGCCAGCGGTGGTAGTCGAGAGATCCGAGCATAGCCTGCAACAGAGTCCCGCCAATGAAATGCTTGGTATTCTTGTCCCCTGCGAGGATGTGGCTGAGTGAGTAAGGGGTGTTCTTGATCCAGAATTCATCCCTCTCTTTGAGGGTATAATAAATATCGTAGATGGTAGATGAGCATGCAGAGTTAACGAGTCCTGGTTTGTCAGGAAAAGGAGCAGGTATGACCCTCAACTCCCTAACGAAGAAGGCGTCATAGGAATTGAAACCGTATGTTGCGTGTTCGGGATTGCACTTATAGAAGTCTTCGAACTTCCGTAGTGCAGGATTTCCACCAGCGCTCTCGACCAGGGCATTGAGCGCCAGGGGGCTGAGCCAGCCGTACTTGTCCTTGTGAAGGACCTTGGCGGACTCTGTCGACTTAAGAAATTTGTGCCACACTGTAAGTATCTCGTAGAACTTCTTATTAACTTCGGAATGGGTGAATGCCTCATAGCCGGAATTGGTGTTACAAAAACGCGCGATGATAGTGTAGAAGGGAAGAGCAGCCGCCATGGCACTTGGGCCTTCGCGATAAGTGGGGGCTGACGCAAGATTGGTGCTGATAGCCTCCATTAAGTCCACGTAGTTTCTGATCTAGACCACGATAAGTGGCGTAAGAGTTGCAAGAACCAAAGTTACACACCCTTCTTTGCCCTCCCTTCATGGGCGGCCGAGCTTCCCTAAACATCTTATTGAAAGCGGCGTAGAGAGCACCATCACTCTCGATGAGCTTCTTGAAGCCGTCCGTTGGCGCGGCAAGTGGCCGGACCTTACAGATTTCTTCGTCGTTGGGATCGAAGTGTCGCATACGGTTTAGGTCGAGGGGGACGTTGATACGACCAATCACCTGCTCCAGGTCTTCCCCAGAATCCGCAAATTTCGCACAGCTTTCAGGGTGACGCCCATGTTGAAGACGACTGACATAAAGCAACTCGTGCACGTATCTGTCGACGACCGCCGGGTCCTCAGGCAGCCACCTGCAGACAGTAGTCTCGGGCATCGTTGATACTAGTTGCCGTCAGTACGGGGAACAGGTGGCACTGAGAGAGAGAGAAAACGAACATGTACGGCCGTTCAGATGGAGACAACGTTGCAGGGACGAGAGTCTGAGGTGCATGTGAACGACAGGCCCGAGTCCTTTTATGCTATCCACAAAGTGATAAAAGTATCAAGCTATCCTGAAGTGATGATATGATTGCGGCCTGCTTCAGTCACAGCAGTACTAGTAAACCCTCCGCGAACATGGATGCGACCGGTTGCCCTGATCGGCGACCGCTGTGGGCGTAGCTTTCCAAACGGAATGCTTGGTCCACCTGGAACTCCGAGACGGAATTCCAGGCGGGGCGACGTCTTGAATTTCATGAATGGACCGTCCACTAGGCTGCTGTCGATCCACACCACTGACGGTCAGGGAGATAATCAATGATGTGAAAGTAAGATATTTTTAAATTTACATGACGCAGCTCTGCTCCCAATGCGTACTTGTTCTGGAACGAATTCACAATGTAAGCCACTCGTGCGCTTTGGGGCCGCCGATCCAACGATAAGAACACCCTACTGTCAACATTCGAACCTTTCGTGCACCTGAACGCTTCTTTGGCGCAGGAACGGGGCACCATGATGCCCCAGGATGCACCGATTATTGACTACGAGAGACTTAGTCGCTAGATACGAATTTTTGAAATGGATAAGTATCCCGTAATGGTTCTTTGACGGTAGACACGCACCCCCGAGCACACCACGATTTTAGAAGGAGGGGAAAAAATCTAGAAGAACCAGAATATGCGCCTAGTCGCCATATCCGACGATCATTATGTATTTGTGGAGTGGGTACTCCACTGAGATCGATTGGCGCTCACCTACGCACTGAAAATACGTTCCATAAGTGCCATCCAAATTCTGTCGAACGTTGCTTCTCAAGCGCTCCGACGGCATAGAACAATAACTCCCGAGCGTTGACCCGTATTTAGAAGTCGTCATTTGCAATATAATCAGTACGGATTGTTTCACATGTCACTTGAATAGGACATCTGCAACCTGACCAAGTAGATGGATGTGTCAGAACGGGCCACCGTATGTTGCATAAGAACAACTCGCCCTATAACCTGTGGAGTTTCTGTATACGTATGGGGGCAGGGAGGGTCAGGTGATGCACTCTCGACGAAGGCGGCGATTGCTTAGAATCAATGGAAAAGTTTTCCCCACTCGACCGGTACCGTACTATGCGTCAGGTAACGGGGATCGAACACATTTGAAATCCAGCGCAATAATTACAACCCTTCAAGGTGTCAAAAACGAGGGTGGCACCAACAAGCTGGCAAGTAATAACATTAAAGGGTTGTTGATATTCCCATCCCCTTCCTATCAAGTACGGACCAGACGATAGAAATCGACCGTACCCTTGGCAATGAGGGCGAGTTGGGTTTCCAGCGGAACTTTGGCGTAACAGGTCCTTCCTAGCAGTCACCATGCGCACCGCGTGAGGGAACGATAGTCCTAGGGAAAACTGTTAACACATTCAACCGAATGAGTGGGGAACATAGATACCCGAGTGGAAGATGAAGAAGCACGGCTTTGCCTGTCTAGACAAGTAGAAACATGAAGAACCGTGGTCGAGTCACTGGGATGTAGAGCTGTTTCATAAATGCGTTCGTGCTTACTAACATATGCTAGTATCAGATCTCTTGGAGTGTCGCATCATACTAGTTTGCACCAGTCTTTCAGAGGGGAGTTCGACCAAGTACTGTCCTGTACTATATAGTTGGTAATTTCCTCACCTCCGGTGGCGATTTTGCTCCTCTGGAGTATGGGCCACACCCTGGGGTTGAGTACCTCGTTCACAAACAACAGAAGGACTGAGCGTGAAGATGACCGATCCCGTACTTATTTCGTAAATGCGCCAACCTTGGGCTTCTGTACGACTAGTGCGAACCACTATGGCATCTCTGTACGGCACAGAAGAAGGTTTATTGTCAACTACTTCCTTGCAGTTTCAAGTTAAATTCACCTCACCAAGATGGCAAGAACTGGAAATAATAGTTTGGTGGGTTTGGTGCGAGAAACGGGCATTGGTAAAGGCCATAGGGAGCGAGCTTGAGTGACGTCTTTTCGCTTAATATTTTGCGCTGCTAGGCGATGGGCTGTGGCGTTACCCAAGTTGCGAGCCTTACCACGCCATAGGCAGGCCGTTCTTGAACATCTACTTAGTCGAACCTGCTTCTGAATCATTCCTAACAACTACGCAACTTGACTTCGCCCCAAAAGATTTGACACTAGCATGCGTCACTATTAGTACCTTGCTTGCAAGGTTTCTGCCGGACCATAACTGCGTGGGAACCGGTGCCCATCTGAAAGTCCTTCCTTATTGGGTGTTCTTTAGCTCCCACGCCCCAATGTCTCGCCGACCAACTCTGCAATGCAAGTATGTACGTCCACATCCCACAGCCAGAGCTGTTTCCCCCTCGCACATGCAACGCATCGAACGCGAACGTCGGAAATACATAACATCGAGGAATTTGTTGTTCCAGTTGAGCCCGCTACAAGGACATTCCGCAACAAATTAAAACAAAGCAATGGTAAAGAGGCTGTAGTAGCGTTCTGTTCGTTGTCGCCAATATCCTATGACCCCGCGTATGCCTTCACCGATTATCGTCCCCAAAGGTCAAACATTGACCAGCGTCATTGTCGACATCGCAACACCCTCCATTTGGCTCTCAGTTTGTTTAATCTATACGTGGCACTTTCACAAAGCAGTGGCTGCTCTTCATGACATTTACTGCGAGATTTTGATGAGAATTTTTTTCAGAAAACCTATTGCGACGAACTTTTGGTGGAATACGAGATTTTGAGAGATGCCGATAAAAGAACAAGTGATTGGTGGAATGTACTCAAGTATAAGAAGGAGCACTTGCCGACGATGTATATGTAACCTATTCATAGAGATGGTTGCAGTGAGCACTGTTACATTTCAAGCAAGGTTGGCGCCGCCGTAGGCGGCACTTCCCGAGTTCTAAGTGGCAATCTATGGCACAGCTGCTTACCCCAGCGACCTGACAACGAATCCCCAACTGTCCACTGATCTGGACAGGCTAAACTGTGCTTCAGTATTCACATAGAACTCTGGCCCTTGCCATGGTATCTCGGTCGTCTGGCATGATATGTGCCAGTTTTCTCTAAGTGTGCCAAGGAAACAACGGAAGAGTATGGTCTCTCTATTTTTTCAACATGTTTTCCAAAGAAAAATTGTGAAATGCTTGCAGTGTGAGGTCCAACCGGTAGCTTTCTACTCCCGGACTTTGACTGCCCCAGAGTTGAACTACGACACACACGACAAGGAGCTGTTGGCAATCCATGAAGCCTTCCGGACCTGGCGCCATTACCTCAAAGGCCCCACACACCCCATTGACGTCATTACCGACCACAAGAATCTCGAATATTTCTCCACCTCGAAAGTGCTCACCAGGCACCAAGTGCATTGGTCTGAGTACCTCTCTCAATTCAATATGGTCATTCGTTTCCGCCCCGGTAAGCTCGGAGCAAAGCCCGATGCCTTGACTAGACGATGGGACGTCTACCCCAAAGAGGGGGATAGGGGCTACGCCCCAGCTAACCCACAGAACCTCTGACCGGTGTTTACCACCGAACAGCTATCCAATTTGTTATGGGCGACCTACTTAGAAAGCCTGGTACTGCATGCTAGTATAATCATGGACGTTGAGAAACTCCATGAAGACATTAAGTCCACCTTGACGTCCAACCCACTTGGTCAACTCCACCTCTCCAACCCATCTAACCCTCGTTGGCGGGTAGATGAATCCAGACTTTTATGTCTGGATGATTGCATATATGTTCCTGACTCGAACGACCTCAGGCTTCATGTACTCCATTACAAGCATGACCACCCCTTGGCCGGTCACTTTGGACGAAACAGAACACTCAAACTCATCCGTCATGAGTACGTCTGGCCAAATGCTCGGACTTATATCAAAGACTACGTCAAGTCTTGCACTGCCTGTGTGTGTGCTAAAACCCCAAGACACAAACCATATGGTATGTTGAAACAGTTACCGATACCGGAGAGACCTTGGAACTCCATCTCGATGGATTTCATTGAACAACTACCAAACTCCGGAAACCATACCACTATACTGGTCATTGTAGACCGTCTCTCGAGACAAGCTGTATTCATCCCCACTGAAGATACAATCACCTCTCCACAACTTGCTAAACTATTCCTACTCCACGTCTTCTCCAAGCACGGAGTCCCCTCACACATAACCTCCAACAGAGGCATGGAGTTCGTATCTCACTTCTTCTGGTCACTAGGCAAAGCACTGGATATGAAGCTCCATTTCACTTCCGGATATCACCCTGAAGGCGACGGTCAAACCGAACGAACTAACCAGATGTTGGAGCAGTACCTACGGGTCTACTGTAATTACCAACAAGACAACTGGTCCGAGTTGCTACCACTTGCAGAGTTTGTGTACAACAATGCTCCCAGTGCTACAACCAGAGTTTCACCGTTCTTCGCCAATAAGGGTTATCATCCCAATGTTACTGTACACCCAGAAAGAGAGTTAACATCTTCTTGAGCTAGAGACTACGCAGTGGATTTAGACTCCCTGCATACGTTTCTACAAGAAGAAATGAAGGAAGCTCAGCAGAGATACCAAGGTCCAGCAGATGCTAAGAGATCTCTGCCTCCGGACTTTCAGATTGGAGATTTGGTATATGTCAAAGCAAAGTACTTCAGGTCCACGTGACCTTCAAAGAAACTCTCGGAAAAGAACCTAGGCCCATACCCCATCATTGCTCATGTTGGATCATTATCCTTCACTATCTGACTACCTGATGCTCTGAAGTTCATACACCCCGTGTTCCACATCTCGCAACTAGAACCGGCAACTCCAAATACTATCCCTAACCGTGTCCAACCTCCACCTCCACCCATTGAAATCGACGGAGAACCAGAGTACGAGATAGAACAAATCCTAGACTCTAAAGTGGACTACCGTAGGCGATGTCCGCTGCAGTACCTAGTCAAGTGGGCTGGCTACGAAGGCATGGATGAGGAAACGTCCTGGCTCATAGCTACCAAATTAAGCAATGCCCCTGACTTAGTCATGGATTTCCACAGAGTGTACCCCCACAACTATGGTCCGTTGAGTGCCGTCTCACCCCAGAAATAAATGAACTTTTCAGAGTTTACTCCGTCTATGCTATGAGGACTCACATTCACTCGGTTCTAAGATGGACAACGGAAAATATATTTCAAAAAAAAAAAGGGAAAAAGGAAGGAGGAGGGGGGGGGGACAGGAAAATCCGAAGTACGATACAGACATGGATAAACTAAAATAACGACTAGATATCGTTGTCATTCATCGCCCGGTTGACAAGAGTGGTTGTCGCGGTCTTGAGAACCTCAAACGACTCCTCTAGAACTCCGGACAGGTCTCGGACCCCTCTTGACATCGTCTCAACAGCCGCCGTGTTCTTCTCAATCGCCTTGACGATCTCTCTGAGCCACCTGTCTAAGACCTCCACCAAAGGGTCTTGATGCGGAGCTCGCATGTGGGGGGCACGGGGCTTCGAGACGACCTCAACGTCTGGCATGTCGTCCACATCTTCGTCATCAGCGACCTCACCAAAGTGCGCCGACTTCCTCCATTTTCTTTTCTCTCCACCCCAAGGTGACGGCACAGTCGACGCCAGCTTCTCGGACTCTGGCACCTTCGGATTCAAGTTGCATTTTCCCTTGGTTTTCTGGCACTGGATGCACGACTTGCTACGTCCAGTACCCAGCACGCACGTTTCTCCGGCCTTGATGCAGGCAGAGCAAGCTTTCGCCTGCTCTGCAGACTTTCTGCTGACTGATGTGACGCACTGAGACTGGTTACGGACTTGTCAGTACGAGGTTTAGAACAATAAGTACTGTTACGCACCATTGAGCTCTCCACCTGTTGTGCCCGACGCGTCTCCTCCTCAAGACACCTCTTCTCCACTTCCAACTCACAGAGTTTCCTCTCCTCGGCTGCTTTCCTCTGAGCAGCCTCCTTGGCTTTCCTACACTCCTTGGCCTTTCGACATTCCTCAGCCTCCTTCGCTTTCCGGACCTCCTCAGCTTGCTGGTGTTCTTCTTCCTCAATTGCTGCCTGCATGGCAGCACGCTGACGACATTGTCACTCGTCGAACTTCGCCATTTTCATGGTCAGTGGGTTGTCCAGATATTCTCGGAGCAGTTCATCGTTGAGGACTTCCCAGGTGATGCCTGTGGGGTTAAGGGAAGGTTTGAGTTGGGAAGGGGGGGCCATAGCATTTAGAAGGTTGGGAATGGGCATCTGGACTTTGACAAAACCCTGTCGAGCTCTTTTTTACTGTGAGGTTTTTCGGACTCCGACAATGTGGACTTCGAAACTCTGAAGCGATGCTTGAGCACAACAAGTGCCTCGAGGGCTCAGCCCTAAGAGGGGGATACTGTCACATCTGTGACACGTGCACAAGGTCTGGACCGCAGTCCGACCATCTGAGGTGTTGTTCTAGCCCTATGGGCTCCCATCGTGAAACTCCATTCCGTCTTTGATTTGACTTACGATCTATCTCTATTTCTGTTTCCATATTTAGTATGTTTCTCTCGTGCTTCTGAGTGACTTGCTACACTACTGTACCCGTATGTCTTACTAATCCCCATACCATCCGGCTATCCAGTGACTACCGACTTACCTTACTAATAGCTCACTAATATTGTTATTCATCCGTACTGCATTCTGGTAGTCGCTACACCCTGGACATTGCATTGGACTTTCCTCTGTACTATAAAAGCCTTGTACATATGTCGTAGCACATCAGTTCAAATATCGAATAAGATACTCATTGATCTCACTCGACTCCAGACAGTTTCTGGATAGTTCCGACCTCTGGGACTCGGCAGGAAACTAGTGTACTAAGTTGTATGCTAAACTCTGACTACCCGGACTTTCACTCTAGCCTTCCTCTGCCCTCGGACCCTTCCTGGAGACCATTGAGAACCGGTCTTGACAGAGTCTCTTGTATTCACCTGCAGCTATGCCGACCACAGCCTGTTCTTCAAGGTTGAAGATGGGACCCTTGTCATTGTCACTGTATATGTAGACGACAAACTTATCCTTTCAAAGAGCTGCGAGGCTATTGACCAGCTTAAAAAGCAGTTATCTGCGGAGTATGATCTATCAGACTTGGGTGAGGCATGCTGGATCCTCAGTATGGAGATTATTCGAGACAGGGACAAAGGTACTATCAAGCTATCACAGAGATGCTACGTTGAGATTATTCTCGAATGTATGGGCATGCAGGATGGCCGTACTGTTGCCACCCAATCGAGCTGAATCTCAAGCTCAAAAAGCTTGAATCTCCAGAGTGCAACCTCAAGTCGTATCAAAGTGGGCTTGGTGCCCTGATGTATGCCATGTTGGCTACACGTCCTGATCTTGCTTTCGCAGTGGGCATTCTAAGCAGACATGCTGCCTCCCCTGGTGACCATCATCTCTCGGCACTGAAGCGAGTATATTGCTATCTTCGAAAAACAGCCAATGCTCGTCTCTTGTACTCGAAGTCCTCCCCAGGCTCACTGATCAGGTTTACAGATGCGGACTGGGCTGCAGATATAAATGACCGTCGTTTGGTTACTGGCTATGTATTTTTACTGTCCGGCAGAGCAGTAAGCTGGTCTTCTAAAAAGCAGACATCCATAGCCTTGTCAAGTACCGAGGCCGAGTATATGGCCATATCCGCTGCTACAAAGGAACTCATCTGGCTCCGCACACTCTCTCATGAATTGGATGCACACAAAATTGCACTCCCCACTCCCCTATTTGTCAACAACCAATCAGCAATTGCACTAACTGGTAACGCCATGTTCCACGATTGTACAAAACATATCTCTATTCAACATCACTTTGTTTGGGAGAAAATAGAGGATGGTGAGCTCGTTGTAAAGTATGTGTCCACTATGGAGCAGGTGGCAGATGTCCTCACAAAGGGTCTCTCTCGAGACAAACATTTTCTTTTTTCTGACAGTATGGGACTTATCTTCTAAGGCTTAGTTTGCTGAGTGGGTGTGTTGGAGTTTCATGGTTCTACCCCTTTCCTCTATGTCTTAGTCATCACACAGCCTTACATAATACCTTTCCACCACTCAGGTTGAACATTCTTCCTTCATTGCACCTCAGACTTGTTGACTAGAAGTCTGAGGTAAATTCCTTTCATTGTATGGTTTCTTACATTACTGAATGACTTGTAGTCTCCCTCTCACAGGTTAGAGTACTACAATATCAGACTTGTTGACTAGAAGTCTGAGTCTCCCTCTCACAGGAAAAACCTAAGTCCAACAGCCAACTTCTAAGAAGCTAAAGAGTTGATGAGATGCTGAAGCCACTGCCAGCTGTGTAGATCATCATCAGGCGCTTCTGATTTCATTGTGACAATACAATTGAGGACTGTCTTCCTTTGATGGTATTTCTATGCAAACATCAGTAAAGGTATTGATGCTTGAACACACAATGCCTACATTTCGGCAGTGGGTGGCTTGTCTACTCTCCTTCCCCAGTATCAGATTCTCTTCCACTAGCTGAGCCTCCTGTTCGGCAGGCATCTCAATCAGCCCCTTGGCCATCAGCTTGGGTTGTGCATTCCTCCACAAAGTTCGCAGTCGCTTGTAATGTTCATGTAGTACCTCTTCAATATAGTCATCATCTTTTCTGATGGGCCAGGCTTCTTGGGCACAGCATGCTTGCAATTCATGGAGGAGGAAACTGAGTATGAAGGAATTCCATGGCGATGAGTGATTCCATGTCAGATTGAATGCGACATTGTCTGTGTCAGGGCTGGGTCCATCTTTGTACTTGTAGGCATGGACATCACTGGCATTGGCTGATACATGTGTGATGAAATCGATATCCTGTGTGATCCCAAGCTTTTCCTTGAAGAGATGGCAGACTTCAGCCTAATAAGAGGGTTAGCATGTCAACAAGAGCAAAAGGGTTCCCTTACCAAGATAAAGTCGCAATGGTGGTTAGGTTCCACTGCCTTTTCGAGTTGAAGCTTGTGGTTCTCCTGCCTTCTCCACTGTGGAGTTTGCCTTGGACTCCATGGAATAGTGCCAATTGAAAAGTGACCCCCACTCTCCAAAAGAGTTCGGAGAGCTGTCTTGACACTCTTGGTGACAGCTTCTACCATTGCAGACACTGGTGGCAGGTTGAGCTGGTCATCCTGAGTGCCGAATGTTGCCTCTCCTCCTATCTCTTCACATCCCTCAGGCAATGCAGATCTGTGGTTGAGGCCATTGTCCTTGTAGTAAGATTTAGATTTATTCACCCTATAACAGAGATGGTCTTACATCCATTTTGACTCCAATGAGCTGTGTTCACTTTGAGATCCCTCAGCCTTTCCTAATTTGCTTAATTGCATCTAGATTTGGAGTGGACAGTGTGTTGGCCTGAGGACAGGTTGGAAGTGATCCTGCCAGGGGGTCCATTTTGGTGTCAAGGTGTTTCGCAACAGGAGCCTGTCATATGCAGTAGTTGAGTAACATTAGCCTATCTCATGAGAGTAGCTCACAGGTTTCCTGAGCCGTGCATAGCACTGCATGATGTTGGCAAGTTCCCTCTCTTTTTCTGCCTACTTTTTACCTTAGAGTTGAGTGTGAAACATTTCAAGTCTGACATACCTGCAGTGTGGAACTCAGCTTGGTGACCTCTTCTCACACATGGGTGTCAATTTCAGCCATCCTGGTGGCTTGCAGGCTATCGAACTGGGATTGCATATTGAGCTAGGAGGTGGCACATTAATACCTGGTGATGGATAATGATATATGTTAGTCTTCACCTTGAACTGCATTTCATATTGTCGAGTGGTTTGCTCCTGCCCCCTTTGGATCTGCTGCTCCAGTGTTAGTGGGAATGTAAGGGGCACGCATAGGAGAGTTACATCAAGCACCTGTTGAAGCCCTAATAACTCACTCTCCTTTTGCTTCAGATCAGATTGCAGACTAGTGACAGTATCATTTGGCTTGATATTGTCAGTGGCAGGGAGTGTATCTTTAAGGGTTAGATATACCTTTCCCTGCTGCTGCACTTTCTTTTGGAGTTTGTTGATAATCTCCTCCTTCTCATACAGCCCTTGTCACAGTGATCGGGAGAAATCAACTTCCTCATAATGGCACTTAGATGCTGGTAATGGAGCAACCTAGTAATCAAATAAGCAGATAATCACAGTGTTTTGAGCTTGCACATATGGTGACTTCTGCCAGGTCCAAGGGAGTGTCTGGTTCCACCTGTTTTCCAGTGGTTACATGGGATATTGACATTGTTCTGGGCTTGGGTTGTTATGGTGACTGGGAACACTTAGCCTCCAAATGTCACATTCCGATTCTAGAGCTTTGGGGGTGATATGGTGACTGGGATTGCATAGACTCCATACATTGACCTGGTGTTCCAATTCTGGAGCTTCATGCTGACCAGCAGCATATGGGGTCAGATTGGAATGAATGAACGAAGCCAGTGCTACTGCTGGGACTTGTGTGTGGGCAGAAGATGAAGAGGTGTCCATTTGAGTTTGAGGTTGAGTGAGAGCAGCAGTGCTAGTATTATGGTCAGCAGGATCACCAGCGGATGACATGTCATCATCAAAAAGATCATTTTGGTGGACCATCTGGACATCCTCCAACTGGATGGGGGAGCACCATGAGTGCCAAGGGCTGTTGAACAGTCCACTGTGGAACATCTAGGCGACATTGGGGCTTTCTCTGCCTAGGGGGGTTTGGGCACAACCCTCCTAGTCCTATATATTAGAAGGAGTGTTATTCACAATAAAAAACCACTTCTGCATTCACAATACATATATGGGCCTATTGGCTTTACAATGAATTCATCACCCAACAATAATACAAGAACACTTTGCTTGGCAATTGCCAGGTGTCCTTCTATAAATCAACACAATAGAGCCATCTTAATCACCGGTCAAACCTTAAATTAAGACATTGCTAAGGTTGTGCTGTAGACAATAAGGGCGAGATGACCAAGAGAAGTATGATAAAAATAAAGGGACACTTAAATATGTTGCCCCCTTTGCGACCTTTGTGACATCCCCATTCCTCAACTTCCAGCTATGCCAGTGTCGAAATCACAACCAGTCCCTGCATTTTATGATGGCAAGCCCAACCTATTGCCTGTATTGTCTTCTCAGGTGGAAATAGCATTTCTGCCAGGAAGGTGTGTGTGCATCAGTGCATCTGAATCGATGACTGTGCTTGAGTTAGACTTCCTCTCACAAACTAGGGTGGAAACCAGAGGAAAAACTCCCAGAACCATGACCTCCAGGGCAACAACTCCTACAGCGACAACCTCCAGAGTGATGACCCCCAGAGCAAAGACACCTAGGGCAGCAACTCCTAGAGCACAAAGTCCCAGGGGGCAAATGCCTGCACCTGCTGCCAAAGGAAAATCAGTTGCCATCAATGCCCCTTCCTCTGATTCCAAGCACTCAGAAAGCTCACCTGCACCATCCAAGTCAAGTCTGTCAACTCTTGAATCTGAGCTAGGTGGAAGTGACAGAATCTCTAAGCCAAGTGGGGAGGCAGGTTGACCTGGCTGTGGAGGTTACAACTTGGAGGAGCAGTTGGGCTGGGGTGATGATGGCTTCAAAAGTCTAAAGGTGAGTATATATTGACCTGATGATGCCAGTACTCATCTGGCATCAACCAGCAATTTGTAAACCAGGCCATCAAAAAACACTTAGATGTCACAAAATGCTGAAGCCAACAAGATCACAGAGCACTTGATACTGTGTGCCACCTGGTGAGCTCACTTTGCACTGTGATGATAATTACTCACCACAGAATGCACAGGCTATAGCAGAATTTCCAGACCTAAGCACTTTCGAAAACTGTTGGCCCATTCTCAACCTGGTTCAGATGCACTTGAAATATTTGTCCTCAAGAGCCTGGCAGGAGAAGAGAATCGCTGATGGTTTGAGCAAGGCTGTGAAGGGTGGAAAGAGAATTCAAGGCAGGTCGCCTAAATCCAAGTCACCTGGACCATCAAAGAAATAGCAGGTCAAATGATGAAGAGTGATGGGATGCAAAGCTTGGATGATATCAAGAGTTGGGGCCTGAGGCAGTGGAGTGCTACTTGCCCTCTGGGGTAGGGAAATGTTAATACTGTTCACATTTCAATAGAACATTCTCCAACATCCAGTGCCGACTGACGATAATAGTGGCCAATGTATACTTGTCTTCCATACTGCGTCATGTTGTATTTGTCAACACAATCTATCTGAGTTGGCCGCAGTGTCTGCATCATGGATAGCACATAGTTAGACTTTATTGTGATCAAAGCACATCACATATTTAATCACTATGAATGGTGTGAGTAATGGCAAAAATGAAGTACGGTGTCACACCTTCTTGGTTTAGTGGACTTCCTTGCTTTCGATGGCATTACTTTTGATGGTTGTTTTGACAGCATGCAAATCTTAGGGTACATCATAATTATCATGTTAGTTTATAGTGACCAACTGTAAGTATGGCAAGGATCAGCTACTACTGCACCCCAAGCTACTTGTAGTGAGATGAAAGTAAGAAGAAAAGATTTGTGAGAAAGCACAGACTGACTTGATACACTGAACTGTTTTGGCTGAGCATGTGAGCCGACCAGGCTTTCAGACCATTCCCATGGTCACTGCCACCTGCAAATTTCTCGCACTCAGTCAGTTTCAGTTGCACGTCCTTTTCCCCCCATGTGAGCTCATGTGATGTTAGTTCGTTTCAGTTTATACGCAGTTCAAGCTCTGTAGCTACATTTTTTTCCCTTCATCTCTTTCCCCTCACAACATATGGCCGTAGTACTGGTTCACATGTCGTAGTGTAATAGTTTAGTACTAGGTAGTGCTATCTCTACACATGTGTATCTGAAAACAGCTGTTAGCCATTCTTTGGGCTGGCTAACCATTATGTGGAAGTTAAGTTAGCAAGCCAAGGTGCAAAGAAAGGGGGTAGTATGGTGAACAATAGAATATGTTCCTGTAGCTGCTACACTACCTCCCTTTGGCATGAATCTAAAACCTGGGGCATGTGTATTCTGTTCAGGTATTATAAGGCCCTACTGAAAAATTACGTTCCATAGGTTTCAACTTGCCACTCGAGTCTCAATACACCTGATGACACCCACTCAACAATGTCTGGCCCCTGAGCATTCAATATCAGGCCAAGGATGATTCACCTACAATCGTTCCGCTGGTTCAAACAATTTGTGGAAGGTTCCATCTTGATGGATACAGCATTGGACAACATTGAATTTGCCCTTGGGTCTGACTTTGACTCCAGTGAGTGGATGGACCTCGCTTACTGTATCGTGATGGAACTGGGTTGTTGGGGCAGTATCGAGAAGGTATGGATGCAGCAGTTGGGTATTGGGGAGTCATCATCTGGTATTTTATCTATATGTGATGCTTCATTGCAATTCTCTGAGTCTCCTTCCAGAGTTGCACTCCCAACCATCCCAAGGATCAAAATCTTTCTCTGGTATGTATCACCATTCAATTTTGACACTGTTTTCTGAACATTCCTCTCCCAGCAAGGCTAACTTCTATGTCCTCAGCCTTGACTTCATCAGGTCCTTTGCTAAATGACCCATGTGCATGGCATCTTATGATGGATTGGGCTGAGGATAAGATTGGGTATGGCAAATTGGATGAGAAGATGCAAGAATATGGATCTCGTTATATCCATGAGGAGTGGAAACTTCTTATTAATGAGATATTTATGCAGTCAGATCCAGGAGCTGAAGATGCTGCACCTGCCCCTCTGGTTGTTCACAGAGTGATGGAGTCACAGGGCATTAGTTTGACAGCTATGTGTGCACCTGCACCTGCACCTGCACCTGCACCTGCACCACCATTCAGGGCCTCCAATCCCACCACTTCAACTTTGTCTCCAGGTGCTACCTGTCACTGTTGTTTGTCATCTCATGGAGGGATCCAGAGAAAGTGCCATAAGGTAAATGCAAGTATTTTCATCGACATGGATGCTGAGGAGGACAAAGAAGGAGAAGAGGAGGAGGAGGAGGAGGAGGAGGAGGAGAAAGAGGAAGATGGACAAGAAGGTGGATTCATTCATCACCCTCAGCAGGCAGAACCATTGGGCAAAAGATCTTATCTGCAGAGTATCAATTCCCTTTGCAAACAGTTTGGCCCCAATGTAGGAGATTTGGTGGTTGTCAACTGTCCACCTAAGAGGCAAATCCCAGCCGGTATTTTTCTGCCTCTTCTCAGAAACATCTACATAGTGGATTTTTATTCAGGTACTTTGTTTTCTTATTTTTGTATTCATTTTCTGATGACTTTGATTATCAGCCAGCTCAAGAACATTTGCTCTCCAGTACATCAAGCTGCGAGGACTTGTGGCCATGACATTACCATGGCTTCCTCACCAGGTGTATGTGGAGGCCTCCTGTCCTCTCGAAGTGCAGCAAAACCTCCCCCCATCTTGTTCTCAAAGCCACAAAGAAATAACTCTCCTGCCACTGCAGGAGGGCATGTTGATTATGGCATTTAGGGCTTGGCAAGTACTTCCAACCCAGAGTTGGGTTCAGATCAGGAAGTCTATGTACAAAGGTGATATTGGGTACATCAAGGAGAGTGCTGACAGTGATGCCATCATCATACTCATTGCACCTTGTTGGCTTCCCTATGATCTCCCCAAGGAATCAGGGGAAAGCATGAGGTTTGATGTTGAACTGGCTAGGATTGCAGACCTTGATCTCATGCCTATCTTATCTCCCTCTGGCACCAAAATAGGATATAGTTGTGACAGGCAACAGTTCATGCATGGACTGTTCAGGCTGACGTTACCTGCTGACACTTTGGAGATAGTTGAGCTGCTGCATCCCAATGATATCAGATTTCACATGGCAGCTGGCATTGACCCTTATTTTGTTGAAGAAATGTTGAATCTCTTTTTGGCACAATTTTGGTGAGAGCAGGACACTGTTGAGATTCGAGAGGGGGATCTTAGGGGCAAGAGAGGGGCACTTACCAATGTGGATTGGCACAAATGATCCATGGTTGTTTGGTGTGATGATGATGCTTTCGAATGCACCCTACATGAGCTACACAGGGTGTTTAGCTTGGGAGACACGTTGGAGATTATAGCAGGCCCTTTCTGTGGGGAAACAGGTTACATTGTCGCTCTCCATGAGTGTACAATCATCCTAGTTGTTATGTGGCCCAACCAAACCTCAGAAGATGTGAGACATCACCATTTCTGCCACTCATACTGACAAATTCTAGATCAAAGTCTCGAGATTCGTTGTGTGGAGCCACTTGCAAGATCATGTCTTGTCTCTCAGCCCTGTTGTTGAACCTCATGTAGTCCTCCCACTTTCAGAGGACAAAGCCCTACCGGGTGATGTTGTACAAGTGCATCATGGTCCATACACTGGCCAGACAGGAATTATTGAGTGGATTAGTCCCGATGGTAAGGTCTGGATGTTTAATCACAGGAAGGGAAAGGGGAAAGAAGATAGCAAACAAGATCCCACTCCCAGTCAGTCTATGGTCACCATGAATGTATCTGACCTCCATATCGAGAGAGCCCCAAGCACCCTTACTCTTTCAAAGGACAAGGGTTATAACATTGCTGTAGGTGATATGGTGGAAGTGGCAAGGGGACAGTGGCACCACTCTCAAGGTGTAGTGAAGGCAGTAGATTTGATCAAGGCTAGCCTTGATTTCATGCATCTGGTGGATGGAATTCAGGTGAGCTGCCCTGTATTTCATCTTAATCTTTCTTACCCTTCTCCCCAGATCAATGTCCCCATTACATTTTCCTGTAAAATCAAGGAGCACTCTGATTATGGATTGTCCAAGTTCATTGGTCATGATGTCTGGGTTATAGGTGGCAACAAGAAGGGCACTCGAGCTATGCTATGTTCCCTTGGAAGGACATTGAGTTGGGTCGCAATATTCAGACAACCAATTGAGCTGAAAAATAACCAAGTCGCAACACCATGAGCTTATCTGCCTTTGAAGCCTAGCACCCCTAATCTTCCTCTCAGAACTGGTATGCTGCTCAATGGCACACTGCTTCCTCTCCAGTTGCAGCGCTGCCTGAAATCCCTCCACAACTGGCCATTCATCACTCCTGTTGTGCCCTGTAATGTCATCCCACCACCTTCCCCCAGCCCATCAAATGCTGGCCCTTCAGATGTGTGGTCAATTACCCCAGATGATATCATTCAGACTCAGACCCCCAATTGTGGTATGCCATTTTGTTCTTGTGCTACACTTACTGAAGTTAGTGTATAGGCAAGGTTCCATGGCTTTTTGAGTCTGAATTTTGCAACTTCAAATCCTTCCATCTTGGATTTAACATTAGTGTTGGTTTCACCCAGGTCTCTTTAGGCAAACACATTGTCCAAATGGTGTGTCCCAATTGATTTGTGGGTCAAAATGGACCTGCACTGTCTGGTTCTGTCTGCATTACAGTGACAGGGCACAATGCAGGCTTGGCCATTCAACACCTCACAATCCCCACTCGGAACCTTATGCCAGCCAACCCCACCAGCAAAAATCAACTATGCCTGGTACTTAAGGGATCCCAAGCAGGAAGAGTCATATGTATAATGAAGTGCCAAAGGAACTCTAAATCAGTTGTAACAGAGGATGGTACTACTATCCAGTTTTCCAATATTTGTGTTGCATTCAAATACAATCACATGTAGTTAGGGGTCTTAATTTACGATGACAATGATAGTTTAGTGCCCTGCCTTAACACCATGGCTTCATGAAAACAATTACCACATCCAACCAGGGACACAACTGATATATGTTATAGGCTCTTCATTGTAGTAGGCACCCATCAGTGGTGGTTTGGGGATTCTCACAGTGGAGTCTTATGCTCCTTATTGTCTGGGGGTTGCAGCATTTCTAAGCAAGATGCTCTCTTTTCCATCAGGTGATGATTTAATAGTTATCTAATAGGCAAGTTATTGTTTGCTATGGGTTCATATAACTGAGTGCTTCATTTGTTATTGTCAGGCAACAACATGGCAGCGACATAGCCATGTCTACTGTGCCCCATTGCACCAGTAGAAATAACCCATCTACCCTAACCATCTCCACAAACCATCAACTCCTCTTCAGTCACTCTTTGAACACCAATCATTGACTTATCTTGTGAACACCAAATATGGGCATCATCTGGAGTCACTTTGCAGGGATGCTGGCCAACCCTCTGAAAGGTGATGCTTGTGAGGGAAGTCCTATCTCTGGTGATGCTGCTGTTCCTGCTGCACAGGTGAGAATCTGGTGACTCTAACAATTAGTCACTCAGAATATCTGTGCTACTCCAGATTTTCTGTACAACTACAGAAGTTGCTCAGAAGCAGAAATTTTGTGAAGATCAGGACTCGGCCCTTGGCCCTCCTCCCAAGATCTCTCATGGTACTCCGCTGGTCTTTCAGGCATCTTCCATTAGTATTCAGGTGAGGATCTCGACATGATCAAGTGCACTACTTATAGGCATTCAGCAAATTCCTCATGTTCCACTAGTCACCTCATCTCCGAAGTGCAAAAATAGTGAGGATCATGATTTGGCACTTGGCCCTCCTGCCAAGGTTCCTCGCACTACTTCCTCAATCTCCCTGAGAGGGCATGCTTGCTTCATCTGGCAACTTCCCAGTGAACTTCTTGGGCACATCACAAGTTTCCTTCCCCTGGATTCCCTTCTGGCCCTGACCCAGGTGTGCCAGCTGCTCAGGGAGATAGCTGCCCCATGTTGTTTCATGCTTCTTGGATTTGATACCCCCCAAAGTAATTATTTATCCCTGGATGACAAGTGCTGTGAGGCCCTATTAGTATGGCAGCAGACTGGGGCATTCGTTGTCCTGAATTCCCTTTATTTTTCTGTTTCCCGGAGGACAACTGACTACCATTTGTATGCCCTGCAAACCTTCTTCGAGTCGCTGACAGGTAGCAAGGTAATCCCTCAAGTACACCTACTTCTATACTCCAGTCCCAACAAGCCAAGTCATTCATTCTTGCGCCTGCTGGAATGCATCTGAGGGTCAGGATGCAAGGAATTGACTTGCCATGGCTTGGCTTGGGGAGAAGGGCCACAGATCTGCCATGGTCAAGGGACTTCTATTTGCAACACTGAGATTGAGTCCTTAGAGCTCTCATCATCACTTTTCTTCACCTCCATGTCCATTGCCTTCACGCTGAGTACCTTGTGCAGTGCACCACTAGTTAGTCTTAGGCTCATTAACATGGCACTTACACCTGTGCAGTGGATGAAGTTCCTCAGGGATTTATGATTCAGGTCCCTTTGCTCACTGGAGGTAGAGACTACTTGTCCTGCCTGCAGCCTAGTGGAGTTCTTATCATGCCACCAAGTGAAGACCCTCACTATCATTAGCAGTACAACTCGACGCAGTTCACTTCCCCACAGCCTGTTGTGACGTACCCACCCAATGGCCTTACTCTCTTTGCTGACCAGACTGGATGGTCCCCCTTCCCATGTACTTTCCCTTCTGCATTATGCTTACATACCAGGTACTCTGGAGGCTTCAACTTGGGGCATCCAGCTCCACAGATTGTTTTCTATCAGATGTGTTGTTATGTGCCGAACATTTGTCTGCAGTGAACGAGCTTTCCATTTGAATTCCTGCCAAGGCAGATCCCCATGTGCTGGCTTTGCCAGAGAATAGCTCCCAAATTTGTCTTACCAAAGTCAAGGATCTCACTCTTCGGGTCCTGAGCTCTGAAGCAGATGACAATACAATTGTATGTAAGTTTTGCCCACTGTGACTATGACTAATGAGCTTGCCAGTTACACTGTGCATGGTGGTTACCCACTTTCCCAGGAATCAAGGATCTCTATTTGTGTACAAGGACTTCTAGTTCTGACGATGAATTGGCACATCTCTTCTGATCATTTTCCTCATCCAACAGCCTCAGGATAACAATTTTGAGGATATAGATCAATTTCTGCCAATGATCTCTTCTTGACAAGAGGTGGTCATAGGTATGTGCTTTATTGGCATTCCTCTGCCATCCTGCCATCACTCATGGTGGCTAGTTTGCATCTGCTCCATTTACAGTTTACACCGATGGGCCTCAAGTTCATTGCTGTTGCTGTTGTATCACTTGAATGTCCATAGTTAACTGCATACTGAACAAAACCTTCTGGATTGTGCCCATCAACCATGCTAGTCATGCCTAGCACTTGAGCTTGTGGATAGAAGTTTCACAAGAGTTACAGAACTGCTGGCATGACAATGCTTGGCATTGCCAGGCATCATACTGCAAAGTGTCCCATGAGATGGCATTGTAGAAGCAGTGTGCAATTGTGTAATTTCAACTACAGTGCCTGTGTCCCTCCACTGTTGACTTCCCAAATCGTGCTTTGGTCATTCCCATATTTTAGGCACACCTAGGTTTTAAACTCCCTTGTCCACAGACTGCTGACTCCTCCAATTGCACTCAGTCATTCCCATATTTTAGGCACACTCAGGTTTCAAACTCCCTCATCCTGCAGTTTTTCTCCTCTACCATCACTATCCTCACTCCCCAATTTCCTTTTCTACTTGGATGACATGGATGGAGGAAAGCTTCCCTGCTACAAGATGTTGTACCACTTTAGGTTCCACCCATATGTGAGAGTCAAACTGTCTGCTCATGAGATCATGATGGTGAGTTCTCACTACCTCGAGACCTCAGAATATTGATAGTAAATAGGCTGTGTTATACAACAATACATATGACGAATGTTTCATCTCCTCATCATTCACTGTTTCCCCCTTGTCATTGGCCATCCCTCCCTTGCTGTTTGCCATCTCCCCCCCATTGTTTGTCATCTCTGATTCTGGCATGGCTTCAGACAGTGGAAGGTTTCCTTCCTACAAGTTGTCGTGCCAATACAGGTTCCACCCGTACATGAGGGTCAAACCCTCTGCTTGTGAGGTTGTGATGGTGAGTTCTCGCATTTGAATACCTCGAGACTTCAGAAATTTGATGGTGACCAGGCTGCATCATACACCACCTGACCCAAGACTCATTGGGTGGGAATAGGAAGACCGCTATCTACGTAGTGTCATGACCGTTCCTAGCTTTTCCTTTTCAGGTGCGCTTACTGTACATGTTTCATATTGAGCACTCCCATTGTCCCCTTTCCCGTGCCTCTGTGCATCTTGTATTACACCACTGCCCACCTTAGGGGCAAGTGTATGGACTCTATGTATACAACATGTGCCTGCTTATGTATGCCTTCCTTTTATGTTTTACCTTTACACTTCTCACTTCCTGAGATCCTGATGAGATCTGGAGGCTTCCTTTTGTTGATGGGTTTGCTTTCCAGTGCATGTGACTCTGTCACGTTGTGCTGAGGGGCAAACAGTCCGTTGTCTGGAGTCATTCTGACTTGACGCATGGAGGGTTCTTGTTTGCAGCCCCATCTTGTTTGCTACCTACATGTTTATGGGCATTAGTATGGATGTAATCCAACTGCCTGTGGGGTGTATAAAACCCCTCAGATGTGTCTCGGATTCCTTGTACTTTTGCTACCAAACTACCTACCTAGCAAGTTGGGTATATCCCTATAAATCTCTTGCTTCCCCTGTACTCTCGAAGCGCTGCTCTGCCGCTGTGGTGATACTGGGCTAGAACCCTATATTTTCTAAATCTCGGTATGACTTATCCTTCCAGAATACAAGGTGGTAGTCAAGGCTATCCCTGTTGTCTATATCTCCATATCACTGTCGACATATCTGCAAGAGATCTGCCTCAAGCTGAGGCTCATCTATTGCCTGCCTATTGGTTTACTCAGTTGGAAGGCTGACAGTGCATGTCAGGTCGTTGCCTTGAACAAGCAACTGTGATCCACACTGCACGACAAAAGCAAAAGTACCCTCATGTCGCATATCTGTGATCATGACTACTACTCCTGAAAGGTCGCAGTAGAAAAGCCACATCGATTTGCCAGGTATCGTTCTTGTGACAAAAACCCCACAATCACAACCCTTCCTATGAACGACACACTCTCGTCACTCATATTCCCCCACACATTCCTGTAGCAAGCACCAGTTATTTGAGGAGTAAAACCTAGATTCAGAAGAGTACTAGGAGGAGAAAGCTATACCTGCTGTATAGGCTGAGGCACCTCTAGGAATTCCTGAAAGGTCTCTCAAAGTAACATTCCAACTCATGTCCCAAGATAGAGGTGTACCCTTGAGTCTTGTGGAAGTAAATCCAAAGGCAAAGTGTCTTCTGACATGGGGTCATCAAAGTTCCGGCCTAGAAAGCCTCCAGTAGTTCCCCTGCGTACTTTGACATCTTCTGCTGCACCTGAAAGGATTGAGAGGATGCCCTCCCAAAGGTTTCAGCTGTACCCCACGAGTCCAAATAAACCTGAGCCCAAAGCAAACACTGCAGTCTCCCCAAGTAAAGGTAGAAGGGAACCAGCCCTAGAACCTTTAGCTTCAACCTCACAGTTACCCAAATCCTTCCATCACATCCAAGAACCAGAACCGCTGGTTGGAAGAAAGATCAATGAAGAAGAAACTCACACAGCACCAGAATCAGTGTCGACTTCCCTAGACCTTGGAATGGCAGGAGTAGGAGAACAAGAGTCCATCGCAAAGCTCGCTGAACAATTCCAGCAATTTTCCCAAACCACAGATCCTTTCAAAAGCAAAACAGTCAGAAATGTCAAAGAACTCATGACATGGTACGAAGCTCTTATGGGACATCAAGGTCCCATATTCCCATTGTACACCATCCCCAGAAGTTCTACTGACCAACCAAATGAAGGAAAAATGTCGGAAGGAGGAAAAGAGTTAGGCCTTGGCAAACCTCCCCCCTTTGACAGAACCAGTGGCAAATATGAAGCATGGATTGCCTCTGTCAACAACTACCTAAACCTCAATCACCACATCTATTGCACCGATGAAAGAAAAATCAGATTCACCCTCTTCATTCATGAGCCAAGGCTCATCAGTCCACTTCGCTGAGAATTATCTCAAAGAATGCACCACTCAAGCTGGTGATGTCTATATCCTAGACTTGTGGACTATGTTTATCAAACGAATGGAACGAATCTTCAAAGTCAGTGACACTGAAGCCCTTGCCTTCCTGAAAATGGCCAAGATTGAGCAAAATGACAAGCCCCTAAGCAAGTACATTGGAAAGTTCCTTGATCTTATCACAAGAGCCAACATCTCCCATGACAATTGACAAGCCGGTGTCTATTTTGGAAAAGGTCTAAATCCAAGAACTATGGAGTGGATCCTCCGCTCTGGAAAAATCCCAACGACCATCCAACAATGGATAGATGCCACTGTCAATGCGCAAACAGCAAAAGCCTCCCTAGGAGTCTACAACAATTGTCTCATGAAAGAAGATTGAACTGTTCTCCACATGTACCAAGATGAAGGAAAAAGCTCTGCTTCCAAGAAGCATGACCCCTGGGCTATGGACATCGATCGACAAAAGAAGCCAATCACCTACAGACCACCCCAGAAAAGGAAACCCCCTAGGTTTCAAGAAGTCCACTCATCAAACTTTGATGGTCAATGCTACAACTGTGGAAAGAAAGGTCACAGAGCCTGTGACTGTCCCTCGCTGAAGAAGACTCAAAACCAGTCTTCCGTACTGCAAGAAGTAAAGTCCAAGTATAGTGTGGCTGAGTTCAAGGAACTCAAGAAGGCCCTATCCCCTGAAAGAAAGGAGGATTTTTAAAGCCCTCTCTCAGTCAGACTGCAACTGAGGAGAGGTTCAATTTTAGATCATTCTCAGCTCCCGAAGTAATGTCCCTAGCTGCTTATGCTGAATACCCATCTGTTCGAGCTATAAGCAGGACATTGTACTTGGTTGAGCAAGACAATCAAGCAGTGCGTACTGCTATTGATAGTGGAGCTGAGTGCAACGCTATTAGTCAAGAAGCAGTCGAGAAGTATGGCCTAAAAATGTGCAAGATTGAAAACCCCTGGTCCCCACGAAGCTTCGAAGGATTGACAAAACAAGTTATCAATAAAATCACACTCTTCACTGGAAGAGTCCACAGTCAAACCTTCAAGTTACACACATACATGATGGACCTGAAAAATGAAAGCATGCTACTTGGTATGCCCTGGTTGCAACAAGTGCAGCCAGTGATCAACTGGGTCAAATGCCACATCATCAGATGGGGAACCCCAGAAGTTAGCATCTCAATAAACTGAACATCAATATTGACACAACTTGAGGCAGAAGTAAAACATGACAAGGTGACATTGCCACCTGCGTACTCCAGTTACGCTGAAGTGTTTTCTGAAGTATGCCCACTCCCTCCCCACCACCCCAGCTATGACCATACAATCAAACTCGATACCACCAAGGATCTAAAGACCTTTAAGCCAGCCAAGATCTACCCTCTTTCCCATGATGAGATGTCTCTCCTTGATGAGTTCCTTGAGGAAAACCTCGGAACTGGAAAGATAGAGAAGATCAAAAATGTGGACATCCTCAAAGTCCTGCTGGCCCCAGTCTTTTTTGTTGGCAAGAAGGACGGGAAGAAGCGACTCATACAAGACTACTGACTACTAAATTCCTTTACTGTCCCTGATTGCTATCCCCTCCCCCTTGTCAAACCGATCCTTGATGAATTAGTCAAATCAAAGTACTTCGCCAAATTCGACATCCAGTGGGGATTCACAAACATATGAGTAGAGAAAGAAGAGGATGTGCTACTAGGTTCCTTCATGACACCCCAAGGGGTGTATAAACCCACTGTTATGTTCTTCGGTCAAAATAACATGCCCCTGACATTCCAGTGGTATATGGACGGAAAGTTTGGTTGATTGTGTATTGACAAAAAGGCCATCATCTACCTGGATGACATGACTATTCACACAAAAATGCACGAGGACCTGAAGAAGAACATTAAAGAATTCTTGGAGATGGCTCAAGCAGAGAACCTTTGACTTAAACTCTCGAAATGCATCTTCGAGGCCAAAGAAATCAAATTCCTAGGATATACCATCAAACATGGCCAGTACAAAATGGCTCCCATCAAGGTTGATGCTGTATGAAATTGGAAGACCCCTTCCAATGTCCATGATGTCTGTCAGTTCCTAGGATTCTGTAATTTCTATCGCCAATTTATCCCCACTTTCACTATGGTCTCCAAGCTGTGGCATTGGAAAGATGAACAAGAGTATGCTTTCCAAAAGTTACAAATGCTAATGAGCCAGGCCCCTGTTCGAAGTCTACACTGATGCCTCAAAGCTCAGCACAGGCGCTGTCCTATGCCAGAAGTTCGAAGACAACAAGCTCCATCCTATCGCATACCTCTTGCAGTTGCTCCAAGGAGCAGAACAAAATTATCAGGTATATGACCTCGAAATGATGGCAGTCATTTGTGCTTTGAAGGCATGGAAACACTACTTGCTCTGTCCAGTCAAGGAAACAATCATTCATACTGACCATGAAAATCTTATGTATTACCAGGAACCTCAAAACCTAACCAGTTGACAAGCCCACTGGCTTGCTTATATTCAAGGTTTCCCACTCAGATTCAAACATAACCCTGGTCAAAGAATGATCATTCCCAACACTCTGTCCTGTAATCCTCTGTTCACTGAAACAACACCAATTGAAACTATGGTACTCCCACCATCGATTTGGCTAAAAGGGGGGGGTGAAACCACTCCAAACGTCCCCATGCCTGTCAAAACCATCTCAAAACCGACCCTCAATGAACCAAAACAAAAGCCATTGACTGTGAAAGTCCCAAAATCCCCAAAGGTTCAATGGAACCACAAACAAGAACGAGGAATATTCAGGGTCTCCATGGACACGTACAAATAAATTAGGCATTTGTCACCCACAGATCAAAGTTATGTGGTCACCAAAGACAATGACATCATGGAAGAACCAGTAACAAAGATCAAAACCAAGAATGGAAGGTTTTACATCCCGCCGAAGGCTTGGAAACAAACCCTACAAGAATATCATGACCACCCTTCTGCTGGCCACCCTGGCATCAAAGCCACAACATCTAAAATGAATCAACATTACTTCTGGCCAGGCATGTGGAAGGATATTCAGGAGTATGTGAAAGGTTGCCCCACTTGTCAAGCGTCGAAGGTTGTCCACCATGATCACCCCCCTCCACTTCAACCTATAGAAAGCAACTCCCCATTTCCCTTCAAACAGGTCTCTATGGATTTCATTACCAACCTTCTGGCCTCGAACAGATACAATTCCATTCTCACTATTGTTGATCATGGGCTAAGCAAAGCTGTGATCTTTCTTCCAACTTCGAAAACCATTGTAACGGTCTTTAACTTTTCTTAGCGTAGTTTTCCTTTTTAGCTACTCTCTGGTTAGGGTTACACAGACGCTCACTAGACGCTTTACTTAGTCAGCTTTAGCCGCATTGACTCAGCGTGTTTGACTGTAGCCAATCGCGTTTATCTCTCTTTGTTTGGTTTGTTCTACAACGTTCCTTGGTACAAATAACTCTAGTAGTATAAATACCGCTCTCTCTTGTCGTAGGATACTCCAATCGAGTTCATTTCGTGCCTTGCACTTAAAACTCCTTTCCCTGTTGCTCTCTATCAGTTCTTGGAGTGACCGAGATACAACATTGTTTGTCAGTTGTCACACTTGAACTCGATTATCAATTCTCCTTCACTCTGCTAGCTCCCAGGCATATAGGGAAATCATACCCGGACTCCAGGGTTAAGGAGCTTTCTGTTCTTCTTTTCTTTTTGTTACGAGACAACGCCTTTAGTCTCGTCCTCCTATCAGCTGGAGGTTGTGTCGAAGAAGACCCATAGTTAGTAGTCCCGCTATCCATCAAGGGTAGTGTGAAGGTGCAACCCACATTAGGGGGTGGAAGCACATAGCATAAAGTAGTGCCCCAACACTCGGGAGGTAGAAAGCGTACTACCGTATATCTAGTAAGCACTACGGTACCCCTATGATAGTTGACGACAGAGTACCGGCACAGAGGCCAGGGAAAATCGTCAAAGGTTTTCAAAATTCCTAAAGTCAAGAAGGAGGAGTCGGTGTCTCCTGTAATCTTACGAATCTCGCCCTATATCAAACAAGAATCCCCTGCCCCTCGAATCCCTTCTCCTGAAGAGATAGATCCCAATCTCCAAGGGTTTGTCTTGAACGTTCCATACAACTTACGGAACAGACACACAATCCGATCTCCCTGCCGCCGCCCCGTCTTAGTCGCTGGCAATGGACCCCCACAACTTGACGGAAGACATGCTGCAGTTTATGCAGCAGCTTTCGATTATGGTCGGCCAGCAGGTCGCCGCCGCTGTCGCCGCCCAGCAGCAGAATAGGCCTGCTGCAGCAAACACTTCCGTAGACCCCACGAAACGGGGAATAGCAGATCTGGGCCAGTTCGATGGCTCAATTTCAAAATTCGAGGAATGGTGGTCAAAGATGTGGGCCTTCATGGCCGTCGCAGAGTTCAAGACTCACCGAGAGGATGCGCTGGCGGTCTGGTCTCGCATGACTGGACCAATAGTGGGGGCTTATGCAAGAGCCCAAATTGACACTTGTCTCGCAGCACAAAGATGGCCCACTCATGCTGAGGTTGCAGCCAAAGTTGAAATGAGGTTCCACCCTCTTCATAATGCGGACTGGGCCAAGAGGCAGTTGGCCAACATACATCAGGGGAATGCCAGAACAGAAGAGTTCTTGGCAAAGTTTAACACACTAAGGACCGTGTCTGGGGTATCCGACGACTATGCAATCTGGATGTTGGAGCGGGCAATGCGCCCTGAAATTCTCCAACAAATATATATACAGGGCAGAAGAAAAGATATGTGGAAGGACTTTGAGCCTGAGGTCCAGGGAATGGGTGCGGCTATGGAGGCCGTTAAACTCCAAACATCTCAGTCTGGCAGTCGCTGGACTCAAAACTACAACCGGCCTTCGGCTGGTACAACTTCGGGCAGCGGCATGCCCATGGACATTGGCGCTGCAAGCGGGTTGAGAGGTCCCGCAAGAAAAGACTTCTCAACATATAAATGTTACGGCTGTGGCCAGACCGGTCACATAAGACCTCAATGCCCGAATGGGCAAAACAAAGGCAAAGGACAGCAGGTCTGTTCTGAAGGCGCTGACCCCCGCCTTAAAGCAATGGAGGGGATGAGCTTCGAGCAAATCGTCACTCATATCAGACAGTTAAAAGAGTCGGAGCTACAGTGAAGTCGGGTCCTGTAGACTCTAGTAGTACTGAACATTTTTCTTCTTCATCTCGCCCCTCTTCCTTTAAAAATAAAAGTACAAAAATAGAAAATAGTAAAACACAAAAAAAGGTTTCCTTTTCAGACTTTGTCTCTGTAAATAGGTTTTCTCCCCTTTCTGTAGATACTATGGACTTAGATATGGACTCTGATGTACCGTCTGCAGTGGAGACCCAGTTGGGCTCGGAACAGGATGTTAAACGTGGTTTGCTTAATTCCTCTGCCTATAAAAACCCAAAAAATGTTTCTTCTTCTCGTATGGTAGTTCCCGGAAAGGAAAGCAACGATCAGGTGACAGTACCGCCGAAACCCCAAATTCGTTCGCTTAACTTGAAGGACCATGTTTCTGTCCCCATCATTATCAGGTCTCGAAAAGGAGATGCACACGCTGTGCAGGCTCTTCTGGACTCTGGCGCCACTGGCGTCTTTTTGGATTCTAAATTTGTTGAACGAAGAAAACTCCCGAAGCTTGCTTTGCCTAGGGCAGTAGATGTATTTAATGTCAATGGATCCCGCAATTCCACTGGAAGGATCACGCATCAGGTTCCACTCCGGGTTCAGTATGGGAACCACTTCGAAGAGCTAGTAGCCAATGTCACAGATCTGGGATCTCATGACATGATATTGGGTCACACATGGCTTGCCACTCACAACCCTGATGTCAATTGGAAAACTGGTGAAGTCTCGATGAGGAGGTGCCCTTACTCGTGTAAGAAGTTAGCGCCTAAGCCAGCCTTTGTAAGATGCATAGAAAGGATTGAAGCTGTAGCGCAAGACGCTTTCGTTGATACTGTTGCTTCCACCAAGCAGGAGGAGGCTAAGAAAACCGACAAAACCCCTGAGGAACTTGTTCCGAAGGAATATCACGATTATTTATCTGTCTTCTCTGTCCAGGAATCTGAACGCATACCGCTTAGGAAACCATGGGACCACACTATCGAACTAAAGGACTCGTTTGTACCCAAGAAAGGAAGGTTGATCCCTCTGTCTCCCGATGAGCAGTCCGAAGTTAGTAGCTTCGTTGATGGACAGCTCAAAAAGGGTTACATTCGGCCGAGCAAGTCTCTGCAGACGTCCCCTGTGTTCTTTGTCCCAAAGAAGGATGGAAAGAAGCGTATGGTACAGGATTACCGATATTTAAACGAGCATACAGTCAAGAACTCGTATCTGCTCCCACTCATTTCGCAACTTGTTGACAAGTTAAAAGGGTGTAAATTATTTACCAAGATGGATCTTAGGTGGGGATACAACAACATTCGTATCAAGGAAGGTGACGAGTGGAAAGCTGCTTCATCTGTCATTGTGGTGCTTTTGAGCTGCTGGTTATGTTTTTTGGACTTTGCAATTCCCCCGCCACGTTCCAGAACATGATGAACGACATCTTTGGCAACATGGAAGATGCCATAGTAGTATACATCGATGACTTAATGATATTCACAAAAATGGACGATGAAAAGGAGCATGACAGGATCGTGCTAGAGGTGCTTAGGAGGTTGAAAGAAAATGACCTGTTTGTTAAACCGGAAAAATGCCTATTCAAGAGACAGGAAGTTGACTTCCTTGGGATGATCATTGGTGTTAATGGAGTTAAGATGGACCCCGCCAAAATTGCTGCTGTGCAGAATTGGCCCGTTCCCACTACCATTCACGGAGTTCGTGGCTTCCTCGGCCTTGCGAACTTTTACCGATGCTTTATCAAGGACTTTGCCCAGGTGGCTTGCCCCCTTAATGATCTCACGAAAAAGGACATTCCATTCCGGTGGACCGACAAGTGTCAGTTAGCGTTTGATACACTTAAAGAAGCTTTCACCACAGCCCCTATTCTTATGTTCCCTGATCAGGATCGGAGATTCTGTTTAGAAACCAATGCTTCAGACTATGTGACCGGAGCCATGCTCTTGGTAGAATGCGAAGATGGTCTCTGGAGACCGGTTGCTTATTCGAGTCACTCCCTCTCTGGAGCAGAGTTAAATTATATGGTTCATGATAAAGAGATGCTAGCCATCATCCGCGCACTGGAGCAATGGTGTCATTATTTGGAAGCGACTCCGTACCAATTTGAGATTTGGACGGACCACCATAACCTAAAGTGGTTCATGATGTCTCAGAAGCTTCAACCCCGTCAGGCACGGTGGGTGCAGTATTTCAGCCGTTTTAATTGTATTATCGTCCACAAACCTGGTGTTTCTATGGGACAACCGGACGCTCTCTCTCGTCATGAGGACTTAGTAGAAAATAAAGAAAACACAAAAACAGAAGAATCGTTATTTATCAAACCCGAACAGCTTCGTTCGGTTTGCTTGGAATCTTCTTTGGAAGAAGAACTTCGTCGTGCTTTGGTTGGGGTAGATGCTAGTGAGCTCACCCTGAAGAATGGACTTTTGTATAATGGAGATAAGGTCTTCGTACCTGAAGGATGTCGTAACAAGGTTCTTGCTGCTCTTCATGATTCACCCCTAGCGGGCCATTGCGGAATTAAAGGAACTCAGGAGTTGGTCACATGCTGGTTCATGTGGCCTACCTTGAAACCCGATGTCGAAGAGTATGTAAAGCACTGTCAAGCATGTCAGACTAGCAAGTCTAGTAATAAGCCGCCGGCTGGAGAACTTAAGCCTTTGCCGATCCCTAGTGGACCTTGGCAAGATCTTACTACTGACTTTATGGATCTAGGCGTCAAGTCTGCCTCTGGAAAAACCCATGTATTGGTCATAGTAGATCGCTTCTCAAAAGAGGCCGAGTTTATCCCCTGCACTGCTGAAGAAACCGCCACTAGCACAGCAAGGCTTTATTTGTCACACATTTGGAAACATCACGGACTCCCCTTATCTATCATCTCAGATCGCGGACCGCAGTTCACTTCGCAGTTTTCTCACGAGTTATTTAAAATGTTGGGAGTCGAGCAGAAACTTTCGACAGCATTCCACCCACAGACGGATGGTCAAACTGAGCAGTTGAACTGCGAAATTCAGCAGTATTTAAGGATGTATGTCAACCACCAGCAGGAAAAGTGGGAAGATTGGCTGCCATTGGTGCAGTTCACGTATAATAATTCCCGGTCTGATTCTACTGGCAAGTGCCCCTTTGAAGTTACTTGTTCGTATTTACCGCGAATGGGCGTCGAGCCGACAACTTCTAAGGTAGAAGCAGCAGAGGAAACTGCTAGAGACTGGTTCCAGGTGTTCCAGGAAGTACACGACTCGCTTGGAAAAGCTAGACAGCAACAGAAAACTCAGGCAGATAAACGTCATTCCCCTTCCCCTATGTATTCCATTGGTTCTCAGGTTTGGCTAGCTACAAACCATCTCTCGCTGAAAGACCGGCAGAGCCGGAAGTTGACCGAAAAGTGGATTGGACCTTACGAGGTTGTCGAGGTTCTCCCGAACGCTGTCAAGTTAAAACTACCCTGGAATATGAGGATTCACCCGGTTGTGAATGTCTCGTGGGTAAAACCATATCTTGGCGCCCTTGATGGGCAACCTGTTGTTAGACCCGGTCCTCAGTGAGTGACCAATGAAGGAGATGTAGAATTCGAGGTTGAAAAAGTGGTAGATTCACGCTTGAAGTGTGGGGGCCTACAGTTTTTAGTCCACTGGAAGGGCTATCCTGATGAAGATCGCACTTGGGAGCCAGCTAGCGCTCTTAAAAATGCCCGGGAGGTGATCGACAACTTCTATAAATTACATCCCTCTGCCCCTAGAAAACTTCGCCTCGTTGACACTACTGGACTCCTTTTCTCTCGTTTACCCGACCCGGTGACCGTTTGTCAACCCCTTTGGTCTCGTCTGGAAGTCGAACCATAGGAGGGGATAGTGTAATGGTGTTTAACTTTTCTTAGCGTGGTTTTCCTCTTTTAGCTACTCTCTGGTTAGGGTTGCACAGACGCTCACTAGACGCTTTACTTAGTCAGCTTTAGCCGCATTGACTCAGCGTGTTCGACTGTAGCCAATCACGTTTATCTCTCTTTGTTTGGTTTGTTCTATGATGTTCCTTGGTACAAATAACTCTAGTAGTATAAATACCAGGCTCTCTTGTCGTAGAATACTCCAATCGAGTTCATTTCGTGCCTTGCACTTAAAACTCCTTTCCCTGTTGCTCTCTATCAGTTCTTGGAGTGACTGAGATACAACATTGTTTGTCGGTTGTCACATCAGCATGTTCGACTGTAGCCAATCGCGTTTATCTCTCTTTGTTTGGTTTGTTCTACGATGTTCCTTGGTACAAATAACTCTAGTAGTATAAATACCGCTCTCTCTTGTCGTAGGATACTCCAATCGAGTTCATTTCATGCCTTGCACTTAAAACTCCTTTCCCTGTTGCTCTCTATCAGTTCTTGGAGTGACCGAGATACAGCATTGTTTGTCGGTTGTCACAACCATCAATTCTGAAGGTCTGGCCGACCTTTGGCTCCAACACATCTACCCTCGATTCAGGGCTCCCGAATCTGTGATATCCGACTGTGGCCCCCAGTTTATAAGCACCTTCACACAAAACCTGTACAAAGTGCTGCATATCAAGCCATGCTACTCGTCCGGATATCACCCACAGACCAATGGAGAAGCAGAATGCGTAAACCAGGAAGTGGAGACATACCTACAAATGTATTGTGCCAAGAACCCCAACGAGTAGAGCAGCCATTTGTTGATGGCTGAGTTTTTGCACAACTCTCACATCCACTCTACTCATGGTCAAACGCCCTACTATCTGCTGTACAGTTACGAACCCAACCCTTATCCCTTGGTCCACTCCTCCAAGGCCCCTGGAGTAGAGGAATGACTTGAGGCCCTCGCACACACACGTGATGCCATGCTCATTGCCCACAAAAGGACTGCCGAATGAATGGCAAAGAGCAGCCCCAACCCACTGGTGTACACGAAACCCCAACTAAACAGTCTTGTTTGGTTGGATGCAAAGGACCTAAAATGCAATGTCCAGTCAACAAAGCTGGCCCTGCGACGTGTTGGACCCTTCTGGATCAAAAAGATCATCAATGACATAGCCGTGGAACTTGACCTACCAATCAACTGGTGAGTTCACCCTGTATTTCATACATCACGGATCTTTCCCTACACACAAACCCTTGAATATGGTTCTGCCCCTCTGCCACCACTTCCTGAAATGATCAACGATGTCCCAGAATGGGAAATCGAAGCAATACTGAATCACAAGGAAGTAAAGACAGGACACAGTATGCATATGCATTATTTGGTCAAATGGTCCAGATACAGACATGCCAGCAACACCTGGGAGCCAGAAGGAAACCTCATCCACGTGGAGGAAGTACTATCGGAGTATAAAAGGAAATGTCACAAGTCGCCAGAAACTCAGAACCCCACCCATTGCTCTAACCATCGCCATTCATAAATGTCCTCCTACAACCATGATGATGGATATAACTCTGAGTCACGCAAGTACTTGCTCGACCCTGTCTCAGCCTTCGACTCCAACTATGACTTTACATCCCCCATGTCTCCCCCACTCTCCCAGTCTGGCCTATCTGCGTCTGACTGCTTCGTGTTGGTCTATGAGTCGACACTTGAATCCATTCTTGATGCCAACACCAACAGACCATGGAATCCCCATTCCCAGTTCAACATATGTTACCTTTCCAAAGGAAAGAGAAAGGACATGCCAAAGACACCCTGAACATGCCCATACCCCACTCCAGAACCGGTATACCACACCCAGTGCAACACACCTGCCCCTGAACCATCCACATCCCATGTCCTGACAGGTTGTGACCTCGCAACCCTGTCCTCGCTCCCCAATGAAACCCAAGCCCCAGCCTCCACCCCTTTCAGTCTCCTGTGCAACCCACAAGACTACGAAAGCTATGTGTGGGTGCTTGAAGGGTTTGAACAATGGGACCAGGAAGGATGGAACTCAGGTGAACACCACGACTATCTATGGTTGTTGCATCAAATCTACAGAAGCATCGAAGATACTGTTGGCCATACTGCAAATATCTTAAAGGTTGGTGACACGGTCCTTGATGAACAGTCCCCTGGTACCGCCTTTATGGAGCAGGAAGGTATGAAGAATGTGGAACAAATGCAGCAGATGCTGGGATCCCTAATCAACATTGTACACATACAATTCAGCAAGACCCTCATGCAGTCCTTTCGAGACTTTTGCCCACTTCCACCTGTCTTTAAACAAGTTACTTTCAACGTTACCACCCCCTCCCTCTGACTATGAAACTGCTACAACTGGTCTGACAACTACGAGATGAGAGGATGTTCATGAAAGCCATGTCTCGACAACTGTTGAGAGTAGGAGGGATGGAGGTGACACATCTGGGTGCCAGTCTGAAGGTGGACCAAATCAAGAACTGCCACAAAGTGTACAGTCAAGCTGAATGGACGTATCTTCAGCATCTAGCTGCCACGGGGAAGAGACAAGCAATACTAAGACTCCAAAAAGGGAGTCAACGAGCAAAGAAGAGTCTGTTCCAGGAGTCCATTGGGTCAGAAAGTGTGGCCATCGAGAGGAAGAGGAGGTTGCCAGATGAAAGTTCCTTAACATCACAGCCCAGGTCCTCAGAGAGAGGTGCAATGACCCATGGACTTCAGAAGAAGAACGTGTCACCAAATGGAGAGAGTTCCTCCTGGCAGTTTTCAACAAGTGAAAATTTTGGCTACTCAATTTATTCAACTCAACCAAAACTACTGACGCCCTCCCATCTACAATGTTCTACCCAATCAAAGCAACAGACCAACTCTGACTTGAACTTGCTGGTCACATCACCCTCGACCCTTTCCACCCTTTCTACAAACACACTTGCCTCGATTGTCGAAGACTCGGACACTGGTCCTGTTGAAACAGAAAAGGCTCTAAGTGGACTGACCCTAATGGACGTCCTCTTAAGCAGCCCAAGCCTTCCGCCAATCATCAACACGAACCTGGACCTTCCTTTTGATGATTTTGACTAAATGGCATGACAGGGTCATCATGCGTAAAAGAGGGGGGATGATGTCATGCACCGTTCCTATCTTTTCCTTTTCAGGTGCGCTTACTGTACACGTTTCATATTGAGCACTCCTGTCATCCCCTTTCCCATGCCTCTGTGCATCTCATATTACACCGCTGCCCACCTTAGGGGCAAGTGTATGGACTCTACGTATACAATGCATGCCCACTTATGTATGCCTTCCTTTTATGTTTTACCTTTACACTTCTTGCTTCCCAAGATCCCAATGAGATCTGGAGGCTTCCTTTTTTTGATGGGTTTGCTTTCCAGTGCACATGACTCTGTCGCGTCGTGCTGAGGAACCCCTGTTTGCCCCTGGCAAACAGTCCATTGTCTGGAGTCATTCTGACTCAATGCGTGGAGGGTTCTTGTTTGCAGCCCCATCTTGTTTGCTACCTACATGTTTATGGGCATTAGTATGGATGTAATCCAACTGCCTGTGGGGTGTATAAAACCCCTCAGATGTGTCTCGGATTCCTTGTACTTTTGCTACCAAACTACCTACCTAGCAAGTTGGGTATATCCCTATAAATCTCTTGCTTCCCCTGTACTCTCGAAGTGCTGCTCTGCCACTGTGGTGATACTGGGCTAGAATGCTATATCATCTAAATCTCAGTATGACTTATCCTTCCAGAATACAAGGTGGTAGTCAAGGCTGTCCCTGTTGTCTATATCTCCATATCACTGTTGACATATCTGCAAGAGATCCACCTCAAGCTGAGGCTCGTCTATTGCCTGCCTATTGGTTTACTCAGTCGGAAGGCCGACAGTGCATGTCGGGTCATTGCCTTGAACAAGCAACCATGATCCACATCACACGACACATAGATCTTGTATCATAATACATATTGTTCTTCTCGATGTCCCTTCCATCTGTCTGGCACTCCAGTCTTCAAAGTGCTCCACCAGAAACACTTGTGTGGTGTGACAAACTACTCATTTCTGGGCAGGCCTGTTGGGTATTACCTAGGTCTACTGCTCATATTTAGGTGATGCAATAATTGACACCTATATCCTCTCTTTGTAGGGCCGACAGACAAGTCTTCCGACTTGGCCCAATTCATAACCGACTCATGGCATGAAGGCATCATTCATCATCCCGTTGTCACAACCATCTGTTGTTAGTAGGTATGAAGGTCTGTACTCTGAACTGTACATCAAACTTAGTCTGATGATATTCTGCCGGCATTACACCGAGCCTAGTCTGATGATAACTATATCTCAAGATCTTATTCATGTACACTTTTTACTGGTGTACATGTTGGCTGAGTCATCAGCAAAGTGTGGCTCACAGCAATGTCAGGAGCATGTGATTGTGTTTGGTTAGACATGGATTTGGCATTTCCCGGCTGAGTTCATTTCAGTTTAGAAGCTGTCAAGCTCACTTATTATATTTTTCCTTTCTTCCATCACCCTTCTTGTCTTCACTCTTCTTGTCTTTGTCATCCTTGTTTTCATCATCCTTGTTTTTGCTGGTAGTATACTATAACATACATGTATATGTGGGTGTGCATTGCATAGTATAGTAAATCATAGCATAGTAATATTATATGTGTGTATAGTACATCCTCTACTATGGGTGTGTTGCATAACATAGTAAATCCTACAGGGCATGCATTGCATAGTAAAGTAAAATGTTGCAAAGCATGAGTATGAACCTAGTCAAAATCAGTCTTGCTAATTCATACTCATGGCATCATGTGTGTATGTGTATATGTTTTTATTTGCAGAGACACTTCTGATTATTAGTAGGCAATACATCTAGTATTTGTCTTCCATGTCATTGCCAACTATGAAGCCTTTATAATGGTGTGTGTGTATACCTGTCATCTGTTGCAACAGAGACTTCTGACTGTCCATACTGTAGGTGGATACCTTTGTGCCCTCGACTGTTGCCATTTCATTCCTGTGGTCAGTCATTTGCAAATTTTGATGTACAAAAACTTTTCTGATTGTCCATAGCCCGTTCAAACCAATGATTATTGCAGCACAGTGGTAAGTCATTAATTTTCTACAGTTTTTGACCTCCAAAGATTGTCTAAGGACTCATTCAGGTTTGTATTCCCCCATGTCATCGCCATTGCCACAGCCTGCACACCCTTCCTTGACGTTATACCCTGCATGGACATTGCCATACCCTGTGTTCCTTTTGTTGATGGTACTTTCCCTGTGAAACTTGGAATTGGGGCATGCAGTGCTTGTCTGTTGGATCTTGTGAACATATGTGATTCCCCTCAACCATACTGGGAAGGCTGGCATTGGGTTTCTTTTCCATGACAAGGGATTTACAAGGTGCCCCTTTCCCTGTGTCCTTGTGTAAACTTCACTGCCCACACTCATTTGCAGTGTGAACATCACGATGGCAGCCAGCGCTGTAAGGTGTGGAATCATTTGCCAAACCAACTGGCAAATGGATAATGCAGTAGGTCCCCCCCTTTTTTTGTGATGATGCTTGGAAGATGTCACTGGTTTTTTCCATATAGATATCAAGATATTGTTTTCATTGCTCGATGTCGCTGCAAGGATATAGTGAACATCACCTGCATCATGCATCTTGGTATGTATGTCAGTTACTGTCCATGGAAAGAGATTCATCTTATGGTGACAGTTTGCACTCGTCCATTGGTAGAGTGCTGCAGTGTTTGAACCAGTTCACTGGTCCCCTTGTCAAACATATAGACCAATCTGTCATCCCCTCTGCCTATGACTACTGATTCTCTCTCTGCAATAGTTACTTGCTTTGGGAATCCTTTCTTGGGATTTGTATTGTATATTCTAGTACATATGCCATCTTCCATTCTGTGAAGACTGAATCCATTTACAGCATTGTCAATGACAAAGCTCATGTGAGCACTATCAATAGCAGCATTTCCTCTGAAGTATTCTTGTAAGATTTGCATATGTAACCATATAGCTGTACTTACATCAATCTCCCAATCATCTTTGTTGCAAGAATTACACCATCTTTTCTGCATAGTGTGTGTCTATAATCCCAATAACCCTGAGTCGTTTCTTTTTCATGGTCCTGTTGATTACTCACATTTCTCCATCATACATCCCAAACACAAGAACATTGGTGCTGTGAAAATACATGGCATGTGGAACAGTGGTTGGTAGTTCAACACTGAAGATATTGGTCAGCATATATTTTGTGCCCACTGTCCAAAGCTGGACTCATCTGTCATAAGTTGCAGTGATGAGTTGATCACTTCTTTTGCACCAGCTAATAGCCATGACTTCTTGACCTGTCCCTACCTGTCTTTCCAGAGTTTCCTCAAATTCTGGTGTTGCAGAGGTCAACCCTTGCTTCCAGAGCAAGAGATACCCAAGCCCAGTGCCACAGCAGAGTATATTGTTTCTCTCATCTTCGAGAGTCAACCACACCATGTGTCATGACCATGCTCCTGTTCTAACCTGACCCATGTCACCACCGACCATCTGACCCTTGTGGGCCTTCCCCTCCTGCCACTGGCCCTTCTCCGCTCTGCTCTGCCCCCATCTGCTCGCTCTAGTGCTCACATGGCATGTTCCTGCCCCATTCTCTGTCAGACCCTGTTGGTCTCTGTCAGCACTACCATGTGACTAGTGTCTCTCTGTCAGGTGACATCCTCCCTTGACTTAGGGGTCACCTTCCTTTTGGGTTGATGGTCCAGTCCAGGCATGGCACAGCTGCCACACCACATGGGACAGTGCAGGGCCGCTTCTTCTTTAGGCTTTCAGCCTATCACCTGATTGGTTGTCAGTGAGTGCTCCAAAGCTACTCCATTCTGTACTATTCCTTTTAGATACTTTCTCCTTATCCCATCCCTCACCTCCGCTGTCTGCACTTGTACTCTGACTGAAGTCTTCTGACATTTCTGTCCCTTGAAATTTTACTGTACTCTGTATGTTAGTTCCATTGTTCTGATACTGTACCGCCTTGATGGCGTGACCACTGTATATAAGCCCGCCACACTCAGCAGTGTCTCCTCAGTATGAATATCAACTTAGTTCCCTCCTCTGCGGTCTTCAACAGGCCTCCTCCTCCATTGTCAGCTTAATACTGACTCCTCCCTATCTCTGAAATCCGAGGGCTGGGCTCATACAAGGGGGCAGCACACAAGCTGAACCCAACACCCTCTCCCAAACCTCTGTCATGACAGTCAGCCACCCTTCAGCCATTGTCACTCCTTGTCGGTACACATTGGCCAATCATCAGCCAATGTCAGCCAACCTCTGGACACATCCCCTGGCCTCTGTGAGTGTCAGAGATTGTTGGAGTAGGACCGAACTTGACACCATGCAGGTGATGGGATCCCATGCATTGCATGTCTGGCAGGGCTTGCGAAGCTCCACTTTAGTTTGTAGGTCCCACATATGTAGTCCATCGAAACCTATAGTTGTAAGTATTTTCTTTAGGCCATATAATTGTCGCTGACCTCCACTTGCTAGGAGTCTACTGTCATTCAAGACTGCTAGACAGAGTATACCATCTTGATGGGCTGAAAGGTGCCCCCCCAAGATATACTTTGGAACTGACTTGATCAGCAGCATGGTTCTCGTGGCTATCTCACCCATCTTTGTTATCTATTTATCATGTGCAGAATAATGGGTAACTGGGTAACTGTATTGTAGTCACTAATCATTATGCACTTCAGTCAACCCCCTACAGGGACCTATTAGGTTCATATATTCTTATAGATGTTATAACCTAATAGGTGTCAAGTGGTTGGGAATACCTGACACCTGGGGATTCTCCAGAAGATGCCTGGGGAATCTCCCATATAACAGGAGTGGCTGGGGTCCTGATAGGATTTTCCCCATGGCAAATTGACCTGTCTCAGGTGGCAGCTGGATCTTCTCCAGCCTAAATTGACCAAGCTTCCAATATGACCCTGGGCATTCCCCATGGCAAATTGACCTGGCCCAGGTGGCAACTGGATCTTCTCCAGGCTAAACTGACCCACTCCTAGTCCAACCCTGGCCATTTCCCATGCCAAATTGACCAGTCCCTGAAGGCAATTGGGTATTCTCCAGGCTAAAATGGACCCCCTACTTGGCTAAACCTGGGCATTCCCCATGCTCTTTTGACCTACCCTAGGGTAGCAGCTGGGGCTTTCCCAGGGTGGGTTGACCCCTCCTCCAGGCTGTACCTGGACAATCCCAATTAAATTGACCTATTCCTAGTGATAACTGGACTCCTCCTGGGAATCCCCAGGCTGAATTGACCTATGCCTGGTGATAATTGGGTTGTATCCAGGCTCAATTGAGCCCTGTTCCATTGTAAACATGGGCATGCCATATGCTAAATTGAGCTAGCCCAGGTGGCAGCTGGCCATTGAACAGGCTACACCCTGGATATTCCCCATGCACATTTGACCTACCCCTGGTGAAAGAATTTCTGGCATCCCCATGCCAAATTGACATCACTATGACCATGCATAGCACCTTGGAGATTCTCCAGGGAGGCTTGGGGATTCCCCATGACAGGTTGGAGATTCTCCAGGGGGGGAAGGAGATGCTCCATGGCAGGTTGGAGATTCCCCAGATGGGCAGGAAGAATCATCATGACAGGTTGGAGATTCCCCAGGGTGGTATGGATACTTGCCATGACAGGCTGGAGATTCCACAGGTAGGCATGGAGATTCTCCATGACAGGGGGGAGATTCCCCAGGGGTGCTTGGGGATTCTCCATGTCAGGTTGGAGATTCCCCAGGTGGGCATGGAAATTCTCCAGGGACAGATGGAGATTGTCCAGGGAGGGATGGAGATTCTCCATTGCAGGTTGGGGGTTCTCCAGGAGGATATGGAGATTCTCCATGGCAGGTTGGAGACCCCCCAGAGGGGCATGGAGATTCTCCAGTGGGACTTGTGGATTCTCCAGGACAGGTTGGAGATTCCACAGGGGGACATGGAGATTCTCCAGGAGTACTTGGGGATTCTCCATGTCAGGGTGGAGATTCCCCGGATGGGCATGGAGATTCTCCAGGGGGGCTTGGGGAATCCCCATGACAGGTTGGAGATTCCCTAAGGAGGTATGGAGATTCTCCGTGACAGGTTGGAGATTCCCCAAGGAGGTATGAAGATTCTCCATGGTGGGTTGGAGATTCTCCATGGTGACTTGGGGAATCTCCATGACAGGTTGGAAATTCCCCAGAGGGCATGGAGATTCTCCATGACCAGTTGGAGATTGCCCAGGGGGGATATGGAGATTCTCCATGACCAGTTGGAGATTCCCCAGGGGGGGGGACAGAGATTCTCCATGACAGGTTGGAGATTCTCCAGGGAGGCTTGGGGATTCCCCATGACAGGTTGGAGATTCTCCAGGGAGGCTTGGGGATTCCCCATGACAGGTTGGAGATTCTCCATGACAGGTGGGAGATTCCCCAGGGGGGCATGGAGATTCTCCATGACAGGTTGGAGATTCTCCAGGGAGGTATGGAGATTCTCCATGGCAGGTTGGAGATTCTCCACAGTGACTTGGGAATTCTCCATGACATGTTGGAGATTCTCCACAGTAAGTTGGGGATTCTCCATGACAGGTTGGAGATTCCCCAAGGGGGCATGGAGATTCTCCATGGCTAGTTGGAGATTCTCCACAGTGACTTGGGAATTCTCCATGACAGGTTGGTGATTCCCCAGGGGGGCATGGAGATTCTCCATGACATGTTGGAGATTCTCCACAGTGACTTGGGGATTCTCCATGACAGGTTGGAGATTCCCCAAGGGTGCATGGAGATTCTCCATGGCAGGTTGGAGATTCTCCATGGCATGTTGGAGATTCCCCAGATGGGCATGGAGATTCCCCAGGGGGTATGGAGATTCTCCATGTCAGGTGGGTGATTCCCCATGGGGGCTTGGAGATTCTCCAGTGGGGCTTGGAGACTCTCCATGCCAGGTTGGAGATTCCCCATGTGAGCATGGAGATTCTCCACCTCAGGTTGGAGATTCCCCAAGTCAATCAAGGTGGTGATTTCCCATGTCAGGTTGGAGCTTCTCAAATATGGCTGGGGGATTCTCCATGTAAGGTTGGACATTCTCCAGAGTTGCATGGAAATTCTCTATGTAGTGTCAGATATTCCCCATGGGGGCATGGAGATTCTCCATGCAACTGAGGATTCCCCATGGGATTTCAGGGACTCAAATTTTGATTCACCAACAGTATTCTGCATACTGCATTAGTCATAAGGCAATGGTCTGTATTTTTTAATTCCACAGTATGTTATGTTTGATTAGTAAATGTGTAGTGGTGTCTATTGTTTTGACCACCCAAAGTATAGTACAGTCCATTAGGATCAGCCAAGCAGTCCACACTCCTGCCCACCAAAGTGCAGTGTACCTCATTAGCAAATGTGCAGTGGTGTCCTCTTTACTGACTACTGAGATGGGGCATAGTTCATTAGGAAAATGTGTGGCAGTCTTTATCTTGGACTACTAAAGTGTAGTGTAGTGACCATCAGGGAACCAGCAATTGGTCAGGACTGGTCACAAGCTGGTTTATGACTGATTCCAACTAAAATCCTGTTTACTGATGACTACCAAAAGTGCACCATATTTCATTAGGTAAAGTGACACATACTTGACTAGCAAAAGTGTGGTAGTCCACATCTTTTGTCCACCAATGTGCAGCATATTTGACTAGCAAGAGTGTAGTAGTGACAACCAGAAGTGTAGTGCACGTAGTTCTTTAGCTAATGGCAAAAGTGCAGAGCAGTGCATTAGCAAAAGTGTAGTAGTCCATACTTTCAACTTCCAAAGTGTAGTGTATGTTTATTACCACAAGTGTGCTGGTGACTAGCAAAGTGTAGTGTAGTTGATTAACAAAAGTGTAGTAGTGACTACCAAAAGTGTAGTGTAGTCCACTAACCAATGTGTAGTAGTCCACACTTTGGACTACCAAAGTGTGGTATATTTTGATTAGCAGTAGTGTGGTGGACATGACCAAATTGTAGAGCAGTTGATGAACAAAAGTGTAGTATTGACTACCAAAATGTAATGTATTTGAATAGCAAAAGTGTAGTGTAGTTGACTAGCAAAGGAGTAGTGCAATTCATTAGCAAAAGTGTAGTCTAGTTCATTTTGATAATGTGCAGTGGTGCACATGGTGGACTACCAAAGTGTAGTGTAGTTCATTAGCAAAAGTGTAGCTGGATTCATTACAGAAATGTGTAGTGGTCTGCATTTTTGACTACAAAAGTGTAGTTGACCAGCAAAAGGGTTGTGTAGATCATCAACAAAAGTGTGGTCTAGTTGACAAAGAAAATGACTTTTGCTAATGAACTACACTACACTTTGGTAGTCCACCATGTGCACCACTGCACATTATCAAAATGAACTAGACTACACTTTTGCTAATGAATTGCACTACTCCTTTGCTAGTCAACTACACTACACTTTTGCTATTCAAATACATTACATTTTGGTAGTCAATACTACACTTTTGTTCATCAACTGCTCTACAATTTGGTCATGTCCACCACACTACTGCTAATCAAAATATACCACACTTTGGTAGTCCAAAGTGTGGACTACTACACATTGGTTAGTGGACTACACTACACTTTTGGTAGTCACTACTACACTTTTGTTAATCAACTACACTACACTTTGCTAGTCACCAGCACACTTGTGGTAATAAACATACACTACACTTTGGAAGTTGAAAGTATGGACTACTACACTTTTGCTAATGCACTGCTCTGCACTTTTGCCATTAGCTAAAGAACTACGTGCACTACACTTCTGGTTGTCACTACTACACTCTTGCTAGTCAAATATGCTGCACATTGGTGGACAAAAGATGTGGACTACCACACTTTTGCTAGTCAAGTATGTGTCACTTTACCTAATGAAATATGGTGCACTTTTGGTAGTCATCAGTAAACAGGATTTTAGTTGGAATCAGTCATAAACCAGCTTGTGACCAGTCCTGACCAATTGCTGGTTCCCTGATGGTCACTACACTACACTTTAGTAGTCCAAGATAAAGACTGCCACACATTTTCCTAATGAACTATGCCCCATCTCAGTAGTCAGTAAAGAGGACACCACTGCACATTTGCTAATGAGGTACACTGCACTTTGGTGGGCAGGAGTGTGGACTGCTTGGCTGATCCTAATGGACTGTACTATACTTTGGGTGGTCAAAACAATAGACACCACTACACATTTACTAATCAAACATAACATACTGTGGAATTAAAAAATACAGACCATTGCCTTATGACTAATGCAGTATGCAGAATACTGTTGGTGAATCAAAATTTGAGTCCCTGAAATCCCATGGGGAATCCTCAGTTGCATGGAGAATCTCCATGCCCCCATGGGGAATATCTGACACTACATAGAGAATTTCCATGCAACTCTGGAGAATGTCCAACCTTACATGGAGAATCCCCCAGCCATATTTGAGAAGCTCCAACCTGACATGGGAAATCACCACCTTGATTGACTTGGGGAATCTCCAACCTGAGGTGGAGAATCTCCATGCTCACATGGGGAATCTCCAACCTGGCATGGAGAGTCTCCAAGCCCCACTGGAGAATCTCCAAGCCCCCATGGGGAATCACCCACCTGACATGGAGAATCTCCATACCCCCTGGGGAATCTCCATGCCCATCTGGGGAATCTCCAACATGCCATGGAGAATCTCCAACCTGCCATGGAGAATCTCCATGCACCCTTGGGGAATCTCCAACCTGTCATGGAGAATCCCCAAGTCACTGTGGAGAATCTCCAACATGTCATGGAGAATCTCCATGCCCCCCTGGGGAATCACCAACCTGTCATGGAGAATTCCCAAGTCACTGTGGAGAATCTCCAACTAGCCATGGAGAATCTCCATGCCCCCTTGGGGAATCTCCAACCTGTCATGGAGAATCCCCAACTTACTGTGGAGAATCTCCAACATGTCATGGAGAATTCCCAAGTCACTGTGGAGAATCTCCAACCTGCCATGGAGAATCTCCATACCTCCCTGGAGAATCTCCAACCTGTCATGGAGAATCTCCATGCCCCCCTGGGGAATCTCCCACCTGTCATGGAGAATCTCCAACCTGTCATGGGGAATCCCCAAGCCTCCCTGGAGAATCTCCAACCTGTCATGGGGAATCCCCAAGCCTCCCTGGAGAATCTCCAACCTGTCATGGAGAATCTCTGTCCCCCCCCCTGGGGAATCTCCAACTGGTCATGGAGAATCTCCATATCCCCCCTGGGCAATCTCCAACTGGTCATGGAGAATCTCCATGCCCTCTGGGGAATTTCCAACCTGTCATGGAGATTCCCCAAGTCACCATGGAGAATCTCCAACCCACCATGGAGAATCTTCATACCTCCTTGGGGAATCTCCAACCTGTCACGGAGAATCTCCATACCTCCTTAGGGAATCTCCAACCTGTCATGGGGATTCCCCAAGCCCCCCTGGAGAATCTCCATGCCCATCCGGGGAATCTCCACCCTGACATGGAGAATCCCCAAGTACTCCTGGAGAATCTCCATGTCCCCCTGTGGAATCTCCAACCTGTCCTGGAGAATCCACAAGTCCCACTGGAGAATCTCCATGCCCCTCTGGGGGGTCTCCAACCTGCCATGGAGAATCTCCATATCCTCCTGGAGAACCCCCAACCTGCAATGGAGAATCTCCATCCCTCCCTGGACAATCTCCATCTGTCCCTGGAGAATTTCCATGCCCACCTGGGGAATCTCCAACCTGACATGGAGAATCCCCAAGCACCCCTGGGGAATCTCCCCCCTGTCATGGAGAATCTCCATGCCTACCTGTGGAATCTCCAGCCTGTCATGGCAAGTATCCATACCACCCTGGGGAATCTCCAACCTGTCATGATGATTCTTCCTGCCCATCTGGGGAATCTCCAACCTGCCATGGAGCATCTCCTTCCCCCCCTGGAGAATCTCCAACCTGTCATGGGGAATCCCCAAGCCTCCCTGGAGAATCTCCAAGGTGCTATGCATGGTCATAGTGATGTCAATTTGGCATGGGGATGCCAGAAATTCTTTCACCAGGGGTAGGTCAAATGTGCATGGGGAATATCCAGGGTGTAGCCTGTTCAATGGCCAGCTGCCACCTGGGCTAGCTCAATTTAGCATATGGCATGCCCATGTTTACAATGGAACAGGGCTCAATTGAGCCTGGATACAACCCAATTATCACCAGGCATAGGTCAATTCAGCCTGGGGATTCCCAGGAGGAGTCCAGTTATCACTAGGAATAGGTCAATTTAATTGGGATTGTCCAGGTACAGCCTGGAGGAGGGGTCAACCCACCCTGGGAAAGCCCCAGCTGCTACCCTAGGGTAGGTCAAAAGAGCATGGGGAATGCCCAGGTTTAGCCAAGTAGGGGGTCCATTTTAGCCTGGAGAATACCCAATTGCCTTCAGGGACTGGTCAATTTGGCATGGGAAATGGCCAGGGTTGGACTAGGAGTGGGTCAGTTTAGCCTGGAGAAGATCCAGTTGCCACCTGGGCCAGGTCAATTTGCCATGGGGAATGCCCAGGGTCATATTGGAAGCTTGGTCAATTTAGGCTGGAGAAGATCCAGCTGCCACCTGAGACAGGTCAATTTGCCATGGGGAAAATCCTATCAGGACCCCAGCCACTCCTGTTATATGGGAGATTCCCCAGGCATCTTCTGGAGAATCCCCAGGTGTCAGGTATTCCCAACCACTTGACACCTATTAGGTTATAACATCTATAAGAATATATGAACCTAATAGGTCCCTGTAGGGGGTTGACTGAAGTGCATTATGTTCATTTTTTATCCAACCCAGAATCATTCACCCTTTTTGTTTGGCCCAGCAACGTCATTGTCAATGCTGATGGAGGGCCTTACTGTTGCCTGGCATATTTTCTCGATGCACTGTGGTGAGCACCATTTGTTACCAGCCAATGACTTAAATTAATTAAATGTAGAGACAGACTTGGCCTCAAAGGGGCTATCTCGTTGCATGACTTTATTGTCGGGCAATGGATATTTGTTACAAGTCAGCAACTCAAAATCAAGCTTACATGATGCTAAGTCATTCAGTGCATGAACATATTGTCAGGTGGCGACTGATTTTTCATTCAGTGCATGAGTGTATTGTCAGGCATTGACTGATTTATTGCTTTCGTCATTGATGCTGGCAAGTAGTCAATCAATTTGTTATGTCTCCCTTCCCCTTATAACACTGACATGTCTACACCCCCACCAGACCACCAGACCATCATGAAATCTGATTCCAGCTCTCTTCGTTCAATGCACCTGTGTACTGTTTCCAGATTTCAGCCCCACCAGTCAGGGGACTGTAGACCTCCTACTTCATCTACCTGCCTCACCTGTAGCAAGGCTGTGATTTGGGACAAATCCACCTCAATGAACGAGGTACAGTGAGTGAAAAAACCCTTGCAATGTTTCACTATTTTTCACTAACTGCAGTGTAGCACTGGAGGGCATGGGAATCTCACTTGGCCATAGTGGGATGGATGGTAGTACTGACTCTTGGCTACTGAGGGGTCACTGTATCATGTAATTATGTCCAGTGGCCATTGAGATATGTTGGTTTTAAAACAGGTACATCATTGCAAGGGTTTATTCACTTTTGGTCTGGGTAGTAGAATCTCACTCAAATGAAGGGATAATTGTGGTTGTTTGGTCATACAAACAAAGATACACATATCAACATTGTGTCTGAGTTCCAAAAAGTTCACATGCTTCTTTGTTTCCAACCTCTACCACCATGAGATCCATCTCTGCCACCCAAAGGAATACTATCCTGACTATGCTTGATGCTGGTCACTCTGCTTCCTCTATTGCCTCTAGTACTGGCCTGCATCTCTCTACCATCTCTAGGCTTTGTTCCAAGGAGCATTCCACCCTGCAGAAGTCCACTGGAGGTTGTCCATCCAAGCTTTCCCCTGCCAATATCTGCCATGCCATCCATCTTATCTCCACTCAGAAGGCAGAAAATGCTGTTCAGGTGACCAAAACTCTCTCCAATATCATCAACCAGCCCCTCCACCCAAATACTGTTCAGCAGCACTTAAAGAAGACTGGTATGAAGGTTGTGGTCAAGCATAAATGACCTATCCTCTCTGCCAAGCATCACAAGGCAAGACTTGACTTTGCCTATGCTCACAAGGATTGGACTCTGGAGGACTGGAAAAGGGTGGTATGGTCTGATGAGACTAAAATCAACTGCCTTGGGTCAGATGGTTGCAAATGGGTGTGGAAAAAGCCAGGGGAGAAGCTGAATGATAGGCTAGTGGAGGGGACACTGAAGTTTGGAGGAGGTTCTCTCATGATGTGGGGCTGTATGACTTGGGAAGGTGTTGGATATGCTACCAAGATTGATGGTAGGATGGATGGAGACCTTTACCTCCAAATTTTGAAGGATGAACTACAAGATTCCCTTCAGTACTATGGTCTTCATCCTCCTGACATCATCTTCCAGCAGGACAATGACCCCAAGCACACCTGCAACCAGGTCAAGGAGTGGCTGGAGGAGCAGGATTTTAGGACTATGGTATGGCCTGCACAGTCTCCTGACCTCAACCCCATAGAACATGCCTGGGGTTACCTCAAGAGGAGGCTTGCAGAGTATGAGCACCCCCCCAAGGGAATACTGGAGTTGTGGGAGAGGACTCAGGTGGAGTGGAATGATATACCAGCTGAAGAGTGTCAGGAGTTGATTGAAAGCATGCCAAGGAGGGTTGAGGCAGTGCTTAAAGCAAAAGGAGGCTATACCAAGTACTGATATTCCCTATATACCCTTCCATTACCAAAAGTGAATAAACCCTTGCAATGATGTACCTGTTTTAAAACCAACATATCTCAACAACCACTGGATGAAATCATGTGATACAGTGACCCCTCGGTAGCCAAGAGTCAGTACTACCATCCATCCCACTATGGCCAAGCGAGATTCCCATGCCCTCTGGTGCTACACTGCAGTTCGTGAAAAATAGTGAAACATTGCAAGGGTTTTTTCACTCACTGTATGTAGGTGGTCAGAATTGCAGTTCTTTCACACAGACTTGTTCACAGAGCTTCCACACTGCTGTGGACCACTTCCTGCCTATGGATCCCATTCATGCACAGTCAATAAGTCTGTTGCATTTCATCTGAGCCTTCCATAATTTCAAGCTCCTTATAATTTAGGTGGAAATGACCCAACCAAGCCCACACCCACCACCTCATCTTCCCTACTTACTTCTCAAAATGTGAGTTCTTCCAGCCCCTCCCACCTTACTCATCAAGGTGTGGTGATTTTGGACACCCTTGGGGGGGTTGGTCTTTCATTGCCTTTGGAGCCCATAGGTAAGCAACCTTTATTTTATTCACCTGTACAAATAATCTGAGGAATAATGTGATTGATGGGTTCCAGCCCCCCAATCAATCTCAGAACATAGTTCCCCAGTCTCAGCTCCATGCCCACTGTCAGGTTCTCATATCCCTCTTGGATTGAAGGAGAGCATTCATAGGGCAGTTCAATACCATGTGAAGAAGTATGCTTGCCAGCTGGAAGCTGGCCTCTGTAACCAGGTAGAAATTGGGCTTTCTGAGGCCATTGACTTCACTCTCAAGATCATAGAATGGCTGCTTGAGGAGATGTATTCCATAAGTTTTGCTTTCTTTCAGTTGTCAATGTTGTTTGATTTGCCCTGAGACCCTGCACAACACCTGCATTGTTGTGCCTGCCACTGGGCACTCTAATCTGCCAGCTAAGCTCATGCCTGGTGTGTGGGAGCAGTCCCGATCTCAGCTGTAAAGCTCAATGTTGCCTTTTCCTTGACCTGTGTTTCCTCCTCATGCCTAATGTCAATAGTCAAAGATAGTTAAATATGAGAGCCACCTGTTGTTACCCTGTTGTTGTTACCCTTGTTACCCGAACAACAAAATAAGTCGTCATCATCACTATGCACCTTCATCAGGATATTAAACTGGAGATTGAAACACATCTCAGCCCCAGACCATGCTGCAAAGAACTAACATGAGTCTCAGTAGTGCCAGTGGACACAAGTTTGACCATACTATAGGTTACTCTCCACCCACACTCGCACAGGGAGAAGTATCGGGTGCAATACCCACCCAAGTACCACGTACCAGCTCCCCTGCTGCTTTGGGTGGTTGTCATTCTCTTACTTGGCATCATAATGCTACTTGGTCTTGCAGCTGTAATTGACATTGTACACCAACTTTTCCCTCCTGACTCCCTCTTGGGTATAACTGTTATCATAGCCTGTGGGTCAATCATGGCTGCCATTTTGCAGAGCTGGGAAGCTCTGGTAAAGAGGGGGGGTGCAAGCACCATTTGATTTATGGGTAGTTCTAGTCAATATTCCTGTGACCATCAATCTGTCCTGAGCCTAAATTTGTGTTCAGATGAGTTGTATAGACTTCTAGTCATGTGAGTTGGTCATCATGTTTGGATAAGTAGGTCTTGTAATGCTGAACACAAATCAAGGTCCGTTGAAATGTCTTCCATGATTGTCTGGATCTAACCATTCTTGTTAGGCCTAAGGTCTTTGTTGTCCTTCTTATGACAATCCCCTTCTGTCCATCACATCACACCCAAAAACAAGGTCTAGTGGCAGAGCCTTCTGCAATAGCATCAACACTAATTGTCTTTGTATGAAAACAAGGTCCACAAAAGCCCTCCTTTGTAAGTATGCCTCCATGCATTAATACACGGGCTCAGGTTATGTGCTGATGACCTTGGTTGGCCATCCCCTCCCCTACAACATGCCTCCATCATATGCCATATACAAACAATGTCAGTGCAAAGAATGTGTTCAGAGAGATACCAATGGTATCTTGATGGATTTGTGGCTGATAGCTGCCCATCTGAAGCATGTCCAGGAGGAAAAGTCCAAACACAGGGTGTCCCCTGCTGCTACTGAAAAGACCTTCACTGCCCATACTACCCATCCCAATAACCTTGCTAGCCACCTTCTTGCTGTAACACTTACCAATGATGGGCTGGATCTGAAATCCCCTGCCAACAAACTCTGGAACTTGTGATCTGAATACCAGGCATCAGGTCCAAGCAAGGGCATTGTTGCTGGGTCATTGGATCCCCTTCCTTTCACCAACATCGCTGAAAGCCTCAGCCATCTTTGCCTAACTTCCTGGACATCAATGCTACATTCCATGGCTCTCCCTGCTTCTCAGATCACAGGCCATCAAGTATCCAGGAAGGATGGCCATGCATGCTCTGTGAAGGCATTGAAACTATTGTCCAATATTGAGGGCCATGCCAACCAGTGCCTTCATCTCTTACTAGATCCTTCGGACAATCCTATTGCTGAGGTGACCAATGACCTGCAGCACCTCCGTCTTTCCTGGGAGAATATCAGAGGGAAGGCCAATTCCATCAATGCTTGCAAGAGGGAGGTCACAACTACTCTGGACAAGCTTGAGCTTGAAGTCAAGGCAAGGCCATCCCCCTCTCCTTCATCAGGAAATTTGGAGCCAGTAAATGTTGATACTGGTAAGTATTATCATCATCAGTAAAAATATTGAATTGTTCACTCCCTGATAGAGAATCAAAATACCCCACCAATAGAGTGTATGGACATAGTTGCTCAGGTTGCAGTCCTCATTGGTGTTGTTTGCAGCATCCTGATGGGAATCAGCCAGCGCCATGGCAACTTCCTCATGGGTACTCTGTCTCTGCTGCTCTTTTTAGTGTTCCAATGATCCAATGGCACACTTAGTGTGTCTCATCAAAATGTCATTTGGCAGCTTCCACCTACCATTGAGGCGGCCCTCAGCAAATTTAATATCAAGTCCAAGACAGTGACTTATGCAGTGTGCAGCTGTCATTGCACTTATGCACCATCATATTCAACAGGTTTGGCAATCCCCACCTATCCAAAGTACTGTACTCACTATCCAAATCCTGAAACACTTTGTGGTGAGCCACTACTGAATGTTCAGCCCGATGGTACCCATCAGCCAAAGAGGACCTTTGTTCACCACAACTTCAATGACTATCTTGCCAGTTTGTTGTTGAGGAGCAACCTTGAGACGATGATGGATGCATCATGTGATGACCTCACCATGTCCCTCACCTCTCCCCCACCCTGTTTCATCGAGACTCCTTTTGAAGCAAAATTCTTATGGGAATTTGGTGGTCCAAAGGGTGGACAACTTTTTGTGGATAGGGGTGATGAGGGGTCGCTACATGTTTGCTTTGCATGTCAACTTTTTCAACCCAGAAGGCATGAGCTTGCATGGGCCTAGCACCTCATCAGGCATCATTTCAATGGCATGCCTGAACCTTCCTCTTGACGTGTGATACAAACCTGAAAATATGTATCTTGCTGGCATCATTCCAGGCCCAAGGCAACCTTCACTGGAAAACTTGAACCACTACATTCACCCTCTTATCGCCCAACTTGCTACTTCCTGGGAGCAAGGGGTTTGTTACTCAAGAACTGTGAATCACTGCAATGGAAGGGTCACATGAAGTGCCATTGCACTCATTGTTTGTGATCTACCAGCTGTGCGCCATCTTGCTGCTCTTGCCAGTACTGGCAGTCATTTTTTCTGTAGCACATGCAACTGTTACCATAAAACTAACTATGGTAGAACAGATTTTGAAAAGTGGGTATCCAGGGACAAGGATAAGCTGCATCGTTATGCTGAACAGTGGAGAGATGCCCTGACAACTGCTGAGCATGAAAAGCTCTTCAAAGAGCATGGCATTCGCTATTCCGAGCTCTGGCAACTGCCTTACTGGGATCCTACATGGCAACTTGTGGTTGATTCAATGCACTGTATCCTTGAAGGTCTTGTACAGCACCATGTACACAGTCTCCTTGGCCTCACAAATGAAAATACCATCCCATCTCAGGCAAATATCCCTGCATTCTACCATAATTTCAAGCAGCTTGATCCTGAAACAGCAGCAATGCTATCTATGACTACAAAGGAGGCTGCCCAGGTCTCTGCTATTCAGGCTCTTCTAGTTGCTCAAGTTCCCTCTGTGGACAATGATGCTGACATTACAACCTTGTTGGCTCATCTTCAAGAAACCCTTCTCAGGAAGAATACAGCTGCTTTGAAATATGTATGTCAGACATTAGACTGTGTCCCCAAGAAGCAAACAAGGCTATATAAAGTTGACTGTGCCAAAGCACTCATACAATGGGTGCGTGAACTCCTGTTGTCTGCAAAACTTGCTGCTGAAAGTTTCTGTAGCATCATGAGTGGCCCCTGTGTACAACCAACAGAGGTACCCCAAAGCTTGGTCCAGTGAAAGTTCTGGGACACATATGCAATGTTATCCACAACACCTCCATACCATCATGGTTTGCATCAGTACCCAAAAACTTCAGAGAGCAGGCCACAGGCACAGTCAAAGCAGATGAGTGGCAATTGCTCATCACTGTCTATATACCGATTGCACTCATCAGTCTTTGGGGAGTTGGTAATGCTGGGTCAGACCTCGAGGTCATCCTTGACCATACCATGGACCTTGTTTCCACAGTTTATCTTGCATGTTCCTGGACAATGAGCTCTGAGCGAGCACTCACATATCACTCATGCATTGCCCACTATGTAGGGGGCTTAAATACCACCCACCCTCACTTCAGCCTTCAACCAAATCATCATGCTGCATTTCACATCTATGATTACCTTGTTCTCTTCAGCCCAGTACATTCCTGGTGGATGTTCCCATTTGAACGATTAATTGGAATACTGCAACATCTTCCCAGTAATCATAAGTCTGGTGAGTACTCTAATCTTTCTGTATTGTTTTGTCCTCAATCCTTTGTAGGTGAACAGGAAAGTACTATGTTGCACTTGTACCTCAAAGGAGCAAAACTACAGGCCTGGCTATCTCACCCAAACTGTCCCCCCACCATACAGGAGTGCAAGATACTGCTTGACTGAGCCTACAATATGTGTGTCCATGTGGATCTGGATGATACCGATTTACTCAATGTCAAGGTCAGGGTACCAGAGACATGGAATGTGACAAGTGTTCCACAAGACTTAGAAGAGCTGATTCATTGGTGCAAAGCCATGTTGCACACCAATGTCAAGACCAGTGATGGGATGACTTATAGCTGACGCTCAACACATCTTGGCAACTCACTCATCCTATACTATCCAAATGGGAATCGGACTTCACCAGTTGTCCCTGGGTGCACCATGTATATATATGAGCACAATGGCTTACTCCATTTTGCAGTTCAGAGGCAGTGTCCTGCCTACCAGTATGTCTGACCCATATGCCACCTACCCTCATTTCCCAGCCAGAATGTACTTGTCTGCCCTTAGTGAGAGATTGGAACACATGGATATTTTGTGGGTTGTTAGCCACTATGCATGGTGGACAGTCTCCAAGGAGGCTGTAGTCATACTTTCTTTGTGTTGGGTAGGTCACATTCATTGTCTGGCATACAAGTATTTACTTTGAATCTTCACAGGACTAAGCATTTGAATGAGTGGAAGTTGCCTGTGGTCTCGAAGGAGCCATTCCTATAAAGATTGTTACAATCTGATCTTGGTACATCTTTGCCGCTCGCAATTTCTGAGTCTTCACCCATTCCTTTGCTACAGAGTTACCAGAATACCCAGTGAACTACATCTAGTGCTTTTCTTATATGGTTGACCTGTCTTTGTATCCTGAATGTACTACTTCTGGAACTTCCTCATGCATGCCTTGTCGGGCATGGACTCTACAATTTTGTGGGATGAGAAATGTGTGGCGATGATCAGGTAACCAGTTTTAACTTGGATGAGATTCAGAATTTCAGATAGCATATCCCCTCCTGTTTTCATTTTAACAATAAACCTTGGTCTCTATGCCAATGAAAATTTGAAGTCCAAATCATTGTCTGGGCAACAACAATACAATAATTTCCTCTGTGGCTCAAATGCGAAGATAAAACTTGAAGTCTTGACAAGTGTGCTGTCAGCTTCAATACTTAAAAATCAGATTGACATTTTGGACGTGACTACATGGTTGTGCAAACTTGTAGTTATCGCAAACAATCTCACAATTGGCAAGACTTTGAACTCCATCCCTGTTAGAATTTGATTTATAATCTTAAAATTTTGCCATCATGATTTCCACTACATTTTCCCCCATCCTAAATATTGATGGCCACATTGTGTAAACCAGAGTGGAAGATCATCACCAAAATTGTCAAACTCCACCATTCCTCAATAAGGAATATAACTCAGGGGGGCTGTGCCACTGATGCACTGCAACTCGGTCTGGTGATACCATGCACCCCTGTGCATCCAGCTGATCTCTGAGCCAATGACAAAATATCTGTTGATTGACACTACCACCTGGCACTCACCAGCCACTATATAACATATCTATCACACACACTCATACATATTGGTGGATATATATGTCACCAGAAGTGTACTCTTGACTTGCAAATTACCATTACACTGCAATTGGTAGTGAAATATAATTATATAATTACTGTTTTATGGTATTTGTACTGCTGAGTGGTGGCCAGTAGTGCTACTGCACTTATCAGTGAACTAGGAGCTTCCATGACATTTGCACTTGCATGCCATAGAAAGCTCACTGGGAATAACAGGAGGAAAAGGCTGCCTGATAAAATACTCAGCATCAGGAAAAAAAAACCTAGCTACATAGGCCTATGTAGATTCTATAGTGTCAATAGCCTGGTAGTTAAGTCCCCCATATGTAGTCACTGTAGCTGAAGGGATCAAATATATAGTACTTCAAAGTACCAGTAGTTTGCCCTGAAAGTGTGTCACTACCATAGTAAGTGCATCAGCAAAACCCTGGGTTTGGTACAGAGGCACAGACCAACAGATGGTACAGATTTTCCACAGACCAAGTACAGACCCCTACAGACCCTACAGACCCTACAGACTCTACAGACACCACAGATCTAAACTTTGATTTGCCCATATCTCATCCAAAAATAGACATATTGATGAGATAATCATACTGACATGATCATGACATCATACACTACAACTTTCATTATGACATCATAACTGTACAGCCACTTTTTTATTTTTGCAAACTGGGACTCCATGAGAACTGTGTGAATATCTCACCCAAAAAAGGAGATATTACTATGGTAGAAATATTCCCATGGTCCTGTGATCATAGGCTACAACTTTCATTTTTGGTGGAGTTTGAATCTGAGTTTGAAATTTGTAGAGGTGTGCCACACAACCCACATGTCATGCCTGTGCCTCTGTCCTGGTCCGTCCTGTGCTACTACCAACCTCTTCCTGCACCACCAGCCTCTCTCTGCTCTGCTCCACCCCCATCCGCTCACACTAGCACCCATATGTCGTGCTCCTGCCCCATTTCCTGTCAGGCCCTGTCGGTCTCTGTCAGTGGTACCATGTGACCAGTACCTCTCGGTCATGTGACTTCCTCTCTTGGCTTAGGGGTCAGTTTCCTTTCGGATTGATGGTCCAGTCTAGGCATGGTGTAGCTGCCACACTGCATGGTACAGCACAGGGTCACTTCCTCTTTAGGCTTTCAGCCTATGGTCTGATTGGCTGTCGGTGAGCACTCTGAAGACACTCCATTCCATGCTATTCCTTTTAGATACTTTTTCTTTATCCTGTCCTTCACCTCTGTTGCCCATACTCATACTCCAACTGAGATTTTCTGATGTTTCTGCCCCTTGAAAATTTACTGTACTCCATATGTTAGTTCCAATGTTCCGATACTGTACCACCTTGATGGCATGCCTACTGTATATAAGCCTGCCATGTTCAGTGGTGTTTCCTCAGTATGAATATCACCTTAGTTCTCCTCCTCTGCAGTCTTCAACTGGCCTCTCTGTCTTCTGTCAGACTTTCCCCAACTCTCTTCTGTCTTTGAAATCCAAGGGCCAGGCTCATACAAGGGGGCAGCGCATGAGCTGAACCCAATGCCCTCTCCTGCACCTCTGTTGTGACCCTCAGCCACCCTTCAGCCAATGTCACTCTTCACTGGCCTTTGTTGGCCAGTCATTGGTCAACATCAGCCTAGCTTCATACACATCCCCCAGCCTCTGTGAGCATCAGAGATCATCGGAGTAGGCCTGAACTTGACATCACATAGCTGGCTTTGAAAGTTGTTGAGGTAAGCAGAAATGGATATTTAAACCCAGCTCACTCCCACACTGCATCTCTTTCCACTACCACCACCATCCCTCTTTCTCACCATCATCTTCATTGTCATCCCTCCCTCACCACCCTCCTTTGCTACTACCACCCTTATGGTGGGTACCCTCTCCCTACTAATAGTAATAAGTGACCACTTAGTATAGATAGATATGTATATCCTTGTACCTTGACATGTAATTTAGGTAGCTTATGATAATATGATTCAATTATTGGTCAACTACAACATATGTGAGTGGTGAGAATCTGTAGTACTGAAACAATCTGGGGTAGGTCTGTACAGATATAGATATGTGTACAGACCTGTATAGAGGGGGGTGGTTTTGCTGATGTGTGCTATGTAGGCTACCCAGACTATGTATTTATACATAGGCACCCCACAAGTTTTCTAGTGGTATGCTACTGCCAATACATAGCTGGCCATAGACATCAGTCCTCACTACTATCCAGTACCATATACATATCCCACTGCATTATACATATTACCATTTCATATGCTATCAGCTTTGTAGATCTATACATGCATGTGTGGTGTAGTTGCAGTCTGTAGGGTCTGTAGGGTCTGTAGGGTCTGTAGGGGTCTGTACTTAGTCTGTGGAAAATCTGTACCATCTGTGGGTCTGTGCCTCTGTACCAAACCCAGGGTTTTGCTGATGCAGGCACTCAAGGATTGTGGCACTGTAAGAGTCTTTGTTCTCACAAGAAATAATGTGAGGTAGGCCGATGAGGCCCTGAAGCTTACAGAGGATCTCATATTCATGGTGAAAAATGGAGGCCATGTCATTGGCTGGTGAAAGTTTGACAGTGAAATCATCATTAGTGAGTACATTGTGCATGTGGAAAACATTGCCTTGAATATTGTCAGTTCTTGTGGTCTAAGTGGAAAGAAAGAAATCATACCATATGAACCTGAACCAAGCTTGTCCTTCAGGTGATAGTATCGATTTACCAGAGTGGAGATATACATCGCAGGCCAAGCTATAACCAATGAATGTACAGCACTCTCAGGCTTTGGCAAGTTCAGCTTGAACATGTGTGTGCTACTATGCTGTTTGACTTTGGGTTTGTTTGGTCATCAGGTTGTGTGACCGATTTGAAGATCTAATCTTCCAGCAGTCACTTTGTTTATGAGCATGCCAAAGGCACAGGAAGATGTAGACCATGAAGCCTATTTAGCACTAAGTATCTTCATAACAAGAATTTCTCAAGGGAATGGCATGCATCCTAATGCCATCTCTTCAACATTACTACCTGAATCTGAGAGGCATTTAGACATGCACAGGTTTGTTAACAGTGAAGTGAATATCTGAGACAGGAGAACAGGGACAGGAGAGTGAGCAACCTATGGTGGACTGAACAACAGTAACAATGGTAAGGTGGGACAACAAGAATAAATCTTGCATCAAGGGTATCCATGTCACAGATGTTCGCCAAGGCTGTGCCCAATGAGGGCTTCAGGTCTATGCATTTCGCCACCTACTACTGACTGCATTACAGAGAGTAGTATGCAATTAAGGGAATGGAATAGTGCTGCACAAAGATGTTATACAAAAATTTTGACATTGGTCAGTAGATCATCCCCATCTTCAGCTGCACTTCTATCAAGGAGGGTATCCAAACTAGAGAGCTGGATGTCATGCCTTCTCATACCTTTGGCCAGTTCTTCAGGCTCATCCTCAACAAGGCTTTCAGGGGAGATGGTCCAGTTCACCATGAAATCCAGCTGCTCCTGCTTCAAGTGATACTTGAGCATCTGAAGGGCCTCCATCAGTATGGGGCCAATCTGGTTGTGCTTCTTGGTGTCTGTCTCAGCACTCAATGAAAAGACCCTTTCACAGGGTATGGATGATGCTTGGATTGGAAGATAGTCCATCACAATGGCAAACAGCATTGGGAATCACACAACCAGGGACCCCCCTTACAAACCAACATGTCCAAGGCACTGTCAAGTTTGGTGGAGGGAGTTTGATGATGTGGGGGTGCATGACAGTGCATGGAGTAGGCCAAATGTGCAGGATCAATGGGAGGATGGATGCAGCACTCTACACCAATATTATGGAGGACCATCTGTTCCAATCTGTGGAGGAACATGGGATGGATCACAACAACTTCATCTTTCAACAAGATGGGGATCCCAAGCATACCTCCAAATTGGCCAAGAAATGGTTCAAAGATCATGGTGTTGAGCTTCTGGACTGGCCTGCACAGTAACCAGACCTCAACCCCATTGAACATCTCTGGCATGACCTGAAGAAAAGGCTGGGAACCTACCCAGTACCCCCCAAGGACATGGAGGAGCTGTGGAAGAGGATTGAAGAGGAATGGAGGCAAATTCCAAGGGAGGTTTGCCTTAATTTGATCAATAGTATGCCTAGGAGGGTTGCAGCAGTGCTCAAGGCCAAGGGTGGTTACACAAAGTACTAGATATATCCTACTTATTATCACTTGGATACCCTGCAAAAAAACTGTCTGGATGAGTAGTGGTCAATGTTGAGTTAATTGTACAGTACTGAGTCCCATGATCATAACCATATCTGGCATACATTATCACATGACCACTGGCTATTGACCCTTATTTTGTCATGATTTATGGCCAAATGGAGACTGAGTTATAAGCCATTCTTTGAGAAAGTGGCAAACATCTGGACAGTTTTTTGAGTCACTGTACATCAGACCACCTTCTTCTGACATTCCTGGTGCCTTCCCACACTTGGCCTCTGGGGCCTCTTCACAATCAGAATGCAATATCTACAATACCTATAGGGCAAGTAACCTGTCTGAGAGTTCATCTGCAACTGTGAATGAAAGGTTGAGGGCTGCATTGGGGATGATATCAGTAAGTCATGTCCACTGCTTATCTAGAGTAATACTTACACTTTCCTGATAGACCAAAGGAAAGGACATTGATGTCCTACAACAATACCAAGGCAGCCAAGGCTCAAGAGCTCCATCCCAGGAGCATCTCCGAGCATTCAGCAATATGTTTTATCCCCAGGTGTATGCTTCATGTTGATCATTGCACACTACCTCGCTCACCAACTTGAGCCTAATCTCCCCTCACTCCAATCACAGCAGCTTGCAAGTTCTCAGTCAGAAAAATACTGATTTATGGAGGTCATACTCGGCCAAAGACCAAGAAGTGCTGGGACAGGCACAGCATCTGATGATATATGAAATGGTAACTAACATTGGATGGCCAGTTATGTCATTGGGTGAGACTGCTCGGAAGCTATGGAAGGACACCATACATGAGGTACTATCACAGGCTTCAGCAATGATCCCAGGAGGTCTGTTGCTTTTCATCACTGTACTATGTACACAGCTTAGCTCCCACTGTAGAGTTCCTTTCACCCACCAAAGGAATCAAATGCTTGGTGAGTAGTGTTGATGCACTCATGTTCCAGTTTTCCTAATCAAGTCAACTAGCTTATGAGGGTGCTTACTCTCTTTCGTGCTGACCTTGCTAGCAAGGCTGCACTGTATGTGAGGCAATTTTTTCTAAACCATGACCCAACATCAAATTCAGATGAGGTCCTCTACTTACAGTGGAAAGGAGATAAATGTGCACGCATTACCAATGCATCTGACATTTCAAGCTTCTTCATGCATGAGCACAATGAGGAGGTAAACCAATCCACTTAGATACATGTTCAAGAGTTCTCTAAGTATTGTTGCCATTCATAAGGGCAAGGTTATCCATTGGTTTGGAAACTGACACCTCAAGGATTTTCATATTTGTTTCTGGTACACCTGTGATCTGAGCCCAATGAAGGTTGAAGCTGCAAAAAATGTTCACTCAACACTGCTGCAGATGTATGCTCTGTCAGCAGTTGCAGTAAGTGAATTTAAAAAAATTGATGATTTGATTTGCTGACAGTCTTTAGTTGTTCTATGCTATCAAGCATGAATCCAAGCATGTCAACAAGACACTACCCCACATGCCATTTATGGGGATGGAGTTTTCTCCTGCATTTCAAGCATACTACAATTCTCTTCTCGATGCTATGCAACATGCAGTCCTTGGTGCAAGGCTCAAGGATCGCTTTGACTGGCTTCATTGCCAAGGATTGTAAGTTCATTCTGTGGTGCAATGTGTGTCACTAACCAAACTCATCTGTTCAGGTGAAAAATGCAGCTGGCTCAAATGTCTCTCCCATCACCCAAGAAGCAGTGCAATCAAATTCTTATCCCTTCCACTGATGACATCGCAGCATATGAAAGTTGTCCCACCATGTCCCAACCCCTCGACATGCTGACAAGCTGTGGAAATACTGTGGGCAGCATGACCAGCATGCTTAATATGGGGGCTACATGCGGAGCCAGTATTCCTAATTACAAAAGTTTCCTTAACAATTCTCATCCCCACAGGCTGATCGACAGCATCACTAGTACTGTGGGTGCATCAGGTGGTGGCATTTCTAATGAGCAACAACCAAGTTCATCTATGGGCTGGACCATGGACTTTCAGGGCTTCAGGCCCACTTACTATGATTATGATCTATGACCAACTGCCATAGTAATACAATTGTCAACAAGTTGCATCTACTCTTGAATATACCAGTTCTGATTAATCTCTAGAGCAAGTCACTGCCAGCCACTATCTAGAATATCAGATTTGATAACATTTATCATGTGCAGACAACAATTGATAATCTATGCTTAACTAGATGTTTCTCAGTGACTGACAAATTTTGGTCATGAACTGTTTTCTGATTTCTCATAAAGGTCACAGACCAGTTTTTGTTCATGTTCACTCATTTTGTTTGTGACTGGTCAGGAACACATCTTGACCTATTCCCAGCTCACTGATGTATGCCCCACTTCAGAGCAGTTATAGCATGTCACACCATGCATGAACTTTTGGGGTTGTTTCCCCTTCTGTTGTGGGTCTTGCTCCTTTTGATGGAGTCTATTTTCCCCATCTTTCTGGTGGAACTGCCCACCTTTCTTTCTGACTTTGGTGCCTCTTGGCATAAAGTTCATCTTTCAATGATATAGCATATTTCCTTTCTGGAAGTACTTAAAGTTATCCTTATTTGATGAGCTTCACATGCTCTTATTACCATGTGGGTGCAAACCACTTCATCCTTGGGAGGTCTTCCCTCCAGAGCTGGTGTGGCTCATTCTCATATGCATGTTCACTGCCTTTTGCACCATTTCCATGTGCTGTACTTCCTCGAGGATTTCCTCAATCATTGAATGTTCTGTGGAAATGCCACAAGCTTCAAATATAGATTTTATTATTGAGTGTGGTAGTCCCTGCAGGAACTTCCTTCTGAATGAGTAATCATCAGGGGGTTGCACCATTTGGTGTGCATGATGTTTTAAGTCACTATAGTATGCGAGAGTTTTCTTGTCATACTTGAACTTAGTTTGATCATATTTGTCAGCTGCTTTCGGTGCCAACACTTTGTGGATGAATCATTTGAATAATCCACAGATTAGTCCTTCAAAAGTCCAGTGTTGTATCTGTTAGTTCAGCAAATCGACTTCTTGATCATACCACTGGGAGGCCAGACCCTCCAGGTACAGCCTGGTGTACAGTACACAATCCTTGTCACAATCAGGTCCAGTGACCTTGCACATACAGAAGTACTTTAGTATCTGGCCCAGCCAGTCATTGAATTTATCCAGGTCATCTTGACCTCCATACTTGCCAGGCTTTGGCAGATTCATTGCTTTTACCTCAGGTCCAACCTGCCCCATCAGTAAACTGACTTGTTCCCAGATATGCTGAGTGTATCTGTTCTGCATAAATTCCATGTATCTTGTGTTTCCCAGGGTAAATCCTCTCAGGTAGTTGGGTCTATTCCCTTGTACAATGTGTTGTCCCCCAATCATGGGGACTCCTTCATATCCTTGGGGACCCTCTTCATCCTCATTGTCTGGGTCATCATCATCAGGAGGACCACCTCCAGGGAAGCCTTGACCAGGGAAGCTTCCCCTGTATTCATTCCATTCGGAAGGGTCACCTCCATTGTTGTATCTTCTGGGAGGTCTTCCTCTATTATCTCCTTGACCATGCAGGTTACTGGCCAGTTCTGGTCTATTGTTTCTGCTGGTGTCATGCACCAAAGGTGTTTGGTGATGTGAGCATGGAGTCTAGCTGAACAGAGGAGATTGAAGAATGTAGCCCTGATGCAAAAAATGACTGGCACATCTGGCAGTCATCCTTCACACAAGAACAATCCTTAACACTAGGGAAGAAACCGTTCAAGTGCTGGTCAAACCCTTTTAGTGCTTGTGTATGGCATTCTGGTTTTTCGAATATCTCAGTCATTTCTAAAGATATCAACATCATTCCCATGCTCACCGAAAGCCCTTGATCACACCATCCTTCCTTCCTTCCAAATCCTTGCCCTCCACAATTTTCTACAGCATTTCTGCCAACAGATGCCCATTTCGCTAATTCTCATCACAATGGCTGCCTCATTGACAATCTCTTCACTTGCATCCTGTGCAAGGGAGCATGACTACTTATACCTCCCAGGAATTCCCACCAGCTTCCGCCCTGAAGCATTGTGGTTTGTCCCTTCCTCATCCACTCCCAATCCATCTCTTTGGGACAGCATGTTCTCCTTGTCAGTATGACATCCAGGAGGACATTCTTTGGTCACCCTGAGTCTGTTGTCAGGCTTGAAAGGTCTTATGTGATTGTATCAGTCTCTCCAGTTGAAGAAGCATATGGATTTTTCATTCCCACTCCCTGCAATGTCTACCTCTCCCTCTCATCATTCATTCTTCCAAGGCTGCAACAGATCCAGTACCAGTTACTGTCATCTAGGCTATCTAATTGCATTCATGATGACTTTGAGACACTTCTCCCTGCTGAAGACTAGCTGTTGATGTAGCACCCTTTTTGAGAGGAGGAAGAGGGGGAAAAATGTGAAATCCTAATGCCCTGACACCTCTGGAGACCCCCAACATGTGGCCCCTGGCATGATCCCCCACTGTTCTTTATTTGGAGTCACTGTGCCTTGACCTGTCACATAAAGATCTGCACAGTCATACCCCTTTCTCAGCAAGTGACCAATGTTCTGACTCATTCTCTTGGCATGTTATTCATCTGTTCCTTTTATGACTCATGTTTATTTCACATTGCTTATTGATAATCTTTGTCATGCTTACCACCATGTTTACCAACCACTTACTGTCCTTACCAAGCCTTACTGATCATCACCAATCCCTTACTGATCCTTTACCAATCACTGACAGAGTGTTGCTTTGCATTTGCTAAAGGCTATGCTCTGGTCTTGTATATAAACCCTGCAGTACCAGACATCAAGAGACAGCTCAGAATATACATTGCATTCATACTCACATCCAGGAGACTATCCTCCTGCAATATATCTTCATCTTCCATCACTTTGGAAGCCCCTTCTTTGTCATCATTCAGTCTTCCAGTGGTTGAGGCTCCCTTAAGGGTCTATCCACTGATCTTCCTTTGCTCTAAGTCATCCTCAGGCTCACAGGAGCCTATTATCTTTGTCTCCCTTCATCTCCCTTTGTCTCCCTTGTCTGGACCATCCACCTCCCTCTGCACTAGCTGCATGGAACCCCTCCCCTTTCAATTTTTACAGGTCTTTCAAGCAGAATACTGCTGAGGAAAACCACCACTCACATCTGTGTCTTGGTGTTGGGTTTTTGGTTGTTTTGCCAGTGATCCACACATCGACTCACACCAGGAGATTTTCTCCAACATTCACAGCCATATTTCTAGCTGCAATGGTATGGTATTGTGCCATTTGGTGAAGGATGGTGGCACCTTGCTCACTTCCATACATTTGGCAGATTATATCCAAGTCTCTCCTCAAGAAATATGCTGGGCAATTTGGCATCTTGGGGGCAAAACCCCCTCTTCTGTTATTCATCCTTTCAGCCAGAGGATTCTCCCTCCTTATAGGCATACCTGGCCAGAAATTTGGGATTGAGTCCTCCCTCTTTAACACTGGTTCAGGCTCAATGTCTGGAGTAGTCATCCTACTTGCATCCCTGGTGGTGAGTGCCCACCTATACCTTTCAAGTTCTTCTGCATGATGTGCTCCAGGGTTTACCCCATGGTTATTGAAGCCTTCAGGACCATGCCTGTATTCCAGCCATTGTTGCTGAAGACTTTCGAGAAAATCATTCATGGCCTCAAAGGCCATGCAAGGGTTGATAGGGGCATCCCTCTCAGTGTTTTCTCTCCTTGAAGGTGTTTCACCTTCATCATATATTTCAATTGGAGGGCTTTGAGTCCTCTGTACTAAGACAGGGTCAGAAGACATCTGTGAGTTATCTAACTCAGTTTGCTGAGGAGTAAGGGGACTCATTGAGTCTCTGATGACCTCTGTACTCTCTCTCGCAGCTCGCTCGATGCTGCTTCCCAGCATCATTGAGGTGTTTAATCCTCCAGGCATGTGCATGTCTGGTGCTCCAGTTCTGAGCTGCCTAGTGCTCATCCCTTTGTCAGCACTTCCAGCTGGGGGCTGCAATTCTTCTGTATTTTTATTGTTCCTCTGGACCTCAGGTGGTCCTTTGGGGGCTTGACAACTATTGTCATCTGGAGGGGGATTCCCTCCATCAGGCAGCTTGTTCTGGCCTGACTTTGCTGCACAGGCATATGTGCAAGTAGCTGTGTGACTCATATCATGAATACTTGATGAGTGTTCAAAAAATTGTAAGGTTCATGTTTTTTTTTTTTTTTTGCCTTAAGTTCACACTCGCAAACTGTACCATATGGTATTCACAAGTATGAAGTATGTAAGACTGATTCTATGTAAAATTTTCCATAACAATATATATACCAGACAGACAGGCATGTGATACTGAGGTATCACATGCCTATGGATGATAACTTGTGCACAAAAAGGCATGACCCTTAACACTACCACTCCAGCTATAAGCCACCAATTCATGCTTTTGACCAAACCTCTGGTAACTACCACTCCACCCCCAATACAACCAGTAGTGCTTTTACCGGATACTTAGTCAGCCTGTATATATCCACAATACCACAGCAAACAATTAAACCCTATGATAGGAGTCACAGCAATAGGGGTTTTCCAACACCTAAATTGATCCATATTATGAAATCAAACCAATCAAACACTATATTGGGGGTTGCATTGGAAATCCCAGAAATAGCATGACAATCTTTCACCTATGGATATATGGACTAAATAGGAAGCTAAGTAAGAACAGCAATTCCTCGTCCCTCCTGGCACTTCTAGACATCATCATCCTCCTCTTCCTTGGCACATTCATACTTGTCATCATCATCCCCTCCATATGTACTGCTATTCAGGTCATCATCAATGCCAGAAAAATACATAGGACCATTGTCCTCATCATCAACAGCCATGGGCTGAATATGGCCTACTTGATGCCACAGAGAGCTGAAATGATTGGAAAGCTTGTGTTGGAGAGTGGCCTGTTGGTCAGCATATGCAGAGATCCCCTCTCTTATGGAGCTATCTACCAAGACATCACCAGGGAGCTCCCCATGCTGCTCCCACCACTCAGCCTTGTACTTGAGGAATTGCTTTGTGTGCCACATTTCTTCCTGCAAAAGTTGGACCTCTTCAGACCAGCATGCTGCATGGGCACAGGCTTTCACCCACTGTATGCATAGTGCTTAATATCACTCTAATTTAGCAGTGTCATGTGCAGAAATAAATATTAATGTACCATCAATCATCCCCTCATCGCCACTGGTGACCATCCCACATGCCCAGATCCAAGATGTTGTTCAATATCCTTCTCCTAAGCCATGTCTCAAAGCCTCATGCTGGCTCCTGGACACTTGATGCCTGTTGGAGCCAATGATGGCACTTGGACCATCAATGTCACCAGATGCAGTAGGCCCACATATATCCTCTGATTGGAGTGGTTGCAGTTCTTGTTCCCAAGGACCTGTACCATGGAGTGCGAGGAGTGCAGCATGAGCTACTCAATACCTCTGCATGACTCTGTTGATCTTCAAGGACAAATTGTCTATGAGTGTCTTTGCATGGGTACCTGCCCTTTGCCCCCAGATGTTCATGTTTCAATGTTTAATGAAATGAGCACATGTATGCAGGTAGTTTCAGAGCTTGGTAAGGGCATCACGACATTGCACCTCTCTGAGCTGTGATTTGATAGCACAAATGTCACCAGGGCAAGTAGACTTCTGCTCAGTTGAACATAATTCTGATGGCATGAACAAGCAGATATCTTCCGCTCCAGTTCCAGGATCTTGGGACTGTTGAACAATGACCTTGATGCTCATCATGTAAACTACTTGAACTTCATGAAACTGTCAGATCTGAGAGAGGAGTGCAGTATGGCATCATTGCAAGCTGGTATCTTCAGTAGACCCAAGTCATGATTCATTCAACACATCCCACTTCAGACTTCTCCTGGTGTTTTAATTGAGTTTCAACTCATCTGTCTCAGTGCAAAGAAAGTCACATACTGAGTTTCTTCTATTGATAATCCAAGAGTAATAAAGCCACTTGGGGACACCTTATGGGCACTGAGTTTGCCATGAGCAGCTGCAGACTTATCATGAGCAGCCAGCTGAGAACAAACCTTGACCTCAGTTGGAACTGCCATCACATCCAGTGAACATACATACAAATAACACAAGGATGGGGAAAATGTACAACACTGAGTGGTAATACATATGCCCAGCACCATTAGTCCCTTGAAAAAGTCACTAAAATTCATCCCTGTACCATTTCCCCTACCAATGCCTGAGGGGTCCTGGCAGTAATCAGTATTAAGAGAGCTGAAAATATCATGGAGGGCAGTCGGGCGCTTCGGGACATGAAAAATGAACTAATCCCCTCTCAACACCTGCATTTCTGCAAAAGAAAACCTGGTATCAAGGTTGGGAGAAGAAAAACCCTTCTTCACTTTCCAGGGGGTCTGGGCAGAACGACCTACTGGGCTACCAGGGTACAAATATTTTCCATTCCATCTGTCCTTAGGTGTTGCTGTTGGTCAATTATGACCAAATAATCCTTTTCCTGTCATCCAAAGTTCAGCACAGGGCATAGTCTGGCTGACCCTCCTTGACACCTGGTGTGTAGAGGAGGGCACTGCCTCACCCCAACCTTGGTGCCAGCTTTTCTTGTGTAGAAATGCAGGTGTTGAGAGGGGATTACATCAGCAAACCCCCCCCTCTATACAGGTCTGTACAGACCACAGACCCACAGACAGGTCCCCCCCTGTACAGACTGTACAGACCTACTCCAGATTGTTTCAGTACTACAGATTCTCACCACTCATATATGTTGTAGTTGACCAATAATTGAATCATATTATCATAAGCTACCTAAATTACATGTCAAGGTACAAGGATATACATATCTATCTATACTAAGTGGTCACTTATTACTATTAGTAGGGAGAGGGTACCCACCATAAGGGTGCTAGTAGCAAAGGAGGGTGGTGAGGGAGGGATGACGACAAAGATGATGGTGAGGAAGAGGAATGGTGGTGGTAGTGGAAGGAGGTGCAGCATCAGAGTGAGCTGGGTTTAAATATCCTTTTCTGCTTACCTCAGCAACTTTCAAAGCCAGCTGTTGTCAAGACCGGTTCTCAATGGTCTCCGAGGGGGTCCGAGGGCAGAGGAAAGCTAGGGCGAAAGTCCGGGTAGTCGGAGTTTAGCGTACAACTTAGTACACTAGTTTCCTGCCAAGTCCCAGAGGTCGGAACTATCCAGAGACTGTCTGGAGTTGAGTGAGATCGATGAGTATCTTATTCGATATTCGAACTGATGTGCTACGACGTATGTACAAAGCTTTTATAGTACAGAGAAAAGTCCAATGCAATGTCCGGGATGTAGCGACTACTGGAGCGCAGTACGGATGAATAACAATATTAGTGAGCCATTAGTAAGGTAAGTCGGTAGTCACCGGATAGCCGGATGGTACGGGGATTAGTAAGACATACGGGTACGGTAGTGTAGCGAGTCACTTAGAAGCACGAGAGAAACATACTAAATATGGAAACAGAAACAGAAACAGATCGTAAGTCAAATCAAAGACGGAACAGAGTTTCATGACAGAAGCCTGTAGGGCTAGAATGACAACTCAGATGGTCGGACTGCAGTCCGGACCTTACACGCGCGTCACGGATGTGACAGTATCCCCCTCTTAGGGCTGAGCCCTCGAGGCACCTGTTGTGCTCAAGCGTCGCTTTGGAGTTTCGAAGTCCGCATTGTCGGAGTCTGAAAAACTTCACGGTAAAAAGAGCTCGACGGGGTTTTGTCAAAGTCCAGACGCCCATTCCTAAAACTCCTAAACGCTATGGCTCCCACTCAACGACTTAAGTCTTCCCTCAACCCCGCAGGCATCGCCTGGGAAGTCCTCAACGATGAACTACTCCAAGAATATCTGGACGACCCACCGATTATGAAGATGGCTAAGTTCAACGAGTGACAATGTTGCCAGCGTGCTGCCATGCAGGCAGCAATTGAAGAAGAAGAATGCCGGAAAGCCGAAGAGGTCCAGAAAGCGAAGGAGGCCGAAGAACGTCGGAAAGCCAAGGAGCGTAGAAAGGCTGAGGAGGCTGCTCAGAGGAAAGCAGCCGAGGAGAGGAAACTCCGTGAGTTGGAAGCGGAGAAGAGGCGTCTTGAGGAGGAGACACGTCAGGCGCAGCAGGCGGAGAGCTCAACGGTGCGTAACAATACTTATCGTTCTAAAAACCGTACTGACAAGTCCGTAACCAGTCTCAGCGTGTCGCATCGGTCGGAGGACGACCTGCAGAGCAGGCTAAGGCTTGCTCTGCCTGTATCAAGGCCGGGGAACCGTGCGTGCCGGGTACCGGGCGCAGCAAGTCGTGTGTCCAGTGCCAGAAAACGAAGGGCAAGTGCGACTTGAACCCAAAGGTGCTGGAGTCCGAGAAGCCGGCATCGACAGTGACGTCTCCCTGGGGTGGAGAAAAGAGGAAACAGAGAAAGTCTGCCCATTTTGGAGAACCGGCCGACGACGAGGACCTGGATGATACGCCGGACATCGAGGTCGTCTCAAAACCTCGCCCATCCCATGGACAAGCTCTGTGTCAAGATCCGCTGGCGGAGGTCCTGGACCGTCGACTCGGAGAAATCGTCGATGCGATCCAGAGGAACACCGCAGCAGTGGAGTCCATGTCGAAGGAGGTCCAGGACTTGTCCGGGGTTCTGGAGGAGTCGTTCGAGGTTCTCAAGACCGTGACGACCAGCCTTGTCAACCGGGCGATGAACAACGACGACATTTAGTCGTTATTTTAGTTTATCCATGTCTGAATCATACTTCGGATTTTCCTGTCCCCCCCCCCTCCTCTTTCTTTTTTTTTTTTTTGAAATGTATTTTCCATTGTCCGTCTTAGAATGGAGTGAGTGTGAGTCTTCATAGTGTAGATGGAGTAAACCCCGAAAAGTCCATTTATTTCCGGGGTGGGACGGCGCTCAACGAACCATCCTTGTGGGGGTACGCTCTGTGGAAATCTGCGACCAAGTCAGGGGCATTGCTTAATTCGGTAGCTATGAGCCAGGACGTTTCCTTGTCCGTGCCTTCGTAGCCAGCCCACCTGACTAGATACTGCAGCGGACATCGCCTACGGTAGTCCAGTTTAGAGTCTAGGATTTGTTCTATTTCATACTCTGGTTCTCCGTCGATTTCAACGGGTGGAGGTGGAGGTTGGACACGGTTGGGGATAGTATTCGGAGTTGCTGGTTCTAGTTGCGAGATGTGGAACACGGGGTGTATGGACTTCATAGTGTCAGGTAGTCGGATAGTGAAGGATAACGATCCAACACAAGCGATAATAGGGTAGGGTCCCAGATTCTTTTCGGAGAGTTTCTTCGAGGGTCGAGTGGACCTGAAGTACTTAGCTTTGACGTATACCAAATCTCCAATCTGGAAGTCCAGAGGCAGAGATCTTTTAGCATCTGCCGGACCTTGGTATCTCTGCTGAGCTTCCTTCATCTCTTCTCGTAGGAATGTATGCAAGGAGTCCAAGTCCACTGCGTAGTCTCTAGCTCGAGAAGATGTCAACTCTCTTTCTGGGTGTACGGTAACATTAGGATGATAACCCTTATTGGCAAAGAACGGTGAAACTCCGGTTGTAGCACTGGGAGCGTTGTTGTACGCAAACTCCGCGAGTGGTAGCAACTCAGACCAGTTGTCCTGTTGGTAATTACAGTAAACCCGTAGGTACTGCTCCAACGTCTGGTTAGTTCGTTCAGTTTGACCATCGCCTTCAGGGTGATATCCGGAGGTGAAATGGAGCTTCATATCCAGTGCTTTGCCCAGCGACCGGAAGAAGTGAGACACGAATTCCATGCCTCTGTCGGAGGTTACGTGTGAGGGAACTCCGTGCTTGGAGAAGACATGGAGTAGGAACAATCTAGCGAGTTGTGGAGAGGTGATTGTATCTTCGGTGGGGATGAATATAGCTTGTTTCGAGAGATGGTCTATGACGACCAGTATAGCGGTATGGTTTCCGGAGTTTGGTAGTTGTTCGATGAAATCCATCGAGATGGAATTCCAAGGTCTCTCCGGTATCGGTAGTTGCTTCAACATACCGTACGGTTTGTGTCTCGGGGTTTTAGCATGCGCACAGGCAGTGCAAGACTTGACGTAGTCTTTGATAAAAGTCCGAGCATTTGGCCAGATGTACTCACAACGGACGAGTTCGAGTGTTCTGTTTTGTCCGAAATGACCGGCCAAGGGGTGGTCATGCTTGTAATGGAGTACGCGAAGCCTGAGGTCATTTGCTTCGGGGACATATATACGGTCATCCAGACGTAAAAGTCTGGATTCATCCACCCGCCAACGGGGGTTAGATGGGTCAGAGAGGTGGAGTTGGCCGAGTGGGTCGGACGCTAAGGCGGACTTGATGTCTTCATGGAGTTTCTCAACGTCCATGATTATACTAGCATGCAGTGCTGGGCTTTCTAGGTAGGTCGCCCGTAATGAATTGGATAGTTGTTCGGTGGTGAACACCGGTCGGAGGTTCTGTGGGTTAGCTTGGGCGTAGCCCCTATCCCCCTCTTTGGGGTAGACGTCCCATCGTCTAGTCAAGGCGTTGGGCTTTGCTCCGAGCTTACCGGGGCGGAAACGAATGACCATATTGAACTGAGAAAGGTACTCAGACCAACACGCTTGGCGCCTGGTGAGCACTTTCGAGGTAGAGAAATACTCGAGATTCTTGTGGTCAGTAATGATGTCAATGGTGTGTGCAGGGCCTTCAAGGTGATGGTGCCAGGTCTGGAAGGCTTCATGAATAGCCAACAGCTCCTTGTTGTGTGTGTCGTAGTTTAACTCCAGGGTGGTCAAAGTCCGGGAGTAAAACGCTACCGGTCGTACCTCACCATCCGGGCAGGTGATGGACAGAATGCCAGCGACAGCATAGTCCAAAGCATCCGTTTCGACCATGATGGGAAGTCCGGGCTTGAAGTGAGTCAATATTGGAGCCGTAGAGAAAGCCTCTTTGAGAAGATTAAAGGACCGGCGACAATCCTCGGAGAAATTCCAAGGTGCCCCCTTCCGTGTGAGACATGTCAGTGGGACCACGATGTCCGAGTAATTGAAGATGAAACGACGGTAGAAGTTTGCAAAGCCGAGGAAGGACTGAATGTCCTTCACCTTACGAGGTTCAGGCCAATCACGGACGGCCTTTACCTTATCCTCGGACATTGACAAACCGTTGGGGGATAAGAAGAAACCGAGGTATTCCACGGACTCAGAGTGGAACTCGCATTTCTCTGGTTTGGCATACAAGCCATGCTCCCGGAGCCTGCAGAGTACCTCACGGACATGTTTTTTGTGGTTTTCCATATTATCAGAATAAATAAGGATGTCGTCTAGGTAGACAACGACGCATACATCCAGTAGGTCCGCGAAGACGGAGTTGACGAAGCGTTGGAACGCTGCAGGGGCATTGGTAAGTCCGAATGGCATCACGAGCCACTCGTAAGATCCGTAACGGGTTCTGAAAGCCGTCTTCCATTCATCTCCTTTGGCGATCTGCACCAAGTGGTAGGCGTGGTGCAGGTTGATTTTAGTATATACCTTAGCCCGACTAGGCGAGTCGAGTAAGTCCGAAATGAGAGGTAACGGGTAACGGTCCTTCTTGGTGATCTTGTTGAGGCCCCTAAAGTCAACACAGAGATGAAGTGATCCGTCCTTCTTTTTGACAAAAAGGACAGGTGCAGCATACGGGGATGATGTTGGACGAATAAAGCCGGTAGTGAGACTTTTGTCGATGAAGGTCCGGAGAGCGGCAAGCTCAATGGACGAAAGCGAGTAGAGGGTTCCCAACGGCGGAGTAGTTCCTTCCTCCAATTCTATCTTGAGGTCGAACTCCCAGTGAGGCGCAAGTGTAGCTGCCTTGGCCTTGCTGAACACATCAGCGAAGTCGTGATAGTCTGGGGGTACTGATGACAAGTCCGGGGTATCCTGTACGGTGGCAGCCCGGAGTTTGGTAATATCCTGAGGTCGAACCTGGAGGGAGAACTGGGTTGAGCCATCTAGCTTGCAGGCGCGGACAAAGGCTGCTGCATTGACAAGGGAGATGTTAGGTGCTCGGGTGCTGGGTGGAGAGGAGTTATCGACCGACTCGGGAAGAGTGATTTCCGGAGAGCCCAGGGGGGCGTCTACGGGGTTTCTCGGAATTGACTCTGAGTCAGAGGGTGACGTCGGCGCTGGCAAACGAGATGTAAGGTTTCGGAACTTAATACTGCTCAGTACCCAATCAATCGACGGATTGTAGTGGGTGAGCCAGTTATGTCTGAGAACAATCTTACACTCAGAATCCAACAGAGTTACATAAAAGATCATGTCGGTGATATCTCCGGAGGGGAAACGGACTGAGAGGTTTGAGGCTTTAGTGATTGATGTTGTTGTCACACCGTCGAACAGACGGAGGACGAGAGGTGGGACAGAGTAGGTTGAAAGACTGTGATTATTGACGAAAGTAGAATCTACAAAACAGTGGGTCGAGCCCGAATCTATTAATGCTGGAAAGTCCAGAATATTATATGAGTCGAGGGTGACAGAAGGTTTTAATGAATTCGGATTTAAAAGAGTGGATGCGTTGAGGCGTGCCTCCGAGGGTGCACAGTCGGTAACAACACAACTCCCAGGCTGTGCGGAGTTCTGAGAGTTGCACTCTATTTTTTTGCCTCAGCGGAGGCAGTCAGTTTGGCTTCCGACTCAGTAACCGTGGTTGCGCGAGCCTTAGCTGCACGAGATGTAGATTTAGGGCACTCTTTGGCCTTGTGCCCGGGGTTCCTGCAGAACATACACAGGTTCTGCTCAAAACGTTTCTTCCGCTCGGCAGGTGTCAACTTGCCATCTTTACCGAGCTTGTTGGATAACGTGGACGGTGCTCCGGAGTTCTGATTGTTCGGAGGCTTGGGGTTCGAAGTAGACGGAGTTTGCTGGTTACCACCAGACTGGGGGTTGGCGTTACCAGACTTCTGCTTGTCCCCCTTGTTCGAGTTGGCCTTACCTCCAGAGTTGTTTCCGGAGTTGTTGCCGGAGGACTTTGCTTGACGAGAGACTTCGTCCTTGCGCTCCCAGTAGCACGCATCAATTTCTTGGGCTAGCGCACGCAACCCATATAGAGTAGTGGGTTTCCCAACCCTACTGACTTCGTCTTTGATGCGATCTGGGAGTCCGGTATAGAACAGGTGGCGGAGAGCACCATCTCCGTAACCTCGGACTTGTGACGCCAATCTGTTGAAGTCGACCACATAACGGTTTACACAATGTGTCTCTTTCATGTGGAGGTGGTCAAGCTGGTGTTCAGCGTCTGCGACCGGGTCGTGTGGTCCGAAGGTTGTCTGGAGATCCGCTACAAAGTCCAGCCAGCTGTCCATCCAGAGTGGATGGTCTGCTGGATCTCTGGAGTTTAAAAGGTCTGGCTCGAACCACTCAAGAGCCATTCCTTTGAGATAAGATTGGGCAAACGTGACTTTGTTCCTGTCCAGGCGGAAGGCCTTGGGACGATCTTGAAAGCACAGTTCGCATTGGACTAAGAATGTCCGGAGTTTCTTTGGGTTGGTTCCGTCGAAGGTGTCCAGCTCCCAGACCTTAGCACGTGAGGATGAGGTGTCGTCGGAGCGACAGGTAGAACACGACAGACGGTCGACGGCTGTTGCCAAATTTTGCAAGACCGCCAGTTGGGGGTCTAGCTGTTCTGGGGCGTCAACGAAAGGGTTTCCTTCGTCGTCGTTGTCATCTCCAGGACCATTGTCTCCCGGACCATCATCTCCGGGGTCATCGCCTCTGAAGAGGTCTGGGGTTGGTCACACCGTGGATGAGGAACATCTGTTAGAGGAGCCGGTTCTAGGAGTCGGGGTGGCTAGGGGTTCACCCCTGGCGGAGAAACTTCGAAATTGGCTGACCGACAGTGGAGGACGTCGGCGGCTTGCTAACACGATACGTGCACTTGATTCGTGCATATCGTCAACCGCAGCTTGTTCCAAAGCTTCAACAGCCATGGAGCGGGAGCAGAGTCGGGTAGTCATAGTCATTGGTATAGGGGGTTTCGTGGACTCGTGCGAGGATTTGAGTTTGAATATACTGTCAAGACCGGTTCTCAATGGTCTCCGAGGGGGTCCAAGGGCAGAGGAAAGCTAGGGCAAAAGTCCGGGTAGTCGGAGTTTAGCGTACAACTTAGTACACTAGTTTCCTGCCGAGTCCCAGAGGTCAGAACTATCCAGAGACTGTCTGGAGTTGAGTGAGATCGATGAGTATCTTATTCGATATTCGAACTGATGTGCTATGACGTATGTACAAAGCTTTTATAGTACAGAGAAAAGTCCAATGCAATGTCCAGGATGTAGCGACTACTGGAGCGCAGTACGGATGAATAACAATATTAGTGAGCCATTAGTAAGGTAAGTCGGTAGTCGCCGGATAGCCGGATGGTATGGGGATTAGTAAGACATACGGGTACGGTAGTGTAGCGAGTCACTTAGAAGCACGAGAGAAACATACTAAATATGGAAACAGAAACAGAAACAGATCGTAAGTCAAATCAAAGATGGAACAGAGTTTCACGACAGAAGCCCGTAGGGCTAGAATGACAACTCAGATGGTCGGACTGCGGTCCGGACCTTACATGCGCATCACGGATGTGACAGCTGTGTGGGTTGTGTGGCACACCTCTACAGATTTCAAACTTAGATTCAAACTCTGCCAAAAATGAAAGTTGTAGGCTATGATCACAGGACCATGGGAATATTTTTACCTTAGTAATTTCTCCTTTTTTGGGTGAGATATTCACAAAGTTCTCATGGAGTCCCAGTTTGCAAAAATAAAAAAGTGGCTGTACAGTTATGATGTCATGATCATGTCAGTATGATTATCTCATCAATATGTTTATTTTTGGATGAGATATGGGCAAATCAAAGTTTTCATCTGTGGTGTCTGTAGGTCCATGGAGTCTGTAGAGTCAGTAGGGTCTGTAGGGTCTGTAGGGGTCTGTACTTGGTCTGTGGAAAATCTGTACCATCTGTGGGTCTGTGCCTCTGTACCAAACCCAGGGTTTTGCTGATGTAGTTCATTCTTCATGTCCTGAAGTGCCTGACTGCCCTCCATGATATTTTCAGCTCTCTTAATATGATTACTGCGAGGACCCTCATGCATTCATAGGGGAAATGGTACAGGGATGAATTTTAGTGACTTTTTCAAGGGACTAATGGTGCTGGGCATACATCCTACTCATGGTAATGTCATTAACACCATAATTTGCTGACATTTCCCTGAGAGAGTAATCCTGATTGAGTGGTGGTACAGGATAGAGGATCAATGGCTCAAATTCAATATTGGCTTGGTTTATATGCTGACAAACCATTGGATTGATCATGTGATATATTATGTGAGCATTAGCAGGCATTACTGCCACAAATAGATGCTCCAAACTGCAAAATATGCTGTCCAATTGCCATGAATATGCTGCAATTTCATAAGCAAAAAAACCCTTTCAATGAGTTGTACAGATGAAACATTCAATATCTCACCAAAAGAAAGCCAAACAACTTGGTGAAGGTACCCTTTTGAAGCCATGACATGGGGCTATCTTTGCAAATACTTGCAGAATTTTATGGAATCTCCCTGATTTTTGACATCACCATCAATACAAAACAGCAAAACATTGCAAGGGTTTTTTGAGTCACTGTAGTGCACGTACTTGAGTGGTTGATCAGTAAGTGTACCTTGATAACAAGATTTTGCCTGACCATGAGGTCTGGTGTGCATACAATGCTGCATGGACACAGGATATCTCATGATCCCAACCGCCTTGGTATCTAAATGGAAACAAGGAAGCAAAGCCACCAGGGATCCCACACTGCACACAGTTTCCTATGAGGTGAGATTGTCCAGAAGAGGTGAAGTATGTAGTCAGTTTTTCTCCTACAGATGAATGAACTAGCCTACAGAAATAAGTAACTATACTAAGTTTCAATCCTACACTACAAATAGACTACTTGCACTAGCAAAGCATCCTCATTGACATATCCCACAACTTCAAATTACAGTAGATCACACATATCAAATGTGCTGAGATAAATGTCATCATATAGCTGGAATATGTGAAGTGAGAATGTTGTCACATAGTTGAAATGAGTGACTTTGTACAGCTATCTTATGGCTGGTGTAAGTGACAGTTCAATGTTGTCAATTGTTGCTACATTCTTTGTGACTACAATTTTGTATGCTCCTGCCACCAGCCTGCTACTAGTCCATAGCATCTTCAAGTCCATGATAGTAAATGCTTGGCTTCAACATATCCACAATGCCAGATGACAATAGGGTAAGCTGCACTATCACGAACCCCTAAGTCAGCTGGTGATTGGAATCAGTGTACTGTAAAGTTGGGAGCTTCCTTACTGAAAGTAGGTGTTGGATGGTTATCAGAGATTTAGTCACCAAACAAAAAGTGAGAACCCTGTTCAATTTCTTCTTTGTCCCTCCTCCTTTGCATACTAAATGGTACACCCTCATATTCACCAGACCATGGAAGCTAGGCTAGAGGCCATCCAGGAAAGTCACCAACAGTACTATGTGAGGTGAGGACTGTCAAGTCCACAATGTTGTTCTTATTTGGCTGACAGATTGGTGTCCAGGCATAGAGAAAGGATCAATGCAAAACACAGTGTGGGTCCCAGGCCAGCATCTGCTGATGTGAGTTCCAGTGTTGATGACAATGATTCATAAGTTTGTTTGTTGGACATGATGTTTTCCTGTTCACTTGGGCACCAATACAGTATTCTCATGTTAAGCAACAGTCTGGCTGTAGTCAAGGAAGCCAAGGACGAGTTGCTTGTGTACACACCAGCTCCACAGGCATTTGTCGAGCAGATTCTTGAGAAATACATTGACTCTATGCCCAATGACTCAGATGACAATTTTTCCACTAAAGCATCTGAAGGCAACCAAAGAATCATAGAGACTGCTATCGCCACAGTCGAGAAAATTGACAGCAAGGTGTTGAGAGGGCAAATGGCCATATATGAGATGTGTGGTGTCTGTCTTGAATGGCATGCAACTGAGCAAGTGTGCAGTAGTATCCAGGATCTAATCATTATGCTGGAGGATATTTTGTGCTTGGCAATCCAGGGGACATCCACATTGGCTGAAGCACATTTTCTGGGAGAACTTGCATATCAGAAGTACCTAAAGTAGGTACATTGTAGTAGTCTCAGTCAAAATGTTGGATACATTGTCTATGTAGCCACTATGTATTCAATGTTTACATGTTCCCCAGTATCATGTGACAGACCATTGAGCTCTTTTGTGACTGCAGGTATTCATTTTGGTGACTGCTGACAGCACTTGCTTTGCCCCAGCCCTGTGACAGGAGGGTTAGATTATGCATTGTTGGCTAAAATGGATACTTACTTGGTACTGCCATCATCATTAATGGAGCAGGATTCAATGAGTTGTTCCATTACCCAGGAAACATTGCTGACAGCCACATTCCATAAAGTAGATTGTGCATCTCCAACTTTGATTTCTGCTCCCCACCACTTTAGAGTGGCAATTACACTGAGGAAACCATTCCATCAGCAAAACCCTGGGTTTGGTACAGAGGCACAGACCCACAGATGGTACAGATTTTCCACAGACCAAGTACAGACCCCTACAGACCCTACAGACCCTACTGACTCTACAGACTCCATGGACCTACAGACACCACAGATGAAAACTTTGATTTGCCCATATCTCATCCAAAAATAAACATATTGATGAGATAATCATACTGACATGATCATGACATCATAACTGTACAGCCACTTTTTTATTTTTGCAAACTGGGACTCCATGAGAACTTTGTGAATATCTCACCCAAAAAAGGAGAAATTACTAAGGTAAAAATATTCCCATGGTCCTGTGATCATAGCCTACAACTTTCATTTTTGGCAGAGTTTGAATCTAAGTTTGAAATCTGTAGAGGTGTGCCACACAACCCACACAGCTGTCACATCCGTGATGCGCATGTAAGGTCCGGACCGCAGTCCGACCATCTGAGTTGTCATTCTAGCCCTACGGGCTTCTGTCGTGAAACTCTGTTCCATCTTTGATTTGACTTACGATCTGTTTCTGTTTCTGTTTCCATATTTAGTATGTTTCTCTCGTGCTTCTAAGTGACTCGCTACACTACCGTACCCGTATGTCTTACTAATCCCCATACCATCCGGCTATCCGGCGACTACCGACTTACCTTACTAATGGCTCACTAATATTGTTATTCATCCGTACTGCGCTCCAGTAGTCGCTACATCCTGGACATTGCATTGGACTTTTCTCTGTACTATAAAAGCTTTGTACATACGTCATAGCACATCAGTTCGAATATCGAATAAGATACTCATCGATCTCACTCAACTCCAGACAGTCTCTGGATAGTTCTGACCTCTGGGACTCGGCAGGAAACTAGTGTACTAAGTTGTACGCTAAACTCCGACTACCCGGACTTTTGCCCTAGCTTTCCTCTGCCCTTGGACCCCCTCGGAGACCATTGAGAACCGGTCTTGACAGTATATTCAAACTCAAATCCTCGCACGAGTCCACGAAACCCCCTATACCAATGACTATGACTACCCGACTCTGCTCCCGCTCCATGGCTGTTGAAGCTTTGGAACAAGCTGCGGTTGACGATATGCACGAATCAAGTGCACGTATCGTGTTAGCAAGCCGCCGACGTCCTCCACTGTCGGTCAGCCAATTTCGAAGTTTCTCCGCCAGGGGTGAACCCCTAGCCACCCCGACTCCTAGAACCGGCTCCTCTAACAGATGTTCCTCATCCACGGTGTGACCAACCCCAGACCTCTTCAGAGGCGATGACCCCGGAGATGATGGTCCGGGAGACAATGGTCCTGGAGATGACAACGACGACGAAGGAAACCCTTTCGTTGACGCCCCAGAACAGCTAGACCCCCAACTGGCGGTCTTGCAAAATTTGGCAACAGCCGTCGACCGTCTGTCGTGTTCTACCTGTCGCTCCGACGACACCTCATCCTCACGTGCTAAGGTCTGGGAGCTGGACACCTTCGACGGAACCAACCCAAAGAAACTCCGGACATTCTTAGTCCAATGCGAACTGTGCTTTCAAGATCGTCCCAAGGCCTTCCGCCTGGACAGGAACAAAGTCACGTTTGCCCAATCTTATCTCAAAGGAATGGCTCTTGAGTGGTTCGAGCCAGACCTTTTAAACTCCAGAGATCCAGCAGACCATCCACTCTGGATGGACAGCTGGCTGGACTTTGTAGCGGATCTCCAGACAACCTTCGGACCACACGACCCGGTCGCAGACGCTGAACACCAGCTTGACCACCTCCACATGAAAGAGACACATTGTGTAAACCGTTATGTGGTCGACTTCAACAGATTGGCGTCACAAGTCCGAGGTTACGGAGATGGTGCTCTCCGCCACCTGTTCTATACCGGACTCCCAGATCGCATCAAAGACGAAGTCAGTAGGGTTGGGAAACCCACTACTCTATATGGGTTGCGTGCGCTAGCCCAAGAAATTGATGCGTGCTACTGGGAGCGCAAGGACGAAGTCTCTCGTCAAGCAAAGTCCTCCGGCAACAACTCCGGAAACAACTCTGGAGGTAAGGCCAACTCGAACAAGGGGGACAAGCAGAAGTCTGGTAACGCCAACCCCCAGTCTGGTGGTAACCAGCAAACTCCGTCTACTTCGAACCCCAAGCCTCCGAACAATCAGAACTCCGGAGCACCGTCCACGTTATCCAACAAGCTCGGTAAAGATGGCAAGTTGACACCTGCCGAGCGGAAGAAACGTTTTGAGCAGAACCTGTGTATGTTCTGCAGGAACCCCGGGCACAAGGCCAAAGAGTGCCCTAAATCTACATCTCGTGCAGCTAAGGCTCGCGCAACCACGGTTACTGAGTCGGAAGCCAAACTGACTGCCTCCGCTGAGGCAAAAAAATAGAGTGCAACTCTCAGAACTCCGCACAGCCTGGGAGTTGTGTTGTTACCGACTGTGCACCCTCGGAGGCACGCCTCAACGCATCCACTCTTTTAAATCCGAATTCATTAAAACCTTCTGTCACCCTCGACTCATATAATATTCTGGACTTTCCAGCATTAATAGATTCGGGCTCGACCCACTGTTTTGTAGATTCTACTTTCGTCAATAATCACAGTCTTTCAACCTACTCTGTCCCACCTCTCGTCCTCCGTCTGTTCGACGGTGTGACAACAACATCAATCACTAAAGCCTCAAACCTCTCAGTCCGTTTCCCCTCCGGAGATATCACCGACATGATCTTTTATGTAACTCTGTTGGATTCTGAGTGTAAGATTGTTCTCAGACATAACTGGCTCACCCACTACAATCCGTCGATTGATTGGGTACTGAGCAGTATTAAGTTCCGAAACCTTACATCTCGTTTGCCAGCGCCGACGTCACCCTCTGACTCAGAGTCAATTCCGAGAAACCCCGTAGACGCCCCCCTGGGCTCTCCGGAAATCACTCTTCCCGAGTCGGTCGATAACTCCTCTCCACCCAGCACCCGAGCACCTAACATCTCCCTTGTCAATGCAGCAGCCTTTGTCCGCGCCTGCAAGCTAGATGGCTCAACCCAGTTCTCCCTCCAGGTTCGACCTCAGGATATTACCAAACTCCGGGCTGCCACCGTACAGGATACCCCGGACTTGTCATCAGTACCCCCAGACTATCACGACTTCGCTGATGTGTTCAGCAAGGCCAAGGCAGCTACACTTGCGCCTCACTGGGAGTTCGACCTCAAGATAGAATTGGAGGAAGGAACTACTCCGCCGTTGGGAACCCTCTACTCGCTTTCGTCCATTGAGCTTGCCGCTCTCCGGACCTTCATCGACAAAAGTCTCACTACCGGCTTTATTCGTCCAACATCATCCCCGTATGCTGCACCTGTCCTTTTTGTCAAAAAGAAGGACGGATCACTTCATCTCTGTGTTGACTTTAGGGGCCTCAACAAGATCACCAAGAAGGACCGTTACCCGTTACCTCTCATTTCGGACTTACTCGACTCGCCTAGTCGGGCTAAGGTATATACTAAAATCAACCTGCACCATGCCTACCACTTGGTGCAGATCGCCAAAGGAGATGAATGGAAGACGGCTTTCAGAACCCGTTACGGATCTTACGAGTGGCTCGTGATGCCATTCGGACTTACCAATGCCCCTGCAGCGTTCCAACGCTTCGTCAACTCCGTCTTCGCGGACCTACTGGATGTATGCGTCGTTGTCTACCTAGACGACATCCTTATTTATTCTGATAATATGGAAAACCACAAAAAACATGTCCGTGAGGTACTCTGCAGGCTCCGGGAGCATGGCTTGTATGCCAAACCAGAGAAATGCGAGTTCCACTCTGAGTCCGTGGAATACCTCGGTTTCTTCTTATCCCCCAACGGTTTGTCAATGTCCGAGGATAAGGTAAAGGCCGTCCGTGATTGGCCTGAACCTCGTAAGGTGAAGGACATTCAGTCCTTCCTCGGCTTTGCAAACTTCTACCGTCGTTTCATCTTCAATTACTCGGACATCGTGGTCCCACTGACATGTCTCACACGGAAGGGGGCACCTTGGAATTTCTCCGAGGATTGTCGCCGGTCCTTTAATCTTCTCAAAGAGGCTTTCTCTACGGCTCCAATATTGACTCACTTCAAGCCCGGACTTCCCATCATGGTCGAAACGGATGCTTTGGACTATGCTGTCGCTGGCATTCTGTCCATCACCTGCCCGGATGGTGAGGTACGACCGGTAGCGTTTTACTCCCGGACTTTGACCACCCTGGAGTTAAACTACGACACACACAACAAGGAGCTGTTGGCTATTCATGAAGCCTTCCAGACCTGGCACCATCACCTTGAAGGCCCTGCACACACCATTGACATCATTACTGACCACAAGAATCTCGAGTATTTCTCTACCTCGAAAGTGCTCACCAGGCGCCAAGCGTGTTGGTCTGAGTACCTTTCTCAGTTCAATATGGTCATTCGTTTCCGCCCCGGTAAGCTCGGAGCAAAGCCCAACGCCTTGACTAGACGATGGGACGTCTACCCCAAAGAGGGGGATAGGGGCTACGCCCAAGCTAACCCACAGAACCTCCGACCGGTGTTCACCACCGAACAACTATCCAATTCATTACGGGCGACCTACCTAGAAAGCCCAGCACTGCATGCTAGTATAATCATGGACGTTGAGAAACTCCATGAAGACATCAAGTCCGCCTTAGCGTCCGACCCACTCGGCCAACTCCACCTCTCTGACCCATCTAACCCCCGTTGGCGGGTGGATGAATCCAGACTTTTACGTCTGGATGACCGTATATATGTCCCCGAAGCAAATGACCTCAGGCTTCGCGTACTCCATTACAAGCATGACCACCCCTTGGCCGGTCATTTCGGACAAAACAGAACACTCGAACTCGTCCGTTGTGAGTACATCTGGCCAAATGCTCGGACTTTTATCAAAGACTACGTCAAGTCTTGCACTGCCTGTGCGCATGCTAAAACCCCGAGACACAAACCGTACGGTATGTTGAAGCAACTACCGATACCGGAGAGACCTTGGAATTCCATCTCGATGGATTTCATCGAACAACTACCAAACTCCGGAAACCATACCGCTATACTGGTCGTCATAGACCATCTCTCGAAACAAGCTATATTCATCCCCACCGAAGATACAATCACCTCTCCACAACTCGCTAGATTGTTCCTACTCCATGTCTTCTCCAAGCACGGAGTTCCCTCACACGTAACCTCCGACAGAGGCATGGAATTCGTGTCTCACTTCTTCCGGTCGCTGGGCAAAGCACTGGATATGAAGCTCCATTTCACCTCCGGATATCACCCTGAAGGCGATGGTCAAACTGAACGAACTAACCAGACGTTGGAGCAGTACCTACGGGTTTACTGTAATTACCAACAGGACAACTGGTCTGAGTTGCTACCACTCGCGGAGTTTGCGTACAACAACGCTCCCAGTGCTACAACCGGAGTTTCACCGTTCTTTGCCAATAAGGGTTATCATCCTAATGTTACCGTACACCCAGAAAGAGAGTTGACATCTTCTCGAGCTAGAGACTACGCAGTGGACTTGGACTCCTTGCATACATTCCTACGAGAAGAGATGAAGGAAGCTCAGCAGAGATACCAAGGTCCGGCAGATGCTAAAAGATCTCTGCCTCTGGACTTCCAGATTGGAGATTTGGTATACGTCAAAGCTAAGTACTTCAGGTCCACTCGACCCTCGAAGAAACTCTCCGAAAAGAATCTGGGACCCTACCCTATTATCGCTTGTGTTGGATCGTTATCCTTCACTATCCGACTACCTGACACTATGAAGTCCATACACCCCGTGTTCCACATCTCGCAACTAGAACCAGCAACTCCGAATACTATCCCCAACCGTGTCCAACCTCCACCTCCACCCGTTGAAATCGACGGAGAACCAGAGTATGAAATAGAACAAATCCTAGACTCTAAACTGGACTACCGTAGGCGATGTCCGCTGCAGTATCTAGTCAGGTGGGCTGGCTACGAAGGCACGGACAAGGAAACGTCCTGGCTCATAGCTACCGAATTAAGCAATGCCCCTGACTTGGTCGCAGATTTCCACAGAGCGTACCCCCACAAGGATGGTTCGTTGAGCGCCGTCCCACCCCGGAAATAAATGGACTTTTCGGGGTTTACTCCATCTACACTATGAAGACTCACACTCACTCCATTCTAAGACGGACAATGGAAAATACATTTCAAAAAAAAAAAAAGAAAGAGGAGGGGGGGGGGACAGGAAAATCCGAAGTATGATTCAGACATGGATAAACTAAAATAACGACTAAATGTCGTCGTTGTTCATCGCCCGGTTGACAAGGCTGGTCGTCACGGTCTTGAGAACCTCGAACGACTCCTCCAGAACCCCGGACAAGTCCTGGACCTCCTTCGACATGGACTCCACTGCTGCGGTGTTCCTCTGGATCGCATCGACGATTTCTCCGAGTCGACGGTCCAGGACCTCCGCCAGCGGATCTTGACACAGAGCTTGTCCATGGGATGGGCGAGGTTTTGAGACGACCTCGATGTCCGGCGTATCATCCAGGTCCTCGTCGTCGGCCGGTTCTCCAAAATGGGCAGACTTTCTCTGTTTCCTCTTTTCTCCACCCCAGGGAGACGTCACTGTCGATGCCGGCTTCTCGGACTCCAGCACCTTTGGGTTCAAGTCGCACTTGCCCTTCGTTTTCTGGCACTGGACACACGACTTGCTGCGCCCGGTACCCGGCACGCACGGTTCCCCGGCCTTGATACAGGCAGAGCAAGCCTTAGCCTGCTCTGCAGGTCGTCCTCCGACCGATGCGACACGCTGAGACTGGTTACGGACTTGTCAGTACGGTTTTTAGAACGATAAGTATTGTTACGCACCGTTGAGCTCTCCGCCTGCTGCGCCTGACGTGTCTCCTCCTCAAGACGCCTCTTCTCCGCTTCCAACTCACGGAGTTTCCTCTCCTCGGCTGCTTTCCTCTGAGCAGCCTCCTCAGCCTTTCTACGCTCCTTGGCTTTCTGACGTTCTTCGGCCTCCTTCGCTTTCCGGACCTCTTCGGCTTTCCGGCATTCTTCTTCTTCAATTGCTGCCTGCATGGCAGCATGCTGGCAACATTGTCGCTCGTTGAACTTAGCCATCTTCATAATCGGTGGGTCGTCCGGATATTCTTGGAGTAGTTCGTCATCGAGGACTTCCCAGGCGATGCCTGCGGGATTGAGGGAAGACTTAAGCCGTTGAGTGGGAGCCATAGTGTTTAGGAGTTTTAGGAATGGGCGTCTGGACTTTGACAAAACCCCGTCGAGCTCTTTTTACCGTGAAGTTTTTCAGACTCCGACAATGCGGACTTCGAAACTCTGAAGCGACACTTGAGCACAACAGGTGCCTCGAGGGCTCGGCCCTAAGAGGGGGATACTGTCACATCCGTGACGCACGCGTAAGGTCCGGACTGCAGTCCGACCATCTGAGTTGTCATTCTAGCCCTACAGGCTTCCATCGTGAAACTCTGTTCCGTCTTTGATTTGACTTACGATCTGTTTCTGTTTCTGTTTCCATATTTAGTATGTTTCTCTCGTGCTTCTAAGTGACTCGCTACACTACCGTACCCGTATGTCTTACTAATCCCCATACCATCCGGCTATCCGGCGACTACCGACTTACCTTACTAATGGCTCACTAATATTGTTATTCATCCGTACTGCGCTCCGGTAGTTGCTACATCCCGGACATTGCATTGGACTTTTCTCTGTACTATAAAAGCTTTGTACATACGTCGTAGCACATCAGTTCGAATATCGAATAAGATACTCATCGATCTCACTCAACTCCAGACAGTCTCTGGATAGTTCCGACCTCTGGGACTCGGCAGGAAACTAGTGTACTAAGTTGTATGCTAAACTCCGACTACCCGGACTTTCGCCCTAGCTTTCCTCTGCCCTCGGACCCCCTCGGAGACCATTGAGAACCGGTCTTGACACATGGGAACATACCGAACCAGTGTTGCTGCAGCTCTGGCTTGTAGCCAACTCAAGTTGGAACCAAGTACCTGGCTCAGCTGAGCTGCAGCACGGCAAGCCGTAATATATTAGGTCGACTTAACTGGCTCGGCTAGTCACAGCTTCTGACCCAAAGTCGGCTAGCTGACATGTAACAACATACAGCAGGCATGATCTTTGTTGTGTAGTCTGAACTCGACTCAGGCTGCTTGTCATGAATGATATGATTGCACAGACATGGTACCAGGAGGGAATATAAAGTATGTAGAATCAAAAAATTAGAGGGACATCCTCAGTCTCATCCCCCTCATCTCCTGCAATGGCACCAATGATAATATCAACTGCCTGGGCTAGAGTCTTCAGAGGCGCTCTTGTCCACAACTGCTGCCAGAAGATCATCCTTGTCCTCATCAACTAGCATATCCTTCTGGGATACTGCCCATCCTTTTGAGAAATCAAGATATTCCTTCTTCAGGAAAAACTTGAGCATCTGCAGTGCCTCCATAAGAATTGGGCTGATGTGGTTGCAGTGCTTGGTTATAGTTTCAGAGCTGGAGGAGAAGACACATTCACATGGGACAGAGGAGGCCTGGATTGGGAGATAGTCCATTGCGATGCAGAAAATGGTGGGGTACGTTGTGTGAGATAGCTAACAGACCTTTAGTCTTAGCTTGTCTTAGAAAATGTGGACTTACCTGCCAAAAGGAAAGAGGATCCATTCCTGGGGGACTGATGCTTGCAGTAACATAAGCGCTGAACTCTTGATCAATGGTCTGTGGACCAGAGTTGTTTGCATGCCAAGTGTCCACTGGTGCCACCCCATAGTAGCATGAGGCTAGCTTTGGCTTAGGGAAAGTGCGCAGCACTTGGTCTGCAGGTGCATTTTGTGCAGTACCTGCAAGTGTGCTGCTAGCCCTGTACTCAGTCATCTGTAGAAGTGATCAGAGATGTGATAGGATAGTTATGATAGCTCACATACCAAATCTTTGATCACCTGGTTTGCCTCTGTGGCATTCAGTAATGACCAGTGTTCATTGATCCAGGTCATATGGATAGTTGGATCCACAACTGTAGAGGTAAAAAGAGTCAGTTGTACTAATGGTGGTGAGCCATGAGTCAGACTTACACATGGCAACAACATATGCCTTTGTCTTGCCCATCTTCTTATAATAGGTGTCTGCAATGGCTAGGCCTGGTCTGATATATGCTGTGCAATGGGGAACAGCATTGCTCAATCTCTTCCACTCCTCAATGAATGTTTCAAATGCAGGGACAGCACTGCCTAGCTTTGGGGTGCTCTCACCTGACATGCTCTGCTGGGCAGCATGTGGAATCTGAAGTTTGTGTTAGTCAATACCCAGAATTCACAGCTCTAGAACACATACTTCCAGCACAACCTCCACATCTTGTAAGACTTGCCAATCCATGTCATTCATCTTGTAGTCTAGTAACTCTCTGTTCGATGGCAACTGGAAGTAGCAGTCAAGAGCCTGGAAATTGTGTTAGCATAAGAGGGTGATTGCCAGATGGCATTTGTGTTGGTTCACTCACCTGGTCAAGGATCTGTAATCTATTGATTATAAAATATACAGAGTCCCAGCATGTTTTGACATCACGAAGAAGTTCGACCACAGGGAGGGATGTCATTTGGTTGTTTTCATCAGTGAACCATTTCATTTTGTTCCCTGTGACGATGGTATTGTGGAAACTCTCTCTGTGAAGGTTTGATGCATGGACTATGCATACAACATTTCAACCTAGAGCTATTGGATCATTTTCCAGTGCTTCTACATATGCCACCTTGTCAACATTTTTTCCAAACACATCAACCCAGGAGCTTGCAACATTCATGAAGTCTGCCTGAGTGTATGCCTTTAGCACATGTGGGAAACACATGATGTGCCAGTCATCAGGATCAAAATTGATGCCACATTCTGAAAGTAGGACCAAAAGTTCTTTCATGGCACTGTCATTGTTGGACGCATTATCCATAGTGAAATGTCCCAGCTGGAATGAAGGTAAGACTTCAGACCAGAGCAGAAATGTAACAACATACTCTATCTGTTATATCTGCACAATCCAGAAGATGCAGTAAGGTCCTACCTATAAATGCCCCAGTATGACTTCCTGGGATATAGTGAAATGCCACCAGCCCCAACTTCAATTGGAGTGTACCAAGCCCACTTCCATTCCCTATCCAGTAGGCCATGAGCGCAAGAAATGGGTGGGAGTTTTCATCTGTCCAACAGTCAAATGTGACAGAAACCTTGCCTTCTGCATTCTGTAGAGAAGGTCAGATGGTTAAGTCATACAGCGCACCTCATGCTTACAGCTATATCCCTCTTCAAAATGATAAAGTACTCCCTCCATGCATCTATAATCAGCTCTCGAAGTTTCATGCAGTGGGAGATATCTGAATTCCTAAGATCTTGATGCAGGAGCAGGATCAGCTCACGGAATTCGGGACACTCTATGAGGTTGAGAGACTATCAAAGACATCAGTATGTCCCCCAGCAGGAGTAAAGAAGACCAATAGTCACTGACCTGGTCATCTGCCACAATAAACCTCACCAGGTATTGATGTAAGGCTGAAATAGAGAAAGGTGGTAAGCCAGCACCCAAAGGTGGAGGGCGAGGACTGCTAAATGCTGGTAGCTCATCATTGGGTCTTGGTGGTGGAGCTGGAGGAAGCAGGCAGATGGATACATTGGGGTGAGAGAGAACTTCCTGCAGCATGGCATAATTGTAGCCAATGTGAAATGTGGCCCTGACAGAGTTGATCTGTACTACCCACCCCTGGCACTCTGCTTCAGCCAGGAATTCTTCAAGGTGATACTTCTCAATGTGGAAATGAAGGGAGGTGTTAGACATAGCTTCACTGTACATGTACACCTGATCAGGTGGGAATTGACCAGGGTTCTGTGCTTTCATATTCCTGTGGTAATGTGTGAGATACCACACCAGTGGGAAATGCAGATTCTTACTCGCAGGGCATGCAAACTGTATGCTCTCCCTTACATTTCTTGAAGAAGTGACGGATATCCAGAGTGCCACGAGGCTTGGGCTGGGTTCCAGTGGCCAGGGGGTCAGTAAGTGAAGAGTTTACCATGTCCGCTGTATTCTGGCTTGGGGCTGCATGAGCCCTGGGGACTGGAGGTTCCTCGTCGTCGTCTTCACCATCATCAGTGATGTCATTGATGTTGAAGTACTCTGACTCCTGCATATTACTATCCACCAGTGGTGGCGATCGGTAGCAGGCAGGGGGATGGTGGTTACGAGGGGGACATGCTTCACCAGCAGGCTGACTTGGCTGGCAGGCTGGGAGTATGTGTTCGGTGGGCCCAGGCTCTGGAACAACTACTGGGTGGCCAGGAGCAGGTGGTGCAGGCTCTGGAGACTCTGGAGTTGGCTGTTTTGTGCAGCAACCTCTTGCCATGGTTGTGCTGGAAAGACAGTGGGTGGTGAACTTAGAGCTGTTGCTTAGCAGGTCTTGAGCCTTGAGGCTTTTCAGCAATGCACCTTACATCATTTGCATTGAATTTAAGGGTGCTGTGTAAGGAACCAGCCTGCCCCATTCTGAGAATGCATGAGGTGGCTGAGGCTCTGGAGCCATAGATTTGAGGTGCAATTCAGTTGGCCCGATTTGTGAAGTGCTGTTGATCTTGGGTCTGACTCTGCCCCTTATGCATCTGGCAGGTAGCTAGAGGAAAAAGTTGACTTGTAGCCAATGCACTTGCATTTGAATTGCAAGAGTAAGTATACATATACAGGTACATGAATACTACATATTTGCTCTATAGGCAGAAATGTATTAGCTTATTGATTGGTTCAAATCATAAGGTTAGCTTACATTCACCTCAGGGTTTTCATTTGGGCTGTCAACCTCAACTTGGACAGTGGAGAGTTGGCTACAGCCCGCACTGGCATGGGAGCTGGAAGGCAGCATGAAGAGATGGGTGGTTGATTGAAATCAGATGATGTTTCTGCTGGAGAGCCACCCTTGCAGAGATGGGAAAGGATAGATTGGATGTAGTCATAGGCAGGTGTTTCTGCAAAGGAGAGTGAATGGACATATACAAGGATGGTCCTGAATTTGCCTGGGATCCCACTGCACAGGACTTCAACTGGGGTTGTTCATTTCAGCTTCAGTATGAGTGAGACTGACTTCCTGCGACTGTTGTCCAGCCATGAAAGGGATCCACACAGGAAGTAGCTTAACATGTAGCAGAGGGATTCCAGGTCATCACACCAGCCCAATTCTGCTCCTACATGGCTGTTGACAGAGGCAAATGCAGGGGTGCCTGTAAGGCAGTGAGCATTGTGGAAAGGGATGTGGTCTCCAGTTGCTGAGTTGCGATACTGTTTGGCGACCCCAAAATCCACAAGAAACACTGTGCTGCCCTGCTCACCAAGTCCCATCAGGATGTTCTGGGGTTTGATATCTCCATGAATGTAGCCATGAGAGTGGATGTATTCAAGACAAGACACCTAGCAACCATTAGTTGGGCATCCAGATCAATATACCTAGCACATACCAGCTGATCCACAAGGGCAACAACAGTGCTCAGACTAAATGTTTGATGCTGCAAAAGCAGGTCATGCAGCGACGGCCCCAGGAGATCAAGAACCAAGGCATCATAGGTGGACTCTCTGCTGAACCAGTGTGCATGTGGAATGCCCTCTCCTCCAAGCCCTCCCTCAAGTTCCTTCAAAATATGGTACTCTCTTTCAACAGACAATTCCCCATCAGCGCATAGTTTGAGCCTGATAGCGTGCATCTTGTGGTTGATGATATTGACAGCGCTATATACAGTAGCTAGAAGTATTTTTTTCCTGAGCTCTTGAGCATCACCTGTGAACCACTGCAAGGGCTTACCATATGAACCTGAGCCCAGATGTTTTCCTAGCCTGAACCGACCATCCACTCGGACTGGAGCTGGGCCCAGCATAGCAATACAACAGAATGTGAACAAAGCTGTGGTGGAGGTGAGTCCAAGTTGAGAAGCCATGGGAGTTTCAGTGGTCCTATGGTAGGGCTTGGAGCTGGCACTAGGCTGCAGGCTGGGCATAGCTTAGGTAGCCAGCCAGCACCTCAGCGGCAGATTATTAGAACTCAATCCCTGCCAGCTTGTGCTGGTCGTAGATGACTATAGCAAAACCTAATACATGCTTGAAATTGTTAGCAGAAATAGCTACTGTAGCCCCAGCTGTTTCATTCCACAGTCCACTTGTCAAATCCAACATCAGTTTGCATGACAAAGGTCACCCACACTCCAGCATAGTCCAGGTTGAAGTGTGTTGCCTTGCTGGAGCGAAAAACTGCAAAGTCTCCATTCTGTAATTCCAGCACCAGCCCTTGCTCCTTGAGCACTAAGCCCCCCCCAGAGAAGTTGCCGATGGCCAGTGCTAAGCAAAGATTCTTATCGAAGTGATCGTGGTGTGCTGCAGTCTGAGCATTGATGTTCACAACCAGTGAGATGAATGGCTCCACATGAGAAATGACATTCCCTGGAAGGCTCTCTGCTACTTGCACCAGGGCACTGTACTCTGCCTCTGGGAGGTGCACCTGGAGCTAATGGAGCATGCCAAATGTTATTTCAGCCGTATCAAAGGGTAAGCACCTTACTGCACTTCCAATCCACAGAAAAACATCTTGGAAAGCTTGTACCAGTCTGTCGAAGAGCTGCCCATACTCTGCCATGTCACTGGAAGTGTAGGGTAGCATCTGCCACACATTAGTTCTTGAGTTGCCGAGGTGGAGCTCATACAGATGAACATCGCTTGGAGCATCATTGCCCTGTGTACATGAGCAAGAAGGGGCTCTAGGTTGAGTGCAAATAGCATACCTTGGTGGTGTACCTGTTATACCAGCTGAAGTGGAGGCAGTCAAATGGCTGAGGCAGATTCTCATTTGCAGGAGAAGGTAGCCAAATGCTGAATAAGTCAGGACCATCAAGGCAAGCAACCAGTGAAGGATAGAGCAGGTCTTTCAAGTCCTTGGGCATGGCTGTGCAAACAAAAGCCATCAGAGAGCCATCATCATTCTGCAGTTCTAGGCCACTATCGGTACACACATCAGCATGTGTGGCAAGTTTCTGGCTTAAAATAATACCCTTACCTATCAACAGCTGTCATGGGGATGCAAATGTACAAGTCCTCTAGTGACTTGTGTCCACCGGGATAAAAATCTTGTAGCTGCAGTTCATGTCAGCAAATTCAGACTTCATATGCTATGACTCACTGTAGGATCAGTTGGCTCAACTCTAAGGAAGTTGATGAGCAAAGTGGCAGTGAGCATAGAAGGAAACCCACCCACCCCTATGGTCTGAGGGTGCCTTAACATTGAAGCCACATCACTGTGCACCAAACCATGTGCCCTGCCCACAGCCAATTGCAAGCCAAGCCCAGAGAGGATGAGTAGGGAGTAGATGGTCCCTCCAGCAGTGATTCATGTAAACTTCGCTCCAGCTGCTAGCCACTCCTGCAAAGTCCTAAGGGCTGGGGGGTGTTTCAAATGCTCAATGTGAGAGCGATAAAACTTCAGTATTGAGGGTTTTTTAGGGCCTGGGTCCGCATTCATTAATCTGCTAAAGTTAGCACCGATCAGAGGAATGAGTAAATCACTTACTCTTGACACAGGAAGGAAAGCTGTATGGATGCCAGCATCTGGAGAAACTGACCTGATACTTCCTTGTCCCTCAAGGCCTGGCATTGCGAAATGATAGATGCTAAGTTGTTCCCATCAAAAGACTCCTCCCTCTTGGACAGATCGTCCTTGACTGATTGAATCCACGAGGCCGGACTTTCCAGGAGGGAACTGTAGTGGATGCTGGCTAGGGCAGAGATAAGGGAAGGTGAGGTCACATTGGAAGCCCTGGTAAAGACTCCACTGGCTCTCCACTGTCCATCCGAGCGCAAAGCCCTTCCATTTCATGGGCAGGCAGAAGGGTCAGGGTGTGGAGGGTTGTCGTCTGGAGAGGGAGGGTGTACAGCAGTTAGCATTTGACAGGGGATGCAGCTATCAAAGTCAGCAGTCTCCTCTGAACTGCTTTGGATACTTAGCAGTGGCGCCAACTTTTTTCTCAAGCTCACAGCCACCACAGTAGACTCCAAGCACCCCAGGGCCATGTAGACAGTACATGCTTCTTCTTCTGTCATCGATATGGAGATAGATGATCCAGATGGTTCACAAGAATCCATTTGAGGGGTTGAACGAGGCAAGATGGCCAGACAGAGCCTGCACTGTGAAGAACAGTGCATGCTCATCGTGTGCAGAGCTCCACACTCAATGCCAAACACCCATTTTCTATAAATGGTGAGAAATTCACACACCCCAGTCCCCAACTCACACTTCCCATTGACCTTGCCCTGTACAGGGAGTTGAAGACTCCAGCCAGATCAAGCTGGCTATGTGTAACCTGCCAGCACTGCATCCAAGAAGGGCTGCTGCAGATTAACAATTAACATTTCAACCATGCCAAGCAGGAGTAGGAGCTGACTTCCCCAGATTACCAGGGTTCCTGCCACACCCATACATCTCGTGGGAACTCTCAGACCACTTTCGGTGACCCACAAGATGTGAGTAGAAATCACTAGTCATCATAGTGCCAAGCTCGCTCACTCTCTCTACTTGCAACAGTACATACCAGTGATACCACAGAGCTTCGCCAAGCAATCCCCTTCACCTTCGGGTATGTATTTATCCTCTATGCCATTTCTGTGAGACCTTCACTGCTGTTTAGGGATAACAATGCGTTTGTTTGCAACCTACCAACTACATCATTGGTCTGGCAGCCAGCAACCCATGCCTTTGTCTGTCCTGGCCAAGGGCGTTACTGCCAAGTTTGGATGGTGTTGATTGGCAACTTGGCAAAGGCTGATGCCCCTTTTGGTTTCTCCTTGCTGACATGTGTCCAGGAACCCCATTCCTCTGTGCAGCATATTCAGTGTGGAGGTGAGTGAAAATGAATGACTCGTGGTTCTCTGAGTATAATGCAGCATCACCCTGCAGTTATGGAGCTGTCATCGCAAACAAGTATCCATATGCTAAGATGCCCTGCGAGCTACAGCGTTCAAAACACTCAAGGGTAATAGTGTTCTGTCCAAGTTGCTGGAGAATGGGTCCTGATTTTCTCTTCAGTGTCATCCTGTTGGGACAGCCCATTGATCAACAACTCCAATTTCCTCCGGCTCTGCATTCCTCGACACATACCACTATCACTAATGATGGTGGCTTCGATCATTTCAGTGCTACCATGTCTTCATTAAACATTTCTCCAACACTGATGCCCTTGATGAACTCTAATGGCATACTCCCTCATGACATCTCTGCAGCTGCAGCACCTCCTACATTCGACATGTCAATGTTTAAATCCTATCTCCTCTCCCTTCTACCCCCCATACTTGGCACCTCTTCAGAGGAACTCTTCTCCCTGTTTGACAATGAATTTGAAGAGAGGGTGACACAGTTCACAGCAGATGGAGGAGGCATGATCTACATTGTAAAAATCAAGGAGATTCAGAAGGTGAGACTACCCAAAGACCTGCATCTACCCAGCCATTTAAGGCACATAGCAGAGGATGTGCCACCATGATATTACTACCAATTAGCCTCACAACTCACATATTCTCCATCAAATGCAATGGCACTGGCACTCATCAAGTGTGGTCATGCTCTTGATCCCTTGGCACCTCTTGCCACTCAATTGCACATCTTGAACCTCTTCAGTGGGGAAGAAACACCTTATGAGTCCCTTCATGCAGTGGTGAGTTGTGGTGTGAAACCATGGTTTGATGTGTTTGTTGGTGCTCGAGGCACTGGAAAGGAAGGTGACACCAAAATGGGTGTGTAAGACATGTTCAAATCTCTTTCATTACTCAAATCACAGTTCAGGCATACCTATGATGAAGAAGAAATTCACTGAGCTTGAGTTATCACTTCTGCATTTACAGCAGAACATTGAGATACCAGAAACACATCTCATCATACATCCCATCATCCAATGGGCCGTGGAACAGGTAATGTGCACACTTTGCTAATGTCAACTCCTAATTGAACGGTATGTAGGCCCAGGCAGCCAATGTACAACCGAATATATTGTTCATTCCAGCACGACATCTTAATGACAGCACCTTCCTCAACAATCTGCACTCTCATGTGAATCAATGGATCAAGTCCATCCAGGCAGTTACCAAGCTCTCCCAAGATGTCTCCTCTGGTACTCCTTTGCAGGAGATTAACTCTGGCTTAGTCTGGAACAGGCGTTGGAAGGGATTGAGGCACAACTAAGAAGCGAAGAGGTGAATATGGTTATGGAGTGTCTCCACAATGCAAAATGATACCATGCAACCACAAGTTTCATCACTGATACCAGTCTCAATTCTGCAATGGATTTGGGTGCATGCACAATTTCTCTCTGATTTATGACATTCCTTTATCTCCCATTAGTGCACAAATACAATCAACTGATGAAGGACTTTCCACTGAATGAGCTCCTTTCTGCAACTGACTTGGATAAAATTCAGGAGTCATTGGTTCTCATCTTCAGTCATATCAACTGCAAGCTTAAATTGTCACCATATCCAATACATTGTGCTCTTCCACTCATTGAAGCAATATCTCAGGATTTCAACAATCAGCTCTTGCACATACTCACCTCCCACCGACTCCCGTATGCACCTTACGAGACCTTCAATCAGCTTCTCCCACAAACTCTGAACATTTTCTGGACTTGGGATGATCTCATCAAAGAGTTCACAAATGTTGCTCATGAAGTCATGTGTAAGTGATCAGACCTATCAAGGTAGTGCCTGCACATGCAAAACTCCAGGAGCAGGTGCATTATCTCCGAGATTGGAGAAAGCAACACGAACAACTCATGGTCATGACCAGAGCTACCAAAGGCTTGACAACTCTTGTGAAAGAAGTCAGGGGCATGTGTGACAACCGACAAACAATGTTGTATCTCGGTCACTCCAAGAACTGATAGAGAGCAACAGGGAAAGGAGTTTTAAGTGCAAAGCACGAAATGAACTCGATTGGAGTATTCTACGACAAGAGAGCCCGGTACTTATACTACTAGAGCTATTTGTACCAAGGAACGTTGTGGAACAAACCAAACAAAGAGAGATAAATGCGATTGGCTACAGCTGAACATGCTGAGTCAATGCGGCAAAAGCTGACTAAGTAAAGCATCTAGTGAGCGTCTGTGTAACCCTAACCAGAGAGTAGCTTGAAAAGGAAAACTACGCTAAGAGAAGTTAAATACCATTACACTATCCCCTCCTAAGGTTCGACTTCCAGGCGAGACCAAAGGGGTTGACAAACAGTCACCGGATCGGGTAAAGGGGAAAAAAGGAGTCCAGAGGTATCTACAAGGCAAAGCTTTCTAGGGGCAGAAGGGCAAAGTTTGTAGAAGTCGTCTATTGCCTCCTGGGCATTTTTAAGAGCGCTAGCTGGCTCCCAAGTACGATCTTTGTCAGGATAGCCCCTCCAGTGGACTAAAAACTGTAGGCCCCCACGCTTCAAGCGTGAATCTACCACCTTTTCAACCTCAAACTCTATATCTCCTTCGTCGGTCACCCGCTGGGGACTGGGTTTAACAACAGGTTGCCCATCAAGGGTGCCAAGATAAGGTTTTACCCGTGAAACATTCACAACTGGGTGAATCTTCATGTTCCGGGGCAACTTTAATTTAACAGCATTTGGGAGGACCTCGACAACCTCATACGGTCCGATCCACTTTTCGGTCAACTTCCGGCTCTGCCGGTCTTTCAGCAAGAGATGGTTTGTGGCTAGCCAAACCTGAGCACCAACGGAATACATAGGGGAAGGGGAACGACGTTTATCCACCTGAGTTTTCTGTCGTTGTCTAGCCTTTCCAAGCGAGTTGCGTACTTCCTGGAACACCTGGAACCAGTCTCTAGCGGTTTCCTCTGCTGCTTCTACCTTAGAAGTCATCGGCTCGATGCCCATTCGTGGTAAATACGAACAAGTAACTTCAAAGGGGCACTTGCCAGTAGAATCAGATTTGGAATTATTATACACGAACTGCACCAAAGGTAGCCAATCTTCCCATTTTTCCTGCTGGTGGTTGACGTACATCCTTAAATACTGTTGAAGTTCGCAGTTCAACCGCTCAGTTTGACCGTCTGTTTGTGGGTGGAATGCTGTCGAAAGCTTCTGCTCGACTCCCAACATTTTAAATAACTCGCGAGAAAACCGCGAAGCAAACTGCGGTCTGTGATCCGAGATAACAGACAAAGGGAGTCCGTGATGCTTCCAGATGTGTGACAAATAAAGCCTTGCCATGCTAGCAGCGGTTTCTTCGGCGGTGCAGGGGATAAACTCGGCTTCCTTCGAGAAGCGGTCTACTATGACCAGCACATGGGACTTTCCAGAGGCGGATTTGACACCTAGATCCATAAAGTCGGTAGTAAGATCCTGCCAGGGTCCACTAGGGGTCGGCAGAGGTTTGAGTTCTCCAGCCGGCGGCTTGTTACTAGACTTGCTAGTCTGACATGCTTGACAATGTTTTACATACTCTTCGACATTGGATTTCAAGGTAGGCCACGTGAACCAGCGTGTGACCAACTCCTGAGTTCCTTTAATTCCGCGATGACCCACTAGGGGTGAATCATGAAGAGCAGCAAGAACCTTGCTACGAAGTCCTTCAGGTACAAAGACCTTATCTCCATTATATAAAAGTCCATTCTTGGGATGAGCTCGCTAGCGTCTATCCCAACCGAAGCACGATGGAGCTCTTCTTCCAGAGAAGATTCCAAGCGAACTGAACGAAGCTGTTCGGGTTTGATAAATAAGGACTCTTCTGTTTTTGCATTTTCTTTATTTTCTACCAAGTCCTCGTGACGGGAAAGAGCATCCAGTCATCCCATGGAAACACCAGGTTTGTGGACAATAACACAATTGAAACGGCTGAAATACTGCGCCCACCGTGCCTGACAGGGTTGAAGCTTTTGTGACGTCATGAACCACTTTAGGTTATGATGATCCGTCCAAATCTCAAACTGGTACGGAGTGGCTTCCAAATAATGATGCCATTGCTCCAATGCGCGGATGATAGCCAGCATCTCTTTATCATGAACCGTATAATTTAACTCTGCTCCAGAGAGGGAATGGCTTGAATAAGCAACCGGTCTCCAGAGACCGTCTTCACACTCTACCGACAGCACAGCTCCGGTCGCATAGTCCGAAGCGTTGGTTTCTAAGCGGAACCTCCAATCCTGATCGGGAAACATAAGAATAGGGGCCGAGGTGAATGCTTCTTTAAGTGTATCAAACGCTAACTGACACTTGTCGGTCCACTGGAACGGAACGTCCTTCTTCGTGAGATCATTAAGGGGACGTGCCACTTGGGCAAAGTCCTTGATAAAACGTCGGTAGAAGTTCACAAGGCCGAGGAAGCCGCAAACTCCACAAATGGTAGTGGGAACAGGCCAGTTCTGCACAACAGCAATCTTGGTGGGATCCATCTTAACTCCGTTAACGCCAACGATCATCCCAAGGAAGTCAACTTCCTGTCTCTTGAATAAGCATTTTTCTGGTTTAACAAACAGGTCATTCTCTTTCAACCTTCTAAGCACCTCTATCACGATCCTGTCATGCTCTTTTTCATCGTCCGTTTTCGTGAATATCATTAAGTCGTTGATATATACTACCACGGCATCCTCCATATCACCAAAGATGTCATTGATCATGTTCTGAAATGTGGCGGGGGAATTGCAGAGACCAAAGAACATCACCAGTGGTTCAAAGGCTCCACGATGACAGACAAAAGCGGCTTTCCACTCGTCACCTTCCCTGATACAAACATTGTTGTATCCTGTCACATCCATGACGCACGCATAAGGTCCGGACCGCAGTCCGACCATCTGAGTTGTCATTCTAGCCCTACGGGCTTCCGTCGTGAAACTCCGTTCCGTCTTTGATTTGACTTACGATCTATTTCTATTTCTGTTTCCATATTTAGTATGTTTCTCTCGCACTTCTGAGTGACTCGCTATACTACCATACCCATATGTCTTACTAATCCCCGTACCATCTGGCTATCCGGCGACTACCGACTTACCTTACTAATAGCTCACCAATATTGTTATTCATCCATACTGCGCTCCGGTAGTTGCTACATCCCGGACATTGCATTGGACTTTTTTCTGTACTATAAAAGCTTTGTACATACGTCGTAGCACATCAGTTCGAATATCAAATAAGATACTCATGGATCTCACTCGACTCCAGAAAGTCTCTGGGTAGTTCCAACCTCTGGGACTTGGCAGGAAACTAGTGTACTAAGTTGTACGCTAAACTCCGACTATCCAGACTTTTGCCCTAGCCTTCCTCTGCCCTCGGACCTTCTCAGAGACCGTTGAGAACTGGTCTTGACATATCCCCACCTAAGGTCCATTTTGGTAAATAATTTACAGCCCTTTAGCTTGTCAACAAGCTGCGAGATGAGCGGGAGCGGATACGAGTTCTTGACTGTATGCTTGTTTAAATAGCAGTAATCCTGTACCATTCGCTTCTTTCCATCCTTCTTTGGGACAAAGAACATGGGAGACGTCTGTGGAGACTTGCTCGGCTGAATGTAACCCTTTTTGAGTTGTCCATCAACGAAGCTACTAACTTCGGACTGCTCATCAGGAGAGAGAGGGATCAACCTTCCCTTCTTGGGTACAAACGAGTCTTTGAGTTCGATAGCGTGGTCCCATGGTTTCCTAAGCAGCATGTGTTCGGATTCCTGGACAGAAAAGACAGATAGATATTCATGATATTTCTTCGGAACAAGTTCCTCAGGAGTTTTGTCAGTTTTCTTTACTTCCTCCTGCTTGGCAGAAGCAACGGTATCAAGAAAAGCATCTTGCACTACAGCTTCAATCCTTTCTACGCGTCTTACAAAGGCTGGCTTAGGCGCTAACTTCTTACACGAATAAGGGCACCTCCTCATTGAGACTTCACCGGTTTTCCAATTGACATCAGGGTTGTGAGTGGCAAGCCACGTGTGACCCAATATCATGTCATGAGATCCTAGATCTGTGACATCGGCTACTAGCTCTTTGAAGTGGTTCTCATACTGAACCTGGAGTGGAACCTGATGCGTAATCCTTCCAGCAGAATTGCGAGATCCATCGACATTAAATACATCTACTGCCCTAGGCAAAGTGAGCTTCAGGAGTTTTCTTTGTTCAACAAATTTAGAGTTCAAAAAGATGCCAGTGGCGCCAGAGTCCAAAAGAGCCTGCACAGCGTGTGCATCTCCTTTTTGAGACCTGATAACAATGGGAACAGAAACATGGTCCTTCAAGTTAAGCGAACGAATTCGGGATTTCGGCGGTACTGTCGCCTCATCGTTGCTTTCCTTTCCGGTAACTACCATACGAGAAGAAGAAACATTTTTTGGGTTTTTATAGGCAGAGGAATTAAGCGAACCACGTTTAATGTCCTGTTCCGAGCCCAACTGGGTCTCCACTGCAGACGGTACATCAGAGTCCATATCAAAGTCCATACTATCTACAGACAAAGGAGAAAACCTATTTATGGAAACAAAGTCTGAAAAAGAAACCTTTTTTTGTGTTTTACTATTTTGTATTTTTGTATTTTTATTTTTAAAGGAAGAGGGGCAAGACAAAGAAGAGAAACGTTCAGTACTTTCAGAGCCTACAGGACCCGATTTCACTGTAGCTCCGACTCTTTTAACTGTCCGATATGAGCAACGATCTGCTCGAAACTCATCCCCTCCATTGCTTTAAGGCGGGGGTCAGCGCCTTCAGAACGGACCTGCCATCCTTTGTTTTTGTTTTGCCCATTCGGGCATTGTGGTCTTATGTGACCGGTTTGGCCACAGCCGTAACACTTGTATGTTGAGAAGTCTTTTCTTGCGGGACCTCTCGACCCGCTTGCAGCGCCAATGTCCATGGGCGTGCCGCTGCCCGAAGTTGTACCAGCTGAAGGCTGGTTGTAGTTTTGAGTCCAGCGACTGCCAGACTGAGAAGTTTGGAGTTTAACAGCCTCCATAGCCGCACCCATTGCTTGGACCTCGGGTTCAAAGTCCTTCCACGTATCTTTCCTCCTGCCCTGTATATAGATTTGTTGGAGAATTTCAGGGCGCATTGCCTGCTCCAACATCCAAATTGCATAATCGTCGGATACCCCGGATGCGGTCCTTAGTGCATTGAACTTTGCCAAGAACTCTTCTGTTCTGGCATTTCCTTGGCAAATATTGGCCAACTGTCTTTTGGCCCAGTCTGCATTGTGAAGAGGGCGGAACCTCATTTCAACCTCGGCCACTACCTCAGCATGAGTGGGCCACCTTTGCGCTGCGAGACAAGTATCAATTCGGGCTCTCGCATAAGCCCCTGCTATTGGTCCAGTCATGCGAGACCAGACCGCCAGCGCATCTTCCCGGTGGGTTTTGAATTCAGCGACGGCCACGAAGGCTTGCATCTTCGACCACCATCCTTCAAACTTTGAAATTGAGCCATCAAACTGGCCCAGGTCTGCTATTCCCCGTTTTGTGGGGTCTACAGAAGCGTTCGTTCCAACAGGTCTATTCTGCTGCTGGGCGGCGACGGCGGCAGCGACCTGCTGGCCGACCATAATCAAGAGCTGCTGCATAAACTGCAGCATGTCTTCCGTCAAATTGTGGGGGTCCATTTCCAGCAACTAAGACAGGGTGGCGGTGAGGAGGGCGGATTGTGTGTCTGTTCTGTAAGTTGTATGGAACGTGTAAGACAAAGCCTTGGAGGTTGGGATCTACCTCTTCGGGAGAAGGGATTCGGGGGGTGGGGGACTCTTGTTTGATAAAAGGCGAGATTCGTAAAACTACAGGAGATGCCGACTCCTCTTTCTTGACTTTAGGAATTTTGAAAACCTTCAACGATTTTCCCTGGCCTCTGTGCCGGTACTCTGTCGTCAACTAACATAGGGTTATCGTAGTGCTACTAGATATATGGTAGTATGCTTTCTACCTCCCAAGCGTCGGGGCACTACTTTACGCTACGCGCTTCCACCCCCTAATGTGGGTTGCACCTTCACACTACCCTTGACGGATAGTGGGACTACTAACTACGGGTCTTCTTCGACACAACCTCCAGCCGATAGGAGGACGAGACTAAAGGTGTCGTCTCGTAAAGAAAAGAAGAGAAGAATGAGAAGCTCCTTAACCCTGGAGTCTGGGTATGATTTCCCTATATGCCTGGGAGCTAGCGGAGTGAGGGAGAGTTGATAATCGAGTTCAAGTGTGACAACCGACAAACAATGTTGTATCTCGGTCACTCCAAGAACTGATAGAGAGCAACAGGGAAAGGAGTTTTAAGTGCAAAGCACGAAATGAACTCGATTGGAGTATTCTATGACAAGAGAGCCCGGTACTTATACTACTAGAGCTATTTGTACCAAGGAACATCATGGAACAAACCAAACAAAGAGAGATAAATGCGATTGGCTACAGCTGAACATGCTGAGTCAATGTGGCAAAAGCTGACTAAGTAAAGCGTCTAGTGAGTGTCTGTGTAACCCTAACCAGAGAGTAGCTTGAAAAGGAAAACTATGCTAAGAGAAGTTAAATACCGTTACAGCATGGATATGGAAGAAGAAGTTAAGGAAGCATATGAAGTGATAAAATGTATTGATGTTCTTGATGTGTTGGTTGGTATGTCACATGTTGGTTTCCCCCTGTCGACTCAGTACTCAACATGGATGTGCTATAGAGGGCATGGAGATATGGGTAGCTGCAGAGAATGCATACAGTGAACAGGCTGTGAGGGTGGAAAATCAGATCATTGCACAGCTACACGATAGGCTTGGCATGGCTCACAATGCAAACAAAATGTTTAGAGTATTCTCCAAGTTCAATGCCTTGTTTGTACAGCCAAAGGTGTGTCTTGATCCTGTGCATTTGGGTAATTCCTCATGTCCTTCATTGTTGTTTTTCTAGATTCATGGTGCCATTCAAGAGTATCAAACACAACTTATTGATTTGGTGAAAGAAGACATTAAGCGACTACATGGCAAGGTAGTGCCTGTTTACTTCCCAGTTTCTTTCTACTAACTCTTTCGCAGTTTAAAACTCAATATCACTTTTCAGAAGCTTACCACATGTCACAAATGCATGACCTTCTCCCTATTGCTGGTGCCATCATCTGGGCTCTTCAAATAGAGTGGCAACTTTTGGCCTACATGAAGCAAGTAGAAGATGTACTGGGCAAAGGGTGGGAGTTGTATGCAGAAGGGCAGAAACTCCAATCCGAGTCCACAGCATTCTGCAAGAAACTTGATGTCTGACCCATATATGATGCCTGGCTGCATGACATCAACCAGAGAGATATGGCCATCGATGGATGCCTCTTTGAGATTGTGAGGTTGCACAGGGGTGGGTTCCAACTTGTGGTCAATTTCGACCCACAGACAATCACATTGTTTAAGGAGGTGCAGAACTTGCTCTGGCTTGGGTTCCAAGTCTGCACATGATCACGAACATGGCCAAAGACACAAAATGGGTGTATCCACATGCAGTTTCATTGATGGAGGCGGTAAGGACATATGGTCAAATGCTGGACTTGGTGGAAAAGAATCAGGGGAGTGGCTTGTTGCCAAGTACAGGAACGATGCGCAATGGATGGTTGCAAAGGGTACATTCTAACTTCCGCTCATTCGCAAGGTGGGTTGTGAGTTGATCTGGTGCAACAGGCATGAATATCCATTGGGACTGCTTTGTTAACCACTATGATACTGCCCATTTTGTATCAAGCACAGATGGGTGGGACAACAGACATATCCAATTCGTCAGGGAGTTTGCAAGTGTAGTTTCTGTCCTACAGGACAAAACAAACAACATGGCCGGTCTGTATCGAGACATTCTCCATGCAGTCGAGGACCTCTCAATGTGTGCATATACCAGTGAGATGTTTTCGGAGTTATTGAGCAAGATACAAGCTGTGGTATTACCTCCCACTTCAGTAACCAATGATCCATTCTTGACCTCGATTTTCCAATAGATCGATCACTTGAATTTGGAAGGTCACACAGACACTAATCTGGAACATTGGGTAGCAGAGCTCAATAAGCAAATAGAAGGCATCCTGTTGCAATGGTTGGCACATATCATTCAAGTCTGGTGCTCGGAATTCGACCGTACTATTGATGAGGAGGAGCCCCCCATGATCAGTCTCTACACAAAGTCAGATGCCTCAGCCACTGTTGAATTGCCTATGGTCATCTCTGCCTTCCTCTCCTCTGTATCAGCAATTGTTGTGACCACCCTTCCAAATTACATCTTGGCCACACCATCCTGCACTACACTGCCATATATGTTCAACACCTCTGTTCCAGTGATGTTTGGAGAAATTGTTGCATCCAAGCTGGCAACTAGTACTCACACTCCCATCCTTGTCTCACCCACCATGAACATCAGTGGGACAGACTGTCATCAAGACCAGTCCAAATTGTCAAGAACCACCGGGTATTGACTAGTCATTTCACTGATGAACACTTCTGCTCTCCCCAAGGTCTATGATGTGTACACTGTGGTATACATGGATAGGTATGCATCTGTTGACATGATTTTGATGCTTCCCAGAGTTTCCTAGTATGTGCTAGCTAGGCCATGACATTTAGCACTGGAAGGCTTGCTCACTCGGATGATTTTGCAGGTGCTCAGGTCCTTGTAGAACAAAGCTCACTCTTGCCTGCAGTTGAGAATGGTAAGCCATTGAACAAGTTTCTCCATGGGGGCTCACTGCTTGGTGGAGTTGTCACAATGGGCACAAGTGGAGGAGCTGCTGCAGCAAAGAGCTGTGAGCCTTGTATTACTGTAATTTGCCAGTGATAGGTATTCAACAAGATTTTTCATTCAGAGAGAGAAACAAAGAAAAAATAACAGCAGTGCTGCACCTTCAACTGTCCATTCCACAGAGCACACCTGTAGCTGACTTTCCATCATTCTGGCAGGGCAGGGCGCTTGCTGGATGGGCCAGGGTCCAATTCTGGTGCATCCCACTGAGGCTTGCTGCTGTGGTGCCATGTGTGGTATCAACAATAGGCAGTGTCCCAGACAGCTTCCTGCAGTTTGTGCAGGAACTTGGACCAGTGCGTAGGAAAGGCTGCTGTTTCTGATGCACTTCGAACTTTGCTGATCCTGCTAGCATCCCCTCCAGATGTATGTTCCATTATTTCAGCAACACACAGAAGGAAATGCTGCACAGCCAGGTCAAGCAATCTGTCAACCCCCTTCATTTCCAGGTCAGGAAATAGGTGCTGAAAGGAAGGTCAGCTCTTAAATATATCCCTGCAGCATCAATAAGCTCACCCCCTTAGCAAATAGCGAACCCTCCCCAAATCTAAACCAACCATCGTCACACCTAAGGGAAGCCTCAAATGTAATGGAAGTGATTGAGATCCAGGTTATACCCTCTACAACTACAGGTCCAAATGACATGGTATGGGCAGGTGGTGTGAATGCTGATGGAGGAATCAGCTGGAGAGTATACAGGGGAATAGATTTGGGGGGAGGCACATATTTTGCTTCATGAATGGAAATCAAAAAAGCTGCATCCAGCTCAGGGACAATATCAGCAACCACCCTGAGTTGACCATGCATCTGAACTGGGGTAGAGCTGAACCCACTCTCCATAGCCCAGATTGGCATGGAGAGACTGCCAGGGGGTCGGAGATCAAGGTGCAGATCTGGGATAATAACCATGGTAGCCCCACCATCCAGGACTGGGAGGTTGGTATGGAGGGTGATGAGATCATCATCGCCATCGACATCCTCAAGGGATAGGCCATTTCAACTGAGAAACAAGTTGATCTGCTTGGCAAATTGCTGTATGGGAATTTCACATATCACAAATGGCAGCATGGCGATGAGTTGGTGGAGGTGGGGTAAGTGCACAAGTCTAGTCAGCAAATTGATTGCTTAGTACCCTTGCAAAGGATTGCTCCAGGAAAAGCACACTTTGCAGATGTCCAGTATTCTCTATTTTCAGTTGACAGAGCCATGATTTGATTAAACTCTGTGGATGTAACACCATCAAAAACCTGAGGAATGGTTAGGTGAATGCAGAGTTGGCTGGTATCAGTAGTCACCTGTAAATCAACTAATGGAGCTCAAAGGGCTTGGATGATGGTAAGGCAGCAATTGAAAGATGACTGGTCTCTCTTGGCTTTGGGGTGGTCTAGGATGTGAAGGTCAGAAAAGTCCTCTCTGCAGTCTTGCTCAGGGGTTGATCATGAGGATGTGGTGCCAGTGTCAGCAGGGGATGTTGGTGAGCCACTGGAGTTGCTTGCCATACTTGTAGGAATACCAGGACAGTGCAGAACACTGGCTGCTCGCTCTAATGCATGGGGACAAATTCGAGACATCTCAGCACAAAGAGACAGGTTGAGAGTATATGCTGAAGTTCTGTATGTCCAGGACCAGGTGAGTGGAACAACTTTTGGAAGCATGCACCACCCTGTTGTCAGTTGGGATTTCAGGCAACTTGAGGTGCCCAGCAAAACTGATTATGTCAGAGCATGGTGGACTCCAATGGCTCAGGTGATCTGTCAAGAATAGGTTAAGGAATAGTACAACAATAGTAACCTGATTATAGCTCTAAGGTGTGTGTGTCAAGTGCTTAGGACAGTGACAATACAATGGGGGAACTAGAATTATTGCAGGGAACAGTGTGGCTTGCAGTGCAACTGCACAACAATGACGTGGCTAGCTAGTCTAGATACATATTAGGGTTGTTTGCTTAGCAAATAGAACATTGACTCAAGCCGGCTTGGCTGGCTAGCCGGAAGAGACTGAGCTGAATTCATGTGAAGTCATGCCATCCCAAAGTCAAGCCATTCGCTAAACTGGCAAAAGCCAAGCCAAAGTCAAGCTTAGCCAAGTTGTGGCAACACTATACCGAACTGATTAGAAATACCCAACTTGAGAGGCTCGAGGAGGGTGGGTGACCATCACATCAGCAAAAATAACCCTTACCCTAGCCAGAACTGGACAGAACTGGCCAGCTTTTGACAGCAAGGTACCTAACTGGCTAGGTCTGCCCAGAGAAATAGGGGCAAGGAATCTCAACAATTGATGTCTAAATGTAGCTTGAAATTTTGATGGTGCAATCTTTATGATAATGTCAGCTTCTGGGTCAATTTTTGTGAGGACAGAAGTGAATGTGGTTGTGTGGTGCACAAAGACATTTTGTAAGGGTGAGGGTTAGTTTGCTGATGTGGGGGAGGTCTGGGAGAGGACTACTAAGGGGCTAGCAGAGGGTTGGAGGTGCATGCTGGTAGTAACAAGGAGAATTTGCTGAGGGGGCAGCCAAGAAAATGAAAATTCAGGGCCAGCCAGGTAGATCTGGTGCAGATGGTTGGTCTCTTAGATAGGTTTCTCACAGCATAAAAACCCTGTCTCTGGGATCACTATTAGTACCAAGAAGTGGTGCCTAAGGTACCTAGTGGCAGAATCTGGAGATACAAAATGGCAAATTCAAGTGTGCCAACACTCACACTCGATGGAAGGAATTGGAAAATTTTTCAGGCAAGCTTACTTGAAGTTGCAGCCACAAAGGGTTTACTGGGTGTACTCTCAGGCCAGGAACCAAGTGATGAAACCTTACAATGGGAGGGAAGAGATGCTCAACTAAAAATGTTGCTCTACCAGACAGTGCCCATCCCACTTGTTCTCAAGATTTGAAATCTCAGGACATCACATGACATGTTCGACTACCTAGCAACTACCTTTCAAGACCCTACTCCAATATCCATACCTACCAAGAAGCCTATTGAGGCATTGAGTGACAATGACAAGATGCGAGAATTATTTGCAAAGCCTAACAAGTTGTCAGTGGGGCCACCAAGTGAGGAGAGGCTCAAGGACAAACTTACCAAGGTGAGGAGCAATGACGAGGCTGAGGCAGCAGATGGCATGGCCCAGCAAGTTCTATCACGAAGCATCGTACCTGAAGTGCCAAGCAAGCTGTGCATGGCACAGAGCGAGCCGAACAAGCAGCCAAGTTTGAGGGCAAGAAAGCCACCCAAAAGCAAGCACATAGAAGTGCTAGATGGGATAGTCAAGAAGCTGGGCAAGGTCAAGAGCATCGACAGGAAGGCCCATGAAGACCTACCAATGAAACTGTGCAACAGAAGCATGAAAAATGACCTACATGATGCACAAGAATTGCCACTCAAGGGGGAGCAGGCAATGTGCATGAGCAGCAGCCCCAGAAACTCAAATAGCATTGAGGACAAGCAGCCAAGGCTCATAAATGTCAACTCGTATTGCTACAGACATAGTACAGATGTGGACACCTTGAATGCAAACAGCAGCACCACAAACAGCCAGAGCCGCTACCCTGAAAAGCCACAACTTACCATATACAACCCAGGTGGCACCCTACAATGGCTAATGGCAAGCAGCCAGGAGGTGGAGAATGACAAGAGTGTGCTGAGCATGCCAACTGGACATGCAGGGAAAGCAAACAGCTGCACGAGGCAGCACATACCTAAAGCACAAAGAGTGCCACTCAAGGGGGAGCTGGCAGGTTGTGTGAGCGACAGTACCAGGCATGCAAGCAGCAACAAGAAAAACCTATGAGGGCACACAAAAGCTTCCAGAGCACCAGGCATGTGTGCAGAGGGTATGAGCAGGCAAGAGGAGCCTGTAGACCTACCAGTCAACATGCCCAAAACCCCTCAAAGGCATTCCTACAAGGCCACCAAGTGGAGACATCAAAGAGGATGAATTAAATTCAAAACTGGAAATGTCAGTAGAAGGCAAAAGGACAAGAATACATACCAAGGACAAGGCAACACGATTTCACATGCTCAAGAAGGTATTGGAACATCACTGAAACTTACCATCAAGTTCAGGACACTAGATGAGTGTCCTGAAAGTATTAGAAGCCAGCATGGTGTCAGCACAAACACACCAAGTCAAGTTAGAGGGCCAAGAGGCCAAGAGGTGGCCAACAAAGTATTGGGAGATGTTGAGGACAGATGGAGGCATCAAAACAATGGTGCATGAGTTGGGACAGATGGGATGAGGTACCAGATGGATGGTGCAACGAGCAGCGCATGCTGCGACTCAAAATGAGTCAAAACAAAGCTGCTAGCTGAAGGCATGGCTGGTCAGCAACAGCAGCAGCAGCATAAACCAGGAAACGTACCTGGACCACCCACAAAGCTCCAAAAGCATACCTACGAGCCCACTAGACCGAGGCAATGATGTGGCCAAATCAAATTAGAGTCTAGAAAGGTCAGAAGAACATGGAAGGGCGAGAACACATACCAGGGACGTGATAATGCGATTGCGCGTCCATGAGAGGGTATCGGAACACTACGAAGCCTTACTGTTAAGTCCAGGGCACACTGGAAGTGCCGACGACGCGTCAGAGACGACGCAGGGAGCGCGCAGGCCAGGCAATCAACGAAGACGCGACATACGAGCACGAGAACGACGCGACCTTCCAAATCGGGCAACTACGCTCACGTGCCATACCGAGTCTCGCATCCCAAGGTTCGAAACCAAGCAAAATCACTATCGCACCGAATAGAATTCGAAGCGCGCGAATCTGAGTCGACAGAAATGTTTTATACGACATACGGAAGCTATGTACAAAATTCCAGGGCGCGAAACGAGAAAACGAGATCTCTACAGCTATTCGAAGGCGACCGTGCGTGCAGACACAACGCGCCTGACACGGGCACGACGCGACTTCCCAAATTCGGCAACCACTCACGTGCACACGAAGTGCCGCACCCCGACTCGAGGCCGAGCCCGACCACGGACTACAAACCATATCTAATGTTACCTCTGCGAAGTTGCTACTATACAGGTATTTTCTTTTATACCTATTTTTCATTATTTCGAGTACCTACACACACCACCGCTTGAGGGGGAGTGTTGGAGTAAACAACCGGTGTGCTGTAGCATAGCCACCACATTACATAAGTGCGTAGCGCACACTTACATTTTTCGTAGTACTGTAGTTCCTACTTAGTGACTACTAAGTATCCTACAGATTTCTACAGATTTTATCATCTTGACATTACCCCCACTAAATACATTTTTGAAATGTACTCCATTATAAGAACTGTGATAGCACACTCAAGTGGTGTTCCATGAAGTACTCAATGGTTTGGAGTTGAATTGGTCAGTGGATTTGGGTTGTATACAGTGTCACTCATCATCATGCTCACTATTAACATTACTCCCTTTAAACAGATTCTTGAAATGTGTTATATGTAACACCTCTCACAATGATTGTGATTATCTGTACAATTTGTAGTATATTCACACAAAACTGCATATACATATATATATTCAGTATGTGACAAACTGCCAGTGTGAGCACTCCATGGCAGGCCATGGGTTAGGTTGATCATTGTGAAGGGGTAGGCTCAACCATGCGGATGCCGAAACAAGTGTCCACCATTTCCGCTTGCAGTGACTTGTAATACAATTCACCTCCGCTGACCGCTTAAGAGGGTAAGGCGTGTCTCAGCTGCTCGAGCCCTTCTCTCTCTCTCTACTTTGGCCTTCATCTCTGCAGTAAGGCCGACTACTCCATCAGCAGCGCCAGAGGAACCTCCCAACCTTTGTGGGCCACTACGGGATTCCGTCTGGGTTTTCGAGGGTTCAGACGTCATTACCCCAGACGCTTCCTCAGCCGCCGTTGACCGCAGCATTTCATGTGCCTCGCGCTCACGCATTCTTTCCTTCAAGCCCTTTCTCCTTTGTTTCCGCTTATCTTCACGCTCCTCCTCTTTTTCCTTGCTAAGGCCACTAGGTACTCGCGCCGCACCAAACCAATCCCACCAATCAGGATGGTCAGCCGCACAGCGACGGAGTACATCACGGACAGCACGGGACCGTGCTAGATCATAGGCTGTTCGACGTGAACTTGGCACATCTGACATGTCCGACTCGCCGCCCGCGTCTTCCGCTTTGATCCAACCAGCTAAAACCGGTATGGTTGGGTCTGCACGCAAGTCGTAGAGCAGCCAACGAACTATTTCTTCATGTCCAGACTGCGCAGCAACTTGTAAAAGAGAGACGCGTCGATCGCCTGTCCATTCTGGTATGGCTACATTGACACCGCCGATCGATTCGGCTTCACGTTCCCAGAATGATTTCAAGGGGTCGAGGCGACCCTTCGTGATCATATCAAGAAGGCGAGACCACTTCTCACGGTAAATCTCCTCTTCTTTCGTCAGGCGCTGAGGTTTTGGCTTCGTGATATCCGTAGTCGAAACGGGCGTTGGCTGCGGCTTCGGCTTTGGAAGGGAAGCGAGGAACGCCTCATCTTGTACATGGAGGTCTTCTTCGGTAAGGTGGGAAATCTTGACCTGGGTGAGCTCTAAAAGACACCGCGATAGCTCAGACTGAGTCTATCCGGCAGTGAAGAAATGCTACAAGCACGTGCAACCCGAAGAGACTCACCGGTCGCCGTGTCGGGAACGGGAATGTTCGTAGTCTGTCATCACCTGCGGGTAATGTAAATGTGTTTATATCGATAAGAAATGTATATACGGTGGGGCTACTCACCTTTATTGATGACGCAGCCTTCATAGTCAAGAAATATACGCCTATTCGACACGCTCGCTCGAATCCATATCCGCTCGCATTCACTGATGTCTTCTGCCCAGTCCTGTAGTAGACCGCGTATGTCCTAGTGCGTGGAGCTTCATATCAATGTACGTTACCGGTTACCAGACCACTCACATCACGCAGCGCTTGCTCGCCGTACCGACGTAACATGGCACCGGCACTGATCGCCGCGCCTTTGGAGTTGTCATTGGTCGATTGAGACCCACCCTGCTTCCGACGCGCTGTGCCAAAAGTGAGATCTCAAGCTCAACATCGCATAATAACTACCTACTGGTGTATCGATGGAATGTCTTGTGCTTCATTACTATAGTCTCGGATTTTGGCTTCGGGGGCTTCTTCCTAGCATTCGCAGGGACTGGTGCCTCTTCTTCTGCGGCACGGCTCACACGGACGATAGCTCCTGCAAAGTGGCCACCTGCGACCATGAACATGGCCCACTTCCTTCCACCTTCGATCGGCATTTGCATTTCCCTTAGCTCAGACAAATAGGCTGCGGATGGAGTCTCCAATGGGAAGAGCATTCTATAGATGCCAATCTGTGTAGCGGGCGGCGAGTGAAACCAGATTATGGCGGAGGCGGGAACCTTTGGCGTGCCTTCTTCCGCTATATCAGATAGGACATTACGCTTGACCCTGGTGACTAGTGTATCCACTGTATCAGATTCATCTGCGCTTTCATCCTCCGAGGCGGACCCTGACAGGGAGTCCTCCAACCCTGTGATCACCGACAGTGTAAGTATGTGCAGCAAGCCGACATCAGCGGTACCCACCCTCTACGAGTTGTGCAAAGACCAATTCCGAGACTGGGTCTCCGCCCTTGAGACGTATCTTCACATTGTATCGATGCCAATCCGAGCGGAAATGGGAACGTTGATCGTCGACGTCCGCAAAAGCAGTGCCTAGACAAACATTGCAACTTCTTGCACTTGTACTCGTTTGCTCCTTTGTAACGACGGGCGGAGGAGAAGGATCGTGTCGCGCTGTCTGGTTGGTGACCAGGTTCCGGGGTGTCAGCGTATCAAACAAGTCTAGTGGCAGCGAGAAGACATGGTATCTCTGGGACATCTTGTGCCGTGGATGAGCTCTAGAAGTAAAATATTAGTAGTGACCGATATGCTCGCGATGATGATGACTAGTATGAGATCTAGCCGAATGCGTGTTTGGTTCCGCTGCGTCCCTTTCCCTTATACAACAAGTCGAACGAAATGGTCTCTGCAGAATTCGCCAATCGTCCCCAGAAAAAGCTGGTTCTTTTCGACGTCGATGACACCCTCACGCGCCCTAGGTAGGTTCGTCCGGCAGGGTGACGCGCGTTATCTTACAGGGTATGTTCAGACAACCGGCCACCACAGAGATGATCGACCTGCTCCGGAAGCTGAAGGATCAAGTCGTCATCGGCTTCGTCGGAGGTTCTGATCTCGTCAAGATCACTGACCAGTTGTCTGTACACGGTGAAAATGGTACATTCTACCTGCTCGTAGCCCACTGAGACCCCGGTTGCTGATGTGCCGCAAGCCCTAGAACTCTTTGACTTCGGATTCGCAGAAAATGGTTTGATTGCATACAAGCTAGGCAAGAAGCAGGCCTCTCAGTCGTTCATTAACTACATTGGCGAGGAGAGATATAAGAAGCTGGTTAACTTCATCCTCCACTACCTCGCGGATATGGACCTCCCTATCAAACGGTCTGCATTTTTAGACTGATTTACGGGACTTGCGCACTCATGCAGTTCCCAGAGGAACGTTTGTTGAATTCCGCAATGGGATGGTCAATGTGAGCCCTATGGGCCGGAATGCAACGTGAGTGATTTCCTCTGTGTCTGCTACCGGGACCGAACCGTGGTGCACGTAGCGTGGACGAACGCAACGAATTCGCAGCATATGACAAGGTGATCAATGTATCTCGTGTCACGATTTACTCTGACACCGATCCAGATTCATAAAATACGAGCCGCTTTCGTTGAAGTCCTGCGAGAGAAGTTCGCAGATTATGGACTTACATATACTATTGGTGGTCAAATATCTTTTGACGTATTTCCGAATGGTTGGGATAAGACATACTGCCTGCGCTTCGTAGAGCAGGAAGGATTCGACGAGATCCACTTCTTTGGAGACAAGACTTACGAGGTCAGTTTATACCTCGATCCATACAAATTTCTGAGCGACGGCGCGATCCAGGGAGGCAATGATTATGAGATCTTCACGGACGCCCGCACCATTGGACACAGCGTTAAAGGCCCGGCGGATACTATGCGAATCTGCACCGAGCTATTCCTCTCCTCCTGAAACTGCAGTCTTTGCGCGAAACAAAGCCTGTGCAACTTCGTCTGGCGGACTGATGTCACTCATAACGGTTTTGGACAACTGCATCCATGGCTCAATACCTTTGGAATTAGACGATGCATTTGGTATACCGAAGAAAGGATTTTTTTTGCCTTTACAGCGATGACGTCGCTGTTAATGCTAATCTGTAGACTGTAGACTGAAGGGATTCTTGTACATAGCAACACTCACCTTGGATTCCCATTTGTGCACAAACTTGCCTTGCGGACCTCATCTCCTGCAACTCATGCGTGTTTTGTGCTGCGAGTCTGTACCTCTTTATGGAACTTTGTGCATTCCCTGCAACTGCAGTGGACCTCGAACATTGAGTGTGCACCAAGTAGCCTTATGTCTAGTGAGGATTATCTCTGGGTTCATAACATAGACAGATCGATGTCTATTTCTCGTGTAATGTTATTTTCGTTTGAGACCTGTGACTATGAAAGTCGGGGACTGGCATGCCAAAGTGATCTGTCGAAGCGTGATATGATGACGTAACAGCCGAGAAAGACGTTACGTAACGCGACACTACGCGCTCCCCTTCGTACTCACCGCGCACGTCTACTTTCGACTTGTCCGACGAGCTCTACTTTCACGGGATAACTCGTACTCATTCTTACAATGCCAAGCAAGAATGGAGCCGGTCAGCAAAGCGGTCAAGCAAAGTCAATACCTAACCTTGCACTCCAATCGGCGCGTCACTGACACATTAATGTCAGGCCTAGGACGGACGCGGCGCCATCTTTGAAGAGAAGAAAGCTTGGCCCATCGGGCTCGCAACTGTCACAGCAGTCCTCATTTGCGGATGTCTTGGAACAGCTCACACTGGACAAGTCACAGAATGGTGCTGGTACGTCTTTTTATCCTCAGCTCAGTGGCGGAGAGGTGATAATTTCGACTTATACTCAGGGTCTGAAGGAGGAGCCAACTGCTGGCCACGTCCTTCATTAAAGCCCCTTGATGAGAAGAGAGACACTATCAGTAAGCGTTATTGTGGACCATCCTGCTGTCACCTTCTCACAGTCACCTCTATGATAGTATTCCAACAAATCGACATTGAGGAGGGCACGGACCATACGAATGGAGATATAATACTGCGGATGTTCGGCGTGACCGAGGTATTGTCCGCGCATCGTGAAAGATGAAACACTGACCTTGTTGACAGGATGGTCACAGTATCATGGCAAACGTAACAGGGTTTCCCCCTTATTTCTACGTACCCGTTCCCCGAGGATTCGATGCATCTGATTTAGGCCCGCTCATGGAGGCACTAAATGTACGTCTATTGTCTTGGATGTCGGATGGGGTGACAAATGCTGTCGAAATAGAATGCCTCGGGGGGCCATTTTGTCCGCAAAATTGAAATCGTTCTGAAGCGCTCTCTTTGGGGCTACCGGGGAGACGATTGGATTCCATTCATGAAGCTCATGACATCAGAAGCTAGGTCACTTCCTAAAGTTCGAGATAAGTATACGCTTCATTGTTGAGAGCTGCATTCTTACCTTTGATTCTGGGTGATCACGTCTATTTGAAAGGGGTGAATGTCAGTTCCGGGACTTCTTCCCGTTGGGGCAGTCCTACCCTACATTCGAGAGTAATGTTCCGTACGTACTTCGCTTCATGATTGATACGAAGGTTCGTTCCATTTGCCGGAAGTACCTCGTGAACTGACGCGCCGTAGGTTGTTGGTATGAACTGGATCGAGATACCAGCGGGGAGATATAAACTCGTGTCGGATGGAAGAAAGTCCACTTGTCAGATTGAATTGACCATGAGGTCTGATCGTATTCATTCCGCGTTCTCTATGTGCTAATGCCAATGTTAAAAGATACGATGCCTTCATCTCTCACGCTCCAGAAGGAGATTGGCAAAAGATCGCTCCATTACGGATCCTCAGTTTCGATATCGAGTGTGCCGGACGAAAGGGCATCTTTCCCGAGGCAAACGTTGATCCCGTCATTCAGATAGCCAATATGGTTACTCGTCAAGGCGAAAACCAGCCGTTTATCCGCAATGTCTTTACGTTGAATAGCTGCTCACACATCGTCGGTTCTCAAGTACTATCTTTTGAAGACGAGGGTGAAATGTTGCAGGCTTGGAGGGACTTCATCGAGGAAGCCGACCCAGATCTTGTGATTGGATACAACGTCACTAACTTTGACTTTCCATACCTCATGGACAGAGCGAAGCACCTTAAACTTACCAAATTCCCGTACCTCGGTAGGCTCAGAGGTAAGCTGCGTTTTACACGGCGTGCTCGCCATGTCACTCATATCGGGCCTAGGACTCAAGACGCAAGTCAAGGACACTCACTTCTCCTCGAAGGCTTACGGGCAGCGCGATTCCAAAGATACCGTCCTGGAAGGCCGCTTACAGCTCGACGTCCTCCAGTTTATGCAACGCGAACACAAATTGCGTAGCTACACTCTCAACTCAGTCTGTGCACAATTCCTTGGCGAACAAAAGGAGGACGTACATCACTCTGTTATCACAGAGTTACAACTTGGGACTCCAGAGTCTAGGCGGCGACTTGCAGTTTACTGCTTGAAGGTATATTCGTGTATGGCTCGTTGATGGCAAGGTTAACATGTGCACACAGGATGCTTACCTTCCACAACGGCTGTTAGACAAGCTTATGTGTTTCGTGAACTACGTTGAAATGGCTCGTGTGACTGGTGTCCCCTTCAATTACCTGTTGTCGCGCGGACAGTCTATCAAGGTTCTTTCCCAGCTATTCCGCAAGGCGAACGAAGAGGGTTATGTTGTACCATCTGTCAAAAGCGAGGGCACGGACGAGCAGTATGAGGGTGCCACTGTCATCGAGCCGAAAAAGGGATACTATGATGTTCCAATCGCGACGCTCGATTTCAGTTCGCTGTATCCTTCCATCATGATGGCCCACAATTTATGCTACACTACCCTCTTGGACAAGGCGACGATTGATCGACTGAACCTCGTTAAGGACGTGGATTACATCCAGACCCCCAATAATGGTAAGTTTATTCCTCCCTCCTGATTTGTGAGATTGCTCACAGGGTTACCTCTTACCCCAGATTTCTTCGCCACGAAAGCGAAGAGGAAGGGACTACTACCTACGGTATTGGAAGACCTGATCGGAGCACGAAAACGTGCCAAAGCCGACCTCAAGAAAGAGACTGACCCTTTCAGGCGCGCTGTGTTGGATGGTCGCCAGCTTGCCCTCAAAGTAGGCTGCTAATTGCTTCTGGTGCGATGGGGACAGACTAATCCCACCACTTAGATCAGTGCAAACTCCGTATATGGGTTCACCGGCGCGACCATTGGCAAGTTGCCTTGCCTTCCTATCTCGTCTAGTGTCACCGCATACGGCCGACAAATGATCGAGAGAACCAAACAGGTTTGTGCTTCAACCACAAAGTCACAAGCTCAATTGAATTTTTTGTCCTGTTTCACCTATAGGAAGTTGAAGCCGAGTTTTGTATCTCAAATGGACACCCGTACAATGCAGAAGTCATCTACGGTGACACAGATTCTGTCATGGTGAAATTTGGGCCGACAGAGTTAAAGGCGGTTATGGACCTCGGTTAGTGCCGCAACACTTCATCTTCTTACCTGCCTTTGCTGAGCTCTAAACAGGGAGTCAGGCAGCCGCGTTTGTTACTGCCAAGTTTGTGAAACCCATCAAACTTGAGTTCGAGAAAGTGTATTTCCCTTATCTGCTTATCAACAAAAAGCGATATGCAGGGCTGTATTGGACCAAACCGGAGAAGTACGACAAGATGGACTCGAAGGGCATTGAAGTCAGTGTATATTCTTTGGTTCGGATCGAGTCAAGCTTGACTGTACTCTCTTTGCTCAGACTGTTAGACGCGACAACTGTCGGCTGGTACAGACAGTCATTGAGACATGTCTACACAAGATGCTCATCGATCGTGACGTGAAGGGTGCCGAGGAGTAAAATGTTTACTTCAAGCGATTGTCAGACCACTGATACGTGTTGCAGGTACACGAAGCGTATCATATCCGACCTTCTGCAAAACAAAGTGGATATGTCACAGCTCGTGATTACCAAGGCACTTGCGAAATCAGGTGTGTGGAATCAGCTACCGTCGTTACCTGTGGATAATCAACGAGCTTCTAATTCAGACTATGCTGCAAAGCAAGCTCACGTTGAGCTGGCGGAGCGGATGAAACAGCGAGATGCAGGCGAGAGGTCTTCTTCGCTTTCTATGTCCTGCACTCACCATTGTCCACAGGGTCTGCGCCCGCGCTCGGTGACCGTGTGGCATACGTCATTGTTAAGGGTATCAAAGGTGAGCGGATACTCCTCACCATGGCATTGTTATTGACCGTCTTCAGGTGCTGCCGCGTATGAGAAGTCCGAAGACCCGCTGTACGTTCTAGAGAACAACATTCCCATTGATACCAAGTACTATTTGGAAAATCAACTCGCGAAGCCATTGATGAGAATTTTCGAACCTATTCTGGGTGAGAAGGCGAACTCACTACGTCCGTATATCTGTTGTTCGTTTGTTCCGGCTATGCTGACAGTAATTCACAGTGTCGGGTGGCCATACAAGATCCATTGCCATAGCAACACCTACTGTCGGTGGACTGATGAAATTTGCAGTCAAAACGGCGATTTGTCTTGGTTGTAAAACACCTCTGCGTCCTAATAACAGCGTGCCGAGTATGTCCGTATTACCATTCCTCCACTCGTGTCTTAACAATTCTCTCTAGATGGTGCGGTTTGCAACAACTGCCGACCGAGGGTTGGTGAACTGTATCGAAAGCAAGTTTCCATTGCTTCCGAGCAACAGATACGATTTTCGCGACTTTGGACACAATGCCAACGTTGTCAGGGATCCTTGCATCAGGTACGTAGCCGCAGGGTTCATGTTTACTCCGACATCTTATTGGTCTCTTACACCTTTTAGGACGTGTTATGTAGTAGCAAAGATTGTCCGATATTCTACATGCGGAAGAAGGCACAAAAGGATGTCGAAGACGCGAATGCAATCTTGGAGCGTTTCGATGCAGATATGTGGTAGTCCTGACAGATGTTATTTCCGCTTGCATACCCATCGTAGTTTGGTTCTTCTGATCGTAATTCTGTAGTACATTGGCATGTAATAGACACAGCAAGCTTTGCAATACTTTTGGGCAAGTTAAGCGTGTCAGGGTCGTGTCATGTTCTGTAACGCGACGCGACGCGGTTTGGTCACGTGTTTCGTGTTCTTGCTGTAATCTCTTTGTGCGCAACCATCATCGACTCGGACACTTCCAGGGTAACCTCAAGCAAGTGTAACGAGTGTCCGTAGCACTGGTCACGGTCTATTCTGCAAGTACAAAGGAAGAGCAATGGCTGGATCGAAACAAGCACGAGTTGTGGTTCGGGAAGAACACGACGACACTGATATGGGCGAACACACGGAACCTGATACCCCGATTCCTTCTCACAGACAGCGCAGCAAAAGACGTATTAGCGAACGCCACGAAACCGATGGTAGCTTCAGTGCTGACGGAGCACGCGCTCCTCTGCGTCCTGTGAACATCAACGATGACACGGCTGAGAAACGGAGGAGGCGGAAGAGCACCAAGTTAGCCGTTATTGAGAATGCGGAGGCCGGCCCATCGACTGAACGGCAGGAGCACTCTCCGGAGCCCTTCAAGACTATCCAGGCGAAGCAACGTCCGCTAAACTCTGTACTTCCTCCACCGGTCATCAATGTCTCATTGGACGTGATGAATTCGAACTTCGAAGAGTGGATGAAGATGGCTACTGATAATGTCCGTGTTTCCTACGTGACTTTGTCTGTGTCTGACTATCATTTAGAAAATCAATGCCACCAATTCGTGGAATTTCGCTCTCATTGATTATTTTCACGATATGTCTTTACTTCGGAACAACGTCGACAACTCGATCAACTTTCAACGAGCTTCATGTACCCTAGATGGGTGCGTGAAGATCTGGACGAGTCGGGTAGACAGCGTCGGCACAGAGACTGGCAAATTGCTTAGCAACCTTGCCAATGAAGGCGTGATTGCAGAAGATGACGAGGGAGCTACGTCAGATAATCCCGACCTACAGGACCCTTCTCAAGCTCGCAGAAAGAAGAGGGCACACCGTCCGGATTCGACTCTCGCGAAGGACGTGGCACAATTACGGAGCAAGAAGTTAGACCTCGAATTTAGAGTCGATCCCCTGTTCCGAAAGACTTGCGCTGACTTTGACGAAGGCGGCGCCCATGGATTACTTATGAACCATCTTAGTCTTGGAGTAGGCAGCGAGGCCAACATGCGTGTTGTCTTCGATGCGAGTGATTCCATGGGCAGAGTGATGGAAGAAGAGGAACAAGAGTTGGAGCCAGAAGACGAGGTGGATCTGGGCCACCTGCGAAGTATGCCTTCTCTTTCTAGTATTAGTTGACTAGCTGATCTTCGTACAGGCGAATTCTTGCCAGATCTGGATGCCCTCGAGGACAGGGAAATAGCACATTCTCTTATGGACTTCTCTTTTTCGCAAAGTAACCTCACTTTCGATGACAGCACCCTTTATCGCGATGATACACGACTAGGGGATGATGACGATGATGGTAACGACGCTGCCTTCGACGTGTTCGGTGCCGGCGATATATCTGTGGACAATGACGGAGGAGGGCCTTCTCAGACAGAAGATTTCTTCCAAGGTGACCAAGCCGTCGATGATGACTTCTATGGTGGCGGAGACGGTGGGATGGCCGGTGGTGATTACGGAAGGGCAGAAAGTGGATCAGTCGCCACTGAAGGTGAACAGGGTCAGGGTCAGGCATTGCGATCCGGTCCCTTTGTACCCTTTGATCCCCGTAAGGCGCCGACCGAGCGTGACCTCATCGTGGCAATGGCAGACACAGATGGCCAGAGTGACATACTGGGTTACTTCGACCAGAACGTGATGAGGAATTGGGCAGGGCCCGAACACTGGAAATTGAGGAAAGTGATACGAAAACGTTAGGTCATCCTCGCTTTAATCTGAGTTCGGGCTGACAGTGTGCGTAGCGGAGCCCACTGTGGACGGTCCAGCTCCCAAGTCTAAACGGGAAAAAAAGGAAGCGTTCAAGATTGATTTCCTAACTCCCTCTGAAAAGGACGTCAAAACGATTGCGAAGGAGTTGTTTGCACCCGTCACTCGCGGACATGGCATCACGCTTCCCCACTATAGCGCACCGAAATCGGGAGGAAAGAAGGGCAACCGAAACAAGAGAATGAAGGAAGAGAAGAGGAATGAGCATACACTCCCCGATGACATGCACTTCTCCAGCAGACAGCTAGTGACTCTGTTCTTGAAACCCAAATTCTCCGTAAGTAGTACTTTGGTCATGTTTCGAGTCTCCCTGACGAGAGTTTCAGTTAAAAATGCGTGGTCAAAGAGTGCGCTTTAATGAGGCCGGCGACGGCGAAGTCGACGAGAATTTCTGGGCACAGGCCGCAGCCGATCAAGCAGCAGGTCTCCTTGCCCAAGAAGACGGTGATGAAAGTGGGTTTTGACATCTACAATCAGCGGATCATCTCTTAATGAATACACAGGCGGCGAAGCTCCCGCACCGTTCAATACCCAGTTCTTCAATGATGACGACGATGCCCCAGCTTTCGATGATATATATGATGGTGATGGTGGTGTACCTGATGATGCGGGCGAACAAGACCTTCTGGCCGCCACACAGGGTATGAGTCGTCGAGTACGACCAGAGTTCGTCAACTACGCTCGACGCGCGAAGCGAGTGGACGTGCGCAAACTTAAGGAAAACATCTGGAAAGGGCTCGACATAAAGGTGGCGCCGAAGAATGCGGAGGACGAACAAGATGAAATGGTACTTTATAATCTTCATTACCACGTGGATTCTATAACAGGGGTTAAACATTTAGGACGTCGACGATCCGCAATTAACTGACCCCTCCGAGGCACGGGAATTCAGTTCGGTCATATCTGGTCTGCAACGATCATACCCCAAGGACAAAATGGAAGAAATCAGCACAAGTTTCTGTTTCATTTGCTTGCTCCATCTGGCCAATGAGCAGGGCCTGAAACTACGGTCAACAAGCGGTCTCATAAACGATGATCAGGAAAACAACCAAGAGGTGATCTTGCCATCACAACTGTCCGATAGAGTCGGTGATATTTGGAGCTTGAAGGTATGCATACTACTAACCTTGTTAGGAACATCTGATTCAAGAACCACTGTGAACCCACAGGTCTCCAGAGATCCAAATGCTACGCCAGCCGCATAGCAATAACTTATTTATATTCTAGCCTTCGCCTAGTTATGCATTTCCTTGTGTCCTGACTGATGTGCCCTCGTCTTTTTACCTGTTTTATCTAGTCACCCTACATGAGGTGTTGTATGATGGTCTCTTGGGATCTCACACCATTGTAGTTATCAACACATCTTCAGTTCTCTGGCTCGCATCTACACGCGCGATGCACTGTGTAGCGGTGCTTTCCAAGCTACAGGGTGACGAATTGCGGAGACCTACAAATGACATACTTCAAGTATGTGTACTTCACGTGATAAAGTAAAGAAAGTGAACGGAAAGGTGTCAAAAGTTGCGGACTATGGCTACAAGGATTCAGCTACAAGCTCAATATTGATACAGCATTAGTAAAGAAAAAAAGAGGAGTTGTTGGTGAAAAAACCAATCGTTCCAGCCACCCTGAAGCCTGAGCTATGTAGGCGTGCTCGGTGTCCGTCATAACGGAGGTCCACCACCGGTTAATGTCTCCTGGCCTTCCAGCGGCGCCACATGTTTTCGTACTTCAGCTGATGCTTTGCACTAAGCCCCAGAAATTCCCGGTAAGCTTGTTCGGAAAGCTCGATCATATCGGTAGTGGGCGTGCGGAAAGGGAATATGGCCAGAACGTCAGAAGACGCGATGCGCGCATAGGGGACAGGCGATGCGAGGAAGAGACGATCGCCAAAGGGCACGTATGTATATACGTCTAGCCAGCGATCACGGCGAGTGTGCGATCGGCAAGCTACAATGCTCTTGCTTCAGAAACAGGTTAAGAAGTTCAAGCCAGCGGAACCGCTCACCTTGAATGATCATGACCTGGTGTTGAACAAGAGCTACAGCGACAGTACCGTGGTTCATGGCGATATGTTGAAGCGGAAACTTTAGATATGGATACAGTGGGTTTAACTGATACACGAGACGGACAAGGAATGAAGAGAAGGCCAATGCAAGGCCTGAAAGTCTAAGGCCGGAGATTCTAGTAGAAAAGTGGGTATTCCGATGAAGGACTTACCAGCAGCGCTGCTGCCTGAACGGCTTAAGTACTCACGCTGCGAGGTAAGTCATTGTTCTCCACGTTCCGCGTACCACATCTCAACGTTCAACCATTACGAAGGGAAAGGCTACCTCCCAAGACCGACAATAAGCGGATGGCCAAATTCGTTTGGGCAAGGTTTTGTCAACAAAACCCTTGCGGGGAACAATACACAGACCATTGGCTACCATATTAGGAAGGTATTTATGAACATGCCCGTGGATTCAAAGATTTGACAGGAGACGTCCATCTCCACGATGCACCTGCATCTACTTGTACCGGTAGCGAAGACCACGGGGTTTGTCTAGCCTGTAACAAAGGCATTGCTGACGCTGAGTTTGAAGCGGGAATACTCGCTACCTCAAAATACAAGTACAAGTTCTTGGAATGTTTGGTGAACCTCGACTGGCAGCCACGAGTCACGACTGCGGGCGGGTGTCAACCGCGACTCTCTTGTCTGCTTAACCGCAAGGTCTTCTTTCTTGTTGAAGCTCCTACAAGGTGCGTGAGCCCTTTGTACTATTCGAGATGTCAAGGTGAACCTGTAAACTCTCGAACCCTGCCTGCCCGTGCTGCGGGAACAAGCAGCGTGGCGACTGTGTGAACTTCCGAAGCTGATGAACCAGAAGGCTTTTAGTACAGTGTACTTTCAAAATGATAGTTTTAAAAACTGACGACCACATTGTAGGTGGTATTCCCTGTACTTGTTGGTGACCGGTGAGCCTGAGTATAGATTGTAGCCCTGGAGATGGACAACTGACAACGGGAATACCATATACAAGCAGGAATCGCAATGGGACAACACAATGACCCGAATGCTCGTGAAAATTGTAACCCCATCTCGGAAAAAAAAAAAGAAAGATAAGTAAAGTTTCGACAATTACTGTGGGCCAGACAGCATGAAACGACGGCATGTCAAGCTGTAAGTACAAGGCCCTCTGTTTCCATTTCTTCGGTACGCATTGGTCTTGTTCTTGGTCGTTACCGGCAACTTCTTTTGAGTATGCACGTGTGCAAGTCTCCCGAAGCCCACAAAAGGTCCCCGTGGAGGATAGAACAACCACAAGAGATGACGATGAAAATTATCACTAATCTGTTGGTATCTCCGGGTTCAATGAGCTCAGCACTCATTAGCATTCCCCCGCCCTCCGTCATCTAACGTGCGGTGTCCAGCTAAGCATGGCGCCCAGTGTCAGGTGCCTCAACGAAACACCGAAATAGTCGCTGATAGTCGCTACTACCACGGTTTCGGTGCTGTTTCATCGTTTGCTGTTCCGCACCCAATACGCTGCCAAGAAACTCATATGGCTCAACCTGATCGTCGGTGACGTGGTCACAATCACCGGTGGTCGGAAAGATTTCATCACAGAAATGCCCGCAGAATCCAGGGGTTCTAACGGAAGGTCCTATCCCCGAATGAACAACGTACACGATTTCGGGACTCCTGGATGTGCCAACGGACAACGGCACAGATACTACCATCCGTACAGCAGGATGAGATGATTCTCCTCTGAAGGCTGATGGGCCGGTGGTAATAAGTCATTGGTCTTTCCCGCTGGTACCTCCAAGCTGTGAGCGAAGATAATCTGCCGACGAAAGTTCCAATTGAGTCATAGCAGAACTGCTGCACTTACGTGATGATGGAGCTGTGGCCCTGGGCGCACTGCTTGTCACTGCGTTTTCTTTGGAGAAGTATTTCACCGCTCGACGACCGACGTGCGCGGATCGCGAAATGCGAGTCTCGTGAGAATGGGCACCGTCTTTTATTTTCGTTGCACGTACTAATCCTCTCACATCACACTCACTTCCTTGTGGTAATGTGCCGAAAACCAGTAACCGCAAGCAGGATCCTCTGACTTTCTTCCAGGACAATTGATAGCTCCTCTCGTTATCGAGTTTCCTGTCAGAATTGCAGGAAAGTGTGCTAGTTCCCTATGAAAATATCCCAAGCCCGATAGGTCCGACAAACCCGAAAAGTCTCGCCTTCCCTAAAGGGAACTGTATAGGACCCACGTACTTCTGTGGGTTATTTGGCTTTCCGACTTGGCTGCTGGTATGAAACCAAGCGATGTAACATTTGCACCTGAATGCTCCCTCGACTCCCTTTGTCCCGCAGGTGGCAGCGCAATGAGCAATCGTACATATGATGCATGCAGATTTGTGGTAAGAACACGCGGCTGAAGTTGGTTGGTACTCGTGAACTGCCCGAGCCAGAGGTATTCCCGTTTGGATTCGTCTGTCATTCAGGCATAGTTCCGATTGCAACCACGGGTGTTTTCATTGTCGACTGCCAATATTTGGTCACGTCCCTACCACTCCGGGCTTAGCAAGTGCCAGTTTACGGGATAAGAATGTACAATACTTGGTGTTGATCGCCGCTTGGTGGCTCTGATACAGTGGGTCCAGTGGGGTCACATCTGGAGTGCTATTGTTTTTGCCACACCCATGAACACGCAGCTCATGGGCGCAAATTGGAACGTCGCGCCTGATTGATTTCCGAGCCACAACATGAGGACCGCCACAGTTCTGCACCGATGGGTCTGCTGACAGTGCATACACTTCCACATGATTTGGTTCGGTCCACCGACACTGCGGTACCGCGAGGTGTCAACCGAGGGAACCCTCGGGAAGGCGTTCGGAAATAGACGGAAGACGAAAACAGCGAACAAGTGGATTTTTTTTTCCACCTGACTTTAAATTTGGACGTGCCATCAACAGTGGTGTGTAATTCAGTTTCAGTGTGTCGGGTGCGGCGTATCTGAGGCGCCGGCACCTTCCAATGCATTTCATGATTCATGACCGCAGGCCTCCAGGGGACGCCGCTTGCCAAGACCGTTGAAATTCATTCTGGCAGTTGGACGTCGCCATTCGACCTTCCTTCACATACTTCACCCGAATTTTCAAATCTGTCACTGACGAAGCCTGCGGGATGTCCGCAGCCAGCAACCAACAGGGGCTGACGTCTTCCAACCTTGGATTTCATGATGGGTGGTTCACTTGAGTTGCCGGCTCCATGTGCCGACGTGACTACCTCCCATAGTAGGGGTGGCTGTAGGTGTTGGCGCTAATTCGATGGTGCAGATGAGTCGAGCTCAAGTTCAGGCACGTTGGGCAATGCGTCCTGGGGAAGCACTATCGGCTGTTGTTGACGGGCTAGTCTCAGAGTCTCAGGTGCTTATGTTCCTAACGCACGCGCGCTCTGTCTCTCTATCTGGTTCTGACGCCGGAGCTACGTCAGGCATTAGTAGGTTGGCTGGGTTTGTCATCTCCTACGAGATTAATTCCAACTGCTGTCTGCAATTCCCACTATCACGCTTACAACTTGTCATTTCCACCACCTGGCCTGACTCCTGGGATGGTGGGAACGCGAAACCATGTTACACAGTGCACTCCAATGCTGTCCGGTGATCTGAGTGAAGCCGTGCTCAAATCTAATCACCACGCCGATGGTGTATTTGTGCATGTATGGATGTAGGGTCACCCCATCTGATAATCGGCCTCGCGTAGTACACGTGCACTACGTGAGGTCGGGCACGTTCTGCCCAGGCGACATAACTTCCACCACAGCCTGGTGACTTCTTGTGGTGCTCGTGGCTGTCAATAAGAGCATCCCACACCGCCGCTAATTGGACAATATGGCAGGCGTCGGATCTAAACGCGACGCAATCGCTGAAGCTGTGCGATGTCATGTGACCTTTAATTCCACTGCAAGGGAAATACCGCTGCGTTGCGCAGCCAGGCGGCACTGCTTTTTCATCGCTATTCCGTTATCTCCCGCAGTGCCTTTTCATTTTCTCTTTGCAAGTCAGTTCTTAGTATTCCGGTCAAGTTTTCGGTCGTAGGCAGACGTGACTCTTTATTCCTGACGTACGTAAAGACGTGATAACAAAGCGTCCACCTGACAAGGCAAGCTTGCGAGCCAAATCCACAGCGTGGGCCAGTCAATAGCCAGCGAATCATGTACGAGATCGTAACGGTAGCTTGTATATCGAAGTGTCCAGCATTCGAACGGCAGGAGAAAACCTCTGCAAACAAGAAAGCAGTCGTAACGAAGAATTTACAAAAAGAAGATGCAACCTGGCGCCAAGAAACGAGGCAAAGCTATTACAAAGAACCGAAAACGAAATGTCTTACCTGAGGGATAACGATATAGTATGGAAAATGTCCGGGATATGCTAAATTTGTTGACATTATATTGGTAGTTTAATTCCGTTTGTGCGTGTCCTTGCAACTGTGTGTTGCATAGCGTTATAGAATCATCGATGTCGTGGCCACAACGCTCCTGGCGCGATGCACAGAGAGCTCTGGAAGTGGCCTGCGAAGACGCAGCTGGGGCTGCCAACTGCCCTTTGAGACATGGTGAAGGGAAACCAGTATCAAATCTTCGAGTTTGATATGTTTCGGGCCAACCTTCCACCTGCGGTCGGCGTTTGTCTCCATAGGTTGCTTCGCTGCCCACTGCAAATATCATCATCAAAAGATATTACAAATGGACGGCCACTGAAGCGTACCTCAATGAAACGCTTGACACAGTTTGCTAGGTTTTTGGCGAGTTTGGCTCGAGTGATGGGCCCTTTAGGAGTCTTGAAGTCATTGGTGGGGATTTGCTTGGTCCAGGAGCGATATCCCGGCCACTGTGTGAGCGCTATGAATGAAACGTGTTGATATTCTTATGAATGGGCGCACCTCGATGCGGATGGATACGGACGGACCACACCCTGCAAACATCGGGTCATCTTTTTCCTGCAGATCTTTGTGCTTGGACTTGATTGCATTATCCAGTGTCACACCGTACTCGTAAGGGTTACTGGAAAAAAAGTAGATGGTGGGCTTGAGGTCGCACTCGGTGATGTAACGTTTCTGGTCTGCCTCCGTGTAAGGTCTGTAAATCCTCTGGGGGACGAAGATTCTGGTTCCCGTTTCGATGATAGCGAAATCCTGGACCCAGAACCACTTCACAACATGGGGCAGCATCGCCTCATCCACCTCGTCCTGTGATTGGTTTGCACACCTGGCTACTCGGAAATGACAAGAAGCTTACGTCATCATCATTGCTTTGGTCGACCTGCGCAGAGCTCCCAATGGGTGAGACGGGCGAGACGGGCGAGACAGACCACAGCGGTGACTCCGCTGGGCTCTAACAAGGGGATTTTATGATGAGTCCCCCAGGTACGCTTTAGACATGACATACGAATGATGTGACCAGAAGACCATTTCGCACCGACTGCGGTGAGGTATGAATGTGGATCTCGGGTAGCTGGTTGCCGCCCATCATGGGCCCCAGATCAGGAGTGAGAATAGCAGAAGATGGGGTCGGAGTGGGTATTGCTGATCTCCCCGAGTCATAAGATGGGTTGGGGGTAAGTCGTCTTGTGTCGATGTGCAGGTTAGTTGGGCTGACCGAACCTTGATCATGTGGTAGGGAAGAACCAGGAGAGGTGGGCGAGTAAGAGAACGGTTCATTGATGTTAAAGTCGTTGACATTCTGAAACATATCGATAGTCGGTTTGTGCACTGCATCATCGCTATCCGTGAATAGGCTCACCAACAGATCCATGGGGGCCAAAGAAATATCGCCTTCGATGTAGGCTGGGTAGCCGAGGTTGAACAGGAACTGAGGGGAGTTCCTCTCATCGTAAAGCCCAGGGAATTGCTCTTGGAAGTCGTCCATGGGGGTGGGGGGAATACTTGATGCTGAAGCCAAGGTGGCACTGTCCTGTTATAAAAGAGGGCCCATACAGCAAGTTGCTGTATTGGGATTGGATCGGATCGGCGGCGTACAGTCGTGCTTACACTCGAGAAACTTTGCTGATTACGTCGACGTCCTGCCATATTGAAGACGGATTTTGCTTCCGAGGACAAGTCTAACAGGAACACATCCCACCGAATGCTAAGTGTCTTTGGGTCAGCGCTGGAGGGCATCAGTATATTATGGGTAATAATTAAATAAATTGGGCGACCATGGCACATTCCAGTGGAAGATCACAGCACATTGCCACTTTCTTCTGGAAAATGGAATTCGGGGGAAGAGAACGGGTACAAGCCACGGCGCGTTTTCGTAAGGACCGCCCGGGGTGAGATGTCCCATTCAGGTGCCGTTGTCAAATGAGATGGGGTCGACCATGATGACGCCACTGGGTGGGATCTTGATAAGGAGGGAGATCCAGCGATTCAGGCTGGCGGACCGGTAACTAGAGCACTGCGCCGATTTCGTTGCCAGGCCAGCTGCAATGATCGTGTTCACAGAGTCCAAAACTTGTACTGACAGAAGTCTCCTCAGCGACTGGCCGGCGAGCCGAGTGTGCCACTGGTTGCCAAAGCTTTTAATGCTGCCGACTCGTGGAGTCCTTCCGTATTTGGTCGACGCCTATTCCCAGTCGCTCAAACGCTCACCCGTCTAGCTGAAACAACCCGACAATGTCATCGTCTCTGGCAGGTGCACTTGGTCAACCGTTACACTCAAACACTAGCTACAGCTCTGTGTATGGATTGCCTGCAAGAACAGAAGACGTTGAGATGAGCCCTCCGGATTCCGAGGGCAAAGACGGTCCCATGTCACCCAAGCAAGAGGATCGTGAAGCCCTCGTCGCTGGCGGCGGTGAAGGGATGGAAGATCTCTTTGGGAATGAGGCGGAGGACACGCGGCCCGAGCGAGACATCAAATCGGACAGGTAAGCCTCAAGTACGCGTCTACTTTGTTGCGGCACTCCTTGATATGACCACGTTTGCACGTCAGTATTCTTACTGGAACACCGGCGGAATCTGGTTACGAATCAGACAGCCTTTCCCAGGCTGAGCGCGAGCGGCGGAGAGCTCTGGAATATGCTGAGCCGGACGAACCTGGCGGCGTGGCCAACCCCCCTCCTCAAGAGTTTAACGTCAACATTCCCAACATCCCAATCCCGCGCAGCAGCGATGGTCAGGTGAGGTCTTTTTGCGATACCAAGCCTATAATAAATTTACACCGCTCATAGTATTGGGTCATACGCATGCCCAATTTCGTCAAAGTCGATTCAAAACCGTTCCACCCCGACACATACGTAGGTCCCGAGCAAGAAGACGATGACATCTCCCAAAACGAAAGCGTTCGTGAGAAAAGCATGACTATCAAACTCAAGGTAGAAAACACCGTCCGCTGGCGGTGGATCAAGGATGAATTCGACCAAGACGTAAGTTTATAAACTTGGCATCCTTGCCAAGTCGTGGGGTTCTCACCAAGCCATCAACAGAAGAGACAGTCCAATGGACGGATCATTCGGTGGTCCGATGGTAGTTTAAGTTTGCTATTGGGCAAGGAGTTATTTGACATCAACCAAACGTACGAAACGTCCAGCAGCCTGCTAGGTAAACCAGTTGCCGGGTCTCAACCACCCGCATCGCAAACCAGTCCATCGGCCTCACAACAGACGCTCGCGGCCTCAAAAGCCCAGGGCCTGACGTATCTCGTTGCACAGCACAAACGATCGGAGGTCCTACAAACGGAAGCGGCTATCACTGGCTACATGTCGTTGCGGCCAACAGGCATGCAGTCCGAGACCCACCGCATGTTGGTGCGTGCCGTCGGACAAAAACACAATAAGATTGCTCGTTTGCGCATGGCTCCTGACCCGACGAGGGATCCTGAGCGAGAGAAAATGGAGTTGATGAAACTTTCCGCAAAGAAATCAAAAAAGAAAACCGAGGATGGGGAATTCTCAACTCGCAGAAAAAGGACAGGCCATCCAAGGAGACGGACTAATGCAGACGTTTGGTCGGATGACGAAGAGGAACCAGACTACGAGGGATCTGATGCCGATGACGACATGGGAGGCTCAAGTTCTGTCAAGCGCAAGACGCCGCAGGAAAAACGGAAAGGTGCTGGAGAATATCAAGAAGATGATTTTGTTGTGGCAGATGAATCGGACGAGGATGGCGAGTTCGGAGGAGGGGCGTCAGGCAAGAAACGTCGCCATCGCGACGACTACGAGGAAGAAGATCCGTTGGATAAACTTGATGCCAAGATTAGCCAAATACAAGATGAGAGGAAACGGAAGAATCAGGATTCTGAAGGTGAAGTGGGCGAAGCTGACCAAGATATGGACGTAGAAAGCGAAGAAGACGAGGAGGAACACAGAGTACGCAAGGCCGGCCTTGGAGCACGGAAAAAGAGAGCGATAGCCTTCGATGAAGAGGAGGAGTAGGACACCGATCGTTACCATCCTGTCTCTGTAATACCGGGATTTACTTCCAGGACGCTGATGTACTACTACTACCTTTGGCAGTCATCTCTCACACGGTAGCTCTAGTTCGTCTAAAGAAGTTTTGGAGGGTTGAATGCTGTGCACTACAACCTGATTGTCTCGATTCCCTTCAAGGAGATTACGCAACGCAAGAATCGCATGTTCACGGAGATCTTTCGCCGAAGGAACGTCAGCTTAGTGCAGATCTGCTCGACCGCATGGTACTCACATGGATTGCGCTCGTCGATGACACACATGTTCATGATCACAGGTATGCCGTCACACTGGCGGATGCGGTCTTGTGTCGCCTTGTCCTCGTGACAAAGAATGCCAATCAAGCGCACAAGATCACGCTTCAAATACAGAAAACCGGTCGGGTCGGCAACAGCAACAGAATATTGATGTTCTCCCTGGCCGGGTCGCGGGATTGGCCTCCCAAAATTTACTTTCGGAAGAAATATATCTAAAAGCTGCAGCAATTCTGATAGCTATCAGTATACTAGCTCGAGAATGGAAGATGCGAACTCTAAATACTCACCTACCGTGTGTTCCGCGATGACCCGACCGTGGGACGAGACTGATTCCCGAAAAAGTGGCCAAACCTCCCCCTGCAGATGTGTTGCCTCCGAAGCCAACATGATACTTGCAATACACTGGGTAACGAGCACGAGGGCTTCGCAGGCCTTAGGTAGCATGGGGTTCGGTGCAGTTTGAATGCCGTTCTCGTGCGTGACGTCGGCCGGGTCAGAGTCAACTACGTCACTGACAGCGCCAACGGCGTACTGTGAAAGTTTGAAGAAACACGTAATTAGCATTGGTGTCATCCCGGAAAATAGTGTTTCGGAGGGCGAAGACTGCAGGTATGAGTCCAATAATTTGAGTAGTATGGTTTGGTGTGGAACAATAACCTCTCCGTCCCTAATTCGGATTTGACTGGGGGAACGCCAAACAGAAAAGAAAAACGACGAACACCTTCAAATTTCCGAACAAGTCTGGCGCAAAACCACCACCAAATAAGTGCGAAAACAGATGGTACCTTGGCAAGATGGTCAAGGAGGTAATAAAATAAAAAAAGAAATCTGGACCCTTACCCGTAGTCAAATGCTTTACCTGCATCACTAGACTCCTCAGCATCGTGGAGGTCGGTCATGCGATCCAACAAAGTGATGCATATCCGGACTCCGATTCGCGTTTTCACTAGCAACGCCCTTAGGAATGCCTCAGCCAACGGAGATGACATCGCATGTCCACCTACTGGCGTGAGCTACTATCATAGACGCAGTTGACCAATAATACTAGGAGCGACAAGATTGCCCGGGGGTCTGGTAAGCTTAAAACCCTCCTAGAGAAGACGATGTTAGGAGCTCCGCCACAGGACGTTCCACAAAAATGGGCTTACACGAATACAGCTTGTTCTTCTGGAAGGTCCATGTGTGTCTGCCAGAGACACGACATTAAACTTTCATTTGTCGTGACCATATTTGAAAGCGTCTGGACTACCATACGAACGACGGGGAGTGCTGCGGGCGCATTCGTTATCCGATGGCGTTCCCTCCAGCGGGAATAACTCACACCCGGGGTCTTGAGATGCTGCCCAAGAGCTGTATGCGTACAATATTTGCCTTAGTTCGGGTTCATTTTCGCTTTTTTATCTTCAATTAGCACGTATGCGGAGGAATGGAATGGAGGACTTTACAAAGCATTTTCTTGGTTTTTGGCCACTCCTGCAACTAGGTTCCTTGTAAACCTGGAAGTGCTGATGACGACGGTCCGAGTTGGTTCGTCATTTTGGTGTGTGGTGACCTTCTCGGCAAGCATGAGCCAGAGGCTCCGCAAGTTGGGCCAGATAGTCGGCTGACCAGCGCCCACCGCTGTTCTGCCGGGAAATGTTTTACAATCTCACGGTTATGCGCCTGACTCAATGCGTACCTGAGTCCTTCGTCCCTGGCCAGATCAATGGCAACACCCTCCAGTACACGGCTCAGTTGGGAGATGGTTTCTTCTTTTTCCCATCTCATTAAGCCTTCGCACAGACCTGCAGAACTTGGGATATTGATTGAGTTCTCTTCGGTCGCGCTCATCGTAGCTCATGACAAGAATGATGAGGAGGGAGTGGGAGACCTTCGCAATACACCCAAACTTTTTGGTTGTCAAGTTTCAACGTCTGGTGGGGGCCGTGCGAGTGATTTCAGCACCGCCAATCGTGCCAAATTTCTGACTGTCTGACGACGGTTGTGCTAAGCTCGCGCTCTCAGAGATTATCGCTGTTTAGACGTTTTATCGCCGGGTATACTGCCACCGGCGTGCCATTGGACCCCGCCGATCCCCGGATACTGACCAGTGACCACCACACAGAACGAGACTGCCAGTGAAACGTTGACGACGGTAACGAACCTGCGGAGATGTCCACTGCGACATGAAACGAAACTACCACATACTCATCACCGTACACAGAAAGGCAGAGATATCTCAGTCCTACCCACACCCAGTCGACACTTTCGTACCGGAAACGCTGTTCCAACGTCTGCCATCGTACCCACCAAAGTCGACTCTGAGAAGGAGCGCAATCTTCAATCCTGCCCACAAAGATTATAGATACGGGCCCATTCGATTGGACTGGACCGAGTTCGAACACATGAGCACCAGCGGATTGTCTAGCGGCAAAGAGAAAGACTGCACCGGAGGTGCGCTGCAATCTAACAGACGGACAATGGAACACGACGAAGCGCTTGCATTACAGGACCTATAACTGCAAATTTCGTTCCGAGAACCAAGTCTGGCTCGACCAATCTGCCAGAAGGAGTAGTTCATCTATACCGCGACTGTGAACGACCTCGAAATGGCGAGAAACGAGCATCGAGCGGCCCATCTGATCCAGCAAGCGCATCAGCTGCAGATGATAGGACTATGCTCGGGGTTTTGTCCGTTCCATCGTGGATGACCCCCTCTGACTTTCTCGCTTTCGTCGCGCCAGCAGCAGATGGGATGGCCCACCTTCGGTTGATTCGGTCAGTGCGCTCGTGCGTGTTCGCGTACAGTCCTCATGCATTCTGACTCGCTTTACTAGTGATTCTATGCCCAATCGCTCCATAGCCATCATAAAATTCCGTCGCCCAGAAGAGGCCGCAGAATTTGCAGAGGTTTACAATGGGAAGTCCTTTAACTCGATGGACGTAAGTCTCAAGCAACGCAATCAATGCTCTGAATGACCGTGCTATTACCAGCCAGAGACATGCCATGTCGTACACGTTTCATCCGTGGAGATAGAGACGGAAGATGCCGTCCAGAATATGTTAGGACGTTTGGGGTCTCCACAATCATCGACATACGAGCTGCCCACCTGTCCAGTGTGCCTGGAACGCATGGATGCTGCAGTCACCGGTCTCATAACTGTACCCTGTTCGCACACTTTTCACTGTATGTGCCTGAGCAAATGGGGCGATAGCCGGTTCGTTTGTCTCGTACCAGACCTTCCCTCACCCTCACCTCTAAAACCTGATTCTGTCCTCCAGGTGTCCAGTCTGTCGATACTCACAGACGTTACTCTCGTCCCATCCAACCACTTCAGGGTCGCGCTCCCGCCCCATCCCATTCGCCGATGCATCTTCGCCGTCGATGTCGACATGTGCTGACTGCTCGTCGACGACAAACTTGTGGATATGTCTTATCTGCGGCAACATCGGTTGTGGCCGCTACGGCCGAGCTCACGCGCATGCACATTACCAGAACACCACCCATCTTTATGCCCTGGAACTCGAAACGCAGCGAGTGTGGGATTATGCCAGTGATGGCTATGTTCATCGCCTCATCCAAAACAAGGCTGATGGGAAGCTCGTGGAACTGCCCTCTGCTGCGTCGTCGATGGGTATCAATGCAAGGGACGACGGTGCTCTCGGACCGACACACGCTGACACGCTCAACGCTGAGAAAATAGAGGCCATCGGTATCGAGTATTCGTATTTACTCACGTCACAACTCGATTCTCAGAGGGAGTTCTACGAGGAGCAGACTACTCAATTAAAGTCTCAGGTGGAAGAGCTACGTAGTCTGATGGAAAAGTTGACTCGAGATATTGAGAGGGAGCGAGCCGAGGCGCGGGAACGTGAACGACAACGTCGTCGAGAGGAAGATGAGAAACTGGAGATTGTTCATCGAGAAAAGGTAAAAGCGGAGAAAAAGGCAGAGAAAATTACCGAGCTTGCACGGAGACTCGACAAGGAGCTCAAGGAAGAGAAGGCGGTTAGTGAAGGTTTGCTCAGGAACCTGGAAAAGATGAAGGAGGATGTCGAACGTTCGGAGAAACAAAAGGAAGAATACGACGCCAAAATAACTGAGCTACAAGACGAGCTTAGGGATGTCATGTTTTTCCTGGAGGCCCGTTCGAAAATAGAACAAGGAGAAGGAGGTCGAAGCAGAGGCAGCAGGTGGTTCGGTCGAACTTGCCTCCAGCAATCAGCTGCGAAGAAGAAAAAAGGGAAAAAAAGATGACGAGTAGGTAGCATCGGAGTGGCTTGCCGCTTACTCCCCGTCGCAGCCAAACAGGGGGATGTAGTAGTACATACGTCATTCCGGATAAATCACCGATGCCGAGGGAATATCGTGATTGGGTCCTGCACCAGAAGGTTTGGAAGCAACCTCATTGCAGGTTCTGCGCCATCGATTGATATGCTGTCAGGAAGACATTGTTAGATTGGCACTCAATTAGCATGCTGCATAAAGAAGTAGTAGACCCGACCCGAGATCCAGCCCTCGGTTTGAATACCGCCCAGGAGTGTTACCATGTCAATCGATATGGAGCACCTAGCAACAGCAGTGCCGAGCCTGGAACCGGGCATGATAGATCATGCCCGTAGTTCTAACAGGGGTACTGATCACCCTGGATTGAGAGTGGAGGACCACAGAATAGGGAGGACCCCTATTTAGCCATTACGCAAACGCTTCTGCTGTGGGGAAACACAGGGAAACATTGATAGTAGTCGGATCTCTGCCCGAGAAACGGGCGATGGTTCTATGAACCATGTTCCTTTGCAGCATCCACCGGGCACATAGTTACGCCGTCGTAAGGGTCCTGCTACGAACGTGCTCGTCGTGGGCCGAGGTCTCCGTCTCGCGTATATGGACAAAAATGTTTGCATTCCTGGGCATGCACGTGTATTGGATAGTTGTCCACAGGAGAAAAAATAAATGGACATACACATACTACCCATTCACAGCACTCGCAGGATTTCCGGCTCGATGACGAACGCCGTCACTATCTCCGCTACACAGAGCAGTGCTGGTCGCCTGTACTGAGACCTGGATGGTATCGTCGCCACCATCGCCATCCTTTTCGCCCTTCGCAACGCCCCTCTGTCGTACTTTTCTTATCTTTGATCCCCTCCGAGTGTCCCAGATTATGTACAGAATGATTTCCGACAGCGCGACGACGAGAGCAGTGGCCACAGCCAACAGGGCTCTCTGGGCAAGTCAAGTTCCGTGAGCATGCCAAGGATACCGTATCAAGACGTAGGGAATGCCCAACTCACCCACTCGAGTTTGAGTCCCGTCCATTCGCTGGCCCACCACGTAGCAGCACCTGTCCCTGCGACGCTGAGCGCCCCGTTCGCTACTGTCGCAATGGCTTTCCTAGTTTCTGAAGCGCGTCTACTCTCTTCAAGTGGGTCTTTGACGACGTGTGGGGGGAAATATTTCTCTGGTGACGTGCGAGAACCTGCGAGCAGAGAAACCATCGAGTAGGACTGCGGATCGAGTGGCGGAGAACAGTCTTGCAGGGCTTTCATTCCTTCTGGTGTCCGTGTCCATTTCGATACTCTCTGTAAGATGTCATAGGGTATGACAGCGACCTGGGCACTGCGTCGTTCGTCGGAGGACACGTATGGCGCGAGATCGTCGGACAGGTCTGCTGGCGTGATTTTCTGTATGGCCACCAGCGTCTCTCGAAGGTGCGTTTCCAAAGAGACGTTCAGTCTGTCTTTTGCCATGTTAGAGAAAGACGACTAGGGTGCTGGTTGGCGACGAACTCCGCGAAACAGCGCGCGTTCAACAACACCGCCGCCAACTTCGTCTTCTCATTCCAGAAACCTAAGTATCCTGTGCATGGCCGAAATCTCTCAGCGCAGCCTCAGACGACGGCTCTGTCATGAGCAGACTCAGTGGTTATTACGCATGCATAGGTGTGAGCCTGTGCAAGCGCCAGACACTTTTTCCAGAGTTTCTTTGTTCTCCCCCAGTGCGCACTGCAAACGAATCGAACGTGGCGGGGTACGCCGCGCATGTATGAAGTTAACCCGGCAAGCGCGCTATATATTTGTATACACCAGTGTGTGCTCGGACCAGCGTGCAGTGTGCTTTTACAGATTACCACTTCGTACGTGTCGATTCGTGTTTTCAGAGAGCTCATCACGTCATGCTACCAAGGATGAGACATTTTGCATCCGTCGTAGTTGACGTTGATCCCCTCCTGCTCATACTTGCTTTCCTCGTGAAGTCAGAGGAGAAGCGCCTATCTCAGCCACGGCGACTGTAGGTTATTTTGATGTTCACCGCAAGCAATGAGCATTCGTTTCAGGGACGGGCGGTCCTTTCTCTAGAAGGCGCTCCCGACGCGCGACTGTTCGTCTTCGAAAGACACGCGTCAGGAGTCGACCTCCGGCTCAAAGACAGTCGGTCCAGCTCACTCGCGTCAGTCATCGATCTAGAGAGCATACTCCATACGATTGCAACCTTCCGTAGTGATTTATAGAGCGTTACGCGCGCATGCTTCTCTCCGGCGTTCCCAGGAATGGCCGCCCAAGCATGATAAACGATTGACTCGGACAATTTCGTTGATGCGACCCGTCCAGAGTCACGCAGCACCCATGTATTGGAGGTATGCGTTCATTACCGCTCCAGTACATTCAGGAGCATAAGGCCCAAGGAGATACTATGGACAGGCCTTAAAGGTGGGCGAGACAAGAGTGGTTATCACCGCAGCGGATGCATCTAGTCATGAAGATGGCTCTGTCAGTTTTTGATGTTTCCTCTCCTCACTTACCAAGCCCTGAGACAGGGAAGGAGTCACGATATCCTCTCTCCCACAAGTTTTTCAGATAGTAAAAGAAAGCCGACCCTCGTACTTCTGCCCGAGTCTTTGTTTCGACCAACATACGATGCGTATGTGTCCGCCAACAGAATGCGCCGTTCCCATTAAACACTCCTTTCCATCCTCCATCCTTCCTGGAAGAGCGTGCACGAGGACTGTGGACATATCTGGGGCCTCCATCCGAGAATCCAAGTATGACGCCGCTGAAGGCAGAATCGTACCCAGCCGTATCCACGCGTTCTCTTCGCAAATATTGCCATTCAAGCACCCGACCCTCCATTCGCGATGTCTTCGATCTCCCGTTGCCAGAAGTCACTCCGCAGACAAATCCGCATTCGGGATCGCAACTCCCTCCGATACAACGGGGCCTGGTCATCACGAAGATACGTTGCTTTGCTACGAGGTATTCACCAATCATTGATACCGTTATCTTCTACACTGAGGCCATCAGTTCGTCAGCGCTCATGGGATAAGCGTCATACCGGATCAATATCTGGATAGATCGTTACGTTTCCGCTAATCTGAAGTTGGCTAGGCTGGCCAGGAACGGGCCCCTGTTTCATTCCCTTGCGATAGGTACGGTCAACAAGACCACCCTAGTCCTTCGCTTTCCAATGACTTACCCGAGAGGAGACGGCCCACGGACGATGTATCTCGTGCCCTTCATCGTCCAGTGTGTCTGCGAGCACCGCTACTATTTCTATATGCACAGTAGTATAGTAATATCCATGTATGTATGTACCCTAGCAAATAACGCGATACTGGACTGTCACCGAAAGTCAGAGACACAAGAGTAGAAAATGAAAAAGACCATTCATATATCGAACCAACAAAGTCCGGATTGGAGTAGATTGTGAAGAGAGTTTCCGTAGTAGTCATTGTCGCGCGTCGATTGAGGTTGCAAAAACAAAAGGCCTCATGAAAACAACAATAATATCCAGATGGAGGGAGTGGAACTCAGTTGCAGAGGGATAGTTGTAGTAGAACGCCGAGAAGACAAAGGTATCATAGCATCTTTGCTTCAGAAGTAGTGAGGAACATATTATCAAAGAAAAAGAAAAACGAAATTGCGTCATATAAGGGCGTTAGCTGACATCTGTAAAAGCGAGCGAGGAAATCGTTCCTTTCCACACACAGCGGGAAATGGGCAGGGTGATTAGTGAAGCCGAAACGAGGGCAAGACCCGCTGACCAGTGTATCCTCCGGAGAAAATAAAAACGACGCATGCACGTTAGCCGCCTAGCTTTGTTCCACCCGAACGCAGCTGTGAGCAGGGATTGGAGCGAGATCAGGAGTAAACCTTTTCTCCGTATTGCACATTCTTCATCTGCACATGCTCGCAGCCCGTGTATGGCGAGCAATCCTCCGAAGTATTTATGTGTGTCAGTCGTTGGTCGTTAGCAGCCGGTGTTGCAGGTCTTGAAGCTATTGGACCACTCGATGACGACGTCGCAGCAGTGAAGGAAGATACTATCTGTTGGTTATGCGGATAATAAGACCGGCGTTGCATCTTCTTGAAGTCGTAGGTCAGTGAATCTGTGATCCCACAAACATTGGAACTCTGCCCTGACGCATTTTTTATACTGCGGAGCGACATACTGTTCTTCCATCTGCCTCATCTCAACACTCAGGGTGTTGACATCTCGATTCTTGCGTGTCTTAGGCTTTCAGCGGATTGTCCTCTAGCAAGAGTTCTTCCAACTCGTGGGACGCGTCGAAGTTGGCCTTTTTCGACTAAGTAAAGAAAGTCGTGAGCTATAGGTAACGATTGTGAGAGATTGCCCACGACATACGTCAGGGATGAACGGCGGTGGTATTGACTTCGTTTCGAGTGCTGTCCAGTCGATACAAGCTAAACCAGGAGTGTCGTCGGAGCTCGTCAAATCCTTCCCCAGATTTGCATCCCAACCGTTGCGAAGGGTCTCTGTCCAGGAACTGTCACGGGACTCAACAGCTAGGCCAGTGAACCAATAAGAATGTGTGACGTACACCCTTGATGGCTAATATAGCAGGACGGCTGCATCTCTTGTCCTTGTCTTCCGGGAATCGCAAATGGTCTTTTGTAATGCTATGGGTCAAATCGGTGTTTGTCCTTCCCTTAAATGGCCTGCGGCCAAAGAGAAGTTCGTAGGCGCATACGCCGAGAGACCACCAGTCGATGGTGTAAGTGTACCCGCGCTTGGCAAGGATCTCAGGGGCCATATAAGCCATGCTTCCTGCTACGCCGGTCAGTAGTCGACGTTCGGAGAAGTGGACGGCGATGTTGAAGTCCGTCAGATGGGCATGGCCGTCGGCATCGAGGAGGATGTTGTCCGGTTTCAAGTCGCTATATTTAGAGAAGAATTCAGTGATTTTACAAACCACTCGTGGGAAGCACCCAAACGCACCGATGCATGATGCGGTTTTCATGGAGGTATGCAAGCGCCGACGAGATTTCTGCCACGTAGAATCGCACCGTATCTTCGGAAAGAGACCCTGCTCTTTCAAGATGAACTGAGCCCAATTATATCAGGTCGAGAATCAGAGAGACACGAGAAATACGCACACCGTAGATCACCTCCGAGCATCAGGTCAAGCACAAAGAAGCAGTTTTCGTCGTCCTGGAATGCATACCGCATGTTGACGACGAATGGGTGGTCTATCTGAAATTGCGTCGCATAAGTGATTTAGGCGCGAGACTCTTCTGAGTACGGACCTCTTCGAGCAATTTTCGCTCCTGAACGATATTGGCGACGGCTTTCATCTTAACACACTTGGCTTTGTTGATGTACTTGAGCGCGTACAGATGCTGTGTCTGCTTATGTTGGACCATCCGAACCTAGGTGATAGGAGGTTGGAGTATGATGGTGCGAACGTCGCGTGTAGACGCTGACCTTTCCAAAGGCGCCTTTACCGACACATCGTAGAAGAATAAAGTGGAAGAGATTGACTTCTCCCTCAAAGTCCACGGGCTTAATACGAGCGCTTGGGTTGAGGAATCGTACGTCTGTTTTTTTCCGATCGAACAACGCACCTGCGGTCGACAGCAGAGGGCACCCATAATGACACGAGGGTAATTGTTGCAGATTGAATGGTTTGGAACGAAAGTGTGTTGCTAGGAACGTTGTTAAAAGTGCCGCCCTTGTCGCTGGCACCGCCTTGGACGACGACCAGGCTTTGTTTAAATAAAAAAAGTTGCCAGCTGTAAAGTGAGCGAGCTATTCTGGTCATCCCCGGTGTGACACGCAGAGCTCGTCACGCTCATAACATGTCACGCCTTCACCAGCTCATTCATCGCGCATCGACTATGTCTCAGTCGACATCGACGTACGACGACGGCGAGCAACGTGCCGCTCGTCGTATTTGGACCGTCGGGAGTGGGCAAGGGCACACTCATAAAGCGTCTCTTTGCAGACTACCCGGACAAGTTTGCCTTCAGCGTATCTCGTACGGACGTGATTTCACCTTTCTCTCGACGACGTCTTGTGAACTCATCATGCCAAGATACCACGCGTGCACCGCGTCCGGGCGAGACGGACGGGAAGGAGTACCACTTCGTCAGCCAGGATACATTCAAGTCTCTCCTGAGCGAGAACGCGTTCATCGAACACGCGCAGTTCTCCAGCAACTTCTACGGTACTAGTGTCCGGGCTATCGATGCCGTGCAATCAACCGGAAAACGTTGCATCCTCGATATCGAGTCTCAGGTGCGTCCCGTCTTCGATAGACGCGCGTCAACGACGTCTGAAACGAAGCACGTGTGCAGGGCGTCAGGCAAGTCAAGACAAACCGATTTACACCCCGTCTACGTCTTCATCTCTCCTCCATCAATGGCAGTTCTCCGAGAACGTCTGCGTGGTCGTGCGACGGATTCGGAGGAAGCCATTCAAAAACGTCTCGCTACTGCCGTCGTTGAGATCTCGTACGCACGAGAGGAAGGAGCATGCGACTACATCATCGTCAATGATGATCTCGAGACCGCGTATGGCAAGTTTAGAGACGTGGCACTGGGTCTCCCGGTAGAGGGAGACACCTTACCCCCGCTAAACGATTGAGACCGACGCGATACCCCCCTAGAAGTTTCAAAAGAGGTGTTAAATAGTTGTACCGTTGGATGGAGAACATTCTACAGGATTAGATGTGGGTGAAATGAAATATAGCCTCGATATAAATACCAGTCCATTGCAGAGAGTACGTTTCAGATTTACATCCGGAATCTGAGATACGCCATCAACAGCGCAGAGCAGCCGGTCACTGTAAACTGGCAGTATTAGCATCAGCAGCCACCTGATACTGCGGGGAGACGGCGGCGTACCGAAGCCGACCAGGTACTGAAGCGTAGTAGCCTAAATTCGAGCGCAGACGCTGAGCAAAACCACAGCTAGCTGCAGACGACATGACCATACCTTGGATACCTGAATGGCGGTTCGTAGGTTGGCGATCTCCTGTTCTATCCTGGTGTCGACTTCCTTTATCTTCAGTTCTTGACCGCTGCTCTCCTCTCTCATCCTGCCCTTTTCGAGGTTTAGGTCGAGTCGTACTCCGGCCTGTGTGCGAGTGATCTCTTCTCTCAGTCGCTGCTTGAGCTTCTCCATGTCAGCTTGCAGACGGTCATTCTCCGCTTTGAGCATGGCGAGATCGTTCTTCTCCATAAGTTGTAGTTCTGACTTTATCTGTGCGATGTCGACCTGTTGCGTGTATTGGTGCTATCACAGACGTTGATGTTGAGCGAACGCAAAATACGTTGTTGAAATGCACCTTTTCCTGCTCGGCCTTGGTGACCATGTTGCTGGTCATGTTGCGTACGCTCTCGTCGATGACCTCTGCCATGGCACTCATGATTCCTTCCGCCTGTGCACGGGTCAGTCCTTCGCGTTCGAGACGTTGCACGAAGTGATGGGTATCGAAGTGAAAGTCAAGTCTCGATGCCGACGAGCTGAACGCTCTGCCTGGTGTCCGAGTAGCAATGCCGGCGCTGAGCCTTGGTCGCAAGGCGAGTCGGACGGCGGCAGCCATGACGAGTGCAGTGTTAACTTCAAAGGCGTCCGTGAGAAACCACGCGTCTCGTCTTTCTCCTGCTGCCATGTCGTCGAGCACGGGCCAAAGCACGACCAGCCCATGGGGTACCCCAGCCACGTCCACCCTCGGTTCGTCCTTGACGGATACGTTTGGCCAGTCAAGAACGCACTACCAGCCAGGCTACTTGATGGTAGGACATCCTCGGCTGTGCCATCCTACTCATTCTGATGCACATCACACGCTACAGTCGGCACAACAGTACAACGTGAGCAGATATTTCTCCCAAACTCATCCTGTTTGCCTGACATGAATCCAAGGTCATGCCTCAGAACACACAGCATACCGACGACATACCCACCGTACAGACAAAGGCGAAGATGAACCTCGCCCTCTCTCGCGGCGGCGCACCCCACTTCGGAACTGATTCCATGTTCGAGAGCTCAACTGGGTGCGTTTTTTTTTGGCGCTCTAGTGTCCATCGTTCCCGCTGAGTACCCACCATTTCCAGCCAGAGACAGCCATTCGCGGACATGGATGCTCCTCCTACAGCTTCTATTCATGATGTCTTTGGCGACACGACCTTTGGCATATCTGCCCCACCACAAAAGGTACGCGTGTCTCGCTTTCATTCCATATTCTCGCCACTCACGTCCTTCATAGCGCTTTTCTCTAGACAATTCAACCTTCCCCTCTACGTCGCGTACACCCAGGCCCGAAACCACACCTTCCTCGGCACCCGTCTACGTCGTCGTCTTTGGATACCCTCCCGACAAGTATTCTGTAACCGTCGAGTACTTCAAGTCACTCGGAGCCACCACAGATCCAGAACCTAACACCGAAGTCGTCAACTGCTTCAGAATTGGGTACAAGGATGCAGCAGAGGCAATGCGAGCGTTAAGGAGGAATGGCGAAGTCTTTGCTGGCACGTACATGATCGGTGTCAAATGGGCCGTGAGTCCTCACACCTCGTCGCTCACTCTTACATTAAAACCTTAATCCCCAATTTCTAGGACCCGGTACTCGCGGCAGATCTCGTGTCCTCGTCACGTCAACCCGAATATGCGGCCTCAACACCCCCCAACCATCATCCCCCACATCCTATGGCCGTGGACAGCCCTCCACCACCTACATCAGTGGGTACACCCATCCGCCTTGTCCCATCCGCCGCAGCATTCCGGAAACCAGGCCTCCAACCTGGCACAACGCCAATACAAAAACCTGCTGCCCCTGTACCTATCGCTGGCGCTCCAGGACAGAGTCCTTCCGCCAGAGGGGTGATAAGCCAGGTTACTGATTTACTCTTCGGGTGGTAGAACTGTCTGTCTGTCGTTGCTGTAACGTAGTCTTTGGGATAATGCACTGCTGGACAAAGTTGTCTGGGTTGAACGGCGCGTGCGAAAATGCATGAAGTAAGTATAGTGAAACAATGCGAATGCTACCAATTTGCAAGTTCGGATCGTGAGATAGGTAGGCTCTCCAATTCCTGCTTGTATTCGACGGATACCTTCGGCCCCTCTGTATACGACGTTTAGCAAAAAAAAAAAGGGCTTAGGTTTGAGACGCACTCGTTTTTTCCACTCTCTTTCGTGGAGGAGCTTTTGCTGGAGACTTTGCTTTTCGTTTTCCAAGCAGCATTTTTTAGCCGTGTGTCCTCAGACTCACTGAGATCCTCAGCTTCATCTTCAGAGACCTCATCCTGCAATGTGTCAGTGCACAACGAGCAGGAAAGAAGCGAGTCAAAACTCACCACTACGTCTTCTAGATCACTGAGGTCACTGACAAACTCGCCCTCCATCTCCTCTTCTTCCTCCTCCTCCTCCTCTTCCTCCGTCTCATCGTCCTCCATACTCAATTCCTCCTCAGCCTCCACCTGCTCCTTCTCCTGCTCCTCTCCCCTTTCTCGATCTAGTATGGCTTGCCATACGCCCTCGTTCACGTTTAGTGGAGCATCGCCATATGCTTTTGACTTGAGCCGCCCGATGAGCTCTTTTTCGATAGACTTCTCCAGGTGGGCCGCTGAGAGAGCTTTTCATTCCCGCGTCGCCCCACGACGCTCCAGTTTTTTCTTCACGCCCACGAGTTTTGGTCTGTGAGATTACGACGTGAAGAAGGGACACGGCATGAACACCGAGTACCAAGGGAAGCGAAGAAAAAAAGGAAGGGAAACAACATACTCTTGAAGTAGCTTCATCCGTCGCATCTTGATGAGATACTGCGTGATCTTCGTCACGCGCTGTTTACACTTGTGAATGATGAAATTTGGCCAGTATATGAGTTCCTTGTCAATCTTCAAAAAGCAACGTCATGCAATCAGTAAACCAATTTTTTTGTTCACAACAAAGAAGAGGAGGGGGGACGATATTACCTGCTCCAAGGCTTTTGAATAGTTCTCCGGGAGTTGAATCTTTTCCCACATTTTTGCAGGTGTGTGCGCTCTCTCGATCGTCTTCACATAGAGACAAAGTACACCTAGTGTACATTACCATCCGGAATGAATGCGGCCCCAGACACGCGCGTGCACTCACCTTCTTTCTCTCGTACGGTGGCATACCGCGAGTTGGCGAGCGGACAGGACTGGCGATTGCAAAAACCCGTCACATTGTATTCGTTCCGACCAAAATTCTGTGTCGCTGTTTCGGTGTAAAATAAATAATAAACTTCATTAGAACAGAAGGATGTTTGGATTAGCGGCGGCTCATCACTGCACGCACTTGATTTTGCAAGAGCAGAATTGACTGTTTATAGCAGACCATATCACGTCGTCCCTTTGCATGGTTTGGTAGTGCGTCGAAACACTGGTCCCCTGAAATACTTCACTTCGGTATGCTACACATGCTTACATAATCAGGTAGAACATTAAAACTGTTAGGCCTTAGTTTACTGGCGGCCCCGTCATCGATTCATCGCTGTACAGCAAGCAAATTCTTGCTTCGGTTTGTCAAAACCATCTTCTAACTCTAGAAGTGTTTGGATATGAATGCATTTTCCCAAACCATTAAGAATGACATCAACCCGCTAGACGAAGTCGCACGGACTTAAGGTGACCTGCTCCGAGCCTTCACTTTTGATGGCGGGTCACCGTTGCCCCTACAGACTCCACGCCATATTGCTGCCTGACATGATACTCATCCATTATGACCTGGTATAAGGTTCAGTTCATCTCTATAATCACTGGAGAACCGGGATCCCGCTTCCCAACAGTCTTACGTTTCCAGCTTTTCGTCAGTAAGTCCCACAACTTCCACAGGAGAGTTCCCTGTCATCCTGGGTCCTTTGTACGACCTGCTTTGCGGAGGCGATGCGTAACCCCAATTCCCGGGATGCTGAGAAAGTCAAGGACTGGGAAGTAGTATTTCGAGTGTCCTGGTTGGGAACTCGGGCAGAGGGTCAAGAGTTTGGGGCATGAGGAAACTGCCATCAAAGAGTATTCCGATGGCTTCTCGTCAAGACTAAGCGGCATTGCAATCGAGTCTCTTCTCATCACCAGTCCACTGGTTCTTATTAGAATTAGCGCTGACGGACTACTGTCAAGTACAGAAAAGGTTTACTTTCATGGGACAACCTCGATAAGCTCTCAAAACGGCCCCGGGGCCACCGTCTGGATATTGACTTACAGATTGCCGGAACATCATTCCGCGAGGTGGAGGACATAGAGACTGTTGCGTAATTTTACCGAGCTGCTGAACTCTGGATACGTCTCGTACATTTGATCGATGTCTATGACAACGCATCTGGAACCACGACTCACGGGATCGCCTCAACACGGTCTCTAGCGCCTGACCACGGAGCTGTACCACTGAGTCTTTACCAACTGGGGTAGAAGTTAGCGAAGAAATGTGGTAGACCGTATTCAACCTACGCGCACTTTCGTGATTCTTTCTTCACGGGTTGTCAACCTCCATAATCCAGCTCCCCGCTGCACGGGGTTTAGTCGTTCTCGCCCTGAACATCGTGCTTACCGCTAGCCCAGAGAAGGAAGGGCAACTCCCACCTCGCGCTTTGAGAAAAGGGGACGATGATTTGACTTCCAAAGTCTTCAGACGCTCCTTGCTTTGGAGTTGGTGGCACTGGTGTTTGGAGTCTCATCTTCTTGCCATGATCATCAAGGGTCGCCCAGACCACACGGACTGCCTCGTTGGCTGATGTACGACCCTGCGCAAAGACCCACCCCTCTTTCAGTTAGATAGACAGAGCGGACAATGCTGACGGCGAATCAGACACGCCAGATATCCCAACATCACGGCCAACATCCTATAATTTAGCATGTGACCCCATGTTGTCCTATGACGTATCGCATCGCTGTGCGGCTGACCATCTTGATTGGTGCAGTACGAGTACCTAGTACCCTTGGCAGGGAAAAAGAGGAACGAGCACGATGATAAGCTGATTCAAAGGAGAAAGGCCTTGAAGGAAAGGATGGAATGATAATTAAAGGCGACAGCAGAAAGCATCCAGGCTGGCTTTCAAATGTTGAAAGGGTGCTAAAGCAAAGGCAAAGAGTAGAGATCGGAGAGAAGAGGGCTCGCGCAGCCTCTCAAGTGGTCGGGAATGTCAGAAAGAGGGTTTCTAGTACCTCGCAGTGACCTGTGCACTGGTTCACCTCCAAATGCAAAGTTCCTTTCACGGTGATTAGGTGGCAGCGCTCCGCTACACAAAGCAGAAAAACTGAAGACTCAGTGCGTGCATCAGTGTGCACTGTTGTGAACGAGGTCGGCGGCCCTGCGAGTTTGGGTCGGCAACGGACATGTGCCAACACAGTATCCCTCGTGTTGGCCGAGGAGAATGTCATACTTTTCTCTTCTCACATCATCGCGGTTTACCTGCGCTCATGCACGTCATGGCTACATCGCACACGTTCCTCTCATGTCCTTGCTCGAGTCAACACCTGCGAAGAAAGGGAACTGGTAAAGAAATTACTGTTTGGAGTGAGGGCTGAGAGCTGAGCGACAGTCTCCAGACACGCGGAAACGCCGATTGACCTCTACATCCGCATCCTCAAACTGCATTTCGAGCAGTTCGGTTGCTGCTGCAGCATAACGGCCCGTACAACTGCGAGACGTCCTACGGCACTACAGTACAACTGCGAGATGCATTACTGCACTACCGCCCAACTGCGTGACGCACTACCGCACTATTGCACTACTGCAGTGTCCGGTGTCAGCAATACAAACTTCCGCCACATCGCCGAAAAGCTTCCCGTTTTCAGCCGTGCCGAAGCGCGATTGTCCGGCTTTCCATAGGGTGGGGCTACTAGGGGTATGGGGGGCGATCCTGTGCTTCTTGTTGACCCTCATCCCCTTGCTTGCACAGACGTCTACCAACTGTCAGCTAGTGGTAAGCTGCTACCCAGTTTTTCAGTATGCACGACTTACTTGAGTCGCAAGCGGCACCAAGTCGAATTTGCTATACGAACCTGCACTTGGTCGTCTATCCGTGAGGTCCCTCTCGGATCATCGTTGTGCTATGTGTATTGACCTCCATGTAGCCGTATCCACGCTTTCTTCTGACCGGCACTCAACGTCACACCTTTTCTATAATTTGTGCCTTGCCTGCTTTAGCCGCGCAGATCGCTTAAACTCTGTTCCTTTCTCGTCGCCAACGATAAAGTATGGTTCTACTGTTCCTACCTTATAGCAAGCTGACCATCGAACTCGCTCCAACATCAGAATCACATCCGCTGTGTACATCCTCATTTCATGGCTTCAACGGACGGTGTTTCCCACAAGCGAGCAGATTTGGGAGGTTGTCCTCCCGGCTCTGATGGCAGGGATGTCGCCCTCTTCGACCTGGCGGTGGCCTGTTGCAACAGATTCAAGAAAGAGGGGAAATTCGACGACTTGGACGGGCATCATGATCGGTCTTCGTGGCTCCATTGGCTTGTTTTCTGTCTTGCGAAGAGGTATGACAGTCAGGGGGCAGTTGCCGACTTGGAAGAAGCTGTCACACTTGGACGTGCAGCACTAGAGCTCCGTCCGCCCGGGGATCCTAATCGCGATGCATCTCTCTACAATCTTGCTTGTTGCCTCGAGAAGAGGTTTGAGAAACATGCTCGAATGTATGATCTAGAGGAGGCAATTGAGCTGCACCGTGCAGCATTGGCACTACGTCTATCTGAACATCCTCGACGGTCTTTATCTCTCCATTGGCTTGCTTTCTGTCTTTCGCAGAGGTATGACAGCCAGGGGGCAGTTGCTGACTTGGAAGAAGCAGTCACACTCGGACGTACAGCACTAGAGCTCTGTCCACCGGGGGATCCTAATCGTGATGTATATCTCTACAATCTTGCTTGTGACATCTGGAAGAAGTTCAAGAAACATGCTCGGATGGATGATCTAGAGGAGGCAATCGAGCTGCACCGTGCAGCATTGGCACTACGTCCATCTGAGCATCCTGGACGGTCTTCATCTCTCCATTGGCTTGCTTTCTGTCTTTTGAAGAGACATGATAGTCAGGGGGCAGTTGCCGACTTGGAAGAAGTTGTCACACTCGGACGTACAGCACTAGAGCTCTGTCCACCGGGGGATCCTAATCGTGATGTATATCTCTATAATCTTGCTTGTGACATCTGGAAGGAAGTTCAAGAAACATGCTCGGATGGATGATCTAGAGGAGGCAATCGAGCTGCACCGTGCAGCATTGGCACTACGTCCATCTGAACATCCTGGACGGTCTTCATCTCTCCATTGGCTTGCTTTCTGTCTTTTGAAGAGACATGATAGTCAGGGGGCAGTTGCCGACTTGGAAGAAGTTGTCACACTCGGACGTGCAGCACTAGAGCTCCGTCCACCGGGGGATCCTAATCGTGATGTATATCTCTACAATCTTGCTTGTGACATCTGGAGGAAGTTCAAGAAACATGCTCGGATGGATGATCTAGAGGAGGCAATCGAGCTGCACCGTGCAGCATTGGCACTACGTCCATCTGAACATCCTGGACGGTCTTCATCTCTCCATTGGCTTGCTTTCTGTCTTTTGAAGAGACATGATAGTCAGGGGGCAGTTGCCGACTTGGAAGAAGTTGTCACACTCGGACGTGCAGCACTAGAGCTCCGTCCACCGGGGGATCCTAATCGTGACGCATCTCTCTACAATCTTGCTTGTGACATCTGGAGGAAGTTCAAGAAACATGCTCGGATGGATGATCTAGAGGAGGCAATCGAGCTGCACCGTGCAGCATTGGCACTACGTCCATCTGAACATCCTAGACGGTCTTCATCTCTCCCTTGGCTTGCTTTCTGTCTTTCGCAGAGGTATGACAGTCAGGGGGCAGTTGCTGACTTGGAAGAAGCAGTCACACTCGGACGTACAGCACTAGAGCTCTGTCCACCGGGGGATCCTAATCGTGATGTATATCTCTACAATCTTGCTTGTGACATCTGGAAGAAGTTCAAGAAACATGCTCGGATGGATGATCTAGAGGAGGCAATCGAGCTGCACCGTGCAGCATTGGCACTACGTCTGTCTGGTCATCCTGATCGGTCTTCATCTCTCCATTGGCTTGCTTTCTGTCTTTCGCACAGGTATGACAGTCAGGGGGCAGTTGCTGACTTGGAAGAAGCAGGTCACACTCGGACGTGCAGCACTAGAGCTCTGTCCACCGGGGGATCCTAATCGCGATGTATATCTCTACAATCTTGCTTGTGACATCTGGAGGAAGTTCAAGAAACATGCTCGGATGTATGACCTAGAGAAGGCGATTGATCTGCATTGTGCAGCATTGGCACTACGTCTGTCTGGTCATCCTGGTCGGTCTTCATCACTCCGGTCGCTTGCTCTCTGTCTTTCACATAGGTATGACAGTCAGGGGGCAGTTGTCGGCTTGGAAGCTGTCACATTCAGACGTGCAGCAATAGAGCTCCGTCCATCGGGGGTTCCTGATCACGATATATCTCTCCGCAGTCTCACTGGTAATCTCTGGAGGAGGTTCAAGAAACGCACTCGGATGTAGGATCTGGAGGAGGCAGTTGGGCTGCACCATGCAGCATTGGCACTACATCCGTGTGGACATCCTCATCGGTCTTTATCATTCTATTTGCTTGCTCGCTCTCTTTCGGATAGGTGTGACAGCCAGTGGGCGGTTGCCGACTTGGAAGAAGCCGTTACACTCGCACGTGCAGCTGTAGAGTTCTGTCCACTCAGCCATTCTATGCATCCTTTTTCCCTTCACGACCTTGCGTAGTGTCTAGCAAAGCATTTTCGTCACCAACTCATCGTAGCTGATTGACATGAGGCTATTGTACTTGAACAAGAAATCCTGTAGCTACTCCTGCCAGGAGATGCGTGTTTACGAGCCGAATATGCGGCCTCAACACCCCCCAATCATCATCCACCGCACCCTATGGTCGTGGACAGCCTCCACCATCTACATCAGTGAGCACGCCCATCCGCCTTGTCCCATCCGCCGCAGCATTCCGGAAACCGGGCCTCCAACCTGGCACAACGCCAATACAAAACCCTGCTGCTCCTGTACCTATCGCTGGCGCTTCAAGGCAGAGTCCTTCCGCCAGAGGGGTGATAAGCCAGGTTACTGATTTACTCTTCGGGTGGTAGGACTGTCTGTCTGTCATTGCTGTAACGTAGTCTTTGGGATAATACACTGCTGGACAAAGCTGTCTGGGTTAAACAGCGGACGCGAAAATGCATGCAGTAAGTATAGTGAAACAATGCGAATGCTACCAATTTGCAAGTTCGGATCGTGAGATAGGTAGGCTCTCCAGTTCCTGCTCGTATTCGACGGACACCTTCGGTCCCTCTGTTATATACGACGTTCAGCAAGAAAGAACTGAAGTTTAAGTTCGGGACTCACTCGTTTTCTCCACTCTCTTTTGTGGAGGGGCTTTTGCTGGAAACTTTGCCTTTCGTTTTCCAAGCAGCGTTTTTGGGCGTGTATCCTCAGACTCGCTGAGATCCTCAGATTCATCTTCAGAAACCTCATCCTGCGATGTGTCAGCGCACAATGAGAAAAAAGCAAGTCAAAACTCACCACCACGTCTTCTAGATCACTGAGATCACTGACAAACTCGCCCTCCATCTCCTCCTCCTCCTCTTCTTCATCCTCTTCCTCCGTCTCGTCGTCCTCCATACCTAATTCCTCCTCGGCCTCCATCTGCTCCTTCTCCTTCTCCTCTCCCCTTTCTCGATCTAGTATGGCTTGCCATACGCCCTCGTTCACGTTTAGTGGAGCATCGCCATATGCTTTTGACTTGAGCCGCTCGATGAGCTCTTTTTCGATAGACTTCTCCAGGTGGGCCGCTGAGAGAGCTTTACGTTCCCGCGTCGCCTCACGACGCTCCAGCTTTTTCTTCACGCCCACGAGTTTTGGTCTGCGAGATCACGACGGGGCGGGGACACGAATCAACACCGAGTAGTAAGGAAAGCGAAGAAAAAAAAGGAAGTGAACAACGTACTCTTGACGTAGTTTCATCCGTCGCATTTTGATGAGATACTGTGTGATCTTCGTTACGCGCTGTTTACACTTGTGAATGATGAAATTTGGCCAGTATATGAGCTCCTTGTCGATCTTCAAAAAGCAATGCCATGCAATCAATAAACCAATTTTTTTGTTCACAACAAGAAGGAAGAGGAGGGGGAACGACGCTACCTGCTCCAGAGCTTTTGAATAGTTCTCCGAGAGTTGAATCTTTTCCCACATTTTTGCAGGTGTATGCGCTCTCTCGATCGTCTTCACATATAGATAAAGCACACCTGGTGAACATTACCATCCAGAATGAATGCGGTCCCAGACACACGTGTGCACTCACCTTCTTTCTCTCGTACGGTCGCATACCGCGAATTTGCGAGAGGACAGGACTGGCGATTGCAAAAACCCGTCACATTGTACTCATTCCGACAAAAATTCTGTGTCGCTGTTCTGGTGTAAAATAGTTCATTAGAACGGAAGGATGATTGGATTAGTGGCGGCTCATCACACGCACTTGACTTTGTAAGAGCAGAATTGACTGTTTATGACAGGACCATATCACGTCGTCGCTTTGCATGGTTTGGTAGTAAGCCGAAACAACTATCCCCTGTAGTGACTAGTATTCCACTTCGGAGTGCTACATATGCTTACATAATCAGGTAGAGCGGCAAAATCGTTGCGCTTCAGTTTACAGGCGGCCCCGTCATCGCTGTACGGCAAACAAATTCTTGCTTCGGTTTGTCAAAACCATCTTCTAACCGTCTGGAAGTATTTGGATATGAATGCAGTTTTCCGAAACCATTACGAATAACATCAACCCGCTAGACGAAATCGCACGGACTCAACCTGCTCCTTCACTTTTGATGGCGGGTCACCGTTCCCGCTACAGACTCCACACCATACCGCTCCTGACATGAATACCCATCCATTAAGACCTGGTATAAGGTTCAGTTCATCTTCTTACCTCGGGAATATCAGCTCATATCTATAATCACTGGAGAACTGGAGCCTGCTTCCCAACAGTCTTGCGTTTCCCAACCTTTCGCCCTAAGTCCCACAAGTTCCGCGGGAGAGTTCTCTAAAATCCTGGGCGCTTTGTACGATCGCTTTGCGGAGGCGATGTGTAGCTCCGATCCCTGGGATGCTGGGAAAGTCAAGGACTGGGAAGTAGTATTTCGGGTGTCCTGGTTGGGAACTCTGGCAGAGGACGAAGAATTTGAAAACGAGTCTCAGACACGTATACCAAGAAGGAAGCACCCGCTTTAAATATCTTTGCTCAAAGCTTCGCGATCCTCCATCCTTAGGGTGACTTTCTCCGAAATTGCAGTATCAGACCTGACTTCGTTATCTTGGTATCCACAATTCTTGCAATTGGTCGACATGATCAGCGTATCCTTGAAGGCGCATTAGTGTTACGTCGGGGATCGGTTTCCAAAGAGACGCGCACCTTGAGGCACGGGACCGATACATTTTTCATGCGAGTTACAAGTGGACGTGCACACCGCGAACACACTCCCATGAACTCGCAAATCTCCTCATTCGTGCCCTCAGCACCTTCACCGTCAGCCTCTTTCTTCTCTTCCAAGGTAACCTCCCGTTCCGTTGACGTTTCCTCCAGAAGGAGCAACCCCCAAACACGATTTTGCTCTGCATTTCTCGCATACGTCTTGAACGCCCACTTAGGATCTAATATCCTTCCAAGGAATTCGAGGGATCGTCAAGTTTGATGGTAATGGCTTTGTTGACAGGGTCTTTGTTGTTCTGCTCCGTAGTAGATGTAACTTCTGTAACCTGTTACCCTCATGGACTTCGTCCTCGACCCCCTCTTCGTCATCAAGATTTTATTCCTTTGATAATCTGTTAAATCTTCGTGTAAGCCGTTTCTTCCAGTATTTTTCTCACAAGTTGGTCACAATCAAGTCGGCTGCGATGTCACCTAGTAAACTCTCGGTCGCAAGTTGTCCGCGGGCAGGAGGAAGCTGAAGTTCGAAAATCCGGTATCTTGACAGCACATGCTTCCGAGTGGTCGATCTAGCGGTCGAGGTCAGCGAGATGTAAAACTTTTGAGAGAGTATATAGAGCGCCTTCATTTGCAGGTACATGTCTAGATCAAACGGAAACGCGTGAAATGTCAGTGAAGAGAAGTACCTTTGATAGTACCAGGGGACTGTATCTCGTCATTCGTCGCGCCACAATGTTCACATCGGAAGCTCTTCACGATCACTTCTTTGAAATACGGAATCGAGGTCAACAACCCCGATCCCCCGGATGTTGAGAACGTGAAGGACTGGGAAGTAGTAATTCAGGTGGCTTGTCCTGGTGGGGAACTTGGGCAGAGGACGAAGAGTTAGGGGCACTGGGAATCACTAGAAAAAAGTATTCCAATGGCTTCTTGTCATGTCTAAGTAACCTGCAAGGTTGCAACCGAGCGTCTTCTCATCAGCACTGCACGGGTTCTTGTTAGAATTAGCCTCGCGGCTAGCGGCTACTGTCAAGAACAGAAGAGGTTTATTTCCATGAGACAACTTTGATAAGCTCTCGAAACGGCTCGTGGACAACATTCTGGACATTGATTTAGAGGTCATCCAAACAACGTTCCGCGAGGTTAAGGACAGAGACTGTTGCGTTACCTGACCGACTTGCTAAGCTCTGGATATTTCTCGTTCATTTACTCAACGCCTGTGACAACGCATGTGGAAGCACGACTCACAGATCGCCTCGACAAGGTCTCCGGCGTCTTATAATGGTGACGTACCCTGAGGTCTTCACTAGCTGGGGCAGAGGTTAGCGAACAGATGTGGTAGACCGTATTCAACCTTTGCGCACTTCGCAATTCTCTCTCGGTTGCCAGCCTCCGTATTCCGGTTCCCGGCTGCATGGAATTCAGTCGCTGTTGCTCTAAAGAAGATCGTGCTTACCGCTATGTGACCCTGAGAAGGAAGGACAGCTCCCGCCTCGCGCTTCGAGAAGGAGGATGCTTCTTGCTTTAAAGTCGACGGCACTGGCAGTGACAGGTGTTTGGACGAGGTCATGTCAACGTTGAAAACTCTCCAAGAGATTGTATTATTACGGTCAGAGGTCGCAGCTTTGTGAACCTACTACTCATGGGTTGTCTTCAGCACTGTAATCCGGAGTTACTTTCCAGAAGTAACCGTCGCGATTCTGTTTTTAAAATCTTAGTTGAAGAGGGTCGTTCAAGCAGACACCGACTCGGACGCGGATGCAAATCAGTGACCTCTAACGTCAAGAAGCTTCTCCAGATCGCCGTCCCTGTTAGCCACGCGCCTTTCTTGAGGACAGCTCCACCGACCAATCATGAACTTTCCATGCTATTGAACCGCTTCAGTGACATGGCTGTTGCGATCCACCTCGACCCCACGTTCGATTCCGCATCAGCCAAGCTCGTCGCTGTGTCAACTTCAAAGAGGCAGGTGAGGCTTCCAGAGTGGCATACATCTACGGTATGATGTATTTTGCGAGGATTATGCGATATCACGGACTCCCTCTAGATGAGATCCTCGGTTGCCTTGTAGAATTAGCGAACGTCCTTATGGACGACTACAGAGAAGCTGAGGCAGCGTTGCTAACGGAGTGCGACCACCCTGATCCAATTTCACTTGGGATCGGTGCGAAAGATCGTCGAAACAGAATCATTGGACAAGGAGACACGGAACAACTACCGATCTTGCTTTGTTAGACTGTCGTACGTACATTATATTTCGCCCGGTCAGATGTCGAATCTTACTGAGATGGTCCAGCTAGGATAACGCGGGCCTTTAATCCTGGGACAAACCTCGTTATGCTGTCGCAGACCGGCCTAGAGATCCGAATGTTCGTTCAGTCTTTCCTCAGTGCTCGCAACAAGGCGCTCTCCGCTGCACAACCAACCCCGGCAAGTACTGCCGACGTGAAATCCAGAGATCCAAGAAAAATACGAGAAGCTATATCTCGAACTTGACAACGTCGAGCTTCTTAGTGAAGAAGCCGTTGCTTCAGCCGTTGATTGAATCTCAAAGCAAAAGACGATGCCTTGTGTAAGGTGGGAAAACTCTTTCTATCCTACCTTCCCCCACTGGTTGAGAAGTGAACCTCAGTGTGTCCTGGACAAGTCCACTACTCCGGCTGCGTATCGCCTCGTGTGTGAGCACCTCGGCGACAGCGAACACGGTCAGATACATGAAAGCCATAAGAGCGTTACCGATGAATGGATAGAGTGTTGGGTTGGTTGTGTCAACATGCTTGTTCAAAATGGAAACAAGTACTGGTCGCGGTACATGAAGTTAGGACAACAATCCTGGGAGAAGATCATGGATTCTTCTTGGCGCTGGTGCGCTGGTTTACGTTACAACCTAAGCTTGCTGCGTCTGAACCCTGCGGCGTATCCTCTGCGTTCTTTTGTCGATCACGCGTGCGTCCTTTAATACTGACTTTCCTTAGAAATGTCGAAATATCAGGACGACTTCATCAATGTGTTGCTGATTTCGTCTGTTTCATCCGTATTGTCCGTCGAGCACGAGTATGCGTCGGTGATGTTTACTCTGGACGGCCTGCAGCATTCAATGTTAGGAGATGCATCTTTCCAGCCGGTTGGCCACGGGAGAAGATTCAAGATCGACGAAGTGGAGTATCGAGAGGTGGGTGCAATTCCTTGAGGGTAAGTAACAGATGATCCTCGTTACAATGGCGACACCCTGACCTAAAAGTCAGCTATCTTCAGGAACGCTGCCGAACGTGTCCGTGCAGGCGTGAGTGTTGAGAGCCGCACACGCCGGCTTCCTCGTCTTTCACGAGATTTTCAGAGATGTTATCAGTTAACAAGCTTTCGAACTCACACGCCAGGCGAGAATCAAGAATCTTACGTTGACCATTGTCGCAGTACACAGTCACTGCCAGATCACAACGATCTAGCATACCACCGGCGCCTTTCCGAGGCCATTGATTGGGGACAAACGATGTCGAGCAGAGACATTGACATACAGTATATTGCACGGGATTCTTCCTTGCATGTACCACTTATGTATTATTAGCCGCAACCACGCATACCTTCGTATCCGTAGGTGTTGATATGAGCATCTTCCCATTCGGTCATACCCATCTTTGAACGCTCATCGTTCACCAACCTCGACAAAATCGGTACCTGACAACTTGATCTCTTAGCTTGTGGGGGAAGTCAATCATCTCATTAATGGCCCATAATAACATACCGTGCAAGATAACGCAAGTCATCCCACTGCACTGGCCTGTTTGGAGCCCCTCCAAAACCGAAGCCACAATTGATGCCCGTTTCTACTAAATACAGATACTGAGATAATAAAACCTCATGATCAGTGCCTGATGACAAAGGAGAAATACCGAGAGAACTGGTCTCGCCCTCTTGCCATAATCATCAAGGGTCGCCCCGACCCCTTGAAATTATTTTGGGAATACAAAGCCAAATCGACGGGCGGCGTCAGCGTCGCTACACCAGAATGGAGAGACGACCGAGTGCCTCTCATCGTAGCTGCTGGGCAGCCCAGACACCATACTGCTTCGTTGGCCACTGCACGACCTGCGCACTAACCCGCCCATCCCTGTGTCAGTAAGATAGACCAGAGCGAACGATGCTGATGGCGAGTCAGACACGCCGTATATGCCAAGACCACGCCGAACAGCCTACGATTTAGCATGACCCATGCTGTCCATGACGTGTTGCATCGCTGTGCGGCTGACCATTCTGATTGGTACGATACGAGCTCCTAGTAGCCGCAGCCGAGAAGAAGAGGATGAGCAAGATGATAAACGGAAACACAAGAGAAAGGGCTTAAAGGAACGTATGCGTGAGCGCGGGGAAAATGAAACGGTAGGGGTTTAGATGACAGCAGAAGTATCCAGGGTGACGGTCCCTGAGTTTCGGCAATGTTGCTGTACGTGCAAGGACAAGGCGAAGAAGAGGGTTGGAGACGGGGCCCGTGTTAAAGGTGGGGGAGTTGGCATGGAAGATGGGGGACGATGGTTATCGTCGAAGTCCGAGAAAACGAGCAATATTCGCCCTCACACTTGATCTACATATATCAAAGCCTCAAACCTTGATGTTCATCTTGGTGATTTGTGAGCTCATGGTCATCCGTTTGACCTTCGTGACCGTCTCGTGAGTCGAAAAGCATTTGAACATTTTGTGCAGCTCCGACGTCCTCCATGGAACCCTCTCAGGGAGTCTGCATAGCTCCCGCAACCGGAATCAGCCTGGTTAACAACACAGTTACCAGAGAACCCTCCTGTGAGGCATATGCACGCTCTCTGGTGCCAGCAGGATCGGACACACCGCCTGCTGATTGCCTGTGAGACAAACCTTGATCTTGATAGTCGTCCCCCTCGAAAAGCACGTGAACATTATGAGTAGCTGGGACATCTTGCATGGAACCCTCTTGGGGAGTCTGCGAGGCTCCAACAACTGGAATTAGCCTGACGAACAACGTGCACTTACTGGAAATATTGCTGCGAGGTGCGTGCACGGTTCGTAGTGCCAACAGGATTGGACACTTCGTCTCCCAACCGCTTGTCAGATGAGCTTAGAAGGTCAGCTGCAGCATTAATGAAGGCACAAGAGTTGTCGGATCGTTTAGCCGGCCGAATGAACTCAATCTCATCTGCTGCAGCTTCACGTAGATGGTGTTGCCAGGTGCTCGGTGTATTGAGTCGGCGTCGTACCCCCTTACAGTGTTTGCGGCAGATGCACCACAGCCCATGTTTGAGTGGAGTCTGAGGCCAAAGTTATTGTGAACGGGCTACGTTACGGGAAGACGGCTAAGTTAATCCGTAGTGGGATAACAACTTAGTGCGACGGGATGCAATGCATCGTACGATCATATGAAATGGCACGCCGCGGACTTGGACGACGACGTTCAGCGAGCGCGGCTATGCTCTTCTAGACACCCACAGGTATGTCATGTGGTCACACTCATACCAATAAATACAAATAATAGTTACTCGATACTATCTACGCTTACATAAGTAGGGGAGACAAGGAACGAATGGACAACCGAGAGCTTAGTCGGCCGCACGTAGATACGCAGACACGGATGTACACGACGACAGAGTGACTCCCACGTCGGTCGGTCCTGCTCCAGCGAAGACAATGTCAAGTCTCTTCTCGCATCATCTTGGCTTCCCCAGATCACCAGTCATCAGGCACGTCATGATTGTATCGCACACGTCCCTCCCATGTCCTCGCTCGAGCCAACACCTGCGAAGAAGGGGAACTGATAAAGAAATTACTGTTTTGAGTAAGGGCTGTGCGGGCCACACAGGATTCTTGAAGGGTTGAGGAGGTATGGGAATGGGGCTGAAAAATTGTCCTTGTCGACCCCTTATAATCTTGCTTGCACAGACCTCCACAAACTGTCAGCTACTGGTAAGTTGCTACCTAATTTTTCAGTATGTGCGACTTACTCGAGCGGCATCCAGTCGAATTTTCTACACGAACTTGCACTTGTCCATCCATCGGTGAAGTCTCTCTTGGGTCATCGTTGCGCTGTATGCATTAACCTTTATGTAGCTGTGTCCACGCTTTATTCCGACCGAAACCCAACATCGCCTGTTATATACCTCGTGCCTTGCCTGCTTAGCCTGCCGGTCTGCTCCTTTCTCCTTTCCAACTACAATAAAGTATGCTCTACTGTTCCTGCATTATTGCAGCTGATCATTGAACTCGCTCCGAAGTCAGACTCATATCCACTGTGTATATCTTTCTCATCCCACGGTTTCCATGTACGACAATTCCCACAAGCGAGCAGATGCAGAAAGTTGTCCTCCTGGATCTAACGGCAGGGATGTTTCCCTTCTCAACCTGGTGGTCGTCCTGCGCAACAGATTCATGAAAGCGGGGGAAATTGGCGACTTGAACCGGGCAATTGCTTCACATCGTAATGTTTTAGAACTATGTCCACCCGGACATCGCGATCGGTCTTCATCGCTCCATGGACTTGCTCTCTGTCTTTCAGATAGGTATGACAGTCAGGGGGCAGTTGCCGACTTGGAAGAATCTGTCACACTCGGACGTGCGGCACTGGAACTCTGTCTACCAGATCATCCTGATCGTGCTATATACCTCAACAATCTCGCCTGTTACGTCAGATCGAGGTTCCAGAAACATTCTCAGATGTGTGATCTGGAGGAGGCAATTGAGCTGTACCATGCAGCATTGGTACTGCGTCCATCTGGACACCGTGATCGGTTTTTATCGTTCCATGGGGTCGCTCTCTGTCTTTCAGATAGGTATGACAGTCAGGGGGCAGTTGCCGACTTAGACGAAGCTGTCACATTCGGGCGCGCAGCAGTAGAGTTCCGTCCAGCAGGGCATCCTCGTCGCGCTATATTTCTCAGCAGTCTCGCTTCTTACCTCAGGAAGAGGTTCCACCAACATGCTCAGATGTATGATCTGGAGGAGGCAATTGAGCTGTACCGTGCTGCGTTGGAACTGCATCCAACTGGACATCGTGAACTGCCTTCATCGCTCCACGGGCTTGCTCGCTGTCTTTCAGATAGGTATGACAGCAAGGGGGCGGTTGCCGACTTGGAAGAAGCTGTCACACTCATACGTGCAGCACTAGAACTCCATCTACCAGGGCATCCTGATCGTGTTATGTCTCTCCACGATCTCGCTTCTTACCTCAGGACGAGGTTCCAAAAACACGTTCAGGTGTGTGATCTGGTGGAGGCAATTGAGCTGCACCGTGCAGCATTGGAACTACGTCCATCTGGACATCCTGATCGGTCTTTATCGCTCCACGGACTTGCTCTCTGTCTTTCAAATAGGTATGACAGTCAGGGTGCAGTTGCCGACTTGGAAGAAGTTGTCACATTCGGACGTGCAGCACTAGAGCTCCATCTACCAGGACATCCTCATCGTGCCTTATCTCTTCACAGTCTCGCTTGTTACCTCAGGAGGAGGTTCCAAAAACATGTTCAGATGCATGACCTGAAGGAGGCAATTGAGCTGCACCATGCTGCATTGGAATTGCCTCCATCTGGACACCCTGATCGGCCTTCCTCGCTCCACGGGCTTGCTCTCTGTCTTTCACATAGGTATGACAGTCAGGGGGCAGTTGCCGACTTGGAAGAAGCTATCAGACTGGGACGTGCAGTGCTAGAGCTCTGTCTGCCAGGGCATCCTGATCGTGCTCTATCTCTCCACAATCTCGCTTGTTACCTCAGGAGGAGGTTCCGAGAACATGCTTGGATGCATGATTTAGAGGAGGCAATTGGGTTGCTTCATGCAACATTGGAACTACGTCCATCCGGACATCCTGATCAGTCTCCATCACTCCGTGAGCTTGCTCTCTGTCTTTCGAATAGGTATGACAATCGGGGGGCAGTTGCTGACTTAGAAGAAGCTGTCAGACTCGGACGTGCAACGCTAGAGCTCTGTCTACCGGGGCATCCTGATCGTGCTGAATCTCTCCACAATCTCGCTTGCGACCTTAGGTTGAGGTTCCAGAAGCATGCTCGGATGTATGATCTAGAGGAAGCAATTGAGCTGCACCGTGCAGCATTGGAACTACGTCCATCTGGGCATCGTGAACAGCCTTCATCATTCCACGGGCTTGCTCGCTGTCTTTCGGATAGGTATGATGACAGTCAAGGGGCGGTTGCCGATTTGGAAGAAGCTGTTACACTTGGACGTGCAGCATTAGAGCTCCGTCCACCAGGGCATCCTGATCGTGCTGTATCTCTCCACAGTCTCGCTTGCTATCTCAGGACTAGGTTCCAAAAACATGCTCAACTGTATGATCTGGAGGAGGCAATTAAGCTGCACCATGCAGCATTGGAACTACGTCCATCTGGACATCCTGATCTGTCTTTATCGCTCTATGGGCTTGCTCTCTGTCTTTCAAATAGGTATGACAGTGGTGGGGCAGTTGCCGACTTGGAAGAAGCTGTCAGACTCGGACGTGCAACACTAGAGCTCCGTCTACCAGGGCATCCTGATCGTGCTATATCCCTCAACAGTCTCGCTTCTCACCTCAGGAGGAGGTTCCGGGCACATGCTCGGATGCATGATCTGGAGGAGGCAATTGAGCTGCACCGTACAGCGTTGGAACTATGTCCGTCCAGACACCGTCATCGGTCTTCATTGCTCCGTGAGCTTGCTCTCTGTCTCTCGAGTAGGTATGACAGTCAGGGGGCAGTTGCCGACTTGGAAGAAGCTGTCACACTCGGACATGCAGCATTAGAGCTCTCCCCATCAGGGCATCCTGATCATAGTTTATCTCTCAATCGACTCACTATCGATATCCGGAAGGGGTTCCAGAAATGCACTTTAACGCATGACTTAGAGAATCCAATTGGGCTGCGCCGTGCAGCATTGGAACTTCTCCCCACTGGGCACCCTGATCGGTCTTCGTTTCTCCGTTCGCTCGTTATCTGTCTTTTGGACAGGTATGACAGTCAGGGGGTAGTAGGTGACTTGGAAGAGGCCGTTACGCTCGGACGTGCAGCATTAGCGCTCAATCCACTCGGCCATCCTAGTCGTGCTTCGTCCCTTCATGATCTTGCGCATTGTCTCGCAAAACATTTTCACCACCAACCCATCGCAACTGATTTGAATGAGGCTATTGCGCTTGAGCAAGAAGCACTGAAGCTGCTCACTCCAGGAGACCCAAGCTACGATGTATCTCGGCAGTGTTTTATGATCTACCTCCAAATGAAAGCCAACCCACAAGTTTCCATTACATCCCCCAGTGCTCCGGCTGTTACAAATTTTGACGTTATGCAAGCCATTCGTGGTTTCACCCTGGAAACCCTCAAAACATTGCCAACCAGGCTGCTGCACACGCGCACTGGTGTCCTGTGCAACCGAGATGCGCAGATATCGCATTTCATGGACAGCGAACAATATAGTCAGCTGTTGTCTTCATGCAGGACATGTACCCCAGATCGGCGCACAAAACTCATCCATACCGCTATCTCTGGATACTTCCGATTTGTCACGTTTTCTCATCGCTGGGGTGTAGAGGAGCCATTGTTACGGGATGTCGAGGGTCACTCTATATATGGTATGTCGACCGAGCGTGGACTTGGAAAGCTCCAAGCCTTCTGTCTTCGTGCTTGCGAGCAGACGTACTTGTGGGCATGGAGCGACACGTGCTGCATAGACAAAGACAGCAGTGCGGAGTTGCAAGAAGCGATAGGATCAATGTTTGCCTGGTATCGACGGTCCGCCCTGACCATTGTTCACCTCTCTGACATTCCTAATACCGGCTCTTTTGGGGCCAGCGAATGGTTTAGACGCGGGTGGACCCTCCAAGAACTTCTTGCTCCGCAGACTTTACTGTTCTACTCCCAAAACTGGTCACTCTATAAGGACCTTACATGTTCAAACCATAAAACCGATGCCAATGTGATGGAGGAGCTCGAAAAAGCGACTGGCATAGAGTCCCGGTTCCTCGGTGATTTTTCTCCGGGCATGGATGATGCACGCTCAAGACTCCAATGGGCGTCATCACGCTGCACCACCCGACCTGAGGATGTCGCCTATTCACTTTTCGGAATTTTCGACCTTCATTTGCCCGTTCTTTATGGGGAATCTGCCGAGAAGGCACTTGGCCGTCTCCTAGCCGAGATCATATCGCAGTCCGGAGACATATCAGTTCTAGATTGGGTCGGAGAGGCGTCTTCATTTCATTCCTGTTTCCCTGCCCACATCACCTCGTATCAAACACTATCATTGCCCCCGTCCCTTCTTACGGATGAACCGTCACTGAGGACGGGTTGGTGGCCCTTCTCGTCCACAGCGCTGCGGAAGCTGTATCGCTCACTCACTAAATCGCCCCTCCCGCAATTCATCAATCGTCGCCTTACTCTACCATCCGTCACCCATGGTGTTACAGCGGTTGAGCTGAAAGGGGAATATCCACTGGCACCGAATTATACATACAAGATGCGGGCATCTGGTCTGAGGCCACTCGAGATCACACTTCCGGACAAACTAGAAGATGCAGCGATAAAGCGAGGTGCTCTGCTACTCGTTCGCCCTTGGCACTCAAAGTTACTTAGACCGTCGGCTGAGTTGGATGCCACAACTGAAAAGCGGCTGCTTTCTATCCTGGGGAGGCCATTTAATGCTCTTTTGTTGATTCAACTACCTCACAACGAGTACAAAAGGATCGCGTCTTCTACCCTCATTGTTGCTGAGCCCAAGGACTCAGGCAGTGTTCTGCAAAGCAAAGTTAGTACACTGAATGTCGTGTAGATTAGCCGTAGTGTTTGACACGACATTCCATTCATTTGAACTGGCAGTGAAGTCGGCGACCTTTCCAGCTTGGGTCTTGGTTTTTGTGTGGATACAGATCGGAGACAGCAGTCGGATCACTCGCCTGGTAGCACCTGTTCACTTCGTCTTTAGTACCATGCCGTACTCCGACTGGTTGGGTGTCATCTTATGCGCACGACTTCGATCATTATTGCCCTCGACGAGGCACTCCTACACGACTCATCACGCTTACATCCAAAAGCAGGTGCGCATGTGCCACAGTAGCCGACTCAAAGATTGATCGATCTGCCGGTAATGCGCCCAAGCACCCAGTACCCGCACGCGGAGTGAGGAATGGTAGATGTTTCGATGTGAAGGGATGGGTCTATGTACGCGGTCCGCCGCCCTCGGTCATGGAGCATCGTGACGGTGATGAGCAGATGACAATTGCTCTAGCGAAAGTTTTAGTCTTTGACTCATTCTCTTTCCTCCCTCTTCCATTCCTCTCCCTGGCTCTGACTTTGTTTTTCTTTCCTTCTAGCCACCCTGGCTGCTTACCCCGGGATTTACGCAGGCACGGGAGGTTTTATTGTTATGCTCTGTTCAGAACACCGTCGCGTCCCTCCTCTTTACCATTACATCTAGTACAAATCAGATGGCTCTGGGTTCCGCAGCCATTCATGTCATCTCTGTTGCAGGTGAACGATTTACGTTGCTTCTAGTACGCCTCCTGGCAGTCACTTCATCCCAGCATTCAATCTCATCATCGGAAGTTAGCGGGAGCGTGTGTCGTGGCAGGCTCGCCGGTGCCCGTGTTCGCTCCTTCCAAACAGTAACTATCGACTCAACCCATAGTATGCAAGCACGCGAGGTCAGCATGCTTGGAGCTTTTTGGGCTTGTTGATCACATCTATAGCGCTCAAGGAGATGACCACGGGAGTGCTGGTTCGTCGTACTGGAATCGTATGAACATAAAAAACTTCACATCTGCAGCATGCAAGCGCGCAGAGAATGAAGCCTCCCCTCCGGCGGATACCGTGCGTTAATAACACGATACCTACTAGTTTTCGACGAACCTTCGAAAAGATATTACAGATGTGCTTCTCAGGAAATTCATGCACTCGAGAGCGCTCAAAACGAATTACTGTCCACGAGCAGGTGGATGCACAGTAGCAGATTGTTAATGGTATGTTCCACTTCGTCCATCTTGCCCTTGCATTGTATAAAAGGAAACCTGAAAGATATGTCACAGGGTAATGAGACACTGAATTGATGGCCAAATATGTACGCGGTCGGTTCGTTAGCTAGAAGATAAAAGGTATGGAGCAGTGTGCTAAGGATAAGGCTGGGAGAGTTCTTGCGGAGGAGTTTGTTGACGGACCCAAGTCGAGCTGGGCCGTGAGGATGGGTTGAGCACCGAAACAGGTCGAGCACTTAGATCGAACGTCGAGCTTGTGGCGTCGGACAAACTGCTGGCTACTTGGCTGGCAGGTGAGACGGAGTAGCAGGTAGGTACAAAGAAAGACGACGACGGACGAGCGACTGAGCCTTGGGACGCGAGCGAGAGCGCTGCCAAGGAAGGAAGATGCAGGCTACATAACTTGAGTCTCACACGTACATCACTGAAAACGTGCTTTTATGATAAAGCCTCAATATACCTTTATAATGTCAGTAATGGTCGCAATTTGGCAAAATGTGGCAAGCCCCATCATAAAAGTCTAGATGGCTTTAGACACCTACCTTCCCTGTAGAATTGAATATAAAATGATGGTCACTGACACTGAAAAGGAATCTTGACATGCTTGGTTGATGCACAAAATCTATGCCAAGAAAGTACCATGGTTGGAATTAATGCACAGACTTCGGAATTGACAGTATCTTGCCTTTTACTTGGCCTTTTGTAACTGCTCCTTTTGGCACTCATATTGGATGAAATTTAGGCAAATTTCGGAATAATTTTTTTATTAATAAAGCAGAACATATGGTCATTAAACATACTAGTAGACTGTAAACTACGGGTATCTGTGATCAGCAAAGAGGGACCTAAATGTCAATGGTGAGATGATCTAAGGTGTTGGAATGAGAATCCACACTCTAGGCTAGTAAGGGATGGCTGGGTGGCCTAGTGGTAAGGCACCCCAGTGCTAGTGGGAAGACCCAGGTTTGATCCCTGATCTGGCCAGTATTTTCAGTCCAAAATAAGGGTGGCTTGAAAACTCAATTGTCCTCAGTTGTGAACTGACTGCACCAACTCGAAAGCATCAACAGAGGTGGCAAACAACAGCAGTGCAAGATATCACGAAACTCGAGGCTATGGTGAAGGTGAGTGTAAGGAACATGTAGAAAAAGAAACCAGATGAACATGAGAACCTGGTACCAAGATATCCACAAAATTGTACCTACCGTTGTAGTGGGGAGGCAGGGGATTGAGAGCCAGAGCCCGGGGCTGTGAGAGGCTTGACCCGCTCGACCTGTGTGACAGAGTCAGGCCAGAGTGTTGATGTTGAGGCCTTGATGCATGAGTGCAGCTTAGTCATCATGATCCATTGTACATGCACCTAACTTCCAGCCACAAGACACCATCAGCAAAACAACCCTCACCCTAGCCAGAACTGGACAGAACTACCCAGCTTTTGACAGCAAGGTACCTAACTGGCTAGACCTGTCCAGAAAAATAGGGGAAATGGATCTCAACAATTGACATGTAAATGCAGGTTGAAATTTTGATGATGCAATCTTTATGATAATATCAGCTTCCAGGTGAATTTTTGTGAGGACAGAAGTGAGTGTGGTTGTGCAGTGCACAAAGACATTTTGTAAGGGCAAGGGTTAGTTTGCTGATGACCGCAGGAGTCATTGTGGAAAGTAGAAAGTCAGATATGGTGGGGGAATTCTGACAGAAGTCCAGAGGGTCTCATTATATAGGACATGAATGCAGTGCTAGCAGTGGTTATTGTCCTTTTCAGGCAAGTTGGCCACGTGGGAAAAATGTCAACAAAAATGCGCCTCACCTTCGGTCGATGATATCTCCTCAACGCATCGTCGGAATTCAATAAAAAACCTATTTTCTGACTCCGAGAGTCCCAGGGAATGTACTCCGATGGGACCGAAGCTGAGAAAACGTGTTTTGTGTTTTTTGAAATTCCGAGGTTTCGGCATTTGTCCAAGTAATATGCCGAAGGATATTCTTCCATGCAGAAGTAGTTTACCATTGCCAATAATCATGTTCACCACTCATGGCATCACCCACATCTCTGTAAGAGTAACAAACAGTACCAGGAACATTGCATTCAGAATTTTCAACTGACAACTCAAGCATCATCGTATATAAAAAATGTAGTAGAATAGCATCAAGTATCTAAAGACTATATCCAGCTGCCATACATTGCTTTCGCGAGTTTTTCAGCCTTTGCCCTCAATTGTGCTAGCCTGAAGCATATCCTAAGCCAACGTTTGCATCTATTTCAATAACCACTCACCATGTAGGAAGCAACCTCAGGAGATTGTCATGCGTGCCAGACAAAAATCTCCTTGAATGAATGGAGAGTATCTTGCAAAGGAACGGGTTTTCCCTTGTAGCCGGTGAAGACTGAGCAACTTGGAAGGGCTGAGACATAAATTGCAGAATTTGTGTGCGCACTCGACCTAGAAGCCAGGAACATTGGTTAGTGAACCCTAGCACAAGCGTGAGCATGTGTACAGTCAATTTATCTTCTTCCAACAACTCGTCCATACCCAAGATAGTGATGATATCCTGGAGAGACTTGTAGTCCCGGAGAATCTTCTGGACTGCAGTGGCAACCTCGTAATGCTCTCAGCCAACAATACGAGGGTCAAGCGCACAGGATTTTGAGGCAAGGGGGTTGACAGCAGGGTAAATACCAAGTTCAGTGATACTACGAGACAATACAGTGGTAGCATCCAAGTGAGCGAATGTGGTTGCAGGGGCAGGATCCGTCAAGTCATCGGCCGGCACATAGATTGCTTGCGCCGAGGTGATCGAGCCTTTCTTGGTTGTTGTAATGCGCTCTTGCCTTAGTGGAAGTGAGTAAAAATCACATAGAAGAAATAATATCGAACATACATGCCACCCATGTCCGTGGAGAGCGTCGGTTGGTAACTGACAGCTGAGGAAATACGACCGAGTAAAGCAGACACTTCGGAACCAGCCTGGGTAAAGCAGAAAATATTGTCAATGAAGGGAAGTACGTCTTGACCCCCCTCATCACAGAAGTACTCAGCGATGGTGAGCCCAGTCAAAGCGGCACGGGCGTGGGCGCCTGGGGGTTCGTTCATCTGACCAGAAAATAGGGCAACCTTGGAATCGCTCTCCAGATTGATGACACCGGGTTCGATCATTTCATGGTATAGATCGTTACCCTCACGTGTGCACTCACCAACCCCTACAAAAAAACAAGTGACACTAGATGAGTACATCTAAGAGAAAGAAACCTACCACAGAAGATAAAGAAACTACTGTTAGCTTTCACGACGTTGTCAATAAGCTCTTGGATCAAGATAGTTTTCCCGACAGTAGCACCACCGAAGAGACTAATCTTGCCACCATGGGCGTACGGAGCCAAGAGGTCGACGACCTTGATACTGGTCTCGAGAACTTCCGCAGTCATCGACTGGTCTACGAATGCAGGGGGGTCCGTGTGAATGGGTGAGAGCTTGATGCCTTTGATTGGCCCACGCTCATCAATGGGCTCGCCAGTGACGTTCATGATACGGCCAAGGGTACCTTTGCCGACCAGGATTTGTATAGGTGTGCCAGTGTCGATTAGTATCTTCTGACCACGCGTCAAACCTTCCATACTGTCCATAGCAATGATATTAATGATGTTCTCACCAAGGTGTGATGCAACCTCGAGGACAAGACGACCACCACGAAAGTCTGTAGGAATAAGAACGGTCTTCAGTGGGTCAGAGACTTAGAGCAACATCTTACATGGATGACAACCTCCCTCGCGTTACTAGCGCTCCTTGAGTTTGATCGCCCAATGAGAAGTACGGTGGTGAGGACAAGTCGCAGCGTGACCTTGTGGTGTGGGTGGAAAAAATCACAACGTGGGACACGAAATCTTGACTTCGCAACTGTATTTGACGAGTAGAAAACAAGCGCTCAATTTCAGAATATTGATTTGTAGAGCGCTACAAAATGCATGTAATCTAAATGTCCTTTGGGAACATCCACCGCCCTGACTTTACTGCCTCCAAATCATCCCTGGCATATTGCATGAAGGAAATAGCGGTACCTAGGTTGATTCCAAGCCACTCCTGCAAGTCCGGCAGCTTGATGAAATCAAGCGAGAGCTGAGAGATACGAACGAAGCCCATTTTCTGTAGCACCGGCCCGAATTGCGAGAATATAATACCATCTTTATTCCGCTGTTTGTGCTGGTCAAGATATGCCAGCCAGCTAATGATATCTGGAATTTCGGGTTCGGATGTGGACAGGTCGGAGGGCAGTGCATTGTAGGAAGTGTGGGGTGCGGTCTCGTTTGGCCGCATAGGTGCATAATTTCCCCCTTGAAAGCCCGGGGGAGCCCATGGTGGCAAGACGAAGACAGGGGGCGGATAGCTCGGATATGGTAGTGTTGGAGGGTGTCCAACTTGCACGGGAGGAACGGATGAGCGTGTACGTGGCCTTGCATCTTCGCAGTGAATTCCGGAGGGTTTTTTGTCAATTGTTACCCTTCCACTATCATTATCATCCATCTGTGATTATAAAACGTTAGTGAATGAATGTATCTGAGTGAAGAAATGACTTACGATTTCGAGAGCCCAATAAGAGATGTTGCTGTGAGTTAGTGGATAGCAAATGCTTGCCCCACTCGGAGAGTAGCAGAATACTGGACTCTCCGGTCCTTTGGAGTGTTTCTCGCATCTCCAACGCTTCTGGAGGTCCTCGATGAGTTTCTGGTGGCGGGTGGTCCCTTCCAACGTGCCGCTAGGAGATGACAATAGCTTCTGTGATGAATGTGTAGCCTTGAAATGACATCAGAGAAAGTTGAGAGCGTACAAGGAATAAACTTACTGCTTTGTTGCTATTGCCAGCTGTTGATGGATTCTTGGTGTCTGCAGTACTTACATCTTCAAAAAAAACAAGGACGGCCTTCAGCGGGCGGGTTGACAATTTTCCACTGGGAAGACGCTGTGGTACAATGAGGCCACGCATCTGCGTCTTGAAAAGATCAAGTTCCTCCTCTGACTGAATCGACGTAGCACCAAACTTTGCTTTGTCACTATCCAACCGGTAACGCAGAGAGACCAACCCCAGGAAGCGGTGGAGTTTCTCAGAAACGGCAATACGAAGCTCATCAAGGGTTACCGTAGACGATATCTTGAATGGGGAGTTCCCCCCATCTGGTAAACAGACTGCACATTGGATGTCGAAGGCTGGATGGCAAAGAAGGTCAGCACATGTTTACGTTCGAGAAACGAATACGCACCACATGTCTCAGGATCATAATTCAAGCTCACTGATTTAGCTACTGCCCTCCCTTTTGACGTAGTGGATTTCTTCGAGTTGGCAGGTCTTTGTGCTGGTTTGATAGCACCGCGATGCTGCCACTGGCCCGAGCGAATTTTTCCAGTGATGCTGCCATCCTCAGACTCTGAGCTGGGTATATCAGAGTTGTTACAGTCGTCGTTGTCGTCGTTGTCGTCGATATTGATGTTGATTACTTCCTCACCCCCACTTTCTGAAACATCTGACTCCACGCCAGGTCCATGATTGGACAACGCACCAAAAAACTCCGTGGCGCTCTGGAGCGCAGTGCTAGACAGAACGGGAGCAAGTTCGTCGTCATCTTCTTCAGGTATTTGGTCTAAAGGACGGTCATGGGTGGGCTGAACACGAGTCTGAGTGGAGCGTTGACGTTTAGCCTGGTGAACTGCAAGTCGCGTAGCCTCTGAGTTCGCCCGTTTCCGTGCCTGACTGTGCTTGGGATAGTGCTGAATATCCTGTTTACCCTGTTCCGTACTATAGCTGACATCTTGAGTGCTGGTAGGAGGCTCGCTATTGACCCGTTTGTACGGACGACGTTCCCGGGGGGCACAAGTCTTACCAGACTTCGCACACCTCACGCATGCCACTGCATCGGCAGGGAATTCACAGCGTATTTTACTACTGTAGCAGCTTGAGCATGCACGAGGATTCACTATGACTTGTCAGGAAGTAAGCAAAAGACGTATGAACGTCACTTTTGTAGCACTTACCTGTTGCAGCTGGTATTGAGCTCACAGGAGTAACAAGGTCAGAGTTACTCGGTTCTGCGGCATCAGAACCAGCCCGAAGCCGATGCTTTCTCGGGGCCATGGAGACTCGAGCAGAGTCAAGTGAGTCTGACACACCAATGAATATATTTTTTGGCGGCAAGCACCTGAAGTCTTCAAGACGTAACAATTCAATTGAAATAACCACCCATTTATCCAGACGTGGTAGGCAAACAACAACGTAGACTACTTACTACACATAACCACAATGTTCGAACCAGCTATAAGAGTCAGCAGGAGTAATGGTATACAGAGCTCGCAGTAATGTAATGAATATTTGTTCATCCGACATTTGTGTCACTGCCATTCGAGTGTAGTCGCCATTTCTACGCAGGTGATACTTCATGGCGGAGAAGGCGAGCTCGATCGGGTTGAAGTCGGGAGAATATGGAGGTAGAAATTCACATCGCATTCCCCTATCAGCATACAAGGTCAATATTAATCTGAGTGCCAACTGCGCACCCGTTACCTTGCTTCAATCATGTTCTGGATATCGGGGTGCTTATGAATCTTGCAATTGTCCATCACAATGACTGAGTTTGATGCTGGATATGGTTGCATGTGCTTGAGAAGGCCGTCAATAAACTGAGTGAACGTTTCGGTACAAAACGATCCCTCGACTACTTCACAGTGAATTATGCCATCGTCGAGTGAGAGTGCAGGAAGGACAGAGAAACTGCAGAATAATCAGCGATAACGACAGAACAATTAGCTCGGGTTGGACTTACCGCCGACCACGCACGAAAAAAGCCTTTCACTGGGCTTTTGTTCCTCGGATTGACCATGCATGGCCACGATACATGGTCCGCCGATCAACAGAGCTCTCGTCAACAAAGACAAGTTGGCTTGCATCGTATTGCCCTATCCGAGCGAGGTACTCAAGGCGCTTTTGTGATGACCTTTCCGCCGCAACACGCGTGATCTAAAAACATGATTGAGATTCAGGTAGAATAGCCTTAGATTAGACTCACTTTCTTCATTGTAAATCCGGCCCTCTGAAGTGTCCGCCAGACAGTCGCACAGGAAACCTCCACACCACAAGACTGTGCCAGCATCTCTTGCAGTTCATCTAGGTAGAGATCCGGGGCTTTCTGAATAGTACCTAGTAGAAACTGGACATTTGATGTATATTCAATCAAAACGATCACCAGCTGGATAACAGTAGGACTTCACACCTCAACATCGACATCTCGCAGATGTCTGTTCCTGACACATTCCCTCTCCGCTAAGTCCTTGTTCTCACTTTGGTGGGGGATGACGCCGTGTGTATGAAAATGTGAGATGATTCGCCTGATGGTGCGAGTCGACAACTGCAGACACATCGCGATCTTTTCAACTGTAAGAAGTTGGGATAGCCGTACGATGGCCCATTGTATGTCTGGGGAGCTCTGCTTTCCTCATCGCATGTCTAGGAACAGACTGTGAGTACACTAGCAGCGCACCGAGAAATCCCGAGAGCTCAAAAACCCGAAATCACAGAATTTGAAATTTCGTGAATCGGTCGACCCTAGACGGATTCGCTAACACTGTCGGAGCAAGGTGGTATCATTTTTGTGGAATTCCGATGCTGCGTTGAGGTGGTATGGCCTGAGGAAGTTTGAGGTGCATTTTTGCTTGCATTTTTCCCACATGGCCAACTTGCCTGAAAAGGACAGTAAGATCCGAGTGGCCCATCATGTCAACATGACAGAAACACTAGTATTAGCTCAACCAATAGAATTCCTGTGAGTAGTGTTGCCGTCAAACCGAAGTCAACTCGGAGCTCACTTCAATTTGAATTTTCCGTCGGTTTTGGTATGGTTCGATGATGAAGTGTGAATCGAACTGTAGTCGCAGTGGCACATAGTACTACAATGCAGGCCATCTACTTGACACTTTGCCTTGTTATCATGCAGCAACATGATTGGATGGAACTTCTAGCAACTTTGTTCGAGCTCAGTTCATTAGACTTCAGTAAGTCGAAGTGTGGCCGAACTACCACTTTAATTTGACTTGGTCTGGTTCGCAGCAACACTACCCTCAGCAGTCCTTGGGGTCTCCTTGACCATTGTCACTTGTTTGCATCCCTACTGAAAATGGTAATACTACCACAACACAAGTGCTCACACGGTTGTTCTTGCTCTGCCATGAGCCTTATAATCCACTACCAGGCTCACCTCTTATGGTTGCAGTGTGTCCAACTTAGTGTATTCTTACTCTACTATTACAGTGTATTATAGGGCTTCTGGAACCTGTCCCATTCCTGTGCTCAGTGGCCACAAACAGTATGCTTACACTCATCCCATAATCAAGTGTATGACAATGTAACTCGAATGTAACTCAAACATTTTTGTTGCTGATTAGTCATGGTGAACATGACATGGCAAAAAACTTCAGTTTCAGTGATGTAGACTAAGTTCTCTGTATGCTATGTATGTACGTGCCTTCGTTACAGAGAATGGCCAGCTACTTACTGCATGTCATTGAACGATGTCATGCTAGAATGAGGTCCACCCCAGTGGCACCCGCTGGAAGTCTTGCTCGTTAGCTTGTGACTCCCAAGTTTCAGGACGTGGTATGCCTCTACAGAGATGTTGAAATCTGGGTGGTACCAATCCCATTTTCCAGCGAGGATGGTCGTCGATGAGGTGGTGGACACTTCCGACATCGATGAGCGAGAGGCCCTGAAGCCAATGACTGGATCTTCTCTTCCCCACTTGTGGAGACAGGTCTGGATCATCACATTGCACACAGCACAGTGCACACTGGACAGGTTGGAATTATAGGGGTGCGTCGATGATTTTGATGCTTTTTTTTTTTTTTTTTTTTTTTTCCTCTATATTTAAGTGCTTGAGGATGTATATGTCCTATGTTGCACTCTACTGGCGTGTACATTGACAGTGCATTCGGGCCCCTGTGGCCCATACGACTCTACCGGTGTGTGAATGCCCTGAGTGGCAGAGCCGAGGCTCCCCACCAGTCTGCCGTTCCCGCCGGCCGTTTTAGACACACCACCTACTTGGTAGGGCCGTTTTGACGACTTCCGTAAGAATATATGATCTGAATACAATGAACCGGCCGTCCGTTAGGACGGTTTGGTGCTGTTAAAGTTTTTGGACCACTCCTTTCTCCCCACGTCAACTCTGCTCCGAATGCGATGGTCGACTTTACTTTGCCCGTTGGTTGCAACTGGCGCTTGATGCGTTGTTGAATTTGATGTGGGTGCGGGTGCATTGTGGCTTGAAGTACCCATCTTGTTGAGTAGGGCACGTGCTTTCAGCGTGCTGCCGGTGTGATACTGTTGGGGACATGATGAATCTGTTTGCACTGTACAGGTGCTCGTGTGTCGTTCTTGCTTGGGAACCTAAGTGCCATGTCGTTTGTCATCTGCGTTGGGGTATAGATACGGGTACATCACTGAATACATCCTTCATCCTTCCCGTGGCGTTGATATATCTCAGCAGGTGGACTTGCGCGTTGCTATTGGTGAGGAGGTGGTTGATTGACGTGGCCGCTCTGCCTAGCTTGAGGTGCAGTGTGTGCCATTCCCTGTCATACCTTGGGCACTGGAAAAGGTAATGGTGTATGCTTTCTGGTACGGTCCCCCCACATTGGAGACATGCTGGGGTGTCGCTTCTATTGATACGGTGAAGATGTTGATTGAGAGGGGCATGGTTGGTGCGTAGTTGGACGTAAAGCCTGACTTGCTTCTTTCGCAGGGTTCCCATTAGCTTGAGGAACGCATTGGAGGGGAGGTGGGGGTCTATGTTAGACGTGCAGCGATATCTTGGCGAGCACTTCCATTCCTTCCTCCAGGTGGACATTACCTTGGAGTTGTGTTGCTGTTTGAGTGCCGAGATACTCTGTGGTAACGGTGAGCGTAGCTTTGGAGGTAGATACCTCACCGGGCTCGACTTGTCAACCCCTTCTGCCGCTGCTTTCGCTTCCTTGTCTGCTAGCTCGTTACCCTCTATGTTTCGATGCCCTGCTATCCACCGTACTGTTAGGTCGTTCCTTGATAGCTTTCCCGTTTTGGAGATCTTGTGCAGTTTCGATCTAAGATCTAGCAGAATGTGATGCCCTGGCTTAGCAGAGGGGCGCTCACTTGCTCTGATCACGGCCTGGTTGTCAGCCAGTATTGAGGCTGGGTATGTCGTTTCGTCTCTTGTTGCCAGCAAGTGGGCCGCTAGGACTAGTGCTACTGCCTTGGCCTCGAAGACCGTGTGCTTCATGTCAGGACCTAGGTGGTAGCGTAGCGTAGCGATGTGTCGTTTGTCCACATACATGACTGCCGCAGTGCCCACCAGACCGTTGTTGCTTGATCCGTCAGTGAAGATCTGTGTTCTGTCGGCCAGTTCTTGTTGGGCTGCGATTGCCTCGTCTTTGTCAGCGGCAATCGAGATATGATGAAGAGGTGATGCGCTGGGAGGTATTGGACAGGGCTTTATGGTCTCTACGGTGCCGGGAACCACCCCTATGTCGTGGGTTAATTTGTGGAGTGCCATCCTGTGTTTGCACACGTTTCTTTTGGCCGCCCTTCGCACTAGTGGATGGAGGGGGTGGTTTGGTGGTAATGAGGCTAGACGTAGTGCCGAGTTGTACAGCATTTTCTGGAGCAGTAATGGAGCCGGTGGCATGTATGCATGTGCGAACAACGAGTCAGTGGGGGAGGTGCGCATCGCCCCAGTTGCTGCTATGGCTGCTAGGCGTTGGATGGACGTGATCTTTTTGGCCATACCCTGCGAGCCTCTCAACGTTTTCTTGTGATCTGGGGAGTAGAATGAGTGAGTCCAGACACTGGCACTGTAGGTGATTTTGGGAACTACTGCTGAGAGGTATAGCTGCCGCATTTGCTTGAATGGTATACCCCACGTTGTCGAGGACAGTCTTCTTAGCATGATTGCATGTTTGGCACCCTTTGCTATGGCATATGCGGCGTGTGCTTTCCATCTTAGTTCTTGGTCGAGAATTACCCCTAGGAAGCGATGGCTGGGGGAGGGGTTTATGCGCGTTCCTCTTATGGTCATTGTGGGCCGCTCCTTCGATCTGTTGAGTGTGAAGTCCATTAGTGCGAATTTACTGGTTTCGAAACGAGAGTTGTGCTTATGTGACCAGTCATAAGCACCGCCTTCTCTTTCCATCATGCTGGCCAACGTTTCGTGAGTTTCGTGGAAGGTCTTGCCTATCGCAATGAGTGCGGTGTCGTCCACGAAGGCTAGCGTTAGTTCGTTTTTCCCTTTGGCTGTATCCACGAGGTCGGAACTGTAGATTACATACAGGATCATGGAGAGCGGGTTGCCCTGACCAATACCATTTCTGATTGGGATCCATTCTGACTTGAAGTCGTCAAAACGTAGCTTGGTCTTTCTGTCTTGGAGTAGCCTTCCAGTGTAGTTGACTATTTCCTTCGGGAGACATCGCATTCTCATATTGTGAAGTAGCCTATCTGTGACCGCGTTTGGGAACGCTCCTTCTATGTCCAGGAATAGCGCCGATACCACTTTTTTCTGCCTCCATGCGTGACGAACAGTGTGTTCTAACAAGAGCAGTGAGTCCTCAGTTGAGCGACCAGGCCTACCTCCGAAGTGAGTTGCCGGCAGGAGATTGTGGGCTTCCAAAATGAAGGACGTTCGTTCCGCTACTAACGACGAGAGTAACTTGGCCGTTGTGTTGAGGAGGGCAATGGGACGATACGACTTTGGCGTGGTGTAGTCTGCCTTACCTGGCTTGCATAGGATTACCGTGGTGGACTCCCTCCACGGTTCGTAATAGGTACGAAAGGAGAACACTGCGTTGAATAGAGGAAGTAAGTACTTCGACAATAGGGGACAACATTGAAATACTATGTTAGCTATTTCATCAGGACCTGGGGCCTTGTATGGACTGAGCTTGTTGATTGCTTGCTGGAGTTGGTCACTCGTGATCTTGAACCACTTCGTGACTTGTTCCGGGTACTCGTGGTTTGCTGGAACCGAGGGCTGTTGCGGAGGCGGGGGGAAGAGCGTTTGTGCTAGCATCTGTCCTTTGCTCTCGTTCGTGTCAGCTATGGTCGTTATACCGTTGCTGTCCGTTTTTTGCAGCGTCGGTATTCTTGTCTTGCTACCGTCACCTGTAGGGTTGGATATATAACTGTTAGCCGTCCATAGTCCGTTATCATCGATTTCCTCGAGCCAATCTGTCACATCCGTGACGCGCGCGTAAGGTCCGGACCACAGTCCGACCATCTGAGTTGTCATTCTAGCCCTACGGGCTTCCGTCGTGAAACTCCGTTCCGTCTTTGATTTGACTTACGATCTGTTTCTGTTTCCGTTTCCATATTTAGTATGTTTCTCTCGCGCTTCTAAGTGACTCGCTACACTACCATACCCGTATGTCTTACTAATCCCTGTACCATCCGGCTATCCGGCGACTACTGACTTACCTTACTAATGGCTCACTAATATTGTTATTCATCCGTACTGCGCTCCGGTAGTCACTACATCCCGGACATTGCATTGGACTTTTCTCTGTACTATAAAAGCTTTGTACATACGTCGTAGCACATCAGTTCGAATATCGAATAAGATACTCATCGATCTCACTCAACTCCAGACAGTCTCTGGATAGTTCCGACCTCTGGGACTCGGCAGGAAACTAGTGTACTAAGTTGTACGCTAAACTCCGACTACCTGGACTTTCACCCTAGCTTTCCTCTGCCCTCGGACCCCCTTGGAGACCGTTGAGAACCGGTCTTGACAGTATATTCGAACTCAAATCCTCGCACGAGTCCACGAAACCCCCTATACCAATGACTATGACTACCCGACTCCGCTCCCGCTCCATGGCTGTTGAAGCTTCGGAACAAGCTGCGGTTGACGATATGCACGAATCAAGTGCACGTATCGCGTTAGCAAGCCGCCGACGTCCTCCACCGTCGGTCAGCCAATTTCGAAGTTTCTCTGCCAGGGGTGAACCCCTTGCCACCCCGACTCCTAGAACCGGCTCCTCTAACAGACGTTCCTCATCCACGGCGCGACCAACCCCAGACCTCTTCGGAGGTGATGACCCTGGAGATGACGGTCCGGGAGACGATGGTCCTGGAGATGACGACAACGATGACGATGACGACGACGACGAAGGAAACCCTTTCGTTGATGCCCCAGAACAGCTAGACCCCCAACTGGTGGTCTTGCAAAATTTGGCAACAGCCGTCGACCGTCTGTCGCGTTCTACCTGTTGCTCCGACGACACCTCGTCCTCACGCGCTAAGGTCCGGGAGCCGGACACCTTCGATGGAACCGACCCAAAGAAACTCCGGACATTCTTAGTCCAATGCGAACTGTGCTTTCAAGATCGTCCCAAGGCCTTCCACCTGGACAGGAACAAAGTCACGTTCGCCCAATCTTATCTCAAAGGAATGGCTCTTGAGTGGTTCGAGCCAGACCTTTTAAACTCCGGAGATCCAGCAGACCGTCCACTCTGGATGGACAGCTGGCTGGACTTTGTAGCGGATCTCCAGACAACCTTCGGACCACACGACCTGGTCACAGACGCCGAACACCAGCTCGACCACCTCCACATGAAAGAGACACATCGTGTAAACCGTTATGTGGTCGACTTCAACAGATTGGCGTCACAAGTCCGAGGTTACAGAGATGGCGCTCTCCGCCACCTGTTCTATACTGGACTCCCAGATCGCATCAAAGACGAAGTCAGTAGGGTTGGGAAACCCACTACTCTATATGGGTTGCGTGCGCTAGCCCAAGAAATTGACGCGCGCTACTGGGAACGCAAGGACGAAGTCTCTCGTCAAGCAAAGTCCTCTGGCAACAACTCCAGAAACAACTCCGGAGGTAAGGCCAACTCGAACAAGGGGGACAAGCAGAAGTCTGGTAACGCCAACCCCCAGTCTGGTGGTAGCCAGCAAACTCCGTCTACTTCGAACCCCAAGCCTCCGAACAATCAGAACTCTGGAGCACCGTCCACGTTATCCAACAAGCTCGGTAAAGACGGCAAGTTGACACCTGCCGAGCAGAAGAAACGTTTTGAGCAGAACCTGTGTATGTTCTGCGGGAACCCCAGGCACAAGGCCAAAGAGTGCCCTAAATCTACATCTTGCGCAGCTAAGGCTCGCGCAACCACGGTTACTGAATCGGAAGCCAAACCGACTGCCTCCGCTGAGGCAAAAAAATAGAGTGCAACTCTCAGAACTCCGCACAGCCTGGGAGTTGCGTTGTTACCGACTGTGCACCCTCGGAGGCACGCCTCAACACATCTGCTCTTTTAAATCCGAATTCATTAAAACCTTCTGTCACCCTCAACTCGTATAATATTCCGGACTTTCCAGCATTAATAGATTCGGGCTCGACCCACTGTTTTGTAGATTCTACTTTCGTCAATAATCACGGTCTTTCAACCTACTCCGTCCCACCTCTCGTCCTCCGTCTGTTCGACGGTGTGACAACGACATCAATCACTAAAGCCTCAAACCTCTCAGTCCGTTTCCCCTCCGGAGATATCACCGACATGATCTTTTATGTAACTCCGTTGGATTCTGAGTGTAAGATTGTTCTCGGACATAACTGGCTCACCCGCTACAATCCGTCGATTGATTGGGTACTGAGCAGTATTAAGTTCCGAAACCTTACATCTCGTTTGCCAGCGCCGATGTCGCCCTCTGACTCAGAGTCAATTCCGAGAAACCCCATAGACGCCCCCCTGGGCTCTCCGGAAATCACTCTTCCCGAGTCGGTCGATAACTCCTCTCCACCCAGCACCCGAGCACCTAACATCTCCCTTGTCAATGCAGCGGCCTTCGTCTGCGCCTGCAAGCTAGATGGCTCAACCCAGTTCTCCCTCCAGGTTCGACCTCAGGATATTACCAAACTCCGGGCTGCCACCGTACAGGATACCCCGGACTTGTCGTCGGTACCCCCGGACTATCACGACTTCGCTGATGTGTTCAGCAAGGCCAAGGCAGCTACACTTGTGCCTCACTGGGAGTTCGACCTCAAGATAGAATTGGAGGAAGGAACTACTCCACCGTTGGGAACCCTCTACTCGCTTTCGTCCGTTGAGCTTGCCGCTCTCCGGACCTTCATCGACGAAAGTCTCACTACCGGCTTTATTCGTCCAACATCATCCCCGTATGCCGCACCTGTCCTTTTTGTCAAAAAGAAGGACGGATCACTTCGTCTCTGTGTTGACTTTAGGGGCCTCAACAAGATCACCAAGAAGGACCGTTACCCGTTACCTCTCATTTCGGACTTACTCGACTCGCCTAGTCGGGCTAAGGTATATACTAAAATCGACCTGCGCCACGCCTACCACTTGGTGCGGATCGCCAAAGGAGATGAATGGAAGACGGCTTTCAGAACCCGTTACAGATCTTATGAGTGGCTCGTGATGCCATTCGGACTTACCAATGCCCCTGCAGCGTTCCAACGCTTCGTCAACTCCGTCTTCGCGGACCTACTGGATGTATGCGTCGTTGTCTACCTAGACGACATCCTTATTTATTCTGATAATATGGAAAACCACAAAAAACATGTCTGTGAGGTACTCCGCAGGCTCCGGGAGCATGGCTTGTATGCCAAACCAGAGAAATGCGAGTTCCACTCCGAGTCCGTGGAATACCTCGGTTTCTTCTTATCCCCCGACAGTTTGTCAATGTCCGAGGATAAGGTAAAGGCCGTCCGTGATTGGCCTGAACCTCATAAGGTGAAGGACATTCAGTCCTTCCTCGGCTTTGCAAACTTCTACCGTCATTTCATCTTCAATTACTCGGACATCGTGGTCCCACTGACACATCTCACACGGAAGGGGGCACCTTGGAATTTCTCCGAGGATTGTCGCCGGTCCTTTAATCTTCTCAAAGAGGCTTTCTCTACGGCTCCAATATTGACTCACTTCAAGCCCGGACTTCCCATCACGGTCGAAACGGATGCTTCGGACTATGCTGTCGCTGGCATTCTGTCCGTCACCTGCCCGGATGGTGAGGTATGACTGGTAGCGTTTTACTCCCGGACTTTGACCGCCCCGGAGTTAAACTACGACACACACGACAAGGAGCTGTTGGCTATTCATGAAGCCTTCCGGACCTGGCGCCATTACCTTGAAGGCCCCGCACACACCATTGACGTCGTTACCGACCACAAGAATCTCGAGTATTTCTCTACCTCGAAAGTGCTCACCAGGCACCAAGCGCGTTGGTCTGAGTACCTTTCTCAGTTCAATATGGTCATTCGTTTCCACCCCGGTAAGCTCGGAGCAAAGCCCGACGCCTTGACTAGACGATGGGACGTCTACCCCAAAGAGGGGGATAGGGGCTACGCCCAAGCTAACCCACAGAACCTCCGACCGGTGTTCACCACCGAACAACTATCCAATTCGTTACGGGCGACCTACCTAGAAAGCCCAGCACTGCATGCTAGTATAATCATGGACGTTGAGAAACTCCATGAAGACATCAAGTCCGCCTTAGCGTCCGACCCACTCGGCCAACTCCACCTCTCTGACCCATCCAACCCCCATTGGCGGGTGGATGAATCCGGACTTTTACGTCTGGATGACCGTATATATGTCCCTGAAGCAAACGACCTCAGGCTTCACGTACTCCATTACAAGCATGACCACCCCTTGGCCGGTCATTTCGGACAAAACAGAACACTCAAACTCGTCCGTCGTGAGTACGTCTGGCCAAATGCTCGGACTTTTATCAAAGACTACGTCAAGTCTTGCACTGCCTGTGCGCGTGCTAAAACCCCGAGACACAAACCGTACGGTATGTTGAAGCAACTACCGATACCGGAGAGACCTTGGAATTCCATCTCGATGGATTTCATCGAACAACTACCAAACTCCGGAAACCATACCGCTATACTGGTCGTCGTAGACCGTCTCTCGAAACAAGCTATATTCATCCCCACCGAAGATACAATCACCTCTCCACAACTCGCTAGATTGTTCCTACTCCATGTCTTCTCCAAGCACGGAGTTCCCTCACACGTAACCTCCGACAGAGGCACGGAATTTGTGTCTCACTTCTTCCGGTCGCTGGGCAAAGCACTGGATATGAAGCTCCATTTCACCTCCGGATATCACCCTGAAGGCGATGGTCAAACCGAACGAACTAACCAGACGTTGGAGCAGTACCTACAGGTTTACTGTAATTACCAACAGGACAACTGGTCCAAGTTGCTACCACTCGCGGAGTTTGCGTACAACAACGCTCCCAGTGCTACAACCGGAGTTTCACCGTTCTTTGCCAATAAGGGTTATCATCCTAATGTTACTGTACACCCAGAAAGAGAGTTGACATCTTCTCAAGCTAGAGACTACGCAGTGGACTTGGACTCCTTGCATACGTTCCTACGAGAAGAGATGAAGGAAGCTCAGCAGAGATACCAAGGTCCGGCAGATGCTAAAAGATCTCCGCCTCCGGACTTCCAGATTGGAGATTTGGTATATGTCAAAGCTAAGTACTTCAGGTCCACTCGACCCTCGAAGAAACTCTCCGAAAAGAATCTGGGACCCTACCCTATTATCGCTCGTGTTGGATCGTTATCCTTCACTATCCGACTACCTGACGCTATGAAGTCCGTACACCCCGTGTTCCACGTCTCGCAACTAGAACCAGCAACTCCGAATACTATCCCCAACCGTGTCCAACCTCCACCTCCACCCGTTGAAATCGACGGAGAACCAGAGTATGAAATAGAACAAATCCTAGACTCTAAACTGGACTACCGTAGGCGATGTCCGCTGCAGTATCTAGTCAGGTGGGCTGGCTATGAAGGCACGGACGAGGAAACGTCCTGGCTCATAGCTACTGAATTAAGCAACGCCCCTGACTTGGTCGCGGATTTCCACAGAGCGTACCCCCACAAGGATGGTCCGTTGAGCGCTGTCCCACCCCGGAAATAAATGGACTTTTCGGGGTTTACTCCGTCTACGCTATGAAGACTCACACTCACTCCATTCTAAGATGGACAACGGAAAATACATTTCAAAAAAAAAAAAAAGAAAGAGGAGGGGGGGGGACAGGAAAATCCGAAGTACGATTCAGACACGGATAAACTAAAATAACGACTAAATGTCGTCGTCGTTCATCGCCCGGTTGACAAGGCTGGTCATCGTGGTCTTGAGAACCTCGAATGACTCCTCCAGAACCCCGGACAAGTCCTGGACCTCCTTCGACATGGACTCCACTGCCGCGGTGTTCCTCTGGATCGCATCGACGATTTCTCCGAGTCGACGGTCCAGGACCTCCGCCAGCGGATCTTGACGCGGAGCTTGTCCACAGGATGGGCGAGGTTTTGAGACGACCTCGACGTCCGGCATATCATCCAGGTCCTCATTGTCAGCCGGTTCTCCGAAATGGGCAGACTTTCTCCGTTTCCTCTTTTCTCCACCCTGGGGAGACATCACCGTCGATGCCAGCTTCTCGGACTCCGGCACCTTTGGGTTCAAGTCACACTTGCCCTTCGTTTTCTGGCACCGGACGCACGACTTGCTGCGCCCGGTACCCGGCACGCACGGTTCCCCGGCCTTGATACAGGCAGAGCAAGCCTTAGCCTGCTCTGCGGGTCGTCCTCCGACTGACGCGACACGCTGAGACTGGTTACAGACTTGTCAGTACAGTTTTTAGAACGATAAGTATTGTTACGCACCGTTGAGCTCTCCGCCTGCTGCACCCGACACGTCTCCTCCTCAAGACGCCTCTTCTCCGCTTCCAACTCATGGAGTTTCCTCTCCTTGGCTGCTTTCCTCTGAGCAGCCTCCTCAGCCTTTCTACGCTCCTCGGCTTTCCGACGTTCTTCGGCCTCCTTCGCTTTCCGGTGTTCTTCTTCTTCAATTGCTGCCTGCATGGCAGCACGCTGGCGACGTTGTCGCTCGTCGAACTTAGCCATCTTCATAATTGGCGGGTCGTCCGGATATTCTTGGAGTAGTTCGTCGTCGAGGACTTCCCAGGCGATGCCTGCGGGGTTGAGGGAAGACTTAAGTCGTTGAGTGGGAGCCATAGCGTTTAGGAGTTTTAGGAATGGGCATCTGGACTTTGGCAAAACCCTGTCGAGCTCTTTTTACCGTGAAGTTTTTCGGACTCCGACAATGCGGACTTCGAAACTCCGAAGCGACACTTGAGCACAACAGGTGCCTCGAGGGCTCGGCCCTAAGAGGGGGATACTGTCACATCCGTGATGCGCGCATAAGGTCCGGACCGCAGTCCGACCATCTGAGTTGTCATTCTAGCCCTACGGGCTTCCATCGTGAAACTCCGTTCCATCTTTGATTTGACTTACGATCTGTTTCTGTTTCCATTTCCATATTTAGTATGTTTCTCTCGCGCTTCTAAGTGACTTGCTACACTACCGTACCCGTATGTCTTACTAATCCCCGTACCATCCGGCTATCCGGCGACTACCGACTTACCTTACTAATGGCTCACTAATATTGTTATTCATCCGTACTGCGCTCCGGTAGTCACTACATCCCGGACATTGCATTGGACTTTTCTCTGTACTATAAAAGCTTTGTACATACATCGTAGCACATCAGTTCGAATATCGAATAAGATACTCATCAATCTCACTCAACTCCAGACAGTCTCTGGATAGTTCCGACCTCTGGGACTCGGCAGGAAACTAGTGTACTAAGTTGTACGCTAAACTCCGACTACCCGGACTTTCGCCCTAGCTTTCCTCTGCCCTCGGACCCCCTCGGAGACTGTTGAGAACCGGTCTTGACACAATCCCTCCAATGTTCTTTCTTGGCCTTACCCATTGCCTTGTCATATTCCTTTGCCTTCTCCTTTCTTGATCTGTGACTTGGGTGGTTGGGCAGGGCTCTAAACATGTGGGAAGCTTTACTCAGCGTTTTTAGATCGTTGCGTAGTTTCGTTAGGTCTTTATTCCACCATCTCTTTTGGTGCGGGTGTGGATGGGTCCTTGGTACCTCTGACTCCACAGTGCGACGCAACGCGTGGTCGATGCCACGAGCTGATGCTTGGAACTCTTCTTCGTTTGCTAGAACTCTTGGTGGGCCCAGCAGCTCAAGTTTGGCTTTGAGTTTCCTTTTGAACTTTGTCCAGTCCACTTCTCTGTAGTTCAAGTTGGTCTGAGAGTTCGACGCAGTTACCGTGAGATCGATCTGTGTGAGGATGGGCACATGATCAGTATTGGGACCGCACTCCTGGGGGCAGGTTTCGCATGATTCTATTCGGCCGGCCATCGCTTCGGTGCCGAACACATTGTCTGGTCGAGTCCAGTTCCCCGATCTTGAGGCCTGCAGTGTCGGGATGTCCTTTGGCAACAGCTGCGTCATGCCATAGTCCGCTACTAGGTCTAACACTTTCTGAGATGCTGCTAGGGCGGTTGATGTAAAGAGGTGACTGTTTTGTTCTTCGTCCCACAAGGGATGGTGTCTGTTGAAATCGCCCAACCACATCATGTGGTCTTCTGCTGTTGGCCTGACCGTTGCTATGTTTGCTGCCAGGTACCTTCCCAGCGTCTCAACAGTACGATCGTGGGTGCAGTCGTTGTACACGTTGAACAGAGTGCATAACCCTGCCGATGTTCTGATCCTTGTTACTACCACGTCCGCTGATGGGAAGTTGACCTGTTCCCATGAATTAGTACTTATTCTCGAGTTTATAAATGTTACCGCTCTCGGCTTTTCCCCTTTGGCTAACTTGTGTGTGGGGTATACAACTCTCCATTGGGAGTTGGCCTTCGTGTTTCCTACTGCGTCAATGGGGGGTTCCTGTAAGGCGATGATGTCCCAGTTGTCAGCTAATGTACTATTAATGAGTGAGAAGAGAGCTATGCTTGAGTTATTAAGATTTTGTTGCCATATGCGTAGTCTTGCTGGTTGGATGTTGTTCGTGGTTTGTTCAGTCATGAGGAAGGGTCGCAGGGGGGGTCAACTCTGCTGGCATTGCCGTGGGGGCTGGGGTGGCTATGGGGTTAGGTGGATGGACGGGCGGGGTGGGCTGGGCAGCCAGAGGGGGTAACCGGTGGCCGTGCAGGGGTGGGCCACCGCGACCTCCACGCATCTGTCTGGCTTGGCCCCTTCCTCTTGGGCCGGTGTTCCTGAAGGTCGCTGCCTCTCCAAGCGTAGTCTGCCGCAGGTATTGCTGGGCGGGGGGTCGGGGTTGACTAGGCGGGGGCCTGGTTTTGACTAGCTGCGAAGCGGGCTTTGGTGGAGCGAGGACCTGGGTCCAGGCTTCTTCTGTTGGGAAGTATGGCATATTGTTTTCTGGTGTTCTCTCGTCCATGCTGGTGCGTCGCTTGATGAACTGTGGGCAGTGTCTGTCAGCGCTGGTGTGGGTGTCAGATTGACAGTTGACACAGAAGATGTGAGGAGAGGAACATAGAGCGACTCTATGCTCGCCTGCACATGTGCTACACGTATCCAAATCCTGAAGGCAGCTTTTGGCCATGTGTCCTAATCGCTGGCATTTGAGACATCTTATCGGCTCCTTTTTGTCCTTGTGTGGCCTTAAGCGGTCCATGTTGATGTATAAACCGTCTTTCAGTAGCTTGTTGGCTGCTTCGGGGGAAGTGAGCGTGAGCAGTGCGTGTGCTACTCGTTGATTCTCATTGCGTTTGGAGGGATCTTTGATCCATTTCACTTGCATGACTGTGGATGCGTCAATGTCGTTTTCACACTCGATGTTGCGGAGTGTGGCTGGATCTGAAATATCAGTGGAAATTGGGAGGAAGGGTACTACGATGTTGAAGAGTCTGTCCTTGATTTGGATGTTGCCTCCGAGCTGTTCAATGAAGATTAGCTTGTTGAGCGGGTTTTTCACCCACATTACTGCCTCGGGACTGTTGAGCTCCAATACAATTCCTTGGTTTCACAAACGAGCGAGGGATTTGATCTGGATGGGTGGGCTGTCGATAGTCTCGACCAAGGCTATGGCTTCCTTGAGCATGCCAATCATTTCTTCCTTGGTTGTGTTGCCGTTGATCCGTGGGTGACCTTGGTCTGGATCGAGCAGTATTTGACGTTCCTTGATGGCAGAGTGGGCCCTTGTGATGTTGGTTGGGGTGTTCTGCTGGTGCGTGGTGGTCGCACAGTTCTGGGAAAGAAGGGCTTCACGATATGGCGAGGATCCCTGGGGCTGTACTGCTTTGGTCAGCAGTTTGAGATCATCTATCGCATCTTTGATGGTCGAGGTGTCGGCTGCCAGGGTTCGGAGTTGTGTGTCTACGGGATTGCTTTCAGTCAGATACATCGGGGAGTTCACGCACTCTACGTTCTTCAATAGCTCGACGATATTGGTGTCTAGCTTGACGTTTAACTCGTCAAGTTTGTCCGCCGCTGAGAGGACTTTGGCAATCTGGGGGGAGATGGCTGCAATTATTGATGTTTCTAGCTTCATTGTGATGTCGTTGGCAACGGCTTGTGCTGTCGTGGACACGCAGACTTCCTGTATGAGGTATGCTGCTGAGCGGATTGCTGACTTGACGATGGGGGTGACGTTTTTCATCTGAGAAATGTAAAACAATGCGTAGGAGATGTGTTCGGGGGTCAGAGATTCGCCTGGGATTGTGTACTGGTACTTGTCTAGAAATTTTCTTCCCGATGCCGCATTTCGGATTTCTTCTTCTGCATTATTGATTATCTCTGCTACCGGGATTGTGCTACTTCTAGTGGTTGGACGGGCTGGGATTGGAGCAGTGGGTTGGGCCTGCGTAGTTGGTGTTTGAGAGCCCAGCCGTGAGGTTGGGCGCCCTGGTTGCGTCATTGCTACAGGATGGCTGTTTCCCACTGTGACACGGATACCTGAGTAGGTACTACTGGGTTCTAAGATGCTTCTTTAAACATTACAATGCTTGCAACAGGCTTCTACACTGGGTGGGGCGGCAATGTTGACTAGGGGTTTTCGGGGTCCTTGTCGGGGTGCCACCTGGAGCGGAGTCAAGGAGCGATCCTCGATTTTGATGCTTGTGAACCATTTCCAAGGAAATGACTGAATGTGAGTCTTTCCAGCAGTACATCCATGTGCACTCAGTATACTGTCGAAGATATAGATATCTCATGACAACGCAATGCCGGAAATAAACTTCAGTGGGCCATCGGTTTGTCCTTGACAAATACGTTTGGCAAGTCAAGAACGCATTACAAGCCAGGTTACCTGATGGCAGGACATCCCCCCAGTTATGCCATCCTACTCATTCTGATGCACATCATGCTGCAGTCAGCACAATAGTACAATGTGAACAGATATCTCTTTCTCAAGGCCATCCTTTGACCTGACACGATGAAAAGTCTTAATAATAAATGCTGAGGAGAGGGATGATGATCTGAGAGGAGGAGAGATCTTCCAAAGGGGCTTCTAAAGCCTGGGGAGAGATGCTGTCTGGGGAACATCTGATGCTGTCTGAGACTGTCTAGACACAGAAAAAAGGCCACACTCAGCCTTCTCGAACTCGAACTCTTAACTCGTAACTCGGTACTTCGTTGTTATTTTTTGTAAGTAGTTACAGTGGAGTGTAGGTGCACGAGTGGCTTATATAAGCCACATCACGTGTCTAAACTCGAAACACTAAGTAAATATCTAAGGCAAATGAAGTGAAACAAAAGAAAGTAAGAACAATAAAATAAAACAAATCTCCTAGTAGGGAGAATACTCTCCCTACAACGAATCCAAGGTCATGTCTTAAAACACTCAGCATACTGATGGCACACCCACCATACAGACAAAGGCGAAGATGAACCTCGCCCTCTCTTGCAGCGGCACACCCCACTTCGGAACTGATTCCATGTTTGAGAGCTCTGTTGGAGTTTGAATCACCCCTGTGTGATACATATATTGGTGCGAGTTTTTACTTGCTTACATAAGCACTTAGAGTGCACATAGTACTACACTTTTGGTACTGTTCCCTCAGTAGTTGAGTCACTACTGAGGCTGCCTACAGATATATTTCAAGAAGCTCAACTGGGTGTGTTTTTTTTCACGCTCCAGTCTCCATTGTTGTTGCTGAGTACCTACCACTTCTAGCCAGAGACAATCATTCGCTGACATGGATGCTCCTCTTACAGCTTCCATCTGTGATGTCTTTGGCGACACGACCTTTAGCACGTCTGCCCCACCACAAAAGGTACACGTGTCTCACTTTCATTCCATATTCTCGCCACTCACATCCATCATGGCTTTTCTCTAGGCAATTCAACCTTTCCCTCTATGTCACGCACACCCAGGTCCGAAACCACTCCTTCCTTGACACCCGTCTACGTCGTCATCTTTGGATATCCTCCCTACAAGTATTCTGTAACTGTCATGACTTCAAGTCACTCGAAGCCACCACAGATCCAGAACCTAACACTGAAGCCATCAACTGCTTCAGAATCAGGTACAAGGATGCAACAGAGGCAATGCGAGCAATAAGGAGGAACAGGGAGGCCTTTGCTAGCACATACATGTCCATGTCAAATGGGCTGCAAGTCCCCACACCTCGTCACTCACTCTTACTTTAAAACCCTAATCCCCAATTTCTAGGACCTGGTACTAGCGGCAGATCTCGTGTCCTCGTCACGTCAACCCGAATATGCAGCCTCGACACCCCCCAATCATCACCCACCACATCTTATGGTTGTAGTCAGCCCTCCACCACCTACATCAGCGGGTACGCACATCCGCCTTGTCCCATCTGCTGCAGCATTCCGGAAACCAGGCCTCCGACCTGGCACAACATCAACACAAAAACCTGCTGCCCCTGCACCTATCACTGGCACTCCTGGACGGAGTCCTTCTGCCAAAAATAAGGCTGTCCAGATTAAACAGTGGATGCAAAAATGCATGCAGTAAGTATAGCGAACCAATGCGAATGCTACCAATTTGCAAGTTCAGATCGTGAGACTGGTAGGCTCTCCAATTCCTGCTCGTATCCGACGGATACCTTCAGTTCCTCTGTTATATAGAACCTTCAGTAAAAAACAATCAAACTCAAGTTTGTGGGGCACTCGTTTTCTCCACTCTCTTTTGTGGGGGAGCTTTTGCTGGAGACTTTGCCTTTCGTTTCCCAAGCGGCATTTTTGGCTGTGTATCCTCAGATTTGCTGAGATTCCCAGATTCATCTTCAGAGACCTCATCTTGCGATTTGTCAGTGCACAACGAGAAGGAAAAGAGCAAGTCAAAACTCACCACTATGTCTTCTAGATTGCTGAGGTTACAGACAAACTCGCCCTTCATTTCCTCCTCCTCCTCCTCCTCCTCCTCCTCTGTCTCGTCATCCTCCATACTCAATTCCTCCTCAACTTCCACCTGCTCCTTCTCCTACTTCTCTCCCCTTTCTCGATCTAATATGGCCTGCCATATGCTCTTGTTCATGTTTGGTGGTGCATCGCCATATGCTTTTGACTTGAGCTGCTCGATGAGCGCTTTTTCGATAGACTTCTCCAGATGAGCCGCCGAGAGAGCCTTACGTTCCCATGTTGCCTTGCGACGCCCCAGTTTTTTCTTCATGCCGATGAGTTTTGGTCTGTGAAATCACGATGGGAAGGGGTGGGGACACGAATCAACACCAAGTACCAAGGAAAGAGAAGAAGAAAAAAAGGAAGGAAACAACATCCTCTTGACATAGCTTCACCCATCACATCTTGATGAGGTACTGTGTAATCTTTGTCACACGCTGTTTACACTTTTGAATGATGAAATTTGGCCAGTATATGAGCTCCTTGTCGACCTTCAAAAAGAAATGCCATGCAATCAGTAAACCAGTTTTTTTCCACAAAAAGAACCGAAGAGTGGGGGGACGACGCTACTTACTCCAGAGCTTTTGAATAGTTGTTTGAGAGTTGAATCTCTTCCCACATTTTTGCAGGGGTGTGCACTCTCTTGATCATCTTCACATATAGATAAAGCACACCTGGTGAACATTACCATCCAGAATGAATGCGGTCCCAGACACGCATGTGCACTCACCTTCTCTCATACGGTCACATATTGTGAATTTGTGAGAGGACAGGACTGGCAATTGCAAAAACCCGTTACATTGCACTCATCCCGACAAAAATTCTGTGTCGCTGTTCTGGTGTAAAATAGTTCATTAGAACGGAAGGATGATTGGATTAACGGCGGCTCATCATATGCACTTGACTTTGTAAGACCAAAATTGACTGTTTATGACAGACCATATCACATCGTCACTTTGCATGGTTTAGTAGTGTGTCGAAACGACTACATCACTGAAACCTCTGTTCCTTGCCATGTCATTTTGATTGTGTCTAATTAGCAACGAAAATGTTCATGCATGGCATGGATTACATTGTCATACACTTGAATGCCGGATGGGGGGAAATTACCTTTATAAAGATATATATACCTTTACAATGGTCCTTGCCCTTATAACGTTATATAATGGTCTTGTCATAAAAATGTGTTTTCAGTGATGTATCTCCGGAAATATTTCACTTCGGTGTGCCATGTGGGCTTACATAATCAGGCAGAATGGCAAAATCGTTGCACTTCGGTTTACTGGCGGCCCCATCATCGCTGTACAGCAAAGAAATTCTTGCTTTGGTTTGTCAAAACCATCTTCTAACTCTAGAAGTATTTGGATATGAGTGCAACCTTCCGAAACCATTACGAATGACATCAACCCGCAGTCGCATGGACTCAACATGCTCCCTTCACTTTTGATGGCAGGTCACCATTCCCGCTACAGACTCCACACCATATCGCTCCTGACATGAATACCCATCCATCAAGACCTGGTATAAGGTTCAGTTCATCTTCTTACCTCGGGAACATCAGCACATCTCTATAATCACTGGAGAACTGGGGCCTGCTTCCCAACAGTCTTGCATTTCCCAAGCTTTTGTCATACGTCTCCCCACTTCTGCAGGAAAGTTCTCTGTCATCCTGGGTCCTTTGTACAATCGCTTCGCGGAGACGATGCATAACCCCGATCCCCGGGATGCTGGGAAAATCAAGGACTGGGAAGTAGTATTTTGGGTGTCCTGGTTGGGAACTCGGGCAGAGGACGAAGTGTTTCAGGCATGGGAAACTGCTGTCAAAGAGTATTCCAATGGCTTCTCGTCATGTCCAAGTGGTCTGCAACCGAGTCTCTTCTCATTAGCAGTTCACTAGTTCTTATTAGAATTAGCCTCGCAGCTAACAGCTACTGTCAAATACAGAAGAGGTTTACTTTCATGGGACGACCTCAATAAGCCTCAAAACGGCTTGGGGGCCACATCCTGGATATTGACTTGTAGGTTGCAGGAACATCGTTCCGTGAGGTGGAGGACATAGACTTTTGCATAATTTTACCAAGCTGCTGAGCTCTGGATATGTCTCGTTTGTTTACTGAAAGCCTGTGACAATGCATGTGGAACCACGAGTTTTCAGTGGGCCTGATTGCTCTCAAATGTTTAAAGGCTGCTCTAAGCTGCTGATGGAGTAATCGGTCTAGGCAGAGGAGAGAGAACGCTTGCACAACTAAAACATGCACCTTGCCCTCTTAAGTGGGCAGGGACTTCAGGCTCACCCCCTCCTGCATAGTTGTCAATCTTACTGCAAAGCTCCTTGTACAGCACTTTGATCCATGAAACGGAAAACCTGAAGATTTGTGCACGTCAGTGCATGTTGTGAATGGGGTGAGCCCTGCTGACATGGTCAGCAAAGGACACACACAATTATTGCTGTCAGGTTGGAGGATAAAGTCATGTCTCTTTTTGCATCGTCGTGGTTTGCCCAAATCTCCAGCTGTCATGCACATATCTCTCATATTCTTGCTTGTCAACACCTGTGAAGAAGGGGGGCTGATAAGAAAATTAGTTTGGAGTAAGGGCAGAGCAAAAGTCTCCAGATATGCAGAAACGTGCTGGCCAGCAGGGTCAAGGGTAGAGCTATGGGCATGGGCAGCAATCTTGTGCTTCTTGTCGACCTCTTATCCTCTTGCTTGCACAGACATGCACCAAGTGTCTACTGGTAGGCTGCTACCCAGTTTTTCAGTGTGCACAGTTTACTCAAGTGGCACCCAGTCAAATTTTCTACATGAACTTGCACTTGTTCATCCATTGGTGAAGTCGCTCTCAGATAATCATTGCGCTGTATGCATTGACCTCCATGTAGCTGTATCCACGCTTTATCCTGGCCCGAAACCCAACTTTACCTGTTCCATACTTTGTGCCTTGCTGCTTAGCCTCGCAGTTTGCTTACTCCGCTCCTTTCTTGTTTCCAACGATAAAGTATGGTTCTCCTACTCCTGCCTTATTGCAGCTGATCACCTAACCTGCTCCAACGTCAGAATTTAGAATCATATCCACTGTGTATATCCTCATTCCACGGTTCCATGGACGACGTTTCCTGCAAGCGAGCAGAGTTGAAAGGTTATCCTCCTGGGTCTAATGGCAGGGTTATTGCCCTCTTCAGCCTGGCGGCTGCCCTCTACTGCAGATTCATGGAAGGGAGGAAATCTGATGACTTGGACGAGGCAATTGCCCTACTTCATGATGCTTTAGAACTATGTCCATCTGGACATCATGATCGGTACTCATCGCTCCATTGGCTTGCTCTCTGTCTTTTGGGTAGGTATGACAGTCAAGGGGCAGTTTCCGACTTGGAAGAAGCTGTCACACTCAGACGTGCAGTACTGGAGCTCTGTCCACCAAGGCATCCTGATCGTGCTGTATCCCTCTACAATCTTGCTTGTGATCTCGGGAGGAGGTTCCAGAAACATGCTTGGATGTATGATCTAGAGGAGGCAATTCAGCTGCACTGTGGATCATTGGAACTACATCCATCTCGACATCCTGATCGGTCTTCATCACTCCATAACCTTGCTCTCTGTCTTTCGAATAGGTATGACAGCCATGGGGAAGTCGCTGACTTGGAAGAAGCTGTCACACTTGGACGTGCAGCACTAGAGCTCCATCTGCCAGGGCATCCTGACCATGCTGCATCTCTCTACAATCTCGCTTGTGACTTCAGGAGGAGGTTCCAAAAACATGCCAGGATGTATGATCTGGAGGAAGCAATTGAGCTACACCGTGCAGCATTAGAACTACATCCGTCTGGACATCCTGATCAGTCTTCATCGCTCCATAGCCTTGCTCTCTGTCTTTCGAACAGGTATGACAGCCAGGGGGCAGTTGCTGACTTGGAAGAAGTTGTCACACTCGGACATGCAGTACTAGAGCTCCGTCCACCAGGACATCCCGATCATGCTGCATCTCTCTACAATCTCGCCTGCAACCTCAGGATGAGGTTTCAGAAACATGCCCAGAAGATTCGAGATTGACAAAGTGGGATATCAAGAGAAGGCTGCAATTCACTGAGAGCAAGTGACAGATGATCCTCCTTGCACTGGCGATGTCCTGACACATAGTCAGCTATCCTTAAGAATGCTGCCAAGCATGTCTGTGCACACGTGAGTGTTGAGAGCAAGACATATGTCGGCTTCATCATGTCGATGTTTCAACGTGTGACATTCACCAGGTGAAATTTGTCACGAGAATTTAGGACATGCAGTCAATTGACAAGCTTTCAGACACATGCAAAATTCAAGAATCTTACGTTGACTTTTGTCACAGTGTATGCCGGTTACTACTAGGTTACATGACCTAGCATCCCACCGACACCTCTCCAAGGCCATTGAGTGGGGACAAGCGATGTTGACAAGAGACTCTGACACATGATATATTGGACAGGACTCCTCTTTGTTGGTAAAACTTATGTATTGTTAGCTGCAACTGTGCATGCCTCTGTATCCATAGATGTTGATATGAGTATCTTCCCATTTGTCATACCCATCTTCGAGTGCCAGTCCTTCACTGATCTCGAGAAGATGGGTAGCTGACAATTTGATCCCTTAGCTTGTGAGGAATGTCGACCATCTCAGTAATGGCCCATTACAACATACTGTGTAAGATAATGCAAGTCCTCCCACTGGACTGCCCTGCTTGGGGCCTTTCCAGAACTGAAGTTGCAAATGATATCTGCTTCTACTAAGTACTGACACTGAGACAACGAAACTTCAGTGCCCGATGAAAGAGGAGAAAATACTGAGAGATGTGGTCTCACCTTCTGCCCATAATCATGAAGAGTCGCCCCAATCCCTTGAAAATTTTGGGAGCACAAAGCCGAACCGATCAATGGTGTTGGCATTACTACACCAGAATGGACAAAAAGACCGACATGCCTTTCTTCTACTTGCTGGGCAGTCCAGACACCATACTGTTTTGTCGGCTGCTGCATGACCTGTGTACTGATCCACACGTACTTGTTTCAGTTAGATGGAGCGGAAAGGACGATACTGATGGCAAATCGGACACACCGGATGTGCCAAGATCACACCGAACAGCATATGATTTAGCATGACCCAATACTGTCCATGACGCATTGTATCGCCATGTGGCTGATCATTCTGATTGGAGCGGTACAAGTGCCTAGCAGCTGTGGCAAGGAGAAAAAGGATGGGTAAGATGATAAACTTAAATGAAGGAGAAAGGGCTCAAAGGAAATGATGTGTGGGCACAGGGCAAATGATTTGCTACCATTATAGGCGACAACAGAAGTATCCAAGTGGCTTTCAAACGTTGAAAGGTTGCTCTGAGCTGCAGTGATGGAGTAATCGGCCTTACTGCAGAGCCCAGGGCAAGAGTAGAGAGAGGGGGGGGGGTGGAAGAGGGCTCACGCAACTGAAGCACATGCCTTGCCCTCTTAAGCAGTCAGGCATGTCAGAAAGAGCATTTCTAATGCCTCGTGTGGCAGTGTCCTGTGCGGTTCACCCCTCCCCCGTAGTTGAGCAAACTCATTCCAAGGTTCCTTCACGGTGATTGGCACTCTGCTGCATGAAGCAGAAAAATCGAAGATTTGAGTGCAATAGTGTGCATCATGAACGGAATGGACATGCACAGTATCACCGTCGCATTGGTCCCAGTGAGGACGAAGTCATATCTCTTCTTGCATCATCGATGATGGCTTGTCCAAATCACCAGCTATCATGCACGTCATGGCTATATCGCACACATTCTTCACATGTCTGCTTGGTCACCACCTGCGAAGGGGGGGAAACTGATAAAGAAATTACCGCTTGGAGGACTGCAGAGTAACAGTCTCGAGAAATGCAGAAATGTGCTGGCCATACAGGGTCAAGAGTAGAACTACTACATCACTGAAACCTCAGTTTTATGATAAGTCATTTTTGTTGGAGCATATAAATCTCCCCTGTATTGCAGGTCCTAGGTGTGATGTTTGGGTGCTTACATAATCACCTTAGACTGGACTTAGCAGTACATTTCATAGAGTTCCCTCAGTAGCTCACAGTCTACTGAGGGTAAGCACTTATATATTTCACAGTATATCACTTACTGACATCCTGTAGTAGCCTACAGGTACAGTACTCTACTTAGTAGCTCACAGTCTACTGAGGTAGCCTACAGCCTTTTTCAACAATTTTGACCATGATTGATCAGCAGCAAAAATGTTCAAGTTACATTGGAGTTACATTGTCATACACTTGATTAAAAGATGAATGCAAGCACATTGCTTGTGGCCATTGAGCACAGGAGTGGGTTAGGTTTCTAAAGCCTTATAAAGCATTATAATGGTAGAGTAAGAATACACTAAGTTGGACGCACCACAACTATAAGAAGTGAGCCTTGTAAGCCTCATGGCATGGCATGTCAGATGTGTACCGATTGAGAAGAATCACGCGAGCACTTGCATCGTGGTAGTATTACCATTTACAGTAGGCATGCAAACAGGTGAAAATGATCAACAGGACCCCAGGAACTGCTGAGGTGGACTCAAAATATTTAACATGGTGCAGGCAGGCACGTGCAGGAATGAGGCACATCTTCTATTGGTCGAGCTGCTATGATGTGATGGGCAACTCGGATCTTAACCACTAGTGCTACTACGTTCATGACGCCCTACATAATAAGAGCCTCTGGATTTTTTTAAGACTCATCAGACTTGCCCCATTGTATCATCATACAGTATCAAGGTCACAAGTATTTGCAAAAACCCACACCCAACTATGTCTGTGCCACCATTGATGTAGTCAATCAACAGGTTAGTAACTAGCATCCCTTCCTGTCTTGCAGCTGTTCTCGACTGGCTGTTGTGGCTGCAAATCTTTGTGTCAGCCAGCAGCCACAGTGGCCAGTTAATGGTAGTGGGAATGGATGTGCATCAGGGAACCGGCAATTGGTCACGACTGGTCACAAACTGGTTTATGACTGGTTCTGACTAAAATCTCGTTTACTGATGTGTGGCAGGGTCTGATGCCAGCTGGCACCATCGATTATGCCTCAGAAACTGATCACCATGCAGGGCAACAGTGAGTGCAAGTTAGACTTAGGTGCATTCATATCATGCATACAACACAAGTGGTTGATCGGCTCAATTGGTATGGTAAGTCTGCCATAAAAAAGATGACAATGAGAAGAACATATCCAAGCTAGGTACGAAGCTAACGTCATCGTCGTTGATTCAGGCTCACTCATTTTCCCTGTGTTCTGATTTTTTTCGTGGCAAGTGTTGACTACTTCACATACCCTTGTTTCTGGAAGTAGTATGTCTAATTATAGCCATATGTCACACTTTCTTAATAAATAAAATTTTCTGAAAATTGGCCTGAATTTCCTCTGATACAAATGCCAAAAGGAGTAGTCACAAAAAGGTCAAGTAAAGGCATCAATTCCGACAGTGGGACTTTCTTCGCATAGATTTGTGCATCAAACATACATGTCAAGATTCCTCTTCAGTGTCAGCGACCATTATTTTATATTCAATTTTAACTGGAAGGTACCTGTATAATGCTTTCTAAACTTTTATAGTGGGGCTCGCCACATTGTGCCAGATTGTGACCATTACTGACATTATAAAGGTACATAAAGGCTTTATCGTAAAAGTGTGTTTTCAGTGATGTAGTCATGGGGTATGGGCGGCAATCTTGTGCTTCTTGTCGACAGCTTATCTCCTTGCTTGCACAGAGGTCCACCAGCTGTCGGCTACTGGTGAGCTGTTATATACCCAGTTTTTCGCTGTGCACGACTTACTCAAGCGGCACCCAGTCGAATTTCCTACACGAACTTGCACTTGTCCGAATATCAGTGAAGTCGCTCTCGCATCATCGCTGCGCTATATGCATTGACCTCCGTGTAGCTGTATCCACGCTTTATTCTGACCGAAACTCAACGTCGGCTGTTCTATACTTCCTGCCTCGCATTACAGATTGCTTACTCTGTTCCTTTCTCCTTTCCAACGATAAAGTATGGTTGTACTGTTCCTACCTTACTAATTACAATTGATCACTGAACTTGCTCCAAAGTCAGAACCATATCCACTGTATATCCTCCTCATTCCATGGCTTCAGTGGACGATGTTTCTCACAAGCGAGTAGACCTGAAACGTTGCCCTCCCGGGTCTAATGGTAGGGATGTTGCCCTGTTCAACCTGGCGGCGGCCCTCCGCAACAGATTCATGAAAGGTGGGAGATCCGGCGACTTGGACGAGGCAATCACTTTGCTTCGTAATGTTTTAGAACTGCGTCCGCCTGGACATCGTGATCGGTCTTCATCACTCCATGAGCTCACTCTCTGTCTTTCGAAAAAGTATGACAGTCAGGGGGCAGTTGCCGACTTGGAAGAAGCCGTCACGCTCGGACGTGCAGCACTAGAGCTCCGTCTACCAGGGCATCCTGATCGTTCTATATCTCTATACAATCTTGCTTGTAATCTCAGGATGAGGTTCCGGAAACATGCTCGGATGTATGATCTGGAGGAGGCAATTGAGCTGCACCGTGCAGCATTGGAACTACGTCCATCTGGACATCGTGATCGGTCTTCATCGCTCCAATGGCTTGCTCTCTGTCTTTCAAATAGGTATGACAGTCAGGGTGCAGTTGCCGACTTGGAAGAAGCTGTCAAACTCGGACATGCAGCACTACGGCTCTGTCTACCAGGGCATCCTGATCGTGCTGTATCTCTCTACAATCTCGCTTGTAACCTCAGGACGAGGTTCCAGAAACATGCTCGGATGTATGATCTGGAGGAGGCAATTCAGTTGCACCATGCAGCATTGGGACTACATCCGTCTGGCCATCGTGATCGCTCTTCATCGCTCCATTGGCTTGCTCTCTGTCTTTCAGATAGGTATGACAGTCAGGGAGCAGTTGCCGACTTGGAAGAAGCTGTCACACTCAGACGTGCAGCACTAGAGCTCCGTCCACCAGGACATCCCCATCGTGCTGTATCTCTCTACAATCTCGCCTGCAACCTCAGGACGAGGTTTCAGAAACATTCCCGGGTGTATGATCTGGAGGAGGCAATCGAGCTGCACCGTGCAGCATTGGAACTACATCCGTCTGGACATCGTGATCACTCTTCATCGCTCCATGGGCTTGCTCTCTGTCTTTCAGATAGGTATGACAGTCGGGGGGCAGCTGCCGACTTGGAAGAAGCTGTCACACTCGGGCATGCAGCATTAGAGCTCTGCCCACCAGGGCATCCTCATCATGGTATATCTGTCAATCGCCTCGCTGCCTACATCCGGAAGGGGTTTCAGAAACGCACTTTAGTGCATGACTTACAGAACCTGATTGGGCTGTGCCGTGCAGCACTAGAACTTCTCCCCTCTGGACATCCTCATCGGCCTTCATTACTTCGTTCACTTGTTCTCTGTCTTTTGGATAGGTATGACAATCAGGGGGTAGTGGGCGACTTGGAAGAGGCCGTCACACTTGGACGTGCAGCATTGGCGCTCAATCCACCAAACCATCCTAGCCGTGCTTCGTCCCTTCATGACCTTGCGCAGTGCTTAGCAAAGCATTTTTGCCATCAACCCATCGCAGCTTACTTAGATGAGGCTATTGCGCTCGAGAAAGAAGCTTTGCAGCTACTCACACCAGGAAACCCGTGTTACGACGTATCTCGACGCTGTTTTATGACCTACCGCCAGATGAAAATCAACCCACAACTCGCCATCACTTCCTCCAGGGCCTCAAATGTTATGCACTTCGATATTAACCATGTCATCCGTGGTTTTGTATTGGAAACCCTCAAAACGATGCCAACCAGGCTGTTGCACATGCTCACTGGTGTCCTGTGCAACCGCGATGCGCAGAGATCGCATTTTATGGACAGTTAACAATACAGCCAGCTGTTGTCTTCATGCAGGACATGCCCCCCACATCAGCACACAAAACTCATCCATACTTCTATCTCTGGATACTTCCAATTTGTCATGTTTTCTCATCGCTGGGGTGAGGGCGAGCCATTGTTACGGGATGTTGAGGGTCGCTCGATATATAGTATGTCAACCGAGGGTGGGTTCGGAAAGCTCCGAGCCTTCTGTCGTCATGCTTGCGAACAGGGTCACCTGTGGGCATGGAGCGACACGTGTTGCATAGACAAAGACAGCAGTGCGGAGTTGCAGGAAGCGATAGGATCAATGTTTGCATGGTATCGACGGTCTGCCCTGACCATCGTTTACCTCTCTGACATTCCCAATACCTGCTCTTTTCGGACCAGTGAATGGTTTAGACGTGGGTGGACCCTCCAAGAACTTCTCGCCCCACAGACTATACTGTTCTACACCCAAAACTGGTCACTCTATAAAAACCACATTGGTTCAAACCATCAAGCCAATGTCAATGTGATAGAAGAACTCAAACGGGCAACTGGCATAGAACGCCGATTTCTCACTAAGTTTTCTCCAGGCATGGATGATGCACATTCAAGGCTCCAATGGGCATCATTTCGTTGTACCACCCGGCCTGAAGATATTGCCTATTCACTTTTCGGAATTTTCGGCCTTCATCTGCCCGTTCTGTATGGGGAATCTGCTGAGAACGCACTTGGCCATCTCCTAGCCAAAATTATATCCCGGTCCAGGGACATATCAGTTCTAGATTGGGTCGGAGAGGCATCTCCGTTTCATTCCTGTTTCCCTGCCCACATCTCCTCGTATCAAACACTACCATTGCCCCCATCCCCTCCCACGGATGAACCGTCACTCAAGATGGGTTGGTGGCCCTTTTCGTCCACCGCACTATGGAAGCTGTATCGCTCGCTCACTGAGTCACCCCTCCCACAATTCATCAATCGTCGCCTTACTCTGCCATCCATCACCCATGGTGTTACAGCGGTCCAGCTGAAAGTGGAAGATCCACTGGCATTGAGTTATACATACAAGATCCGGGCATCCGGTCTGAGGCCACTTGAGATCACACTGCCAGACGAACTAGAAGATACGGCAATGATGCAAGGTGCTCTTCAACTCGTTCGCCCTTGGCACTCAGAATTACTTAGTTCTTCTGCTGAACTGGATACCACAACTGAAAAGCGACTGCTTTCTATGCTGGGGAGGCCATTTAATGCTCTTTTGTTGGTTCGACTACCTCACAACGAATACAAAAGGATTGCGTCTTCTACTCTCATTGTCGCTGAGCCCATAGACTCGGGCAGCGTTCTGCAAAACAAAGTTACGATGTTGAATATTGTGTAAATTAGCCACAGCGTTTGACACGAGAACCATTATATTCCATTCATTTGCAGAAGTGACACTCCTGAAATTGAAACGTAAAGTTGACAACCTTTCTCTTGGGTTCAGCAGGTCCCGTATTTACGGGCAACCAGCGATCTCGGTGAATGCCAAGCCAGTGCCATCCGGTCAGCATCAACGGTTGGGTTGATGCTTCTCCGAGGATAGGCATCGTCCCTGGCACGTGATAGGCTGACTAAGTAAGCGGTCAGGCGCGCAGCACCATATCCCTGCTCCAGTGTATGGTGAAGGGAGTGGGCTGTGCCAGACAACATCCCATGGACGTGATGCCGGGGAGCTACGGCCCTCTGCAAGGTTGGTGTACCCGGTGGTGGGTCTCAATATTGGGGGGAGGATGCTTCTCCCACACACAGCCCCAATGTCGCAGCCCGGTTACGAGGCCTCCACCCACCATGGGACACTATGCCCATTCTCGTAAGAGAGACATAGACGCTCAGTTGCCCTGGAGATCGTACTTGAGGCTAATGACGAGAGGTCGACCTACATGGGTTTCCTAGAGCACAGTAATCAGTTACTTTTCAGAAGTGACCATCGCAATTCTGTTTTCGAAATCTTCTTGATGATGGCTCAATCCCAGTGAAAAACGGACATATGTCCATCCACGTATACAGATGTAGTCATATGTAGCAACTATTTTTTGTATGTTTTGCTATGCATGACTATGTGCCTAGAATCTCCATAGCGCTGCATAGTTTGCATATTCATTTGACACGTCACAAATATTGAATGCTCTTGAATGTGTGCAATGCAATACATTCCGTGCCATTCCATCCATGGTATGTGATGTAATACATGCCTTCTGTTCTGCATTCCGTTCCACTGCATGCTCTACGTTATCCTCGTCATGCCAGACCCCACTCAAGCCCTGTGGTGTGTCTGCCACAAATACTGTAAGGGTATTCGCAGGCCAATCAACACGGTTAGGACTTGGAATCAGCATCTACATGAGGCAGATGATGATGAGAAGGCATCCATAAGACTGGCAAGCCGCTCTGATGCTTTTTGTGCATTCATTGCGTCCTCTACTCAGACTAGCAACGCTTCTGGTGAAACTGGTACACCCAAGCGTCCACGGCTGGTAAGAACACACAGTCAACTGCTCTCTTCCTTGGTTTTCATCAAGTATCTAGAGTCCAGCAGCAGAGCATCACCCTCAACTCCCTCGCCAGGGAGATGGCCATCGAAGCGAAGCGCGTGACTACCACCATCTGGATGAGAGTAATCATGAGCCTCCCAATCGACAAGAGGGTGACCAGTGTACGTGGATTGATTTTATTTTAAACTAATAACAAACATTCCACAGCCTATCTCCACAATGACATGCCTGGATATGCTAATCACGAGTCTGTATATAGACCAGATGGTGATGAATGTAAGTATTCTGATATGCTAATTTCTTTTCAAGCCACTAATGAACATCACACAGACAACAGGCCTGGAAACGTTTTCAATGACAATGGCCCTGGAGACATCCTCCATGACAATAATTCCGGAGAGTTATGCAACAATGATGGGCCACTAGCCTCACGTGAGAATGACCAGCCTGCTGAACGCAACGACAATCCCCCACCTACTCCTCCTGCCTGTTCCCCCCTCCTCAACCTCGACATTGAGGAACTCATATGCAAGGCACGTTTACCAAAATTACAGCATGCTCTGCACTTCGTACAGGACATCAGAAATGCGTCTCTTGATGATGGAGTGGGCTTGACAGGTGAACAGCTCGCGTGTCTCCGCAATCCCCCAAAAGAGGCTCTAAGTATAGAAGACCCATCTATCGAAATAGCTCTCTCGATGTTCATCGCACTCGAACACTCATCTGAAAGTACGTATGCGAAAATTCAGCGGGCCATTCAAAAGGGATTCCCTGATTCTGAGCTCCCTACGTTCCACCAAACCAAACGAATCCTCGCCAATCTCAGTGGAGTGACATCCGTTGTCAAGGATATGTGTGTTAATTCCTGTGCTGCCTTCGTTGGTCCGCTCTCGGATCTCGACGTCTGCCCAGAGTGTTCTGAACCACGCTATGACCAAGTTAAGCTTCAGAGGAGTAATGGCAGGATCAAACAGCCCCGTGCCGTGTTCCACACAATGCCTATTGGTCCACAACTCCAAGCCCTTTGGCGACATCCAGAGACTGCCGAGAAGATGCGCTACCGTGAGAAGCGCACTCAACAACTATTTGAGGAGATCCGGAGAAATGGCGGGTTCGTTGATGCATACAACGATGTGTTTTGTGGAGATGCCTACCTTCATGCGGTGGCTGAAAACAGGATTCGCTCTGATGATATTCTGCTCATGTTATCCATTGACGGCGCTCAGTTATATGAGAGTAAGGAATCCGACTGTTGGATATATATCTGGATCATTCTCGACCTCTCTCCTGACCACCGCTACAAGAAGAAACATGTTCTTCCTGGTGCAATCATACCTGGTCCCAAGAAGCCCAAGATAATCGACTCTTTCCTCTTCCCGGGCCTACACCATCTCTCTGCTATCCAGCACGAAGGGCTTCACATCTGGGATGTGTCACAAGACCACGAGTTCATCTCATGCCCCTTCCTCTTTCTCGCATGTGCTGATGGCCCCGGCCTGCTCACTCTCAGCAACTTTGTTGGTCATCAGGGCAAAAACAGCTGTCGCTTGCTCTGTCCTATGAAGGGACGCTGTAAGCCTAATGCTCCTCAATATTACCCAGTACTCCTCAAGCCCGATAACTACAATTTAACTGGCTGTGAGCATGCGGATGTCAACGTCCATGATATTGGCCCCGGAAACTCGCATGTATACCATGAACAATTAGTCCATCTCATCAGCTCACGTACCCAGCATGAATACGAGAGACGGTGCCTTGAAACAGGAATAGTTGGTCCGAGCATCTTGCTTGGCCTACAGCCACACCTCATCCAAGGTATCCCGGAGGTTTTCTCGTCTGAGCTGATGCATCTGAGCGGCACCAACATGGCTACACTTTGGCTAGATCTATGGCATGGTGGGTTTGACTGTGCATCTACTGATAACAAGTCGTCATGGCACTGGGCTGTTTTTAGGGATAGAGACACCTGGGAAGCCCATGGCCTTGCTGTGGCTGCTTGCAAGGCGTATCTACCTGGCTCGTTTGACGTCGCTCCACGCAATCCTTGTCTACATGCAAATTCCTGGTACAAAGCCACTGAATACATCACCTGGATTTACAATCTATGTCCCACTCTTCTGTATGGAGTTCTTCCAGACCGTGTCTGGCGCAATTTCTGCCAGTTTGTTGCTGGTCTCCGCATTATGTCTCAATATAGTATCACCCCATCCCAGCTTTGTCATGCCTCTCGGCTTATTTCAGACTGGGCGCCAGAATTCGAGCGTATTTTCTATCAGCATCGTATTGACCACATTCCCTTTGTTCGTCCATGCGTTCACCTCACATGCCATCTTCCTTCTGAAGCCGCTCGTGTTGGTTCACCCATTTGTTCCTCGCAATGGACAATGGAACGTACTATTGGCAATCTTGGCCAGGAGATACGACAACCCTCAGACCCATTCTCAAACCTTGCACAGCAGGGAATCCGTCGCTGTCAAGTGAATGCACTCAAAGCTATGTTACCTCATCTCGATCCTCCTGAAAACATGAACCCGCATGCATCGGTTTCTCTCAGCAATGGCTACATCCTCCTCGCCAAACGTGACAAGTGTCTTACAACCCTTCGAGGAGCAGAGGTGACAGTTGTATCGGACTACCTCAATTTGCCACACGCACCCAGAATACGATGGTGGGCACGTCTTCGTCTGCCGAATGGTCAGATTGCCCGATCCGAGTTCCAAGAGTTGCAGAAGTCTCCGGAGGAAATCTGCATGGCTCGGAATGTGAAAGTATGTGAATTTTGTTTATAGTAATCCTTGTCGTAATATCATAAAGATTGTGCTTAATGGTAGGGACCGCATCACCGAAGTTCGGTATTATGTGAGACTTGTCGTCCACGCAGCAGACAACAACTCGGACAACGATGAAGAGTTGAATGCACCTGATCAACTTGCATTCGACAATGTCGCTCTTGTCACTCTTTATTCCGACCCCCATCCTCAGTTACTCGAGCACTCTTACGGAGTCGTCGCTTCCTGTACCAAGTTGGGTGAGGCAAGCTTGCAAGCAATTCAAATCTCTGCCATTCAATCAGTTGTTGCCATGGTGCCGCATCGTCCTGTGATAGATGGTAGGGCCGAAGACAGGTACTTTTTAGCGGAAAAAATGGGTTTGGAGATTGCACGTCTCGGTGTAGAAGAGGACGAGGAGGACTAAGTCTTGCATATATGTTCTCTTGCCTGTCATGCAGTTTACTTGAGGCAATCCAAAGCTTATAGTTTGTGAGACACAAATTTCAAGCAATGAAAACACTGGTATTAGAGCACACCGTTAAGTACATCCATCGTTCTTACTACAAGTACATGACACAGAGTCCTTGATGGCAAACTTAGACCTTCTCCATGTTGTCGGTTTTGACCTCTCCAGCAGAGCTGTTGCTGATAGCCTCCACACTGATAGCCTCCAATACAGGCCTCACTGCTGCCGGGAATGTCATGAACGAGTCATACATTGCAGTTGAGGAGCTGGGAGAAATCTTGCGGAATGCGCGAGGGTGATGGGGAGGCCAGTTTTCGTCAAAAGTCTTGCGCTTCAACGGAGTGGGTTCCTTTGGAGTTCCATGAAGAAAAACGGGGACCGCATGTGTGATCGTTGGGAGGATCTCATCGTGAGTTTCTTCATCAGAGGAGGACACCTCCTCGTCGTCATCTGAACTGTCTTGAAGACTTCCGTATCATAAAGTCTCGTCATGCCTGCAAATATGAGGGCCACATACAGGGTATGTGTACCACTTACTGGACTGCAGTCACCAAAATCCTCGCATCACGGTCCTCAGTTAATGCACCTGAGGGTGATTATGTTAGAAAGGTCGACTATATGCATGAAGAGACGTACGGTACTCTGACACTGTCGCTTCGTCTTCATCATCAGAGTCAATCCTGACGCTTTTGGTCGTGTTCTTGAGATGCAAGATCATTTTCTTAGAGTATCAGTAACGCGATGAATAAACGAGAAGATGACTCGAGTACACACCTGGGGACCGGTATTTTCGGCCATGAAATTGATAACGTACGTGGGCCAGTCTTGCATGATGTTGTCAACCTTGAGTATGATAACATTTTCGATGAGTTTGACAGCCGGTGTAGTCATATTGACAAGCGGAATAGTGGTAGGATAAAGACTTCGTGCGGATTTGGACTTAGAGAAATGGCAGTGTGCGGTGACAAACAATCATAAACACAGACGTTACCTCTCCTCATCATGATGTCGACCATGGGCTGCCCCAACAGCCAGCCGTCCTCCCTTTTGCTCTCTAATTCTCTTCCAGAGCCGTATAATTCCAATTCTAGTGGTTCTAACAATTTTTTTGGGTGCAATAATGTCCAGGGTCCAGCCTCTTTCCCAGCCCCTAATTCTCTATCATGGGCGAACAGTTCGCAGATGGCTGGTAATGTAGCAAATCCAGCTACTCCATCACTGATGTCGCCTTCGGATGGATCAGTCTGGTCATTCATTTCCCCGCAGTCAAGGTCTACCAGAGATGATACCAAATGTGAGTACGGCGATCCACTATTATCATTACCAATTTTCTGGCTTACATGTGGTATAGGTGCAAGTTCTTCAAGAGACAATAAGTGGACTTCAGAAAGAGAACATTGCACTCAAGGCAGAAAAATCTGCCATGCAGTAAGTCAGTCACCGTGTAAAGATTACTGATGTTACTTCTGTCGTAGGAATGCATACAATACCCTTGTTGCAAGGCTAACTGTAAACCAGTCAGACCCGAGCACGTCGATGGATGGCCCTGTCAACGTTACACTGCAATCAGTGCCGATCACCATGACGCCATTGCTCAACGTGCCTCCAGTTCTTCAACTGAACCGAGTCGACTACCCCAGGGTGTGATACTGGTTCGAGAAGGACTGGAAGAATTTTCATATGACAGCAGAAGGTCAAGAGTGCTCGGCCACAGCATTCATTGAAGACAAAAATGGTTGAGAGCTCGCAAGCGAGAAAGTGTCCACTATTCTGCAGACTATGCATAGCATTTGGCATGAACTTCGTGCTCACGGACAGATTGATGCTCAGACTACTTGGTCATCTATGTCACTTCAGGTCAAGAAGGCGTTCCGCGGTGAGCTCATTCAAATGTGTCCGGAACTGAATTTTTGCGAGGACTCGTGGAAGAGCGACCTACTTGCCAAGAAGCATTACTCATCTTTCAAGCAAACCTGGTTCACGAACAGGTCCGATGAAAAGCTGAATAGCACTACCAAACGGAAGGCAAAGAGCGAGGTCGCCGAAGACGCTGACTCGCCAACTGGACTTGGCAACACGAAGCGTATGAAGAGGAACATGTCCACGGGCCCATATGATACCAGCAGCGATGGCGATATATCAATTGATTGGCCTTCCTTGGAGTCAAATGAGTCAAGTTTGGGCAGCGGTTCCAAGGTTTCAGCGCCATCACTTTCCTCATCCAGTCCACCCCTTGCACGGAGTCACCAGGACCCCGACGCTCGTACACAGCCTGATAGCAGCACTCGCACGCCAGGCGAGACAATATGTATGGGGCATGCCACGAACTAATCTTTTTCATTTTCAGGCACGTCGGGGTTATCAAGTGCAGCCGAGGAGGAGAGCGCAAGTATCGTGGCTGTGTCTCTAATCAGGAACCCACTGTAAGTACTATCATATGCACACATGCCCGTTAACACGTTCCCACAGATCTTCCTTACGTGCTACGGCAGCTCCTGTGCTCAGAGATTCACCAGAGCCAACTGCGCATGTGTTAGAGTGAAGAAGTGGAAGCCCTTCCAATGAGCATACAGGCACTGTAGACCAAGGTCCGCAAGTCGAAGTCCCCAGTACAAGTCACACTGGTATGCAATAGGGGTTAGTCGACATTCATACTGACACTGAGGGCAGGTGCAACAGCAAGCACTTCACAACCATCCGTGCGACAGACAGCCCCCGGACCCACAGACGTATCTGGGAAGAAGAAGTCTTGGCGCCCCCCATCTAACAAGAGTGGCAGGTAACATACATACTTGTTGTACACTGTCGCCCATTGACTATCTTATTAGGACGCTGTGCATGCACCGCTATCAGAAACAAGTCGGCGGATCGTTGGATGAGTTCAATAGTTACTTCGAAGCATTGTCTCCTGAGGCGAAGACGGTAGGCAATTCATTTATTGGTTGCTTGTTTGGCCGCTCTACTGACCATGGTACTTATACAGAGATACAAAGATGAAGCAAAAGACTTGGTATGATTTGTCTATACAATTCAGTCGTCTCTTATGAAGAGTTTGGCAGGTCGCTTGCGGGATATGGGTTAATGGGATGGCCGACGTTATAGCCAAGTTTTCGAGCCTTCCAATGCACTAGGAGCCGCGTTTCAGTCAGACATTTGGTCATACTATGTTGCGTCTTCGCAGTCGAGAAGGAGCGTGAGGGGCAGGTTTATTGGTAGGTGGACGAGTGGTGGCAGTGGTGCGAGCAGTAGGCGGGTTTATTTGCAGGCGGGCAGGCGAGAGAGAGCGTGGTGGGCGGGTTTATTGGCAGGCGGGCGAGTGGTGGCGGCAGTGCGAGGGTGGGTTGGCGGGTGCCGTCTCCAAGTGTATTTCTACATAGCAATGCATAGGTTGAAATGCAGTCACGGGATCGCATATTATGAACTAGTTCGACATAGAGTGACATATATTAACCAAGCACAGTAAGAGACATGAAGTAGTCTATGCAAACCTATGGAGAACTATGGAATAGGCAGACATAGGGTTGAGTAGCTCAGGCTAGCAAAAAGACCTATGGAGCTGACCTATTTCGTATGGGAATCGATGTCTATCTACGGCATAGGTAGACCTACGTGTACGTCGCTCAGCATATGTCCGTTTTTCACTGGGGCTCAATGTTCAAGCCGTGTTCTCGTTAAACGCTTCGGACGCAGAATGACGCTCGACAAAAGACTTTGAACGCCAAGAAGCTTCTCCAGATCGTCGTCCCTCTAAGCCCCGTGCCTTTCTCGAGGACAGCTCCGCCAACCAATCATGAACGTTCTCGGATGCTATTAGACCCCACGGTTCCAGAAGTTCGATTCTGCATCAGCCAAAGCTCGTCGCTATGCCAACTTCACTGGCAAAGAGTCGGATGAGGCTTCGAGAGTGGCATACATCTACGGTATGATATAGTCCGCAAGGATTAGGCGACATCACAGACTCCCGCTGGATGAAGCCCTCAGCTGGCTCGCAGAAATAGCGAATGCCCTCATGGATGACTGCAAGGAAGCTGAGGTAGCGTCACTAAACGGAGTGCGATCACCTTGATTCAATAATTGTTCTTGGGATCGGTGTGCAAGGTCGTCGAAACAGAATCGTTGGACAAGGAGACACGGAACGAGTACTTTGATCCCACTCTGTTAGACGCTCGTACGCACACTATATTTCACCTGGTTAGACGTCGAATCTTACTCAGACGGCCTAGCTTAGATAACGCGGTTCTTCAGTACTGACGTTGACCTTGTTATGCTGTCGCAGACTGGCCTAGAGATCTGAATGCTCGTTCGGTCTTTTGCTAATGCTCAAACCAAGGCGTTCCTCCCTGTGCGACCACTCCCAGCAAGTATTGATGCCATGGTGAATTGCGTCGGCCGTTGATAATCTCGAGCAAAAGAAAATGTCTTGTGAAAGGTGAGCAAACTCTTCCTGTCCTGCTTCCCCGAATGAGTTGAGAAGTAAACTTCGGTAGCTTCTAGACAAGTCCGTTACTCTAGCGGTGTATCTCCTCGCGTGCAAGCACTTCGCCTACAGTGAACACGGTCAGGTACATAAAAACTGTATGAGCGTTCCGATGAGTGGATAGAATGTTGGGTTGGTTGTGCCAACGTGCTTGTTCAAAACGGTATCAAGGACTGGTCATGAAGCTAGGATAACAATCCTGGGAGAAGATCATCGACTCTTGGCGCCGTCGTGTTGGTTTACATCTCAACCCCACCTTGCTGCGTCTGGACCCTGTGGCGTATCCTGTGCGTTCTTTTGTTGACCAAGCGCTCTCCTACCTCAATATTGACCTTCCTTTGAAAAATCAGGACAACTCCATCAGTGTACTGTTGTCGCTTCGTCTTTTTCATCCGTATTGTCCATCGAACACGAGTATGCGTCGGTCGTATTTGCCCTGGACGGCTTGCAACATCCACTGTTACGAGGTGCACCTTTCCAGCCTGTGGTCCACGGGAGGATATTTGAGATCGACGAAGTGGAGTATCTAGAGATGCGGGTCATCTCCTTGAGGGTGAGTAACGCATGGTCCTTGTTGCAATGGCGACATCCTGAGGTAATGTCAGCTATCCTCAAGAGCGCTGCCGAACGTGTCCCACGGTGCAGGCATGGGTGTTGAGAGCGAGACATACGTCGGCTTCCTCGTGTCGATTTCTAAGTAATGCGGGACATTCATCAGGTGAATTTTATCGCGAGTTCCTCAGACGTGCAGTCGCTTGATAAGCCTTCAGACGCACACGCCAGATGATTTTCAAGAACCTTACGTCGACTTTTGTCGTAGTGTATACCGGTTACTGCTAAGTCACAATGATCTGGCGTCCCACCGGCGTCTTTCCGAGGTCGTTGATTGGGGACAAACAACGTTGAAAAGAGACACCGACACACAATAAAGACTCTTCCTTGCATGTGCAACTTATGCATTATTAGCCGCAACTACGCATGCTACTGTACCTGTAGAGGCTGATATGAACATCTCCGGGCCATTCAGTCATACCCACCTTTAACCGCTAGTCACTCAATGGTCTCGACAAGATCCGTACTTGACAACCTGATCCCTGAGCCTGCGGAGGGAGTTGATCATCTCAGTACTGGCCATTATTCGAACATAACGTGTAAGATAACGCAAATTGTCCCGCCCGACTGGCCTGCTTGGCCCCCTCGCAAAACTGAAACCGCAATTGATGCTCGCTTCTACTAAGCACAGACATAGAGATGACAACCTCAGTGCCTGATAAGAGAGAAGAGACGCGGTGTCGCTCCGACACCTTAAGATTATTTTGGGAAAGGAAAGCCGAATCGATCGTCGGCATCGGCGTCGTTGCTACACCAGAACGGACAGACGACCGATGTACCTCTCTTTTAGTCGCTGGGAAGTCCAGGCACGATACTGCTTCGTTGGCTGCTGCACAACTCCGCAGTGACCCACCCATCCCAGTTTCAGTTAGGCCCATTTTCAGTTAGGTAGACCAGACCGGACAATGCTGACGGCCAGGCGGATATGCCAGGCATGACCCATGCTATCCATGACGTATCGCATCGCTGTGCAGCTGACCATTCTGATTGGTGTGGTACGAGTACCCAGTAGCCGCATCAGGGAAAGAGGACGAGGATGAATGAGACGATAAGCTGAAACGAAGGAGAAAGGGCCTCGAGGAAAGAATGTGTGAGCGCGGGGCACATGAAACGCAATTGGTGAAGGGGACAGCAGAAGTAATTCGGGTGGCGTTCGAACGTTGAATGAGTCACTAGTCAGGGATGCCAGGAGCACCGTTTCTAGTGCATCGCAGTGGCCCCCTCCCATGTAGCTGACCGCAGACTTACTGAAAGACTTCTTCACGGTGAGTAGCACTCCGCTGCATGACGCAGAGAAACTGAAGATTTATGTGCATCAGCGGTGGTGAGCAAGTTGGGGTAGATCACCACCTGTTATGCACATCATGATTATATCGCACATGTCCCTCCCATGTCCTTGCTTGAGTCAACACCTGCGAATGGGGGGAACCAGTGAAACAGATTACTCTTTGGAGGAAAGCAGAGCAACGGTCTCCAGACGTGCGGAAACGTGTTGTCCACACAGGCTCAAGGTACAACTATGTATAGGCACGGGCTGCAATCCTGTGCTTCTCGTCGACCCTCCTCTTGCTTGTACAGACGTTCACCAACTGTCAGCTATTGGTAAGCTGCTACTCAGTTTTTGAGTGTGTGCGACTTACTCAAGCGGCATCCAGTCGAATTTTCTACACGAACTTGCAGTTGCCCATCCATCGGTGAAGTAGCTCTCGGATCATCGTTGCGCTACATGCATTGACCCCCATGTAGCTGTGTCCACCTTTTACTCTAACCGAAACCCAACGTCGCATACTTTCTACCTTGCCTGCTCAGCCTCGCAGCCCGTGTTCTCTGTTCCTCTCTCCTTTCCAACGATAAAGTACGGTTCTACTGTTCCTGCCGCAGTTGATCACTGAACCCGTTCCAAAGTCAGAACTTCAACCATGCCCATCGTATATCCTCCTCATTCCATGGCTTCATCGGACGATGTTTTCCGCAAGCGAGCGGACTTGAAAAGTTGTCCTCCCGGGTCTAATTGCAGGGGTGCTGCCCTCTTCAGCCTAGCAGTGGCCCTCCGCAGCAGATTCACGAAAGGGGAGAAATTCGACGACCTGGACGAGGCAATCACTTTGCTTCGTGGTGTTTTAGAACTACGTCCGTCTGGACATCCTGATCGGTCTTCGGTTCTCCGTTTGCTTGTTCTCTGCCTTTTGGATAGGTACGAGAATCAGGGGGTAGTTGGTGACTTGGAAGAGGCCGTCGCACTCAGACGTGCTGCATTAGAGCTCTACCCACCAAGCCATCCTAGCCATGCTTCTTCCCTTCATGACCTTGCGCAGTGTCTGGGAAAGCATTTTCTTCGCCAACTGATCGCAGCTGGTTTGAATGAGGCTATTGCGCTTGAGCAAGAAGCCCTGCAGCTACTCACACCAGGAGACCCGAGTTACGATGTATCTCGACGTCGTTCTACCACCTACTCCCAAATGAAAATCAACCCACGGGGTCCTATCACATCCTCCAGTGCCCCAGACGTTGCGTATTTTGACATTAACCAAGTCATCCGTGGTTTCGCATTGAAAACCCTTAAAACAATGTCGACTAGGCTGTTACACACGCTCACCGGTGTCCTGTGCACCGAGATGTGCAGATATCGCATTTTATGGATAGTCAACAATATGCTCAACCATTTTCCTCATGCAGGACATGCACCCCGAATCAGCGCACAAAACTCATCCATACTACTATCTCTGGATACTTCCAAATCGTCATGTTTTCCCACCGCCGGGGTGTAGAGGAGCCATTGCTGCGGAGTGTCGAGGGTCATTCCATGTATGATATGTCAACCGCGGGTGTTCGGAAAGCTTCAAGCCTTCTGCCTTTGTGCTTACGAGCAGAATTTCTTGTGGGCATGGAGCGACACGTGTTGCATAGACAAAGAGAGCAGTGCGGAGCTGCAAGAATCGATAGGATCCGTGTCTACGTGGTATCAACGGTCCGCCCTGATCATCGTTCACCTCTGATGTCGCCAATCCCGGCTCCTTTGGGAGTAGTGAATGGTTCGGATGCGGGTGGACCCTCCAGGAACTACTGGCCCCCAAAACCATACTATTCTACACGCAAGACTGGTCGCTGTATGGGAACCTGATGGGTTCGAACCACAAAACTGATGCCAATGTAATGGAAGAGCTCGAAATGGCGACTGGTATAGAGTCCTGATTCCTCTCCAGTTTTTCTCCGGGTACGGATGATGCATGTTCAAAACTCCAATGGGTGTCGTCACGTTGTACCACTCGACCTGGGGATACCGCCTATACACTTTTCGGAATTTTCGACCTTCACCTGCCCATTCTGTACGGGGAATCTGCTGAGAAGGCACTTGGTTATCTCCTAGCCGAAATCATATCGCAGTCCGGGGCCATATCAGTTCTAGATTGGGTTGGAGAAGCGTCACCATTTCATTCTTGTTTCCCTGCTCACATCACCTCATTTCAAACACTACCATTGTCGCCATCCCAACCCCATGCAGAAGAACCATCGCTGACGATAAATCGGCAGTCCGCGTCGTCCACAGCACTGCGAAAGCTGTATCGCTCACTCGCTAAATCGCCCCTCCCACCATTTATCAACCATCGCCTAAGTCCACCATCCATCAACCATCGTGTCACCATGATTCAGCTGCAAGCGGAAGATCCACTGATACCGAGTTATACAATACAAGATCCGGGCATCCGGCCTAATTATCTAGTCGGTCCCGACTTCATAGCCTCACATAGATTCAACAGACAACAGTGACAATGTGGTGTTTACTGACAGAGGTATGTACCATCAGCAAAGTAGCGCCATATAACATAGAAGTTTTCTTAAGCAATGCTTCCCTGCTCTACGATGTCTACTTGGAGAAGGTAGGTTAACAGTTGCCTAGATTAGACATGCCAGAGGTTCCCACCACGCAAACCCCCGTATGCGCTTTGAGACTCTCAAGCCTTGTATATGACCTCCTGCAAAACATGCAGCGCAACCTCACTCCTAGGTGATTCTCGATGATATGTCTGGCGACGTTGCCCCACCGCATATCCCTGTGGCACCCCGGCCATGGGCACGGAGCACGGTCGCGATGGTTATGGATGAGACCGTGTCGGCGAAGGTGACGGTAAATTGAGGTTGTCGTGCCCTCTAGAGGTACAGCGCATCCAAATCCGAGTGGGCATGGGTGCGCTATCGGCGGGTCACCAGTTAGATGAGCTGGCTGGAACCCTTTTGCGGCTGCACTGTTATCTGGTAGAGCAGTGATTGAAGGCTAGGTAAGCTCTCGTGAGACTACGTGGCGGGTCACGAATACACACCTGCTCCCCCGTTGGAGATGGGTAATGCTGCCGAGACATCCAGGAGTATTCCGTGGGATATGCGGTACAGATCATGGGGAGACTGTGTCATTTGACCACCATTCATCATTGGGGGGAGAAATATATCGAAGTTGGTGAGGTAAGGATTGGACATTTCTCCTTCCACACTGGCCATATCCTGCAACGAATAGATACTGTTTTTTTCCAGCTATATATATACAGTGGTCATGGTCTGCGGGTTTCCCGAAACGTGAACGTCGAGGACATCTACCGTGTCTCTTTACTGAGTACTGCCTTGGAGGGCGGGGACAGCACCCACTCTGAGCGCAGAAAATGAAAACACGCAGCCATCACTGGCCAAGGTGATTAACCAAATTTGCTTCGAATATCTCTCCGGTCACACGGAAATTGTCCTGGCACTCGGAATGTCCCCGATTAGTTGATATTCCTCCGTTACTCGGACTTCCCCAAGTTCCATAACGTCTAGTACGTGCAAACCACACAGATGCTGGACAAGGAGAGACAGCATATCAATGAGCGTGGGTAAGTATTGAAAGGTAGGAGAGTGGATACCTGTGTAGTCGACATGACTGGTTGCGTTATGACTGGCGGAACGTTTTGGGGGTGGACGCCTCACGCAAGGCAAACGATGCGCCTGCTTGACCTTCCGAGGATAACATACATAATGATTGGATAATGAAAAGTCACGTCAACACGATGCTGAGGGGTGAGAAGGTGGTTATAGATACCTTGCCGCGAGGATTGTGTGGCACAGGGGGTGTGATCGAGAGCGGAGCCACATGTGAAATGCCATATGGCATGACGACAAGGATGATCCTATGAATCGTGAATTCGAACGGCTCCCAAAACCACCCAAATTACAGTGAATAGACAGGAATTTGGAGATCTATCAAGCCATATTAGGGAATGCAGATGAGCCTCGTGTACATGATCTGACCCCGAGAGGTAGGGTCGCGAAGGGATGTGGAACTGACAAGCTTCTCCCACGCAATTCGGGCATAGAATTCGCCTGCATGCGGTCGACGGCCCAGGTTTGTGGGGCTTGTCGGCAGGTTAATTGTAGTAGCAGAGCATCAGTGGAGTTCCAGGCGGATATCAATTTACAGGAACACGTGCAGCAAAGAGAACGATCTGCGCCGAGACCGACCATAGCAGGCAACTTACACTAAAGCATCCCACAAGGTCACTATAGAAGCACTCGGGAGGGCTCACGTCGCGGACAATGAGCATGCCCGAGGTTAAATTCGAGAATGCCGTCACTGCAAGGTGCAGGGACGGTGGTGGTAACTAATAGTAATTGCCAACACAACGGATAGATCAAAATTACTTAAGACCACGCCTAAACAAATTTAAAATGTGAATACAATGGACTATATTTAAAGTATTGACAAACAACAACGTTTTGGCCTGGTCTCAATACTGATCTATCCGTTGTGTTATTATGAACTAAGAATTCTGTGTAGAATACGGAGCACAGCCCCGAGATCTTTGGCATCCACGCCCTTTACACGCTGGCCATGGCCATGGCCAGCGAACATTCTTTTAAGAAAACACTTGCCTTACTTACACAACGGATAGATCAATATTAAGACCAGGCCTAAATTACGTTGTCCTGTGTCAATATTTTAAATATAGTCAATTGTATGTATTCACATTTTGAACTTGTTTAGGCCTGGTCTTAATTTTGATCTATCCGTTGTGTGGAGAACGGCCCATCATGATCAGTTCCACCTATAGCTTTAATAAAGCTAGTGTGTCACACATGCACAACGCGGTTGGAGTTCCGGGCGGGTATCAATTTACAGGAACACGTGCAGCAAAGAGAATGATTTGCGCCGAGACCAACCATATCGGTAGTGGCGCAAGCGCCGGTCCCCGACTCCCTCCGAAGGCTCTGATTCATAGGCTCATAAGTCAGTTTTCGCACTTTACAGCCCTTTCCCGGCACATTTTGTGTACGTTCGAAATTTTTGCAAATTTGCCTGCAAATCTCGTGGTGTAAAGTGTCTTTGCACCACTTTACAATTGATTCCACATTTTACAGGCCTTTCCTGGCATGTTTCATGGACTTTCGACCACTTTTTGCTAGCTAGCACAGTAGATACGTGCAGTTGGGATGTCAACAGATCCTGTCGTGTCCCTCCCGAACACTTGCCGCCCGCGTGCTACCCCGCAGAGCTCCCTCCAACGAGTAGCCCGCCCTCGCTGCCAGGGGGATTGCCTTTTATGGCCATTCCCATGGCCACGGCCACCTGCAATTTTCTCGCACTAGTACAAAAGCATGTCACATGATATACTGCTGAATCGGGAAAAACGATCACGTGAGACCGTGGGATGTGCCTGCAAGCCCTTTGACAGGTGCCTGGACATTTGCAGCTGACAAAACCCTCCTCCCCACTATCGTGGGAGTCGGGGATCAGGCAAATTACACTAAAGCATCCCACAAGGTCACTATAGAAGCACTCCGGAGGGCTCTCGTCGCAGACGATGAGCACGCCCAAAGGTTGAATCCGAGAATGCCACCACCAAGGCGCAGGGACGGTGGTGGTAACTAATAGTAAGTGCTTGCCAAGCGTGTAAAGGGCGTGGATGCCAAAGATCTCGGGGCTGTGCTCCGTGTTCTACACAGAATTCTTCGTTCATAATAAGTAAGGCGAGTGTTTTCTTAAAAGAATGCTCGCTGGAGAACGGCCCATCATGGTTCCACCTAGTTATTTGTGTATATAAAGCTAGTGTGTCATCGCTGGTTGTTTTTTTCTTCCGCTCTGCGGCGTTTGCAATGGCTGCCAACAACAACATTCCTGCAATTGTCACCACCGACCTGTCGTCCAGAGTGTCCCTCGAACGGCCCATGGACCCGCCGGGCGCTGCCAACGACCCTCCGGACTCACGGTCTTCCCATCAACCATCTTATCCCCCTTACCAACAAGGAGCATATTTGTCTCCTCATCCGAACCCATCCTCGGGCCGTCGGACGTCTCTAGACGCTCCTCACTCGTTATCCTCGTCTTCTACTTTCGTATCATCTTACGATGGTTCCAGTTCGGGCGCTCCCCCGTCACCCACGCTATCTACTGAGTTATCCGTTCAGTTTATGACCTCCTTGGAACTTCGTAATAAATAACCCAACGAACGGAGCGGTCTATCCTCTCTTAACCTTCTCAGTCCTTTGGTCGTTGACGCTCCTGCCCATCGAAGAAAGGGAAGCTTTGCAACATTTACAAGTTCTCATGAGGGTCGTAGTAGCCTAGATGGGACGGAGCCTGACCATGGCGGCAATGACTATCCCTTATTGGCTCTGCGAAGGCCGAAGTCCGACGCTACCAGCCTCACAGTCGCGTCTCCCGCCTACTTCGACACTGCTTCCGAACACTTCTGGTTACATTCCCATTCCGGTAAACATCTCAGTGAGTCGGAGGAGCACGTCATAACTGTTAGTTGCACTCCACCTCCGCAAGCTTCGTCGCACTGGTCAGATGGGAATGTTGCTGAAGCAGGAAGGAACGAGGGGGATGTCATCGAGAGTGCAGGCCTGGAAGATGAACCTGTCGACACAGGTCCGTTTGCATCTAAACCGTTCTAGCTCGCTAGTCTTCTAGACCCGAAAAACTTGGATGCTTTCGAGGCTATGGGTGAGACAGATGCTCTTTTGAAAGGTCTCGGTACCCATCCCACATGTGGTCTACTAATTGGTATACCCGACTATGGAGGGGGCGGGCCGCCAGGTGCGGGTTCCGGTGCATCCCAAAGGCACGACAGACACGTACCGATGAATCAGGATGCCGTTGAGTTATCGGCACCGCCTGCTCCGTTGCACCCACCCGCATCAGATGTAGGCTATACCGCGAAACATAACCACGATCTGTATCTTGCGTCACTGCAGGAACGCCAGCGGATTTACGGCGAGAACTTGCTTCCGCAGCGTTCTAGCAAGTCCCTACTTGCCTTAATGTGATTAGCGCTTAAAGACAGTCCGGGTGAGTTTAAGTACTTGTTGTTCCTGAGTTCCGGAGGCGATTCAGTTTTCCAAAGGTGCTGTTGTCAATAGCAGTCATTATTTCACTGGCATTGGGTTTGTTTCAGGATTTTGGTACGCCTCGTACACCGGGTGACCCGCCTGTCGACTGGGTCGAGGGTGTGGCGATCATGATTGCGATTCTCATTGTTGTGAGTTTGAATACATCATAAGCTTTGAATCACCGCTCGACAACAAACGACTAGGTCATCGTTGGGTCTTTGAACGACTGGCAGAAAGAGCGTCAGTTCAAAGTCCTGAATGAGAAAAAGGAAGAGAGGGGAACCAAAGTTAACTTTTGGAACCTGGCGAGATAGTTCCGTGCGATGGAATATTCTTATCTGGCCACAGCGTGATGTGTGACGAGTCGGCAGCAACTGGTGAAACCGATGCTATCAAGAAGGCGCCATACTCCCGCTGCTTAGCATCAAAGGAGGCACGTTCCTTGCAAATTGCGAATGAACCCATGTTTCGGACGGAAAGGAGACTCATGGAATACACCATATCTCTACACATGCGGACTGTTTCATTATCAGCGGTAGCAAAGTTCTTGAGGGTGTTGGCTGCTATGTCGTGGTTGCAGTGGGCACAAAGAGTTTCAACGGATGCAGCATGATGGGTATGCTCTCCTTATTTATATATGCCGTAGCTCATATCGCCAAGCCCTCCGTACTGACACTGAAAATACCCCACTCCAACTGAAGTTGAACGTTCTTGCGGAGCTGATCGCAGAAGTGGAAGTATCGCAGGCATCGTGTTCCTCTCCTCTTTTATGATCCGATTCTTTGTCCAACTTGGGACGGGCAATCCACAAAGGTTAGTGAAATCCACCAATGCTGCCCGCACTGTATCTGATTCGCTCAAAGGGACGCGAATCAGAATGGCATGGCTTTTGTTCAGATACTTATTATCTCAGTTACGCTCGTGGTCCCTGCCGTTCCCGAGGGCAGTCAGGAAGCTTGTTCTGGTGCTCGTATTCCTTACGCGTCTTGTTCGAAAATATGTCTTCCACTTGCAGTGACCCTTGCCCTCGCTTTCGCTACAAAGCGGATGTCGAAGGAAAATCTTCTCGTTCGCGTCCTTGGCTCGTGCGGGACTATGGCCAATGCCTCTGTAATCTGCACTGACGAAACCGGTATGCTCACTCAGAATGTGATGTCTGTCGTCGCAGGTTCCATCGGCGTGCACGCCAAATTTGTGCACCGTCTTGAACAGAACCAATCCAGGACGAATGCAGAGGACGGATCGCGGAATAGTCATGATTCAATGTCTAATGTCGGCCACAAACGCGACTTCTCCATCGATCAAAGTCATTTGAACGCGGTGCTCTCTCCGCAACTACGGAAACTGTTCAATGTTGCTGTTGCCGTAAATTTCGCGGCATTTGAGGATAAGGAATGGGATAGTGAAACGACGGTGTTTGTGGGGAGCAAAACGGAGATGGGGATGCTAAGTTTTGCGAAAGAATTGGGACGGGAAAATTACAGGGAAGTTCGTCAAAATGCCAACATGATTCAGATGTTTCCGTTTTCGAGTGAACGCAAGGTGATGGACGTGGTAGTGCGGCTCGGGGGTGGGAGCTACAGGCTCTATGTCAAAGGTGCTAGCGAGATTCTTACGAAGCTGGGCACATACCATGTCGTCGTTTCCCAGGATGGCGCGCAGGCCGGCAACGAGGGTGAGGAGACAGCAGTCGCTCAGATTAATGAGTGGCAACAGGAAAACATCTCGCACACAATCATATGTTATGCAAACACTTGAAGTCACACTGCTGGACAAATCAGAAGATGCAGCAATGAATCAAGGTGCTCTACAGCTTGTCCGCCCTTGGCACTCGACATTACTTAGTCCATCAGGTGTGCTGGATGCCACGACTGAAAAGCAGCTGCTTTCTACGCTGGGGAAGCCGTTTAATCCTCTTGTTGCTTCAATTACCTCTCAACGAATACAAAAGGATCGTTTCTTCTGCTCTTATTGCTGAACCTGTAGATCCAGGCAGCATTCTGCAGAGCAAAGTTAGGACATTGAATATCGTGTAGATTAGCTGTAGTACTTGACACGAGAACCACTGTATTCCACCCATCTGCCCAAATGATACTGCCTAACGGTGAAGTTGGTGGCCTTCCTCTTGAGTTTGGGTTTTCTATTTTGAGAACGTAAAGCCGAATCGATCGGCGTCAGCGTTGCTACACCAGAATGAACGGACAACCGACGTGCCTCTCTTCTAGTTGCTGGGGGGTACGGACTCGATACTGTTTCTTTCGTTGCTGCACAACCTGCGCACTGACTCACCCATCCCTGTTTCGGTCAGATAGAACAAAGTAAACGATCCTGACACGAGTTAAGCACGCCACATGTGCCAAAAATCACACCGAACAACCTACAATTTAGTATGACCTCATGCTGTCCACGACGTATTGTTTGCATCGCTATGCAGCTGACCACCCTGATTGGTGCAGTACGAGCACCTCGTAGCCTTAGCAGGAAAACAGAGGACGAGCAAGATCATGATAAGTGGAAACAAAGGAGAAAGGGTTCGAAAAAACGGATGCGTGAGCGCGGGGAAAATGGAATGCTACGGGTGAAGGTGATAGCAGAAGTTTCCAGGGTAATGGCCCTTGAGTTTCGGCAACATTGCTGTATGTGCAGGCTCCTCGAGGTCAAAGTGGAGAAGAGGGTTGGAGGCGGGGCACGTGGAGGGGTTGGCAGAGTCTTAAGACTGGGGACGATCGTCATCATTAAAGTCTGAGAAAGCAAGTAATATTCGCTATCATACTTGATCTACTGAGGTACCAAAACTTCATACCTTGATGTTCGTCTTGGTGATTTGTGAGCTCATGGACATCCGTTTGACCTTCATGACCATCTCGGGAGTCGAAAAGCATTCGAGCATTATGTGCAATTCCGACGTCCTCCGAAGAACCCTCTCAGGGAGTCTGCATAGCTCCTGCAACCGGGTTCAGTCTGGTTAGCAATACACTTACTGGAGAATCCTCCTGTGAGGCATATGCACGCTCTGTGGTGCCAGCAGGATTGGACACATCGCCACCCAATTACCTGTGAGACAAACTTTGATCTTGATGGTCCTCTCCCTTGGAAAGCGCATGAACATCATGTCCGGCTAGGACACCTTGCATAGAACCCTCTTGGGGAGTCTGCGAAGCTCCCGTGGGTGAAATTGGCCTGACGAACAACGTGCACCCACCGGGGGGAATTGCTACGCGCACGTTTTGTAATGCCAACAGAATTGGACACTTCGTCTCCCAGCCGCTTGTCAATGAGCCAGAAGGTCCAGCGACAGCATCACATAAAGGCACGAGAGTGGTCAGATCATCAAGCCAGCCCAATGGCTCAATCCCACCTGCTGCAGCTTCGCATAGATAGCACTGCTGGGTGCTTGCTGTATTGAGTTGGCATCATTCCTACCACTCACTGCCTTACAGTACTTGCAGCAGATGCACCGCAGCCCTTGAGTGGAGTCTGGGGTCATTCCTGTATTGTGGACCAGCTAATGGGAAGAAGGCTTATGGATAACAACTTAGTGCGACGGATGCATTGCATCTTATGATTTAGTATACGAAATGAAGGGACTCGGTCGACGACATTCAGCGAGCGCAGCTATGCTCTTCTAGAAACACACCAACAAATACAAACAAGACCTGCCTCGCTTCGCTCCGGTGGTCTTTTTTGTTTGAGTTCATACAGACACATGCCATATGGATAATATATTCGTGATATAGTTACAGTAGCAGTTCGTGGAATGTAATGTTTGTAGTAGTATTCTCATCGTCACTAAGTAAGATGTGTGCATTATTTCAGTGATGAATGCAGGATACATCAGCAAACTAACCCTTGCCCTTACAAAATGTCTTTGTACACTGCACAACCACACTTGCTTCTGTCCTTGGAAAAATTCACCTGGAAGCTGACATTATCATAAAGATTGCATCATCAAATTTTCAACCTACATTTAGATGACAATTGTTGAGATCCATTTCCCCAATTTTTCTGGACAGGCCTAGCCAGTTAGGTACCTTGCTGTCAAAAGCTGGGTAGTTCTGTCCAGTTCTGGCTAGGGTGAGGGTTGTTTTGCTGATTAGTATGGCAGTGTATAATTGGCCGTGTGAGAACACCAGTTTTGTGAGGTCAATGCTGACAGCATCCAATGTCAGTCCTTGGCAACTATTGAAGGTTGTCACATATGCGGGAGCAAGGGGGAGCTGGCAGCATAATAGGGTGAAGCCAGAGGGGAGTATGGAGTTGAATGTAATACAGGGTATTAAGATTTCTTCTGTATTGTGGGGTTCGTTTTCGTTCTGTAGGGTCTTTACTGCTATTATTTGGTGGCCTACAGAGGTGATGATGACTCTGGAGTTCTTGGCAAGTCCTTGGTCGAGAGAAAAGTTGCAGATGAGGCAGTAAATGCCACCTACATGAATACATAAGGAGTGAGGCAGCAGTCCCAGTGGTGCATGTCGAGTGACATAGTTGAGCACAGGGGCGTGACCAAACATGATATTGACTTTGGGCTTTGATGTGTTGCAGTAGTAGAAGATGCAGCCTCACACCGATCATTGACGAGTGATGTGGTAGGGGAGGAAGATGGTGTTTCATCACTCTTTCTGACCTCAGAAAGTGTCTGGTCTCTTCAAGGCATGTAAGGACACGAAAGCCCACAGAAAGGACAGGCATACCCTTCTTTAGGAGCAACGGCCATAAACTTGCATTTCTTGGAAACAGGGGAGGCCAAGGTACTCACACTGGATCTGGACTCCATGATGCCAACATTCAGAGCAGTACTCTTCAACTCCACCTGAAGTCCCCCCATTGATGCAGCATCGGAAAAGCAACCAATGTAAAAAACAACCATGTTCTGATTTGGGACTGGAGTCTTGTATTGCACAGAGGGGTCAGAGCAAGGGGCAAAGGGCAGAGCACTTGCCTTTGTTTTCAGTTGAGACTTTGGTCTTTGGAGTAAAGGAGGATGGTAGTAGTTCTGAGTGAGAACGATAAGAATGTATATGCAAAGTTCGCTACTGTCCTGGTACAATCCAAGGACCTTTATATACAGGTAGGCTGCGCACAGACCAGGTGTGCTATCAGCATAAGTATAACTACCATATATGTAAACAAGAGGACCTTCCTAATAGGTACAACTCTGTCTTTCCACTAGGAACGTGTTTCTGGTAATCCGGTATAAGAGAACACCATAGAATAGTATGGAATCATCAGTAAAACAACCCTTACCCTAGCCAGAACTGGACAGAACTGGCCAGCTTTTGACAGCAAGGTACCTAACTGGCTAGGTCTGCCCAGAGAAATAGGGGCAAGGAATCTCAACAATTGACAACTAAATGTAGCTTGAAATTTTGATGGTGCAATCTTTATGATAATGTCAGCTTCTGGGTCAATTTTTGTGAGGACAGAAGTGAATGTGGTTGTGTGGTGTACAAAGATGTTTTGTAAGGGTGAGGGTTAGTTTGCTGATGATGTACTATTCTTAGAATAACAATCACTTGTAAGTGATAACAACCGGTAATAGTTTCAACGATATTTCAACCCCAGTGAAAACTGGACATCACCAGATGTGGCCCAATGTGGCGGAATATGTGTCTGAGAGTGGCTGTGAATGCAAGACATATTTCGACACATTTCACTATGAAACCTTGCCAAATATCATATTTACAACATTTCGGGGCAGAGTCCTGTGTGACCCCATGTTAAAATTTTTCACTAAACATAAAATATCATATCCGGCGATACACTTCTACTAGAAACTTTCATCGTACAATGTTCTCAGTTATGACAATATATGATCTTAGCAAGCCCAGAAATGGTAATATACAGCACAGGAGAGGTAATAGCGGGCTCGCCCACTGCTTGTGTACTCTAATCGATTGGCCAGTGAGCAAAGATTGTGAATGAAAGCATGCAGCATGCAAATGAGTTCCTAAACGAGTGCTGGGAGGAGGTATGAGCAAGTAATACATGGTTTGAAGCGACCAAGAAAACGTATGAAAGAATACAATGAACCATGCAATTGTGTGAGAGCTGGAGTGGGGGTATGTACGAGCAATGTGGAATCCGAAGTGACCGGGTGGCTGTGTGAGAGAATTCTGGAATCTAATGGAGGGTACCATTGCAGATGCTTTTCGTGTCCCACTTGCTGTTTGCGACCTGGGCGAGAAAACAATTAGAGTAGCGTTACTTTTAAATGACAGCTTACTAGAGCCACAGCCTCGTCGTCATATGCCTGCATTAAATGAGCTACCAAATGTATTGTTGAACTGATAGACTTACCTGTCACTGTGTGGCAGTCAAGTCATTGAAGTACCTCTGAAACTCTTCTGTCGATCCGCTTGACTGAACTTGCCTGTGCCAGCGATGAGCACACAGGTTACTGGGAACAAATGAACAACAGGTTAACGTTAAGTCAGTTAAATGTACTGTCCATTTTTAGTTGGACCTGGATGCATCTTCGCCTTTCCATTGCCCTTGTTAGGCTTGCTGTATGAATCCACCATGTTATTGTCAAGTGTATCAGACATTGTTGCGGCTGGCAGGGTAGTGTCGATTAATTCGAGAACTGGCCTTGTATTCGACTCTGTTGCGATCGTTGCGCTGGGGCTGGATTGCAGCATTCCAGAGGCATTGTGAGGAGGGAGTAGTGGGATTTCCCATGCTTTGTGAGCAGCGAGTGCAAGTGCAGCACTAAAATGTATTATCATCAGTGCCAATCCTATGGTGCACGGGGTACTTACAGTGGGTTTATGGATATCTTACTGGTGGTAGTAGCAGTCTCTAACTTGGACTGCACGATGCTTATTTCCACTGATAGGGTATCATGAGGTAGTGAGGCATCCTGCTTGCCATCAGTGATACCAGCAGGTGACACCTTGTGCATTGCTGGTGGAAGATGCTTAGTGGATGCTTCAGATGACAAAGAGTGCATGTCGGAGGGTGGAGGTGAGGGGAATGTGGGTGAACTCGTGGATGGAGTTGTTCCTTGCATGCAGAAGTTAGCTCATTTAATACGAATGTATGATTAACATACCCTTGAACTTCTTATCAGGTCCCTCTGTCTTGAAGGCATGATGCATGGCTTTCCATTTCATGCTGACCTCTCCAGTGCTGTCATTGTCGTTATTGTCATTGTCATTGTCATCCTCAGTCTTCAGCCCCTTGACCTTCTTTACCTTCCACCTGCCATTTTCATCCAAATGTACCTTCCGTCAGGCAGGGTAGCTTGTGCTGGCCAGATAGTCAAGTTTCCAACTGTTTGTCACAAACTTGAACATCGGGTATGCATTTTCCATGAGGTTGTGAATGAACTTGCGGCCACTTGTGGGGAGTCACCCCCATGACATTGGTGCAAGTTGCCGGTTGACGAGCTCTGCCCAGCCCCCACAGAGGAGTTTATGAATGGCCTTGCCTGTCTTCAAGGATGGTGGATTTCCATCTTTGTCCTCGAGGAAGCCTAGAGTCCCCCGCTTACTCTTTTGTCCCTCAGGGGATTCGAGATACTTCTCCCAGTCTTCACAGTCCCAAGATTGGATAAACGGGCTCGACTCTCGAGTGGGGTGCAGGTCCTCCTGTTTTGACAACATGGATACCTGAGGAAACGAGGTGCTGTCAAATTGGCATGGGTCCATATTGCATAAACCCACGGAGGCTGCCAGGCACTGGAATGCCGTCCTGTATGACATAGTCAATGCAACTAATAGTTAGCATATAATAAAAATGTGTTCACCTCAAGGTATTATTCTTGACTGTCAGTTTCATTACCTGCCCCTCAAGACACTTAGTCCGCTCTTGTAGAATACTGAACTGCTTCATTTTGTGACTATATGCACTCTAAAACCATTGTTGTGGTAAGCTTAGATTCTAAAAGAGATGTCTTACACTCATAAAAGTGCCGGGAAATGAAGTCATTGATATGTCATTCACCTGTGAGAAATTCACGTCAGAGGCATGCGGCAAGGAGAAACTTGGCTGTTGGAATGTGGGGTTCGTAGGCGATGGAGACTTCAGCAGTAGTGATGCAGCCAGCTCATTCAATGTCAACATTGATGACATCATTGTGACTGTTGTCACTGTCGAGGACAGGGGGTATAGCTAGGAGTAAGGTGTTAGGAGTAGAAAGTATTTGTCAGTCAGTTCCTGGTTGGCATATTCCAATCGCATTTTTTTTCACTTAATTCCACATGTCCTCGATGCTGGATACACCAAGCACGCACATTCTCAATGTGGTGGATGACATTATCTATGTGGAGCTCACTGGTGCCCTCTCTCGGTGGGACACCCACTGTTTTTCAGTCGATATCCTGTCACCTGGCATTAAAAAAATTGTTCTCCACCTCAAGGACAGTGTCAACAACACATGAGTATCACATCCTCTGGCTCAGGACACTGACACTACTAGCCTCAGCCTCTCTGCTGATAGCAGGTGCATGCTCGAAGGACAGGCTTTGGAGGAGGTTGAAGCTGCTAGCTCTAGGCTCGCAATTGCTCATTCAGCCTTGTGGAAGGCATACAAGGGGACTGTTGGCATCCAAGATGTGTTTACTGGGGTGGACGCTGCAAGTAGCAGGTTGGATGCTATATGGAACAAGCTGTCAGTTCTCAGGGATACTGCAGAATCCAGTGGGATGGATCCTGTTAAGGCTGAAGATGTTGACTGTGAGCCCCACTTGCAGTCTGGGTCAGATGTCAAGGATTTATGGTATGTTCCCTTTGTTCTCATATGATATTTGTATCTCACCCATTACAGGTTTGAGCCCACTTCTGCCTCTCCATGTAGAGTGCTTGCCTGCTATACTGGAAACCCGAACCTGGATGCAGGGAGTCTGACCAAGCCATGGTCCTATCGTGTCATTCCATTTGCACCCTTGGATATCCCTATGCAACTTGTGAAAAGGAACAGCAAAAGGCTGGCATCAGTGGATGCATCTGCAGGCAATGTCTCCAAGCACCCCAAGTTGGAGATATCTTAGAGCCTTTTTCCTGTTTATATCCATTTCTTGCATGGTCTTGTTCTGTGCATTTGCTCTCGTGTCATGACATCATTTTTTCTTGCTGCATCTGTCTCATCATGTCATATTTTCTTGTTGCATGTGTTTCGTGTCGTGCTTTCTTGTTGCATGTATACCATTGGCAGTCTGTGTGATACTCTACAATTACTCAATGTCTGCATCCAGATCATCATCGTCCTGATAAACACTGTATGGTATACCTAATTGCAAAATATCGAGACCCAGTTTCTCCATTAAAAAAAAGCAGTCTTCTGAAGGATGTTGAAGGCAATGTGGTATCATACCAACCACACTCTTGAGTGACTTGACATGGACGACAACCAATTCATCTAGAAGTTTTGATGATATGAGTGTATGTGATGACATTTTTAGAAGTGCTTCGTCCAGAAGGGAATAGAGACAGATGAGAGCAATGTCTTCAAACTGCCATGCTTCACTGGCACCCTTGGTCACAGCATCCATAGCGAGTCTGGTGAAGTACTGCACTTCTCCAAATCGTTCCTGCCCATTATAAGTAAACTAAAGTATTGTTAGTGTCTTGTAATGCAAGTGATCTTGCATTTACCTTCACATTTCTTGAAATGTGTATTTGCGATCCTGGCTTGAGCTTTTCTTGCCACAGGGATTGCACGATCTGCCTGTTTGGAAGGTGAAGTCATGCCCATCATCTGAAGTGTTGAAGGTGTTGAAGGGGCTGATCCTGGCCTATGAAATCACTAATAACATGCACTTCCTCTCCGGTTGGGAGCCAGGGCCGTTTGTCACATTTGCATAGTAAGATGTAGCCATCTTCTAGGTCCATGGAACCCTTTGGATGTCCCTTGATCCCATCATCCAATTCAGGCATAATTGCGAGTAGAGCATTGACCTGGTACCTCTAGTAGTTAGCTTGAATGTAAGAATATGTGTATAGTGGGTACCCTGGATCTCCGCACCCCTTCCTCAGCAAGGTTCTCATAAGGTTTGGATGGCTGCCGAATTTCTTGGCCTAGATTACCTATAGTGCATTCCATCATCCATTGTGCATAGCAAATTGGCGGGCCCTTGTGCGTTGCCTCAGTGACGAGATGGAGGACTTGATGGATGCAAGGGCAAATGAAATGGATGCAATCTTGCCTGAGCTGGTAGTAAATAAGCTTGAACTCGTGGCCCCATGAACCTAAGAGGACATAAGCGTGCTCGAGATCTTCTTTGTTGATAGCATACTGAGACATAATTTGGATACTGCGTATGAGCTTGCAAAAATTGGACCAGTAACATTCTGGAAGTATGCCATACAGGAGGGCAGGAGCAAGGTAGAATATGTAAACATGAAATTCCCAGGTCTTGTAGTCTGTATTGATTTTGTCTGCGATGTTGCATGGTTTGCAGTCAAAAGAACCAGGGATAAACTTGCCTATGTCCTCAACAGCTTGCCCATGCACAGTCCAAACCTCCTTGTCACGGAAAATTGCCCAGTCCCATGAGTTTTTGTTATCTGTGAGACTGCACTCCATCGTGCCACACCAGAGTGAGATGAGGAGATCCGAGAGGTTCCCAGCGAGATGCATGAGGTCTGTAGTCATGCAGAGGGGGACTCCAGGAGAATGAGAAGGATTGAGACCGAGGGTTAGAGGCGGCTTTGTGATACCAGTCTCGGTCTTGTGGATATCCCACTGCCACTGGCTAGGTGCACTTATGAGTCACATGAGGTTGTGGGTGTAATCACCCAAGCCACCGAGGGGAAGTTTGAAGACATTGATGTCTGGATGGTCGCTGCCAGGTGCGCAGTTGTCCCGTGGTCTCAAAAGAGCTGGGTAGTAGTGTGTGCCATGAATTTTGCATCTACCTGGTGTTGGACAGTAAACCTGACAGCCATTTTTGCCACTATGTCTGACCATTCCGTCCCAGCAGACAAGACCTGGGCCATCAGCTGTTGTGAAGAGAAGATAGAGGTTGGACAAGAATATGTGATCTTCGGATGCATCCCAGATGCAAAGACCTTTGCGCTGAAGGGCTGTGATATGGTGGAGACCTATGAATAGAAACAAGTCTATAATTTTGGGTTTGTTCAGTCCTGGTATGAATCCACCTGGGCAGACGTGAACCTTCTTGTAGCACTTGTCAGGTGCTAAATTAAGTATGATCCAAATGTATATCCAGCAGTCCGATTGCTTGCTCTCGTATAGCTGAGCACCATCGAGTGAAACCATCAGGACAATGTCGTCCTTCTTGATGTCACCTTTGAGTACCACCCCAAGATAATCCCAGCCTGCTGCAATGTCATCAACTAAAGATATTGATTTAGTTCATTGTAGCTCTGTGAGAATTTGTTGTGTGCACTCATGTAAGTAACACATTTGGTGGGCCTGGATGGGATCGTGATAGAGTGCCTGGAGTTGTGGGCCTAGCAGGATAGTGGTGAATCTTTTGGCAGGCATCCTGCTATGGCCATTGGTAGCCTGCAAGAGCTCTTGATTCCACCATGAAGCTTCACAAAGTGGACACTGTTTGAGGTTGGAATATGGACCTGTGAACGCTGCACAGCTATTAGGGCACATATCATGCTGAACCTTCTCAATGCCAGTAAGAGATGTGATGAGATTATCTACGTTGTGAAATGAGAGAATGTCATCAATGCCCTGTGCACCTGAGAAGTTCCGAGTGGTAGATCGACATATTTTTTCATAGGCATCCTTGGAGGCATGTTTGTTAGTGAGATATGTCGAGATGCTGTGACAGTGCCTGGGATTGTCGATCCGAAGGGGTTGGGAAGGGGGATTATGAAGACAATCCAAGGCCATTTGGCTGAGCTTTGTGACTGGGTCATCTAAAGTGGTGGATGTGAGAGCAGTAATGAACTGCATGGTCTCCTGTAATTTAGGAAGAATCACGAGTTTGGATAGGTCTTGGATGTTGATTTGAGGTCAAGTACGTCACTGGTATCCAATCTCAGGTAGAGCCATCTCCACATGACTGGGAGCCAGAGTTGGCCGAGGCACACCACCTGTCTCATTTGGTGGAGATGGGGAGGGTACATCCATCTCGCCTGGTGGAGGAGAGCAGGGAGGAGAGGGTGGGGGAGGGAAGAACAGTTCAGGATCATGGAAATGGTTATGATATTCACTGGGACCTTCATTACCCTCGGTCGGATCGATTGGATATCCAATATCCAACCCGCTTTTGTCCAAATGTGTGGCAGTCTCATTAACACCTGTCTGGGATAGTCATGTTAGCACAAGTCCACGTAGATACGAAAAGAGCTCACTTGTATCATGGAATTGTCTTGAGTCTGATTGACATGGATGGGCTGCCACACATGAGTGCATTTGTGGCATCCTACATACTCATTTGGGTCTCAGTCTTCCCTTGCCCATCTTGCCAGGCCCTGATGTGCCTCAGCTCTATGCACGCTAGGAGGAACTGGTGATCTACAATCCAGTGGAATGGCATGTTCAGTAAGAGGTGGGAGACTTGTAATCCGTTCTCCCAAGAGCCTGGCAGCATGTATTCAGCGACACTCTTCCTCTGAATCTGCACTGGCGAGATGTTGCTGCCATGCCATATGGGAGACCTTGTGAATGCATCCATAGCCGTGCTTCACGCAGACACAGTCATAAAGTTGGTGCACAGTGGACTGCTGTACAGAGTCCTGTTGCATGTAAGTGGTTAGTGTGGTAAGTGTAAAGCACTACTTTGCTTTGTGTGTTTGCAAAGCTAAGCAATGCTTTGCATTGCAACAATTGCAACACCAAGGTCGATGATGTTGGGTGGATCGTGCTTGCAAAAGGTAAAGCAACACATTGCGAAGCCTGCATTTGAGATTTGGTAATATTTGATACTATCTAAAAATAATCCTAATAAGGAAATTCATGCCTCACAATCTGTGGCCACATCTGGTGATGTCCAGTTTTCACTGGGTTTCAACACTCCCCCTCGCTCTAGACAGGTCGGAATACCAGACCTAATGACGAGCGATTTTCTTTGAACTTTTGCCAGGTTAATGACTTAGTAAGTCCATCAGCTCTTTGTTGAGTAGTGTTAACATATTCGATAACAAATAGTCCTTCTTCAATGCATTCACAAATGAAGTGCCATTGTATGTTGATATGTTTGGAATGACCATCTGATACTGGGTTTTCAGCAATGAAGCAAGTACCCATATTATCCAAATAAGGATGGTTTTGTCCATTTTGAACGACAATTCCTTGAAGAGCATATTGAGCCATTTTATTTGCCTAGCTGCATCGCACATCACCATATATTCTGCTTCTGTTGAAGAAAGAGCAATTGTCTTTTGCTTTCAGGATCTCCACAAAATTAGGGAGTTGCCATAGTACATGGCAAAGCCAGTTGTTGAATGATGAGTGTCTTTATTTGATGCCCAATCTGAATTGGCAAAGTCATAAATTCACTTTTCACTTCCATGATAATGGAGGCAAATGTTTGGTGTGGATGCCACATAATGAACAATGTGTAATGCCTGTTTGAGGTGTAAATCAGTAGGATTAGACATATATTGTGACATTCGGATAACTGAATATGCAATATCTGGTCTGGTTCCCAGAGCCATATAAAGCAAGGATCCTATAACTGATTGAAATCTTGAATGAAGTTGCAAATTTGACTGATAGGTTTGTGGAGCCTTTTCCAGTATGTATCCAGAAGGTAAAGACATGCAAACAGAAGTCGCTTGCTCCATGCCAAACTGTTTAATAACTTTTTGGACATAGGGAATTTGATCTAACCAAATTTCTCTGGTTTGGCAATTTCGTTTTATCTGGATTCCAAGATATTCTTTTACTTCACCTAGATCACGGGATTCCCATATCTTCATAAATTCATCTTTCTTTTTCTTGATTAAGTTCTTGTGTGTACCGAGGAAAAGTCCATCGTCCACATAAACCAAGAAGATAACAGTACCAGCTTTTGAGTGGTAGAAATAAACACCAGCATCAACCTTTGATTGGAGGAAACCCATCCGAAGTAAGGATTGGTGTAATTCTTTGTTCCATGAGAGTGCTGCTTGCTTTAAACCATAAAGGGCTCACAGCAACTGATAAACTTTGTGCTCATGACCTTTGACTTGAGAACCATCTGGTTGTTCCATGTATACTTCCTCATCTAGCTTGCCATAAAGGAAGGCAGTTTTAACATCCAGTGCTTCCCTTTCCCAATTGTGCTGTGCTGCATGAGCTAGTAGGATTCACACTGTTTCAAAGCATACAACTGGAGAAAAGGGTTCTTTGAAGTCTATCCCATACTCTTGGGTAAAGCCCTTGGCTACAAGGTGGGCTTTGTGATGACTGTCACTTTTAATAGCATAAACCCATCTTGATTTAACCAGTTTTCTTCCTGGAGGAGGATCCACAAGAGTCCAGACTTTTCTTTCTTCAATTGATTTCAATTCATCCTTCATTGCATCAAACCAAATGGTTTGTTCAGTTTTTGGGAGTTTGAAGACATCCCTAAATTGTTTGGGTACATCTTTGATTCTTGCAGCTAATATTGTCACAAAAGATGCCTCTTTTGCTTCTTTGGATTCAGCACCACGAAAATGCAAGGGTTCAGCTCTAGGTTCTTCAGGATCAGGTAAAAACGGTGAAGGCAGTCTCCACTCTTCAAAGATCCTTTGATTATCTCATATATTTTGAACCTGTTCATCAACCATTTTGTGTACAGCGTCTTGTTTATCTCTGATCTCCTTCTCTATTTTGACTGGATCTCTTCTTTCTCCATAAATGTTCCCTGGTCGGAGAGGAGGTCTGATTATACAAGCAGGTCTTCCTTCACATTGTGGAATAACCATTGGTTGATTTGGTTGAGCTTGAATGTTAAAGGGTTGGTGAGGATGATTCAACCATCGTTGAGGTATTTCAGGTTGTCAATTGGTATGCGGATTTGCCCTACTAGAGTTATCTCTTGATGGTTGATGCGGAGGTCCAGCATCCTGGTCTCCATCATTCCACAGTGGGTTATTTTGTTGTGGACTCAGTGGTCAAGATTGGTTTCTCTCATCCATAGGGTGATCAGGCCCATTATCCATCCAGTCGTCGATTGGTAATGCGACATCATCTGGTTGATTCGTCACAGGGATAAGATTGGAGTCATCCAATTTGTTCTCCTTATTTCCATCTGTACTACAAAAATGAAAAAAGTCTTCAGCAAATTTTGCTGTTCTAGCAATTACTAGTTTTTGGCCATGAAGGAAACAATATCCTTTTGTGATTGGTTCATACCTGAGGAAAATCATCTCAAGGGCATGAGGTTCCAATTTATCTTTACGTTGGTCCTTAGGGATCCAAACATAGGCTAAACATCTGAATACTCAGAAGTATGAAATGTCAGGTTTCTTGCCTAAAAACAGTTCACAAGGAGTTTTCCAAAGGGATTGCCACAGTGGAGTCCGATTGTAAACATGTAGGGCGGCATCAAAAGCAAAGTTCCAAAACTGTTTAGGAATGCAAGCATGATGGTGAATCGATCCAGCCTTCTCAAGGATAGTCCTATTGAAGTGTTCTGCATGTCCATTTTGTTGTGGTTGATCTGCTATAGAAAGTTCATGAACAATTCCTTTGGAGTTGAGGAGCGTTTTAAACTCCGTTCCCATAAATTCTCCCCCTCAATCTGAACAGAAAGTTTTTAACAGACAACCAGTTTGTCATTCTGCGATGGATAGCCAATCATGAAAATGGGGTAAGGTGTCAGACTTGAGTCAAAGATAAAGGCAAAAGCCAAAAGAAGAATAATCATCAAGCAGTGTAAAGACATAATGACTGCAATAATAGGATTCTGTGGGTAGTTCAAGTAGATCAGCATGCACAAGTGCAAGAGGTGCAGATGCATGTTTGGAAGATGCATGAAAAGGATCAGAAGCCATTTTGCCAGATGCACAACCTCGACAAGTTGGCATGGGTTAGAAACATGGCATAAGGAATTTTTCAGGACAGACAAGCCAGGATGTCCAAGGCGATTGTGCCAAAGTATAAATTTATCCTCAGATAACATCCCTAGGTCTACAGTCTTGAAGGCACTGGAGGAATGGATAGGTGTTCCATAGAACCAGTGCAACCGCAAGGTAGACAAGGTATCAGCCTTGAGGATGACACAACCATCAGGAGTATGGATCACCTCGTGTTTTGTTGTAGCATGGCTAGTATAGCCTCGCTGTAACAAGCAATTTCATGAACATAGGCATTTGGAGAAATCTCCATGTATTACATTGCGTAATGTCAGGAATGAATGGTTTTCAAGTTGTAATACAACAGTTCCTTTGCCTAAAAGGCAGACAGGTTCTTTGCCAGTGGTATGTCCAAAGGCAGCTGCAGGAAACTTGCTATAAGTCATAAAGTCAGCATGACAAGGGGTTACAAGATTGGTACACCCCGAGTCTAACATCCACATATAATTTTTAGACACAACATTGCTTGTGTGATTGGTCTCCAAATCACAAGGATACAAGTCAAAGTCATCATCATTGACACCATAAGAGAAGCCAGAGGCTCCTTGAATCAAGGTGTCTACTTCATAATCGTCAGGTAGATGTATATATCATATAGGCTTGGGATATTTGTGCTCACATACCGAAGCATGGAAATCTTGTAAAGAGACAGTTATATGTCCACTTTTATGCCTAGATTTCTTAGAGCCTTTACAAATTGATGATACATTCTCCTCTCTCTCATTAACACTGCTGTATGCTGCAGGATTTTGAACTCCACTTCTGGATCTATCAATACTTGGACTGGAGTTGAGAATATCAATGACTCAGTTTCCTGAGTCAACAAATTGACATCTCCTCCTTGCCAAAGTTTGAACTCCACATTGTGTGGGAAGATCCAGAAGTATCTGTAAACATAATCAGGCTACGTTTCGCAAGCAGATAGAGCAATGACAAGGAATATTAACAGTGGAATTGGGTGCAGCATTATCAACATACTCAACTGTTTATGGTACTGGTTCAAGTACCGGAACAGGAGTAATTTCCTCAGAGAATTCTTTGAAATGAGAGGCATCATCAATGGATGTTTCATTGATGTTGACATTGTAGGATTCATATCCTGCCTCATACTCTTCTTGGTACTGGTCATAATCCTGAGATTCCTCTGGATTTTGTTCATCAGTATAGTCAATGGCGGAGAACCTGCCACGGCCACAACCACAACCATGAGTAGCTCATTTCTTTCCTTTATTGTTGTTTCCACTAGACTGTGGTTGTGTTGTGTGCCATTTCTGTCTTTTCCTTTTCCAGACTGCTTACTATACATGTCGCCTCCATGAGCTGCTGTCGTCCCCATTCCCGCGCCATAATGGCATCTCGTGTTGCACCTCTGCCTGCCTTAGGGGCAAGTGCATGGACTCTATGTATACGATGCGGCTATGATTACATATGCTTTCCTTTTTCATCTTTTACCTTTACACTTCCCACTTCTCAGATCCCGATGGGATCTGGAAGCCTCGCTACAGTTCGGGTTTGCTTTCCCAGGCACATGACTTTGTCACGTCATGCCTGAGGGATCTCCTGTTTGCCGTTGCAAACAGTCCAGCATGGTGAGGAGTCATGATGAGTAGGATGTGCATCATCCATGACTTGGTGTGTGTCACCGAGGGCACTCTGACTCGATACCCTGTGGAGAGATCCTGTTTGCAACCCCTTTCTGTTTGTTACCTACGTGTTTATAGCATTAGTACCTTTAGTAATCCAGTTGCCTGTGGGGTATATAAACCCCTCAGATGCAGCTTGGATTCCCTTGTACTTTTGCTACCAAGCTACCTACCTAGCAAGTAGAGGATTAACTCTATAAATTCTTGCTTCCCCATTTACCTCGAAGTGCTGCTCTGCCAAAACAACTGAGGCTAGATCCCTATCGTAAAAACCCAGCAAGACTTATCCTTCATCATATTCAGGAGGTAGTCAATGGTGTCCCTGTCGACAAGTCCTCATACCACTGTCGATATACCTGCAAGAGGCCCGCTGCAAGCCACAAGCTCGCCTATTGCCTCCGTATTGGTGTACTTAGTCGAAAGGCTAATAGCGCACGTCGGTTGTTGCCTTGAACAAGCAACAGTGATCCTCACTGCACGACAAAAGCAAAAGTACCCTCACGTCGCATATCTGCGGACGTGATCCCTACTCCCAATAAGGTCGTAGTAGAAAGCATCACATCGCCCGCCAGGTATTGTTCTTGTGACAAACCCCCACAATCACAACCCTTCCTACAATGACACCCTCTCGTCGTTGTATTCCCCCCACACATTCCTGTTAGCAAGCATCAGTCATTCGAGGAGTAAAACCTAGATTCAGAAGAAGTACTAGGAGGTGAAGGATATACCTGCTGTATAATCTGAGGTACCTCTAGGAATCCCTGAAAGGTCTCTCGAAGTGACATTTGACTCATATTCAAGATAGAGGGAGCCCCTCGAGTCTTGAACTAAAAACAAACAAAGGTGTCTTCAGACACAGGGTCATCAAAGTTCTGGCCCGGAAAGCCTCCAGTAGTTCCCCTGCGTACATTGACATCCTCTGCCACACCTGAAAAGATTGAAAGGGCGCCCTCTCAAAGATTTCAGCTGTACACTACGAGTCCAACCAAAGCCGATCCCGAAGCAAACACTCCGGTATCGCCAACTAAAGGTAGAAGGGAACAAGCCCTAGAACCTTTACAACAAGTAGTGTCTACTTCGCAGTTACCTGAAACCTTCCATCAAATCCGAGAACCAGAGCCTCTAGCTGGACACAAGATCGACGAAGAAGAAACTCACACAGCACCTGAGTCAGCATCGACGTCACTAGATCTCGGAATGGCAGGAGTAGGAGAACAAGAGTCCATCACAAAACTCGCAGAACAGTTCCAGCAATTTGCCCAAACAACTGACCCCTTCAAAAGTAAAACCGTCGGAAATGTCAAAGAACTTGTATCGTGGTATGAAGCCCTCACAGGACATCAAGGTCTTGTGTTCCCATCATACACGATCCCAGGAGGTTCTACCGACCGACCAGCAGAAGGAAGAATGTCAGAAGGAAAAGAGTTAGGTCTTGGAAAGCCACCTCCCTTCGATGGAACAAGTGGCAAATATGAAGCATGGATCGCCTCTGTCAACAATTACTTAAATCTCAACCGCCATATCTACCACACCGACGAAAGAAAAATTGGTTTCGCCCTATCATTCATGTCACAAGGTTCCTCAGTCCACTTCGCCGAAAACTATCTCAAGGAGTGCACCACTGTTGCTGGTGATGTCTATATCCTAGACTCATGGACAACCTTCATCAAACACATGGAACAAATTTTCAAAGTCGGCAACACAGAAGCCCTAGCCTTCCTGAAAATGGCAGAGATTGAACAAAATGACAAGCCCCTAAGCGAGTACATAGGAAAGTTCCTAGATCTTATCACCTGAGCCAACATCTCCCGCGATGATCAACAGGCCGGTGTCTATTTCGGAAAAGGACTAAATCCCTGAACCACTGAATGGATCCTCCATTCCAGAAAGATCCCCACCACTGTCCAGCAATGGATAGACGCCGCCGTCAATGTGCAAACCACCAAGGCTTTGCTTGGAGTCTACAATAGTTGCCTCACAAAAGAAGATTGGACTGTTCTCCATATGTATCAAGACAAAGGAAAAAGCACTGCTTCCAAGAAGCACAATCCGTGGGCCATGGACGTTGATCGACAAAAGAAGCTGATCCCCTATAGACCACCCCAGAAAAGGAAACCCCCTAGGTTTCAAGAAGTCCATTCGTCGAACTTCACGGGATCGTGCTACAACTGTGGAAAGCAAGGTCACAGAGCATGTGACTGTCCTTTGCTGCCAAAGAAAGAAAGCAAGCCCTCTGTGCTACAAGAGGTTAAGTCCAAATATAGCGCCAACGAGTTCGAGGAACTCAAGAAAGCCCTATCTTCTGAAAGAAAGGAGGATTTTTGAAGCCCTCTCTCAGCAAGACTGCAACTGAGGAGAGGTGTAGTTTTAGATTGTTTTCAGCTCCAGAATTGATGTCCTTAGCAGCTTACATGGAATATCTGTCTGTTCATGTGATAGCTGGGACTCTCTTCTTGGTAGAGTGAAATGATCAAGTGGTAAGGACTGCCATTGATAGCGGAGCAGAGTGCAACGCCATCAGTCGAGAGGCAGTCGAGAAGCACAGTCTCAAGATGTGTAAAATCGAAAATCCATGGTTGCCAAGAAGTTTTGAAGGATCGACAAAACAAGTCATCGATTCAGTAGTGCTCTTCACCAGAAGAGTCCACAGTCGAACCTTCAAACTTAACACCTATGTCATGGATCTTAAAAACAAAAGCATCCTACTCGGAATGCCATGGTTACAGCAAGCCCAGCCAGTAATCGATTGGTGCAAACACCGAATAATAGGATGGGGAACCCCTGAAGTGTCAGTATCGATAAATCAAACCTCGATATCAACAACTCTCGAGGCAAGCATAAAACACGACGAGGTGGTCCTACCACCTGAATACCAAAAGTATTCCGAAGTGTTTTCCGAAGACTGTCCACTCCCTCCTCATCGACCCAGCTATGACCATATGATTAAACTTGATGAAACCAAAGACTTGAAAACTTTCAAGCCAGCCAAGATCTACCCCCTTTCCCGTGACGAGATGACCCTTCTCGATGAATTCCTAGATGAAAATCTAAAAACCGGAAAGGTGGAAAAGATCAAGAACTCGGACATCCTTAAAGTCCCCCCGGCTCCAGTTTTCTTTGTAGGGAAGAAAGATGGAAAGAAGCGACTAATACAAGATTACAGGCAACTGAACTTGTTCACCGTGCCAGATCGCTATCCACTTCCCCTCGTCAAACCCATTCTAGACGAACTGGTTGAATCAAAATACTTCGCTAAATTCGACGTTTGCTGGGGCTTTACCAACATTCGAGTAGAAAGAGAGGAAGATGCACTCCTCAGATCGTTCCTCACACCCCGAGGGGTGTACAAGCCTACCGTTATGTTCTTCGGTCAAAATAACACACCACCGACATTCCAGCGGTATATGGACGGAAAATTTGGATGACTAAGAATTGACAAAAAGGCTGTCATATACCTGGACGACATCACGGTACATGCCAAAACGTGTGAAGACCTGCAGAAGAACATAAGGGAGTTTTTGGAGATAGCCAAGGAGGAGAACCTACATCTGAAGTTGTCAAAATGTGTTTTCGAAGAAGAAGAAATTGAGTTCCTAGGATTTACTGTCAAGCATGGCCAATACGAAACCGCTCCCATCAAGGTCGACATGGTATGCAATTGGAAGACGCCAAGCAACGTACATGATGTACGACAATTCCTCGGATTCTGCAATTTCTACAGACAGTTCATCCCTGCCTTCGCTATGGTTGCAAAACCCCTACACAAGTTGACAAAGAAAGATGAGCTGTGGCACTGGAAAGAAGACCAAGAGTATGCTTTCCAAAAGTTAAAAATGCTAATGAGCCAGGCTCCCATACTTCGTCTCCCCAATTTCAACAAACCGTTTGAGGTGTACACAGACACTTCAAAGCTCGGTACTGGCACAGTTCTATGTCAAAAATTCAAAGACAACAAACTCCACCCCATCGCATACTTATCACAATCACTCCAAGGAGCAGAACAAAACTATCAAGTATACGATTTGGAAATGATGGCCGTCGTACGTGCTTTGAAAGCCTGGAAACACTACCTGCTCTGTCTGGTCGAAGAAATGATCATCCACACCGACCACGAGAACTTAATGTATTATCGGGAGCCACAAAACCTAACTGGCCGCCAAGCATGCTGGTTGGCCTACATCCAAGGCTTCCCACTCAAGTTCAAACATAACCCCGGTTGCTGTATGATCGTCCTGGACACCCTATCCCAAAACCCATCCTTTATGGCAGCAACTCCTGTTGAAACAACCGTACTCCCACCATCGATTTGGCTAAAAGAGGGGGGTGAAACCACAAAAAACATCCCCACACCGGTCGAAACGACCTCGAAACCACCCCTCAATGAACCAAAAACGAAGCCTTCGAAGGTGAAAGTCCCAAAAACGAAGATTCAAAGGAATGTGCCGCCGCCAGGAAAAGGAGTGTTGAGGGTATCAGCCAAGACGTATGAAGAGATTAGGCGTTCGTCGCCTATGGATCAAAGTTACACAGTAACAGAAGACAATGACATCACAGAAGAGCCGGTAACGAAGATCAAGACCAAAAATGGAAGATTCTATGTTCCTCTGACAGCTCGGAAGCAAACTCTAAACAAATATCACGACCACCCTTCCACCGGACACCCTGGTGTCAAAGCAATGACCACCAAGTTAAACCAACACTGCTTCTGGCCTGGAATGTGGAAAGATATCCGAGAATACGTCCATGGATGCCCAACTTGTCAAGCATCGAAGGTTATACATCGAGATCACCCACCTCTGTTACAACCTATCGAAAGCTCCTCCCCGCTACCATTTAAACAAGTTTCCATGGGCTTCATCACCGGCTTACCGAGCTCTCACAAACACGACTCTATCCTCACGATAGTGGATCATGGCTTAAGCAAAGCTGTGATCTTCATCCCCACAGTCAAAACGATCGACTCAGAAGGTCTCGCAGACCTGTGGCTCCAGAATGTCTACCCGAGGTTCAGTATCCCCGAGTCAGTCATATCTGACAGAGGCCCTCAGTTTATTAGCATGTTCACCCAAAACCTTTACAAAGTGCTATGAATAAAACCCCGGTACTCGTCAGGATACCACCCTCAGACAAACGGAGAAGCAGAACGGGTAAACCAAGAGGTCGAAACGTACATCCGAATGTATTGCACCAAGAAACCAAATGAATGGAGTCGCCATCTCGCGATGGCTGAGTTCTCACATAACTCTCACATCCATACAACCCACAGACAAACCCTGTGCTTCCTATTGTACGGATACGACCCAGACCCCTATCCTTCTGTCCACTTGTCCAAGGTGCCTGGAGTTGAAGAAAGACTCAAAAACCTCAGACATGCCCGAGATGCAGCGTTAATCGCGCACAAGAAAGCTGCCGAACGTATGGCGAAAAGTGGCCCCAATCCGCTGTCATACAAACGACCACAGCTAAACAGTCTTGTTTGGCTTGATGCAAGAGACCTAAAACGCGATGTCCAGTCAACAAAACTGGCTCCGCGATGCGTCAGTCCCTTTCGAATCAAGAAGATCATCAATGACATAGCAGTGGAGCTAGACCTACCAGTAACATGGCGAGTCCACCCTGTGTTCCACACATCTCGGATCTTCCCATACACCAAAACACTGGAATATGGACCGGCCCTGTCCCCACTTCTTCCTGAAATAGTTGATGACATCCCAGAATGGGAAATCAAACCCATCCTAAATCATAAAGAGGTGAAGACAGGACACAGTACGTGTACACATTATTTGGTCAAGTGGTCCGGATACAGACATGCCAGCAACACCTGGGAGCTGGAAGGAAACCTCGTCAACATGGAGGAAGTACTTGAGGAGTATAAGAAGAAGCATCACAAACCACCAGAAAAACAGTCGACCCATCGTACTAAATGCCGCCGAAGTTAAATGTCCTCATTCAACAATGACGATGGATATAACTCTGAGTCACGCGAGTACCTTCTCGACCCCTCATCAGCCTTTGACTCCGACTATGACTTTACATCCCCTGCGTCACCTCTGCTCTCCCAGTCCGGTTTATCTGCGTCCGACCGCTTCGCATCAGTCTATGAATCCACTCTCGAATCCATTCTTGATGCCAACGCCAACGGACCGCAGAACCCCCATTCCCAGTTCAATATACGCTACCTTTCCAAGGGAAAGAGAAAGGATACACCAAAGACACCACGAACGAGACCATACCCTGCACCAGAACCGGTATACTGGGCCCAATGTAACACACCCGACCCTGAGCCATCATCCTATGTCCCGTCAGGTCATGACGAAACAGCCACGACCTTGCACTCCAATGAAACCCGAAACTCCTTAACAACCCCCTTCAGCCTCTTGTGCAACCCACAAGACTATGAAAGCTATGTGCAGATGTTTGAAGGGTTTGAACAATGGGACAGGGAAGGATGGAACTCAGGCAACGACCATGACTATCTGCAGATGCTGCATCAAATCTACAGAAGCATCGAAGATGCCATTGGTCGAACCGCAAACATCCTAAAAGCCGGAGATACCGTTCTTGATGAGCAGTCCCCAGGGACCACTTTCATGGAGCAGGAGGGTATGAAGAACATCGAACAAATGCAGAAAATGCTTGGATCTTTGGTCAACATCGTACACGTCCACTTCAGAAGAACAGTAACGCAGTCCTTTCATGACTTTTGCCCGCCCTCAACCGTCCCTAAACGGGTTTCTTTCAAAATCACCACTCCCTCCAACTACGAAACCACTACAACTGGTCAAACAGCTGCGGGACGAGAGACTGTTCATGACAGCCACGTCTCGCCGACCATTACAAGTAGGGGGAATGGAGATGACCCATCAGGGAGCCAACCTGAAGGTGGACCGAGTCAAGGGCCGACACGAAGTGTACAGTCTGACCGAATGGACATATCTTCAGTATCTAGCAGCGACAGGGAAGAGGCAGGCAGTACTGAGACTCCGAAAAGGGAGTCAGTGAGTGAAGAAGAACCTGTTCCAGGAGCCCGTTGGGTTCACAAATGTCGACATCGAGAGGAAGAAGAGGTTGCTGGATGAAAATTCCTCAGCATTGCAGCCCAAGTCCTCGGAGAAAGATGTGACGACCCTTGGATTGCTGAAGAAGAATGAGTCGCTCGGTGGAGAACCTTCCTGTTGCAGATCTTCAACGAACGAAAATTCTGGTCATACGATCTATTCAATGCAACGAAAACTACAGATTGGCTCCCGAACAACACGTTCCACCCAATCCCAGCCACAAGTGAACTTTGTCTCAAACTCGCTGGACGCATCGTCCTTAACCCCTTCCATCCCTTCTACAAGCACACTTGCCTCGATTGTCGAAGACTCGGACACTGGTCCTGTCGAAACGGAAAAGGCTCTAAGTGGACTGACACTCATGGATGTCCTATTAAGCAGCCCAAGCCTTCCACCAATCATCAACGCGAACCTGGACCTTCCTTTTGACGACTTCGACTGAGATGGCATGACAGGGTCGCCATGCATAAAAGAGGAGGGTGATGTTGTGCGCCGTTTCTGTCTTTTCCTTTTCCAGACCACTTACTATACATGTCACCTCCATGAGCCACCGTCGTCCCCATTCCCGTGCCATAATGGCATCTCATGTTGCACCTCTGCCTGCCTTAGGGGCAAGTGCATGGACTCTACATATACGATGCGGCTATGATTACGTACGCTTTCCTTTTTCATCTTTTACCTTTACACTTCCCACTTCTCAGATCCCGATGGGATCTGGAAGCCTCACTACAGTTTGGGTTTGCTTTCCCAGGCATGTGACTTTGTCGCATCGTGCCTGAGGGATCTCCTGTTTGCCATCACAAACAGTCCAGCATGGTGAGGAGTCATGATGAGTAGGATGTGCATCATCCATGACTCGGTGTGTGTCACCGAGGGCACTCTGACTCAATACCCTGTGGAGAGATCCTGTTTGCAACCCCTTTCTGTTTGTTACCTACGTGTTTATAGCATTAGTACCTTTAGTAATCCAGTTGCCTGTGGGGTATATAAACCCCTCAGATGCAGCTTGGATTCCCTTGTACTTTTGCTACCAAGCTACCTACCTAGCAAGTAGAGGATTAACTCTATAAATTCTTGCTTCCCCATTTACCTCGAAGTGCTGCTCTGCCAAAACAACTGAGGCTAGATCCCTATCGTAAAAACCTGGCAAGACTTATCCTTCATCATATTCAGGAGGTAGTCAACGGTGTCCCTGTCGACAAGTCCTCATACCACTGTCGATATACCTGCAAGAGGCCCGCTGCAAGCCGCAAGCTTGCCTATTGCCTCCGTATTGGTGTACTTAGTCGAAAGGCTAATAGCACACGTCGGTTGTTGCCTTGAACAAGCAACAGTGATCCTCGCCGTGCAACAGGTTGCTGTTGTTGTTGTTGAGGGTATGGTGTTCCCAGACAAGGGAAACCACCTCTTCCTCTAAAAGATCCTCTTCCATGGTTATTCCTGTCAACATGTTGTTCTGTAGGGTGAGATCCTTGGCATTTACAGCATCGAGGAGGTTTGGAGAGATGATTAATCAGCAGTTGAGCTGATGTAGAGGATGAAGCCTGATTTGCTTCTAACTTTGGCAAATGAGATTGCCTGGTGCAATGTGATGATAATTCCTTTAGACATGGGACAATGTCGATCATTTTGAGATCCTCTGTTTTAACCAATGATAATATATTTGTTGGACCTGTACCCCACTTATCAGTGAATGCACCACAAAGCATCATGCATTGGACTGGTTCGGACAATGTGATTCCTTGAGTTGCAAGCAAGCCAAGAATCATGTTTACTTCTGCCAACTTGGAACCCAAGTCGTCAGAAGGATTAACCCGAATCTCGAGAAGTCTCAAGAAGTCCATGTATGCAGAGACAGTGGTTGGTGCACCATAAGATTGTTGAAGGGTAGTCCACATTTCATTTGCAGTATCCAGGGATTCCAAAGATACAGAAATGACAGGGTCACAATATAACAAAATTGTGCCCATTCCTCAGTTGTTCTTGGTTCTCCAAACTGCAATAGCTGGTGCATTTGCAGCAACAGTAGGATCAGGGCAAGTAGAGTTGCCATTGATGATGTCCCAAACATCAAGTGTCATAAAATAGCCCTTAATCATGGCTTTCCAAGTGGCATAGTTAGAGCCATTAAGATGTGGAATATTTTTAGATGCTGAAGTTTCCTTTTGATCAGCCACGGTAAAACTAGAAAAACTCTAGAATTAGCATGTCATCAAGAACCTGATCGGAACTGGTGGTATAGCCAATGGATGCCAAGGCTTTTCGGTATAAGGTGCAGCAAGATCTTTGAGAAGGTCTCTTATTTTGTCTCTGTTTCTTTAATCCATTCCAGTTGGGATTAATTTTCTTTATAGGAATACTCCATCCTTTAGCATTGTAGCATCATTTTGATAAATGTAGCTTTTCCAATTCAAGAAACTCGAGATTGGGAAAATAATGATATGCCATGAAGTGTGGAAATCCAATATCAAGCAACGAATAAACCTGAGTTTCATCCTTTAGAGCTATTCCTCCATGGATACCAATGGAGTAAGGGAGGACAAGTTGCGAATAATTGATGGATTTTGAACACATCAACTGGAATACATTTATAGGTCTATAAGAGCTACATTGCACAAGGTCATAAACTGGAAGTCGCCCATATCCTGCATATGGTTCAGGATAATTCCCTGGTAAGGGATACACATTTGATAGCACGGTTACCATGTGCTCATTGATAACGTTGGGCAAAGATTCCTTGGTGGGTTGTAAATGATGAAGCATTTCCACTACCCTTTTTGCATTCTCTCTCCAGATCCTGGAGAATTGTCAACTTAGAGGGCCACCTGACCCACTTTGTACTTCTGTCATCAGCTCTCCACCAGAGATGCTCTGTACCTGTGTTATATCTGCCATACCTGCCCATAGAGACAGTGTTTGCGATCCTGCAAGAATAATATGACATCAGGATTTCGACAGTCTCTGTCTGATCTTCTTTCTCAGAGGAAACCTGGACAAACTTGGAAGGAGGCAGAGTTGGAGTTCCAAACTCTTCTAAAGCCACTTTCCAAATACTCATTCCAAATCCAAAGAGAAGGGATGAGCCCATAGAATCTTGCAAAGTCGTAGAGTGGGTGGGCTCTTCCTTTAAAATAGAAGAAGATGTCATTTGTAATGGTAAAGGCAGGGATCGTGTGAAGGGCTGGATCTTCATAGGTGAAGGAAGGTACATCTACACCATTGAAGTTAGCAATAGCATTCAGGGTGGAAGCTGGAGTGAGTTTAGGAAGGCAGTCAACGAAATAGGAATGGTAGGAAATGTGGAGACAGGAATTTCCAATTGGTGAAGTATAGTCATCAGCAACATTGTCTGGAATGGTTGACCAAGTATAGCCAATAGTGATGGCTGGCACTACATGCTGAGGGGATGGTGACCTAATGAAGGTCAAGCAGTGTTCTCTATAAACTGCTTCTTTCCAAGTATGGCAATTTTCCTTATAACAATCCTCAATAAAACCAATCATGTGTTGAATGTACCTGTCGTGCGAATACTCTTCCGTTGTACTCACCTTCTCGAGTGCAAAAGTGGTCTCTCACTCAGCAGCAATCAGGAAGGGTCAGGAAGGTAAAGCAGGAGGAAGGAAGATGGCATTCTGCTTGATTGTGACAGTGGACATCTGGATACCAGATATGCATCAGCATATGAATGTACTCGAGAGGAGAAGATAAAGGATGTGACTACAAGAGATCAAACTCAGCAAGCCAATTCAGATCCTTGTCATCCTCATCTGGAGTCAATGGAGATAGCTTGACAACCTCAATAGGTCTGCCTCGAGAAGAAAGGGGATCAACCAGGTCATTAAAAGAAGACTGCCAATCTATCCAGTGATCATAGATAGTTGCCATGGGAACATCTCTTCTTTGTAGTTCTCCAATGGGAACAAACAAAGGTGGATGATATGGAGGTGGCATGAGAGGATAAGGAGGGACTGGATCAAGATCAGGTTGGATATCTAAATCCCAGATTTGATGAGCATCATAAGACGGAGGAGACAATCAAGATGGTTTGAGGTCTCGTGCTTCGATACTCATGGCTAATTGAATCTGCAGTTGGCGATATCAGCCAAGCTGAATGTGATATTCTTGATATGACATATAAATCCCATGCCATGCTGGAATTCCTGAAAAAGTTCCCCACATGACGGTTGAAAGAACAAGAGCCAATTGAAAAGGTCTGCCGACCAAATTTACCATGAAAACTGCCTGACAAATGCCTAGAACAAACAAAACAACTAAGGTGGCCAAAGCCCAACCTAGTGCTTCAGGTCCATTCAATGGCATAGTCAATGACGAACATCTTCCTCAGTGAGCTACTGTCCGTTAGACGATAAGCACCCTTATGCAGGGCTCATAACCTATTGCACAGAGGGGTCGGAGCAAGGGGCAAAGGGCAGAGCACTTGCCTTTGTTTTCAGTTGAGACTTTGGTCTTTGGAGTAAAGGAGGATGGTAGTAGTTCTGAGTGAGAATGATAAGAATGTGTTATGCTGTTGTGCACGAATGTCCTAACAAAGGACAAGTGTGTTTATAGCGACAGCAAAGTATTACCTCGGGATGATAAGACTTTGAGTCCCCTTGACCAACATTGCTCATATTGCCAAAGAATGGTGATAAACAATAGGCTGGTTGCAAGGTAGCAAAAAGATAAGGTACATGGGTGAGTAGGTAGGGCCTTACATACTATGGTGGAGGCACAGCTACGAGCCCAGGATGTACTGACGAGTCCAAGACCAGGATGTACTGACGAGTCCAAGAGTCAATGATGAGACAGGGAAATACCAATGAGTCCAACAGACACTTGATACTGGAAAGGAAACTATGTGCAGCAATGCACAGCTATAGTACAAGGATGAGTTGGCAAACAAAGGTGAGACTGAGACAAGACAGGCAGAGGCCGATGAGACACAGTGAAACTGGGCGAGGTAGGCACAGGCTGACAAGTCAGGGTTGAACTGACTGTCAACAAGATAGGGGCTTGGGGTTAGGCCTGAGACTGGTAACCAGAATGGTTACCATAACATCTGACCACCAGGAGATGTGCCAGGCAAGAGGTGAGTGGCAGCGAGTGATGAGATAACGATGGCAGTGACGATGACAACAGAGAGGGTGGCATAGGCCCGAAGTAGAGGTGGGATGCAGTCGGAAGAGGAAAGGTACAGGGAATTTTGTAACAGAATGTATATGCAAAGTTCACTACTGTCCTGGTACAATCCAAGGACCTTTATATACAGGTAGGCTGCACACAGACCAGGTGTGCTATCAGCATAAGTATAACTACCATATATGTAAACAAGAGGACCTTCCTAATAGGTACAACTCTGTCTTTCTACTAGGAACTAGTGATTTGCTTGGCCCAGCCTCAAGCCCTGGGCCGAGCCGAGCCGAGCCTTCAAGCCAGGGCTTTAGTGGCTGTGCAATAGTTACTTCATATGGTACTAGAATTCCTGCAACAGATGAGTTACCAGACACAAATAGATAGAATTAGAAATGCAGAAGACTCGGAATATTATGTCTCCATTGCTAGATGCTCGTTGGAGGATATCTCAACCTTCGTTTGGCTTCGAAGATGTGTTATTTTCACACTCTGTGGCTGACACCAAGCAACCTCTAGGTAAACCCACCTTCTCCCCCTACCTCCAAACTCGTACGCGCGTTTTCTCGCGAACCGTCGCGCCAAATCTCTCGCAAATAGCGGCCCTAGGACTACTTGACGAGACCTTTCCAACGGTATATTTTGTGTCGCGTTTGCCTCAGTGCATGCGGAGATATTGCCCATTTTCTGGTGGAAGGTACTGTACGACGAATTTTGGCATAGCTTGGCATTGTGCATCGTTTTTCTTATTTATGCATTATCCCATCTCCCCTCAATGCCCTCTACCACCTCCCGAGGTTTCGTAGAATTTCACCTAGTGGTTGTACCTTGATGCACAACCTCTCCCCCTGTGACTGTGCTTGTACCACATTTTCTCCTGAACAGTGTTGCCGAACCTCTTGGTTTTCTAGGACATGATTCAACTTGAG